>CM069443.1:16716198-17409310 GCA_035610835.1 Ophiura sarsii
TGATTTCGGTCAACTGCCCGCGTCAAGTTTCAAAGTTTGTAAGCAATCTATTTTACACGCTCTTAAAATATCAGACATATCCTTTCGGTGATTTTAAGGATATTGGCATGGCAGTAGGGGCACGGTATATGGTTAATGATGCTAAGTTTTGCATTACCTCATCCTGTTCCTCTTGATGTTTCTCAGGGTACTTTTAGATATGTCCACACAAAACAACTCTAACTGTTTGTTAAATTGATAAATGTGTCTTATAAAATGTTTTATGTATTAATCCAGGTTTTACACTCAAAAATAAATCTATTAAATAATAAATGTATGGAATCATACATAGACAATCTCACCTTGTTCATTACACCATTCTATCTCTATCTACTCATAAACCCAAAATTAAATTTCTTACCGGGTGCTATGATACCTTTTTGAACTAGCACTTATACCAAGAGTCTTACATATTTGCCACAAGTATTGGAACATATCCCTATGATTTAATACATACCTATCGTAAAAATTAATTTAAAATTTAAAAATAAATTGAAGTAACATCAAGATATTGCAAACAAAATAACATTGTGAATTAATGGATTTCATACTGTGCATTATTATCCCATTTTACCTCGTCGCCGTTCATAAGGTGCTTTTGTTGGTTGTTGCCGCCTCTCCTCCTAATCCAAATAGATTCGCGAATCCATCTAGTGTTTCTGGTTTCGTGTCTGGCTATTATTTGTGACTTACCAACTCATTCATCTTTACGACCCATTGATCCAGAGTGCGTCATCATCAACATCTGATGACGTCATCAAGAAAAAGACTAGAAACACTAGCTCTGGATCGAACACAATCCACTGAGGAAGACAACGGATATGTTGTTGAAACCCGTATGGAAAAATTAATAAGTTTCCATTTTGGAATTTCTCTACGAAAAATTCATAATGATATAATTGTATATTAATAATCAAATAACAATTTTATGGCGCACGGGCACCATTTAATATGAATACCACAGCTGTTGGGTGGGTGCCTGTATCGTATCATCCCGCTAGAATCAATAGGCGCTTAAAATGATACCTTCCGCTCTCAAGATTTAAAGTAGGTCAATGTAGAAGTATTGGCGAAGACTATTTATTGAACAAACACTTGAATGTTTTCTTCAGAATGGCTTACTCGGAGGATATAGTGCATCTAGACAGAGACACACATTTATTGGACTCAGGTTTCTACGAAAGATGTAAGTATATGATGTCCTATGCTCCATATAAATATCTATAAAAATAGGTATAGTGATCATATCACCAAGTTCCGATCCCAAAAATGATCAAGATATACAGCAAAAAGTAGAATAGAAAAACCATACAGTAAAATACGAATCATCTCAGGTGGTAATAATAAAATGTAAACTAAATATTGGCTTGGTAAATTATTTAAAACAACTTCAAGTTGTGTCACTATTAATGGCATTCGAATATTCCATTAACCCTAACCCCCGAGGCACCTTTTCCAAAGACATTTTTTCGCGGCCAAAAAGCGAGGGGGGAAGGGCTTCCCGCGGGCTCGAACCCGGACCTCTGTGTTCAGAGGCAGACGATCTACCACTAGGCCACGGGGGTCAACCATACTTAGCTCAGTATACTTCACCAAAAATATAACTGGGGTACTGGGGACCTGGTACAGTGTAAAACCCGAGAAAAGTGCTTCCCGTAAGACATTCCGTTACCCCTATCATGTTGAAGCATGCGATTGGTATAGACATGTGGGGTATTGTCTCCTCGATAATAATATCGCTGTTGATAAATTAAAATCGTGTGCTAATTAGCTTTAATTAACCAAAATAAAGAACCAATACCTAAATGTAATGCAGTATATACTATTTTAGCAACACTACTCTATTGAATTTACGGCGAACTCACTAATGTGTGTCTTTGTTCTGCTATTGCATGGAGTTGCCACCTCCAGTTCGAATCCCATTGATCATAAATATTTTTAAGGAAACACACGCGAGTTCCTTTTAGGAATATTTACTGGTATTGTTCTCAGGTATGCAGCTATCGCTCGTAAATCCGACGTCATTCGTCTTAGTATATATGCTGTATTCAGCTCTGTGTACTAAAGCGTGACACGGAGGGACTGGATTCTCTGAATCGTCAGATAGCTACGATGAGTTCGGGACTGACAAGGTTATTTTATTGAATAATTTTAGAAGCATAATCAACGCTAGCTACTTGGCAATATTAAAGGATATCGATTTAAAATTATTATGAGTTAACAGTTTCATGTTTGGAAAAGGGACGAGATTTGAATTTCTATCTTTTATTCCTTTATTGAAACAAGTGATCGCAACCAATATCGAGGTCCGTATTTAATTATGTTATAACTACATGATTAATTTCATAAAATCCTAAATAAAAATCAAATAATTAAATATTTGGCATTCTTATATTGGGTGCGGGCGGGAAACAGTAGGCCTACGCCTAAACACAGAAGAGTGAATTTGAATTGGCCTAGAACACCTCGAGTCATTATATGGATCCTAACTTCGGGATTATTTAAACTGTATATAAATCTCATGGTAGTATTCAGGTCACTTTCTTAACAACCAATGATCAACCCCCCCCCCCCCCCCCCCCCCAACAAGCAATAATAGGCGCCTGTGCCCAGGGGCGGGATTTCTGAATAGGGGTGGGGGCGCCAAAACCAGGATTAATTTTCTGGTGTTGGACTATTCAATGCGGTGCACAGCACCGCCGCTATGCTCGGACAGGGGGTGTCTGAGGGTGGATGTGCCCCCCCCCCCCCCCCCCCCGAAGTAGAAATTTGTTCAATTTTCGATTTCATTTGGTGCGATCTGGTGTATACTTTTGACAAAAATTTGATCGAAAAACCACCTCTTCATTTCCAATAAATATTTTGTTTGTTATCAATGCACGAAAGATATTGAGCATAACTGATATATTCTTGATTTAGTATACATGGTTTAAAAGCTCGAACAGGGGGGAGGGAGTATCCCCCCTCAGAATTGGAATTTTTTCAATTTTCGAACTCATTTGGTGCGATCTGGTGTATACTTTTGACCAAAATTTGATCGAAAAGCCACCTCTTCATTTAAAATAAATATTTTGTTTTTTATCAATGCACGAAAGAAATTGAGCATAACTGATATCATCTTGATTTAAGTATGCATGGTTTAAAAGCTCGAACAGGGGGGGGGGGGGTCTGAGGGGTCTGTGCTCTCCTAAGAATTGGATTTTTTTCTTCAATTTTTGAACCCATTGGTGCGATTTGGTGTGTACTTTTGACCAATGTTTTTATTGAAAAGCAATCCCTTTCCCCCGTTTCTTCTCATTTTTCCCCCTTCTTTTTTTCTTTCTTTGCAAAAAAGTGGGGTATTATTAGCCTACATAATATCACGACATACAACGTTATTTTATTCACCAATCAGTCACTCAATTAAACACTCTTTCTCCTTTCTCCCTTTGTCTCCCCCCTTCCCCCTTTCCTCTCCCCCTCTCTTTTCCTTTTGTTTTTGTTTTTGATGTTGATTTTTTTACCTCCGCCCCCTGGACCCGCGCCTAAAAACGGGGGTCAAGTGGGTGGTAGCCCCCTGCGATTTTTTTACACGGTTTCGCACGTTTTTACACGCCTTTTTACACGTTTTTACACGTTTTCGCCCTGTCAAAAATAGGGGGTGGCGCAGGCGCCCTGTCAAAAAGGCGCCCTGTTAAAAATAAGAGGGCACAGGCGCCCTGTTAAAAAGGCGCCGTGTCAAAAATAGGGGGCCGCGCCCCCATCCGCCCTGCCTATGCCATTTCCATTTCAATTGCCACTGCACCATGCACTTAAAACAATATTGGTCTAGGATTGATAAACTGTGTGTGTATAATTATCATCAATCGATCACTCTTCATTTGAATAAAATAAACAAATAAAACGTAAGACTTTAAAATAAAGCCCCTTCTCAGGGTAAATTAGCCAGCCTACACCAACTGAAAAGGGGATTAAAGTTTTACTTTTTTCTAGTCATTTGTTTACGTGTTTTGTGTCCCTTTCGTGGTCATTTGATACAAAAATGGATGACTAAAGACAAGAAATGTAACTTTATTTAAATTGTAGTTGGTGTATAGTTGGCTCTCATGGAAAGGGAGTACACAAGGCAGTCTTCCTACACATGGTGCACATGATAGACGAATTACTCTAGTTCCAGTTCGAGGCCCGCCCATGCAAGGACGATAACTAGGGGTCGAACGGGTTGTCTATATCTTTGAAAAGGCATACATTAGGAATGTTTGTAAATAAACATTATTTATTTTTAATCGTTTGTAAATATGTCGTTTACTCTCTTATCCCGACTGGTCCTAATTAAGTTTAGAAACTGTTGCACACCAATAACATTAAAAATAGGCGTAAATTCACGCACGGTGCTGTTTTTATGGATATTATGCTCAGGTGAAGATATCAATGTAATAATTCATAAATGCTATCTACTGAAGATAGCAATATAGCATGTGTTATCTGAAGATAGCAATTTAATATATTAGTATACTATCTACTTAAGATAGCAATATAGCATATGGTTATCTACTGAAGATTAATGTAATTTGTGGGTACTAGGCCCTATCTACTGAAGATAGAAATGTAACGCCGAGTGTTTATCTACTGAAGAAAGCAATACAATTGGGCTATTAAGTGATGAATGCAATATTATATGGGTGCTATCTACTGTAGATAGCAGACATCCGAGTTGTTATGGTTTGTGTGTTTGTTTGTTTGTTTATTCGCAAATTGCACTACACCTTAACCAGCTTTAAACTAAGGCCTCCCATGCAACAACAAAACATTCAGAGATTTTGTTATTCTCCAAAAGAACTATAATATATGGATTAAAACAGCAACATCCCTATTCAATTTCCTTACAAATTAGGTGTCATTGTAATGATTGTAGGTATTAAATCGATTTCACTAAAAACGAGTTCCGCTAATACCTGTGATTCCAAAGCTATAAAAGGGCAACCCATGAGTCCATTTCAATAGCGTCTTTCTACTCAATAGACAAGAGATAAAGCAATCGATTCACAAATGACGGTCATTTGAATGGAAAGTGATGCTACATTGGCATACGCTATAACTAATTTTACGGACTGTGGTTTTGTTTTGCTTAATTAGGGTATTTAGCACATGTTTTTAATTTACCAACAGCGGTATTCATATCGGGGAGAACAAATACTACACGACTACATGAATCGCATGCTCCAACACGATAGGGGTAACGGAAATTATGTTAATGAGCTACCTTTTCCTCTACCAACCATTATTTCATCGAAAAACTGCCATGCCGGGTGACACAAGCACACCGCATCGTAGTAATTCGGAGTATTCAAAAGTGTTAGGGTTAATGAGACCAAAATTAGAGAATGTTTTAAGAATGATAGTGTTAGGGTTAACGTCTACAATCTGCGTATAGATAAACAGCGTAAAATAAAAACTGAATTCAGATTTTGTCTTCTTTTTCTTCGCCGCCAATGTAATAATGTCCAAGTCTAGAAATTAAGATTGTATTCAGAACATCTTTTGTCCGGATAAAATCAATGTTATCGATCATGTTTGGCTTTTACGAAGTTCTTAATGCCATATTTTGTATATTCACTTTATAGCTGTTTACAGGTTATCCGCCCTCAAGCGGCTTGAAAATATTTCTTACATTATTGACTTTCTTTTTCAGGGATCTACAAAACAACAACATTCGAGCTATAGAGCCTGGCACTATTCGTAACCTTTCCCATCTTGATTATCTGTGAGTATTCCAATTTTCTTTAACGGGGTAGTTATATTCTTAGGCAGGGGATCATGAATATGCCGACAGACGTCAAGAGGTTTTCGCAAAAAAAACTCTTTTAGCGAAAAATTATTTACAGCAAAATATTATTACCTTCAATTAGATGATCAAATAATCAAAATCATCAGCATTGTTATGACCCTGTGCCTTCTGAAGAGAATGGCAGGTCCCTAAAGGCCGCCGCAAGATTCTAAAGGGTTACATTCAGCTGTGACCAACCAATACTATGCTCATAATTATTCCCATATGGCCATGTGTTTCCAGATTTTTTACATTTTACACCATCTGAGATTCGAATTAGCATATTGTAATAACTACTTGTTCTACCCCTTAACATTTATATATTTTCTGAACGGTAATATGCTATTGGAATTTAGATAAGACCTAATGATACCATGTTGTGATTAAGAATGTTAAAAAATATCGATTTTTTTCTTCTAATTCATATTTTGATTAAAGCTCAATAATATTTGTATACCTATCCCAATCACAATTTTACTGTGCATATTAGTTCCTCATGCAATTACCCATCAGAACATAATGGTTGTCAATGGTCAATGGTAACTTGTTGAAATATACTATATCGAGATGTAAATGAGCACAAACGTTTAGATTTCATATTTATTAGAGTTTACAAGTTGTTGTTTTTGGGGGTATGCACCCTATCTAAGTTCACTGTGTAGCGATAGGGAAAAGCCAAAAACAATGCAATCGATTCATGATTACAATTGTTACATAATAGTCGACACTTTTGTTGAAACAGAAACTTACAGAATATAAAACAATCTTTAAAATGAGGCCAAGATAATATTTGTACCATACGGGGATCAAGAGTTATTGTTAATTGAACGTAAAATTGGGAACATTTTCTATATTCCCCATAAAGAATGTACACAGCTCTATCGCCACCGTCCCTGACTTTCGAAATATAATCAATCATATCTCAGCAAGACAATTATAGAAATACCTTATTGATTCATACAATGTAGCTAGATAAATAGGCTTTCAAATGACACCTAAACCATAGCTCTACCACATTTAGTTTATGAATTAATAGAGAGCGATGGATGATTCGTCACTAAAAATGCAACGCCACCACCCTTTTTGGGTGGTGAGTTCAAAAGACATGGCCATAGAAACGCTTGACCAGTGTATTAACCTATAAGATGTTAGTGCTTATTCTTCCCTACTATGTGATAATAAGTGAATACAAATTCCATTAAAATTAAATGGCATGTTTTGTAACCATTTTCTGAAATGGAAAGTAAGTATGGTAGGGTTTTTCGGTTTTTCCAAAAATGGATTCTCTGACTCATTCCCTTTCCAAAAATGTATACTTATAACATTAATATTTTGTATTAATAGTTCAAAAGTTACGGCGCTTGATTTTTTGGTTAGCGCCTCATTAAATAACGTTCGCAAATTGGTTTACTTGGTGAAAGTTCCTGAAATCACCAATGTTTTATGAATTAGTACAAATAAAAGTTTAGGGACAACACTTTCATCAATTATGTGATGTTTAGGTGCATTGAAACTAAAAGAACTCAACCGCTCGTTCACAACGCTAAAATCATTCTACACACACTCCATAACACGCTACAAGAAACTCAAAACTCACCAAATCACCAAATCATCCAACCACAACTCGCCACTTAGTCAACCCCACAACAAGTGGGGATTTCTCCCTAGATTTAAGAAACTAGGCGAACAAGATTAACTATTTGATGTCGCTCTGTTATGAGTATTGAAACATCAAATTACTAAACAAATAATTATAGCTTTGACTCCACTATAGACTGCGGTTACTGTTAAATTATGCAGCATTATACATGTATTTTTACGAATGTGACATTGACTACAAATAAACATGACTGCCTCCATCTATATCCAGAAATACCCTAATTTCGTAATTTTCCCATACTCATGGAAGTAGTAGTCGACTCACATCGCGATCCGCCCATAAAAATAAATCATATGATTTCTCATGAATGACAAGCGCTTTTGTATGAATTGTGCAATCCTGTTCGTGACATTGGCGTACCATTCCTGTTACCTCTATAATGGTCCGAGATGTCGTTATTTACCCATGTAGCTTTGAACATTGAGCTTCCTCTTTAATGTCTGCGATATTGACACATCTTGTGGGCGAACAGGTATATTGCCGTCATAAAAGGTTTGAATGAGGAGTGAAGTACCTCGAACAGTGTCGATCAAAGATTTCAAATTGTAATACATGCTTAAGGGCATGGATCTATATACTAAACACTTCTACCTATCACTCAACGTTCTTATAATTTTCAAGGATTTCATGACAGTAAAATGACCAACAAAATACGATCAGAATACGTCTTATATGAATCATAGGGGTGATCTTTAACGAGAGTACTAAAAGAAGGAAAATCGTATTGAGTAATCTTTGAAAGGGGCGTTGAAACAGGGAAACATACATTGTGTGATCTTTACAGGAAGCGCTAAACATGGAAACAAACTTTGATCTTCAATGGGAGTAGAATAGGTAAACGCTTATCGAGTATTGAGAAATGTTCAAAGGGAGCACCCGAACATGGAAACACAATTCAATGATCTTTAGAAGGTGTGCGCTTGAACAGGGAAACGGATAACATGAGAAAAATCAATAGATGAAGGAACCATTAGGTTTGATTGGTCAATGGTTATTGATTTAACAAAGTAGGGGATTAAGATATACATACATTCATATACAATGAGGTTTTATATTTTGCAAGTACCTCTGGAACAAAGTGCTTTAAAAAAGATACAGCAACGATCGGAAGAGCAGTTACACATTTAATGTACCGATATCCGAAGAACCGAAGAGCCAATTCCATGATGGAATCCGAACATGCATCAAGTGATATCAAAATGTGAACATTAAAGGGTGTATTCAAATATGAAACGCACATTGAGCGCTCTTTGAAGGGAGCGCATGCACAGGGGAACATACATTGAGATATCTTTACCGAGAATACATTACTACAGGAAGGAGTAGCACATTGGGTAATGTTAAGGGGAAGCGCACAGAGTAACTAGCAATAACAAAATCATTTTGTACAGGCAAATGTTTGACAAATCAACTTGCAATAAAATGACACACCTCTACTGACTGCTTTGTGTAAATGTTCATGGCCTCAACTGACCCCAATATTTTCAATCAATTATTTTGAGATTATTAGTCCAGCGATTTACAAAAAAATGTCAAAATTAAGTTTAATATCTCATATTTATGATAATGCTACTCATATAGGTCGACTTTTTCTAAATTCAGTCGACTTTAAGCTCAAAATTGTGTATTTTAAATTTTGAAAAATGAACCTTCACTATATTCCACACCATGGCTGTTAGTATTGATCCACTCAAGTGTCTATTCACTATCTAATTACCACCTATTGATGGAAGGATTAAGAGCATGGTTATAAAATTAATTTGACTTAACCGCTGATGTGAGGTCGAGATTGGTTAACCTTCTGTTCACTGTTTTTAAGATTATAACAACATTTATGTTAGTATTTTAAAAATTGTGATTACTCTATTATGTTTTTTCTTGTGAATTAAATACGCACATAAATAATAGCTTTTTGCTTTATACTTGGACAGTTATGGACAATGTGTTGTTGCATTATAAATTGTAAAGTAAATGGATATTGATGTGCAAGCTTAGTAGATATGTTTACTGATAGTTTACTGACTAGTTATAGTGTGCAGCAACAGGGAACATAAATTGAATTATCTTTAAAGGGAACGCTAAATAGAGGGATATACGGTGATCTTGAACGCGGAAGGAACGCGTATTGCGTAATCTTTCTAGTAAGCACTGGGACAGGAAACAAACTTTGAGTTTAACTTGTAGAGGAATCGACGTTATTTATAATTGGCGATTTAAGGCTTAAGAGGGAGACATACTCGTCACACGACACCAATGATTACGTAATTTACCATTGTTGGCCTCGCTTAAATTATCATTAGTGACGTCACATTAAGTATGTCTCCTTCTTCAGCCTGAAATCGCAAATTATGAATAACGTCTAAGGTTATGTGTTATAAGCTCGCCTCCTTTCACGTGTCACACGGATTTTGGCTTTCGCGACATGATTTTAACTTTACACATTTATATTTGCTTTTATACCCCCCCCCCCCCCCCCCCTCCCCCCGAGGTAGTAAAAGTATACATTTTTTGAAGGGAAATTGCATGAGGAAATTAAATATGCCATTAAAATTATAGTACGACCAAGGACTAAAATGGTATGAATCACAATGTTCGGAAAATTATCAGAGCTTTAAAAAAAAAAAATGAGATCCTTATATTTTTTTATACCTACTCCTATCATTATTTACTTTACATATTTGAATTTCACATGAAATTACCCATCAGGTGATATATAATTGTCAAAGGTTACTACGTCGACAAGGTAATTATACCTGCTAGTGAATATCTCCCATTTTTATTTCGTATTTTTTTAGAATTTTCAAACATATTTGAGAAGGATGCACCCTTTCCTGATATAAACTGCATTTCTGAATTCCTCTAGTTACAAGCTTTCTAAAAATGTATACTTTTGCTATCATAAGCTATCATAAGAGGCTATTTATTCATGTTGACTGTGTAGCGAAAAGGAAGAAAGCTGATGATCATGGTTTTATTCATAATTAATTAGTTGTTACGAATAGTTCAAAGTATGTTGAACCACATACTTAAAGACTACTAAATATCCTTCAAAATGGGACCAGAATGGTGTTTGTAATATAAGGGTATGACTAGTTATTGTAAAAAGAACAAAGCATGGGATTATCCCCATTGAGTTTATACAGGCGGCACCCCTTCCGGCACCACCCCTGGTCCCCAAACTTCAAACAGCTGTATATCCCCTTCTGTATTAGCTATACCAATGATATATTGCAGGAATATGGCTTGTTATTAGGGCTTTAAAATGATACCAAATTTGTTGGGATAGCTTTTGTGGTTTTAAAAATATTTAAGGAATATGACAGCATGAAACTAAAAAGTGTAACAGCACCATCCTATTGGGAGGCGAGTTCATAACGCGTGACCCTATACCGTATTGAATAATTTTTCAAGGGAGCGCAAGAACAGGGAAACATACATTGAGCGATCTTTACCGAGAGTAAAAGCTTATTGAGTAATCTGAGAGACAAGGAGACATACATTTAATAATCTATAGCGGAAGTATTTAAGGAAGGAAAAGCTTGCCGTGAAAGTTCCGAGAAATAAGCACCCCCTCCCCCCCCCCCCCCCCCTGCTTTTGGACATCTGTTGTTTCGTTCTCTTTCATTATGCAAAAATTAAGCAGTGTTGACAGAACATGTACAATCAACATCACCCAAAAATCTCTCTTTGCATTGTGATAAAATTAGGATTATGTTCCAACTTAATAGTTTGGGGGCAATAATAAAATAGAAAGGGCACACTGGAACAGGGAAATTTCAAGGGAATGCTGGAATATGAAATACGCATTGAATAATTGTTAACGGGATTACGAAAAAAGATAATGCTTATTGTGTGATCTTTATAGGGAATGCTAAAACAGGGAACATGCATTAAGTAATCTTTAACAGTAATGCTAAACAGGGGAAAACAGAAATCCTGATCGGGAATAGAAAAACAGTGAAGCATATATTGAGAAATCTCTAAAGGGAGCGCTGGAACAGGGAAACATGCATTGGATGTTCTTTATTATGGGAACGCTAAATACAAGGAAACGCTTTCTGAGTTATCTTTCAAGGGTATACTTAAATATGAAACACACATTGAATAATCTTTAAAGTGAACCTTTTTATTGAGTAATCTTTCTTTTAATGGGACGATGTTAATTGATCGGAATATTAACATGGTAAAATGTGCTGGTCTTACTTCAAGCTCGAGTTAATTCCACTCTCAAAAATCTATCCCTAGTTACTTTTGCTATAGTATGTATATCATAACATTGCCATGGCAAATATGTTACGTCCACTTAGTGCACTCGCCGAATGTCTTATGTTGCCAAAAACAAATGCAGACATTAAAACAATGTTTCCATGAAAGTTCTCGTACTCCCATAACGTGATCGTCCTCCTAAGTGTTTACTTGATTAGACTAAAAAGGAGGATGTCGTGCCGACACGCCATTTAAGTGTTTTTTTAGAAAATGGGAAAAATCACCCGTATCCGAGCAACTGGTAAGGTCAAGCATTCATAAGACAACAAGTTGTTGCTACATGGCCTCGTGCACTTTAAGTCGGATATATTTTGCGCCTTCAGGCATATCTTCTTAATTCATCGCACATCAGCTAAATATATATATATAAAGGCGTTGTTGATAAAAAAAAATTTTAAAAGGTGAACGTGATAAACATTGACATTTGAAGAGCTTTTACTTATACGGTATAATGATTTCCGGGAAAACCATTAGCTAATGCAAAACTGGCTAGCCATGCCACTGGCTAGACCGACCTCGTTATAATGGTTACGAATCAATAAATAGGTCTTCTTCTTCGGCCTCCGTCAGTTATGACGATTGGCTGCCATACGATCACATCTCCGGATCATGTTTCTTCAAGCTACTCTGTCTTTTGCCAGACGCTTGGCTTTTATAAGACTCAGACCAGTCCATTCCTTGATGTTGTTGAACCATTGTTTCCTTGACTTCTTTTCCTGCTGCCTTCCACTTTCCCTTCTATGATGTAGAGTGCCAGTAAGCTACCACTGCCTCTAATGATGTGCCCAAAGTAGGCCAGCTTTCTTTTCATAAGCTCTCCTAGCATGTGTCTTTTTACACCAAGTTCTTTCAGGATACTTATGTTGGTGCTTTTCTCCTTCCAGTTTACTCTTAACATTCTTCTCCAGATCCAAATTTCAGTAGCCATTATGCGATTTTCATCTGCTTTGGATAGAGCCCATCCCTCCAGACCGTAAAGGAGCACGCTCCATACCAATGCTTTTACAATCTTTGTTTTAAGGTTTGTTGTGAGGTTGCGTTCATTCCATAGGTCCTCAAGTTCTATCATTCTTCCCTTGCCTTCTCTTATATCAGCTAGAATACTACCTGTGTTACGCCTACCAGTCGCTTTTGTAATAATACATCCAAAAATGCCACCTGCGACGTTTCCTACGAAAGCAAACATTCGTTAGCCGTACTACTACTTCCAATCAATTAAACGAAATACCGGTGTAGACGGATATATAGTACAGTAAAGTACAGGGTGTGTCAACAAATTAGGACTCTCTTTCAGGAATAGATTTAATCCTTATTGAAATCTCTGAACCATGACCAATTTGATTTCATATTTCAGTAAAAAAAAGAAAGAAAAAAAGAGAGAATCCTGAAAAGATGATAGAATTTCATCATCAATTAAGGAAAGTGTGACCATTTAGGTAAGTCAACATATTTTGTAGTATGTACAATGGTAATTCACACAGTAAAGGCAGAGTAACGCAAACAAGCAAGATTATGGTACATTATTACTTAGATAGGCTAAAACTGAAATTCTTTTTATCATATGCTTTGGGCAGAAATTGATTTGACTTACAAGCCCAATTTCAACCGTCGATAAATGGTTTTAAATGCTATTTTCTGTTTATGATTGGTATAAACGCAATATTTATATGAGTTGTTCTCTCCTACCACAAAACTTTACTTTCAGTGTTACCTACTGAAACTTTCTCACGCAAACATTAAGCAACAATGCACAGAAATGTTCATGCATCAAATGTGTGGATTACGTAGCTATTAATGAGTTATGCCAGGATTAAAAGGGATACCAAACTAATCTATGCTATTGTTATTGATAAATTATTTATAATGTTTATGGCCATTCAACGTATTGAAACGCAAACCATGTCATTTTCTGATTTGGACATGTAAATCCCATTGTACAGACTATAAATGACTTGGTTTACGCAATTTATGCTAGCGGTCTTATTTTCATTGGGTTGATCTAAGATTTTCAGGATATTATCATTATTAATTGCGTCTCGCATTTAAGCTAAATTGGTCATGTCCAGTGGTTTTAACAATAAAAATCATCATGAAACAGAGTCCTAATTTGTTTGATACACCCTGCATAGGTTGGTATAGGGCATTCATCTCTACACGCAACACTAATTTCACGCTTCGTTCCGTGTATGTCTATGGAGGCCGAAATATGGCTCCTTTCAAACCGGTATAAGATGGATAACTATTTCAAAATCCTGTCACATCCCAATCTTATAGCCCTAACTGGCAATCCAAGTCACAGAGCGTTGTTAGTTGAAAAGTAGCAGACACCTTCTATTTTCGCCCCTTTGAGCATATTTTGATATTATAAACTCAGATCAACTTCAAATAAACCACTTGATGAGTCCAAATAGTGTACTTACATGGTAGGAATATCGGTTTTTATGTTATCAGTTTTATATACAACTCAAACTTGAGACCCATTATTTCTTAAATATCTTAATATTCCAGTCTTTAATTTTTTTAATTATATTTTGGGCGTCAGATCGATTTCGACGGTTATGATAGTCCATTCACCTTCATTAGGTCTGACAACTAAGTCTCAATCGTCAGTTTGGATAGTTGCGTAAACCACATTCGTTAGTTAGACTGAATCGCAGTTACAGAAAAAATAGAACAGCTTGAATTTGAAAGATTGGTTCCTCGGGATGATAGATACGTTGATACAAAAGTGTATTGACCATAGGAAATACGTTCGTTGTGGAGTTGCAAATGATAAATATACTCGGTTTGGAACAAAATCGAAACCGTTGGCATTTACTTGAATAAGGTTTTGGTACGTTTTGAAAATAATCCGCATCTGTGGCTTGAAACTAGTCGGGTAACTTTATACATTGGTGCATATATATAACTTATGTCTCAATTATGACTAAAATTGAAACTAGCTTAGGGAAATCATCTTCTTATGTTTTCTCCCGTATTGCAAAGACGAATACAGGTCAAACTAATAAACAAGGACTTTATTGCTATCGTAAATATCATATCCGCAATTTAGTTTTGATCAAATAACATGAACTAAGTAGGGAATAGCATTAGTGATCAGGATATTGGCAGGTATCTTGACTAAATCTGGCAACAAGCCGCGTGTAACCAGAGGCTATTGTCTTTTGTGGATCTCAATAGGGATAATAAACTGTAATATTGCATACGGATTGGAATTTAAGGGTACAGCATTTGTTTGTGACTCGGATGACTTTCAAACGGCAGTTTTGTGACCTCCTAAATGAATCCATTAGATCCATTCCATAGCTAACAGAGCACACGTACCTACATTATTTTGACCTACATTATCTATATCACCAGATATTAAGATACTGCCTCGCAGACTATTCCATGTAGTCGCTAATTTAACATCGATAGTCTATAAAATATTAATGACTTGATTAGGTCATGAGTTTAATGCATCTGTCGTAAAAAAAAATACTACAGGGATGCGTTTTACTCGATTGAAAACGTTTAAAAACGCTTTTAAAACCGATCTTGATACCTTAAAGTATGTTGAGTATGATACATAAATAATCTTAATAATGAATTCTAGGTAGAGTTATTGTTCTTTGAGGCAAACATTCTATTCGGCAACAAGTGATCAAAGACATACTGTATACCCAATTATGTGGACTTATGATGTATTACCTTGGATGCAATTATTAGGTCTCCCCCATGTGTGTCGTTGTCCTTTTCAATGTAAAATAGAGCAGAAGTAAAGGAAATTATCTTCTTGGAAACAGACATCCGTTGAAACCGTATGTTCGTAATAGTGCATTAAGCTGTGATGATTATATAGAGGAGTTGATGTTCACTATTGTTAGTTCAGAGGTTCAGGAGTGCTTGAAAATCTTAGGAATTAGGGTTTGGGAACATCTTCATTTTTAAATATCTTAACGAAGCGTTTTAGAGTCACACTTATAATGTATTATCAGGGCCAATTCTTTTAGAACTAGATGAGCGTTTAGGAAAAATGTGTTTTTTTGCGATTTTCAAAATTCGAAATATTAATCATAATCTTACGAATGGGGCTCAGTTTAACATTGTGAGTCTTAGGGCGCGTTCCCACTGTGGCTGTTTGATACCAGGACGTGGACTCGATGCTACATCGAGTCTACTTCCAAGCCTAGTGGGAACGCGCAAGGGGGTTCGACCCTACATCCACGATGTTGGGTCGAATCCTACTCGAAGAGGTAGTCTCGCACCTAGGACGTGGTATCAAAATCGCTAGTGAGAACGCGTTTACATTATCGTATGTGGACTCGTTTCGTACAGGGAGTTTAATAGTAATCAGTCCAGGCAAATGACCAAATCTGGAAATCGGGATTGATTTCCAAATCTGGAAATGTAGTGATCAACTTATTTTGCAGGTAGTTATTTTTGTGAACTACCAAAATGCTTTAATTTTGTGGATACTTAATTTTGCGAGTCGAAACCAAACAAACATACCATTATAAATACACTGCCATTTTTTAAGGTTATTATTTTCGCGAATTTGAGCAAGAGCTATTTTTGCGAAATTAAATTGTTCACGAAATTAACAGTTTTCTGCACGGGGACGACCTTATTTTAAGTTTGGCGACAAACTATTTTTTGGTAAATTATGCTACGATTATAACCTAAATTATCACCGTGGCGTTTTAGTTTTGATCGGGGGCATTTTTAAAATAAAGGAATTAATTGATTAATTAACTAATTTAATTAAGCATTAATTAGAGAAATGGTCATCGGATAATAATTTTTGCTTTTCATTAATTGGTAGGTATGTCTAATTAACTTTTAAATTTAAAAATTAAAAATAATTGCTGAAATCTATGTTTTAATCAATTTTGTAGCTTTTGAATCTAAATCACAAAGTGTACAGCATTGGTTTCCAGATCAGGCAATCGATTTCCAGATATAGTACATTTCCAGATTTGGTCATTTGCCTGGACTGGTAATGGGAGAGGCTATTCGAATCGCAAACTGAAACTGAAAGCCTCCCATATATGGAACTGGGGCGTGCCTAAGTGGGACGTGTCTGAAAATGTACCTTGTAAAACGAGGGCGCTATCTTGACAACACAAAAGTCCTTATAAGGGACATTGAGACGTTCGCTGCAGCGCGATGTCTGCGCGATGTACCTTTTGCGTCAACTCATTAGCATAAATGTGCCTTGTAAATCGAGGGCGCTAAACACTAGAGGCTTCTACGTCGGCAATGGGAATCTGTGTACAGTGGCACCGACCTGACTCGTACCACTTGTTCCACAATAACAAGCGATTGCGCTGCGTCACACTGCGCCGCCGTCAGTCGCGCGCTTCAAAATGCAATTTCACGCGGCCAAATGTCATCCACGCGTGGTAATTTACGCAGTAAGTACGCACGGCGCACTCGCTTAAACTTGTAAACAAGTAACATCCGGGTAAGTGGACTCGATACCACATCGGTATTTTGATGTATTTTATGAATTTGTCTTTCGGCAGCTCCAAAGTTCCCCCCTGCATCGCGCTGGTTCCTAATTTTCAATACGATTTATTCCGTCAAAATAAACAATCGGGTTCCAAAGCGTCGGCAACAACTATTTTCCTTTCATCTTCGAGCTCCCTAAACAGAGATTCGTATTTTATCGCGCAATGAGAACGCAACATCAATATTTTGTATGTAGAATCGCACCTAGGTATGAGTCTACATTCGCACAGTGAGAACACGCCCTTAGAAAATGATTTGCAGTTGATTTAACAGTAATTTTGAAGAATCATCTGCAAAGACGATTGAGACGCCAAAGGACCACTGGCATGACTGGCCTCCATATCCCAAATCCGAAATGTTATTGTGACATTCCACACTGAGCCAAAAATGCAACGCACGCAAATGCGCATGAAATTGCGTTGCACGCGGTAACTTGGATGACTAGCGAGCAACATCACTTACTGCGCTATAATTATAATAGTGAATTTGTCTAGTTCACTATCTTCTCTATAGTTCTTACTATTTTTTAAAAAATATTTTGTCCCCGATGAAGGGTGATATATCCACTTGAAACGTCGGTCTTTATCGTTACGTTATATTTTTGTTGTTTTATTGCACATCAATATTGCTTGTCCTAGTGAATTTCCATGTTGTATTGTTCTTTGTTTCAGGGCAGAGCAATTTTCATTGCTCGCCCTAGTATATTTCGCTCGCGTTATTTCCATTGTTATTGCTTGTTTCTCCACACCCAGTTAGTATATCTTGCTTTTATTCTTAACATTTTACATCTTCGAGATATCATCTTGTATCATCTGATCCTTGGTTTGTTTTGTTCCTGGTTCCGTTGGATTCATATTTAAAGTTCATAGGTGAATCAATAGAATAGTTGGTGTCCATGTGTAAGTAAAATTCACGTCTGTCCACAGACACATAAGTGAAAAATTTAGGTTGATAACTCCTTAAGAAACAAGGCTTAAATTAAAGCTGAGAATGTTACTGAAAATGGTCATAGGTGACAAGTATGTCATAAATGTAACCGGAGGGTAGTAAAGGTGTCTTAAAATATGGCACTTTTACACGCATTTCAATGGGGAAATTATTTGGTGTGGTGGTGGGCCCTTATATGCTCGTGAATCGTGATGCATGCCCTCGGGGTAAAATTTAGATTATGGCGGCTAAGTACCACTTTTCTTCATTTCTAATTGAGCGTGGCTCTACTTCCAGACCACTCTGATTACTTTGAACGTAATTATTCGGTCCGTCTAGACCGATAACAGTGACTATAGATGCACATTAAATCACGGTATTTTGGCACTTCATTGAATCAATTGAATTAAATTGAATTGCATTGCATTGAATTGAATTGAATTGAATTGAATTGCATCGAATCATCGCATCATCGCATCACATAACATCACTCACATCAGATCCCATAACATAACACCCCATCGCATCACATCACATCACATTACATCACACTACATCAGATCGCACCGTATCGCATCACATCACAATATGTTACGTTACTTAACGTTACTTTACTTTACGTTACAGTAACATGCATTACATTGCCATGATAACATTACATTACATTACATTACGTTACATTGTAGTACATTACGTTACGTTAAATCACATTACATTACATTACGTTACATTGTATATAGTACATTACGTTACGTTAAATCACATTACATTACATTTCATTACACATTATTAGCATTAATAACTGTCTCTGTTTAATTGTTATTTGAGATTTTCTAGAAATCTCTTGACAATTCTATAACAAAGGTACCTGTTAGTATATGATTATCTTCTCTCTTATTATGTCAATAGCATAGCAAGCCATTAACTGTCAATAATTTGGTTATGCTTACAAAATAGTGAGTTAAATATTTTAACCCTACGCCCCAGGTTTAGAATTGTGGATTAAACTATCAAGGGGATTTTCGGGCTATATAATGATGGGATTCCACCGACGTTTGCGCTTTGCCCCGCAAATCAAGCCCGGGTCGCGATATTATTTACCTTAACAAACATTTGATACACATGCTCATGTACATTGTACAGCAACAACATGTATACAGTGTTTGGCCAAATATTTGTTACGGTTAATAAATTCGCGCCTGGGTCGCCCACGTAAAAGTTAGACCGCTACGCCAGGGCAATCGCCCTACGATAAACTTCCTTAATGCGCATATGGTCAACTCTCATGAAAATAGTGCAAATGAGATTTCAGAAGTTGAAAACAAAAATTGTCTCCAATTTTATTTATTACGCTTTTGTTTAAGAGTGTACTGGATACTAGATTTAAAATTTTGTGAACAACACTCCTTGCATTTAAAAAAAATATAACGTTGAATTCAAATTATTAAATCACTTTTTAGCAGATTTTTGTTCCACGTTATCTACTGCCTATCAGCTCTAAATCAGAACGAGTTTACAAACTGTGATGCCCAAAACACAAAATTGTAGTTACGAAAGCATACTTCTATCAATTACAGTGAAAAAATTGCAATGTAATTTTGTAAATTGCAAGTACTATGAATCGTTTTTAGGTCTTCACATTACTTCATGAACTTCATCTTAAAATCTAAAAAATGCACGGTTTTCCAAAATGAATATTTTTGTGCAAAGTATAAAATATATCTTTAATTGTATTTTTTTACAATCGTCATAATGTGTTTTCCAAAGTTAGCCCCGAAACAATGATATTTTGCTGCACTAATAACGCTGGCATTGGAACTCTGACTTTATGATTTTTAACGTCTATGCTTTATTGGGTTTGGTAACGTAATAAACATATACAAACACACCTCAACACATATATTCAACATCGAGCAAGGCAGTTTATTTTGTATACAAACACATCTTGTCGACATACATTGAAGCCCATTTGACAATATAAATCAGTAAAAAGCAGAAAACACACTTGTAAATTACACCAGAATGCAATTCCAACAACGAGGATGGATAACGTAATAAGCATAGTCACAGTTGTTTAGTACATCATTTTCAAACGCTTAGTTTTACATCACAACACATTTATTTTATCTTCAATCTTCTTTTACCAACGAAATAACAAACAAACAGTTTACCACATATTATGCTTACCCCATATAATCTCACTTAACTTGTGTTAAATGACACAAGCATATATTTTATACCTCAAATTCTAAACATCCACAATGATAATATACAGAACTAAGCACTATCAAATGAAATATAATTTTCTATGTATAAAGCACCTCAGTGTATTCAACGATACCTAGTAAATGGTATTTGAGAAGTTATTAGAAGTTATTAGAAGTTTCGGCAACTTAAAAGTTGCCGAAATCAACCGAAAGACGGTTCTATATATTGTTGACTCGCTATTTTGATGTAGGATAAATAGGGTGAATACGGTAATAAACATGGTCACTAAATCGACAGATGTAACATAGCACTGTGCATGTGTGTGTATTAAACCATGGCATTATCACCTTCATGTAACTTATAAAAGCACTAAATATTGAATTGCCTTGTAATCTCTTTAAATTAATAAGATATTGATTTATTTTATTTTAAATGATGGTACCGGTAGTAGATTTGTAATAAGACTGTACTCTGATGACCTTTTTGTGTCCACTATTGCATTTGGTTCTGCCGGTATTACCATTAGTTGTTTGCACTGTGTCGCCCATATTCCTGTATAATAATGATAACAAAAACAAACAAAATTGATGAAAGATATTGTAGCTCACTGAAAACATTTATCGGTTAATGCTAATGCTGAACTAAGAAATTTTAGTAAAAATGATTAGTTCAGGGAGTACAACTAATTTTTCCAATCTTTCAGTAGGATATCGTTAATTGATAACTAGTTTAATTTCGTATAGTAATGTCCAAATTGGTTCAGCTATCCAAACTAATCTACCTCTACCAAGAGCATTCACTGGAACTAATTAAGTGCGACTCGGTAAACTTAGTTTAGCTCTAAATATTCGTATAACCAACCGAACTAAAATACAAATACTGTCCGCGACTAACATATGTTCGTAGAAGTTGTTGGCAACCAATTTGTCACTTTTTAGCGCCGCGATGCTGTGTTTGAAAACAGACTGTTGCAGCCGCCATTTTGTTCAGTACAAGGGATAGCGATTGTTGACTTCCGAAAACCGAGCGACGAAAATGGCTCAAAGGTACGTAAAATGATGCAAAATGTATGTCAAATCATTTGTTTTTAAAGAGTATAAATATGTAGATGCTTCTGGACAGTTCAATTTTTGTGACAGAAGTTTGTGTGACGTGCAGTTTTAATTCATGAATTTACGTACCGACCACAGCATAATTCTCAGTTCATTGCATGTCGTGATACTGTTGTTCCAAAGATTTTCTAGTATTGGTTGTTCACGCTATGTCATTCGAACTTTGATGGCCGTTAGCGGAATTATTGGAGAAATGACAGGCATGGTAGAAAAAAAGCTACATAGTATTTTGTGATTTGACATACATTTAAGATTATTTTACGTATCTTTGAACTATTTTCTTCGCTCGGTAATCGGGAGTCAACGCTTGCTTCACGTGCACTGCACACAATTAGTAGACCATGGTTAACTAATTTATAAAATTAGTAGACCATCTTAGTTCAACTGAATGAAGCAAGATTGGTGGAAATATACATCGTTTCTACTAATTTTTAAGTTAGTAGAGCGACCCTAAAAATTAGTAGAACAAATTGGTTTATCATAATGAACTAATTTTTAACATCACTGAACTAAATTTTGACAATTGTTGAACTAATTTTAATTAGTTCAAAAACTAGTTTAACATGGTCAACTAATTTATAAGTTGGTTAGAGAATGCTTGAACTAATATTAAGTTAGTAGAAACAGACATCGTTTTTACTAATTTATTTTAGTACAGATAACCGAAAAATGTTTTCAGTGCTGTTTCAGCTAGGTATACCATATTTATTCACCAAATTATACGTATTGGTTTATTACGTTATCCAATAGCCATAGCACTATACACCATTGTAGAATGCAAACAAATGAGATTGTGTCAGTATGTGATACAATATGTATGTACACTAAGTTAATATTCATAAACACATAATAAATATTGAATCACTGTGAACAAGGTGCAATTATATTTATCAAATGATGAAAAGTTTATTACGTTATCCATTATAAGGTGATTTCAGTTATGAGATAGAATAGTCCACATATTAAAATTATAACATTGGATACAACGTGTGATACTCAAGTACATCAATCATGAAAGCTACGGAATTGACGCCAACATTGACATGAGAATAGACAATGAGGTTGGTTACGTTATTCCGTTTATTACGTTATTAGCAACTGCAACAGTGCCTAATGCTGGCTTATAACGTATAATACAAAGCAATCAATGTAGATGTTAGCGATACCTACTGCATTTCTTCACATTATTAACCCCATTCTGATATCATACGTCCCTTTTCAATGTTCTTAAGAGATCTATAATGACTTCAGCTTAATTTTCATATTACTTACAAGAAAAAAATGAGAAATTCTTACCATTTTTGCATTGTACTTTCAACGAGTATTCTCCATGCATGCCTGCGAAAAGGGCCTGCCACGTATCTTTGTTTAATACAGTCGTAGAGAGCAGCTGTCTCTCTTTCGATTTATTCGATAACGTAATAAACGATAACGTAGTAAAGGTTTTTCGTACTCAAAGTACCATGTAGACAATCTGGAAAGAGCTAGCGAGTGTTCCAAGTAACCACATAGTCTATGTATATGTATCAAATAGGTTTTTAACCAAAAAGTGTGTTTTAATACATAGTTCGGGAGAAATCTGAACAACGTAATAAACATCCTTAACAAGGTCGCATGCTTTGCAGCATTTTGATTTCTTCTCAAGGTCAGACATGCTGCTATAGATTTTTGAAAATATTATTTTTCCAACACCCATGTTCTTTTAGATTCAGAATATGTACATTTGAATGTTTAAATAATAATTTTGAACAATTTTGATCCTCAATATGTCGCAGGTAACGTAATAAAAATCAACATCTCGGACAAAATATATGAAATTGAAACAGGTAAACATCGTAAAAGATGTGCATTTTTTCTAACCATGGAATATCGCTATAATGTTCCCTACAAATTAGGAAAAAAATTGTAGAAAATGGTGTACTTTTTGTATTGTAATTAATAAAGGCAAAATTTACTTTTATGCTGCGGACATTGAAATTTCGCTAATTTGGGGTATACGAGGGCAATTTTCTTAGTGAAAACACGATCAGAAGTATAGCAAAGTATATATATCCAAGTAGAAAACATCAAGATCTATCTAGAAAAGAAGTTTTTCAAGCAAGAAAACATTGCATAACACAGAAATGGACCAAAGACATCAAAAAGTTAATTTTGCACTGTTTTCATGAGAGTTAACCATATATACATCCTTCGATGAAGTAAATATCAAGGTACCAAACGCGGAAACCGCGGTAATCGCAGTAAAAACATCTATGTGATCGCGATAGCATTCTTCTTGTTCGATGTCCATCAATGCCATGCTTTCATTTGGTTATCCGTAATTCCAGTCCATACTCCGTTTTGTCTCGCAGTATTGTTTTAACCCGGCAACAAGTTTTCAAGTAGTTTATATAAGCAAGTCAGGTAGTCTACTTATGAAATATGTATGGCCATGCACTTGCTTAACTATTTCCTGACAGGTATCGTCATATATATCTATTATTGTTAATATTATGGGAGAAACCCACTTAATGACGACTCGTGTCATTTTTATTATTCTACACTTCGGGATACTTTATCACACATTTTGGTCAAATTTTGGTGGCAATGGCATTATGTGGTTAAAAACGTGAAAAATAAGAATTTATATTTGAGTGGCTAGTTATTTGAATTCTTCAAACAAAACTGCATAATGTGATGTCTTTTCTGTTTTCACTTAATTTTACCGTTTAGAAGGAGTACGACTGATCCAATAAATAGAAATTTAGTCATACAATTGTGCTTGTGCTCATTTAAAAACTATCCAAAATCAATGGTACCATATACGGATAATATTATATCTTAAAGTTCCATAATGCTCCTTTAATCATAGCAGTATTCTTGTGAAACATTATCCATGTTTCAACCGAGACATTGTGTCCTCATTGTTTGTATACGAAATAGGACATCAGGCTACAAGAAGACGGAAGAAAGTGAAATTTAAAGCCATGTCAAGACAACGATATCAAGCCACATATTAACTTTAAATGTCAGCCGGTATTGAATATTAAGAAATGATATCTTGCCGTGATAAATGTTGAATATCAATGAGTTTTTGATAAACATATACCTGCAGGATAGCTTGTCTATGTGTTTCATTTTATCGATACGATTACATGTAAGCGCTACATTTGCTTTAAAATAATTATGAAAAATTAAAGGTAGCACATGATTGTATCGGCTTCAGCTCTATTCAATTGGCTCTTATCAGACCATACACGCCTTACCACCTTTCCTTTCATTATTATCGTGTTTGGGGTTTTTTGGGGTTTGGGTTCATCCCGTTATCTGACTAAGAGACCGTTATATATAACAAAGCATAATAGTGTCTACCTTAAATAACGGTCTCAGACACAGACCGTATCTATGTGGCTCTAATAAGCTGATGAATAATAAAAGATAATAGAAACTATGCACAAAAGGCCAGCGGAGCACCAATAATAATTGACGTATACTGTTCGTCCTTTTTCTAATACATAATATTTACCAAATTCTTATTTACCATTTCTAATCCAAAACATCACCTTCATGTTACAATTTAACATACAATAATAATAATAATAATAATCTATATACTAATTTTCGGTCCTTCGCTTTATTAGATAGTTCAATAATAATTTTACACTCGCGTCCCTCTTGAACTGAAAAAGCGTGGTAATTGCGCCTCTAATACACGAGCTAATTAGATAGTTCAATGCCAGTATTTTCCCGTTTTCAGACATGCGCAGAAAGGATCACAGATGATAATCCTAAATGTTGAATTTCTTTTACTCGGGTAGCTACTGTTCGGGCAAAAATTGTGGTTTTCGGAGTGAGTGATGACATATGGTCTTCACCCAAAATATTTTCATTAGGGATATAGCTACATTTCTGTATGTGCGGCCGTTTGTCATTCTTAAAGATCGCATGAGTAACAAGCATTTATACGGGAATATACGTCCGACAAATAACAATATTTCACGACATTTTCTAAATGTAAACAACAAACTCTTACACAGATCTTAAAGTGACACTTTCACATTGGTTATATAGGCGAACGCGACGTTTGATACTGATAAAGAAACTGGCAGTACCATGCCAACCGTATGTTGTTGCTGCGCGTCGCGTTTAACATGGCGCACGCAACACGGCGCACACGTAATGACGCAGACAAATTGTGTACGCGTTTGTGGCGTTGTACTTTGTTTACGGGGGCAGGATGAAAGCAGGTAGTCCGTAATTGCTCCGCTGTGCATACCGTACATACAAGATAACGGGAGCAAGACACAAACAAAAAATAAAGCCATGGTACATTATATAAGACCTTTATTTTAATAAAGAAATGGAGAGCAAGGTGCAAACCGTATCCAGGATAACATGTATTAATTAAAGTGACATGAAGTGGCTGAAGGAAAAAACATTTGATGGAATTACTCATGCAGTTGTCGAAACCCCAATTGATGAAGTCATCCTTGCAAGTCACCACATTTGATGAAGGAGTTCCCCATACAGGTAACCCCATTTGATAGGAGGAGTTACACATGCATGTAACTCCATTTGATGCAGTCAACCATGATTCCGGTATTATAAATATGGATGATAAATGAATGTTTTGACTTAAACATGTTATATACATAATGATTAATTGAGCAGTTATCACCTAAAATTAGTTATGTGTAAATTTGGCCGATACCACCGCGCAAGGCATGGCGGGTCATGAAGCTTTGGGCTGGTGGATCAAGGTCGGCACCCCCCCCCCCCCCCCCCCTCACACCCATTTAATTGTCTTCGCGCGACTTTTACAGCGGTGCGGTGCGGCTTATAGCCTCTACTATGATGAGGTCTGAATCTTACTTTATGAATTTAATAATAAGGTGCTGCGGCTTATACGCCGTGAGGCTTATATAGCACGGAAATTACGGGATTGTCTCATCATACCTATAGGCCTAAGCCCCCCCCCCCCCACCCCCCCCCCCCCCCCCCTCCTCCCCGCACTTCCCTTTACTTACTTGATAATATGGCCACATGGGGTATCTGGACAAACGGAACGTGCGGTATTGCCCCATTATACCCTAATAGGCCTTAAAGCCACCATGCAAGCGCACTTCCCTTACTTGATAATCTGGATATATTTTAGTAAGGGCACATAATGCATCTTGGTAAACGGAGCGTGCAGTATATTATGGTCAGGCCTTATTTAGAAAACAACAAACATGACAAAGGGATTACATACGTTTAAGCCCTACATGCCTATTGAGGGACTAATGTATTTAATGTAATTTGGCCCGAAAAAAATGGGGTTGGCACACAAAGTGCTCAAATACAATCATGGAATGGTACAAGTGATCTTGAAAGATAGACTCCGCTGACCATAAATATGAATTTGATAAAACTAAATAACCGACTATAGAACTAGAACCCACTAAACGCTAAGAACGCATGCCTGCGGCGGCACCCCCGTCAACATAAGGGGAAAACGGGAGTGGAGTGGGGGACAATAACACAATTTGGAGGGGGGGCAAGACAAAACACTTGGATGGAAATTTCAAGCCTTTTGGCTTTTATTGTAAACATTCCTAAAAATTAGATACATTTATTCTAAATCAGACATTTTGGACCAATTTAAAGCTAATACAACTTTGAATTTTGACATTAAAATTGAACTTTTTATTATTATTTGGGGTACAAAATGCGTAGGGACTTAAACTGTGGGAGAGGTCACGACTGGTGGCACCCCCCGGTAGCGATTATCTTTTTCGTACATGAGTTTAACCAAAATCAGGTCATTTGTTTCAAAATGTTAAAAAAAATCATTTTATTCAGTGAATTTTGCTTTATTTCGTATTAAAACGGAATAAATAAATTTGGTTAAACTCATGTACGAAAAAAAAAAAATCGCCACCCGGTAGTGCCGCCACTGCACATGGGGTAGGTCTACCTAAGGTCACATGGGGTACACACCCAGATGTGGCCTATACTTATATTAAGACAATCCAGATACTCTTAATATTCTAAAGTATTCTTAATAATCCACGTATAGGCCCTAAAACCGCATAAAAGGTTATCACGGATGCCCTTAGTATTCGATTCAAGATATACCAAATAGTCCAGGGAGGTCCTATATTGGATCACTTAAGGACATATGGAGTATCTTGGTTATTAAAGTACATGGGGTACCTGACTAAATAATGGTCACCATGTTTTAAAAATGGCGTACTTGGATTTCTTAAGGTCATACAGTATATATGGATTAAGGGCACTGTGGCACCAATGTCAGTATTAAGGGCACAGGGTACATGGAGTATCAACGATATACTCTTGCTGTTTTACAATACCCTCATCCTACGTTTTGATATGACTAACCGCCCACTATTATAGCTTCGGCACCTATACCTGCGCTTTCCATTATAAATTGGATAATAGTACAGGCACATTGGTATGGATATAACGCCGACACGTGCGGTATCTGGGTTATTAAGGCCACCTGTGAGGGGTTGGGTCTAAACGTGGAGTACTTGGATTAGGTCTAAGTATTATTTAAGAGCACATTGGGCCTACGCTCATGGTGTAGTAAGGGCACCATGTCACTTACATTAAGGGCACCTTAGGTACCTGCATTATTTAAGGACATGTTCTTGATATTTATATAAACATTTATAACGCTTTGAAATTACTCACCTCTGTCTATTTTGATATGACTAACTGCCCGCTATCTTCGGCACCCGCGTTTAATTTACTTGAATATGATCAAGTAAGGGCACAAGGGTATTATAACGGCACATACAATTATACCTAGATCATGTGATACCCGATGCAATATTAAGGGCACCTGTGGTAACTGGAGTAGGGGTACTCTCTAAATACAAAACGAGTGAAAAGAGTGGAAATTCACTCGAAAAGGAGTGAAGGGAGTGAAACACAGGTCAACCTGTTTTAGAGTGGAAAATGTCCACTCAATAAAGTTGAACATTGTCATATAAAATCCCTTTTCACTCCTTTTAGAGTGTTTTTCCACTAAAAAACGTGTTGTCCTGCATTTAACTCCTTGAAAAAGTGGAAAACCACTCTTTTACATTTAGAGAGTAGGGATTAGGCCTATGGGGTACCTGCATTTCAGGTCACACGGGAGGCCTACATCCTGAGGTACCTGGGTATCTGGATATTAAAAACACAAAGGGTATAGGCCTACCTGGATTAAGGCACATCACACATACCTAGATTATCAAATGCACCTGCGATATTCAGATTATTGAGGGCCCGTCTGGATTATGTAAAGGGCATGTTCTTGATATTGTACCAAATTTTCTTACGCTTTGTTTACAAACCTCCCCGTTATCTTCTAGCGGGTTCCGCGCGAAGCGCGGATGCCCGCTAGTAATAATAAACATATGTGTATAGCGCCTAACATCTAGATCCCTAAGCGCTTAAAACATTAAAAAAAAAAACATACATGGATTTGGGCAACGCCCCGTACCTGAAACAAATACGAACGATAAGTGCACTTAATCTTCTTCTTTAATCAGTGATCACTGACCGCGATAGCGCATTGCGTTGCCAATTTCATCATAGTATGCTATGTCTGTTATATTAAATTGTTGTTAATTTAAAATCTGTCTATAGTAAAGTGTTTCAGTGAACTCGAGCTAACTCGGCTCGTGACACGTATGTTTTCGTCTCGGTAGTTTTACCCTACGGTTTTCGTCTGCCTTTCATCGCATCGGTTTCCCAATCTGTGTTTCGCCTTTCCGTTTCCTATTTGTTTTGAATTATCCGTCCCTTCTTTGGACCATCTTTGTGATGGTTTCGTTTTGGTGTGCCTGTGGCTTGATTATGTTCATGTTTTGTTTTGTCTTTTGTTTGCTGTTTTTTGGTTTGTTTTGTTTCTGTTTGTTTACTCTACAAATATTACATCTTCCTTTTTCCTATTTTCTACCTTTTTCATGGTTTGGTATTTGGAGAGTTAATATCATTTTGCTACATGTCGATGAGCGATTATGAGATTAAATTCTACTTTTCCAAACCATGAGTTCCTCTCTTTATTTGAGTACTGTGCATAAATTAAATATTTCCCTCAAATAGAATGTTTTAGGGTGTTTTTGATGAGCCAGTAGTCAAGTCCTTCTGTCTTCCTTTGTCTTCATGCTATTATCCCGTGTAGCATCAATCTACCTGTCTGGCGGATCTTTATCTTCCAATTAGGTCCTAAGTGTCTGTATGTTGTATTGTAGTCCCTGTGTCAATCAGGATTAGTCAAATCCTTCTCTTGTCATGCTGTGTCTCACTCAATTTGTTGGTCATTCATATTCACCTAGCACTGTGGTGCGGGTGTGTGCTTGTAGTGCCTACGTTTCGTGTTGTTTTTCCCCGCCCGCCCACCCAATCCCAATTGCATGCTTATTGATCGTTAAGTTTGGAGTGGCTTGTTCTGTTTTGTTTTGTTTGTTCAATGTTATAGTAGTAGTGTTAGTGTAGTGTAGTCTAGTTGGAGAGTTAATATCATTTTGCTACATGTCGATGAGCGAGTATGAGATTAAATTCTACTTTTCCAAACCATGAGTTCCTCTCTTTATTTGAGTACTGTGCATAAATTAAAAGTCAAAAGTAAAAGTTTATACACAATACTTTATAGGCAGCCAGTGCAGATCACGGAGAGTTGGAGTTATGCGATCATGTTTGCGAGAAAGAGTGATTAATCTGGCAGCAGAGTTTTGAATTCTTTGAAGCTTTGGTTATCTGCGTATTTAGTAGGCCGTGTAAAAGACTGTTACATTGATCTAAGCGACATGTGATTGTGATACATGCATGTACCAGCATTTTAGTTGATTTTCTGTCAAGAAACTTTCTTATCTGACCAATACGATACAGAGCAAATGAAGCAGTAGATTTGTTGTCTGAGGATAACTTGAAGATCGGTGAATCTGTGATTGACCCTTTCAAAAGTACACAGATGAAAATCTTTCGCGCGCTACGCGAGCATATGTCTTCCCAAAATGCAATATATTCTTTGATACAAGCTTGTTTAGAGCCAAAATATAGCTAAATCGTGCAAAAAATAGGTGTAAAGTCGAATATTTTCGCGAGCTACGCGCGCATTTCTTCACTCACAAAATCTTGTCGGTTCATTTTCATTTTTCGGTCACCCCCCCCCCCCCCCCCCTCCCCTCAATATGAATAACCTAGCTACGCCACTGATCTGCAGGTGGGTTCCATATGTCGTACGGTTAGTTTTCACCTGCGGAACATTCATCGTATCCGTCGTTTTATTGATTACGATACTTGTGCACATGCGGTGAGATCATTAGTCCTCTCTCGGCTTGATTATGGCAACTCTCTTTTGGGTGGCATTTCTAAGTTCAATGTTCATCTCCTTCAAAAACTTCAGAATCGTGCTGCGCGTATAGTATTTTATAAAAATAGACGCACAAGTGCTGCACCACTCCTGTGGGAGCTTCATTGGTTGCCTGTCCAGCAGAGAATCGACCTCAAGATCTTGCTGCATGTGTACAATGGTGTCAATAATCTAGGGCCTACCTATTTATCTCAGATAGATTTTGATGCCGTATGTCCAAGAGCTGGTTCGAGATCTTCCAACGACACTTTCCGCCTTGTTGTACCTTTCAACAAACATATTATTAAGACTGAAACCGCTTTCTCATATATCGGTCCAAGGCTGTGGAATGATCTCACACTCTCCATACGCACCGCATGCATTGACAAATCTTTTAAAAAGATTAAAACTCATATATTTCCTCAGGTGTAATTCTTTCGTCAAATTCGGATGCAATGCACCCTTTTTAAAAAAAATGTGTGTTTTTAATCCATGCTTTTTAATGCCTAATTGTATCTGTAAATTATTACATTGTATATTTAATTATCTTTTAACCAATTTTAATGTATTTTGATTGGTTTTGTTTTTAATATGTTTATCTTTTATATGTAATTCCTGTAAAGCGCATTGATCGTGTTTTTTGGAAATGCGCTTAATAAATCACGTTTTCATTCATTCAATAAAAGCAGAACGGCATATGTTTTTGACAAAGACATCCATTTTCAAATCATTCGGAACAATAACTCCCACATTTCGAGCACTCTTTACTGGTTCAATCAAAGAGTCACAGATTTGAACATGTTTCAAAGGAGATGAATTTCTGAATCCGGATGAAATATGGAGAATTCAGTTTTATCATCATTAAGTTTCAGATCATTGGCAATTGACCACAGTTTAATAGCACTGATGCATGTTTCAAGTTTGGGATAATGGATAAGTGATCATCTTTGTCAAAAATGATATAAACTTGTGTGTCAATGCGCACTCTTTATGTCAAATTCTTACTATCATCTCTGATAATTCTGTGAAGACACGATAACACTTACCTATTTATTCTCTTGAGACGAAAGGCGACTATCGGTAACATTTTCAAAGCCTTCCACATAAAGCTTATTCTCGTTAGCTCCCAGGTAATAATTAATAACCTCCTATTTAAACTATCCCGCTTGTTAATTCCTTCTATGTACGGATGAAGAATGAATTGTGTTACATATGAGAACCCAACATGACATTTGCTAACCATCTTTGATCTAGAAACTTTAACTACAAAATCATATAAGAGAGCAGGACGAAAGACGGGTGTCTTTTGGGGTGTCTATATGAAGATTTAGTAATAAATGGCTGAAAGTTCAGGAGTTTCCTCATAATAATCTGATGGAAAATGGTAGATGAATTATTATCTGGATATCTGTTGATCTTATTGACACATCAGTCTGACTCCAGGGGATACTAATCTTGAACATGTAATAAAATGACATCATCTTTCACACAATAACGTTTATTTCACAAAACGTTATGGTCGGTGAAGAACATTTTTCTGTTAGCTCGTAATAATGTCACCTACAGGTGAGATCCCAATTGGTTGGTCTGTCAATCAAAGGGGGAAATCCCAAGTGTGGGGGATATATGACCTGGGGATGGTCAATGTAATCACCCCCCCCCCCCCTGATTTTTCACCTCCATCAAAAAAGGGGGAAAGGGGAAAAAGGGGGAGGCAGGGGGCATGCGAGGGACATAAGAACGTTTGGAGTTTATTGGACCTCGATCAGGATACATACGCGTACGTACGTTGACTAGAACCGATCTTTTGGAGGTAACTAGTATAACTTCTTTCTGGCATAGTGCCTTAAATCCTCAGGGGACTACACCAGGAAGGGCAGTGACTGATAACGGTGAAAGTAAAGGGAAACCTCATTTTCTGAAATGCAAGAAAGTGATGAACATTGCAACCCTAAACGCAAGAACGATTAGGAACACAAACAAACAACTTGAGCTGTGTGCTTTAGCTCAACAATATAAAATTGACATTATTGGAATCCAAGAGCATCAAATAGTTCATACAGATGAACAGATAAGATATGATAATATCATAGAGGGCTACCAACTTGTCACAGCATCTGCTACTAGAAATAGCCAAGGAGCTGCAGTGGGTGGAGTTGGCATCTTGTTAAGTCTACGGTTATATGTACATACTCTCCCACCAATGTGGCAAGTGAAGATGAGGTAAGAGACTACTATGACGAGCTGAAAGAAACTACCAAATCAGTACCGGCCCATAATTTCCTGACAGCAATTGGGGACTTTAATGCCCGGATTGGCAACGACATTGCTCCTTTTGCCTACCATGAAACCACAAACAGGAACGGGGAAATATTGGAGGAGTTTGCAATGGAAAATAACCTAGTTATTACAAATACCAGATTCCAAAAGAAAGTAACAAAACTATGGACCTGTATTCTACCAAGTGGATTCAGAGCACAACTTGACTACATCCTGATCAGAAAGAAATGGCAAAATAGTATTCTGAACACAGAAGCCTACAATTCGTTTGCAAGTATGGATCCGATCATAGAATAGTGACCTCAAAGATTAGATTAAGCCTACGAGCAAACAGCAAATCCAAGCCAAAGAAAGTGAAATACAACTGGAATAAGCTTGTCCAAGATTCAGAACTGCAAGATCAATATTTTGTCGAAGTCAGAAACAAATACACACTACTAAATGACACCTGTGACGACAATCCAACAGTGAGATATGGAAACTATATCACAGCAAATCAAGAAACTGCCGAGAAACTACTACCAAAAATATGTAAGAAGAGGCAAAAGGCATTGTGTTATAGTAGAAAAGTAGAAACTGCCAGAAAGAAGCTAAGGCAGACATATGAAAAACATGTCACAAACGACAGTAAAGAGTCTGCACAAGAGTTTGAAGCAGGTAAACGAGAACTCGACCAAGCCTATGATGAAGTAAATTCTGAATACCTGGACAAGAAATTAAAAGAAGTGGAAAAGGCAACCCTAAACATGCAACACAGATTATCTTGGGAGCTCATTAACGAAGTAAGTGGAAGGAAAACCTCTAGGAATGGTATCCTCAAAGGAAAGACAAAGGAAGAACGTGTCAATAATTGGTACTGCCACTTCCAACAACTCCTAGGAAATCCACCGGTAGTGACTGATAAAGATGAAGACATCCCAAAGATTTTCGAAGAACTACCAATTAAGTGTACTGCCTTCAATAACACTGAGTACCAGAAAGCCAAGAAATCTATCAAGGAGGGGAAAAGTTTTGGAGAGGACAACATTCCACCTGAACTCCTGACAAGATGCAATCTTGATGATTTAATACTGGATATCTGTAATAAGGCCCTCCTAGAAGAAAAAAACCTGACCAGTGGGCAATATTGAACCTGATACCAGTCCCAAAATCTGGTGACCTAAGTCAAGCAGGAAACTACAGAGGCATATGTCTGAACTCTATTGTGGCCAAGACACATAACAGAATGATTCTCAACAGAATAAGACCTCACCTAGATGAATTACTTCGAACTAACCAGAATGGCTTCCGCGAGGGAAGAGGCACTACCTCACACATTCTTGGACTCAGGAGAATCATCGAAGGTATACATTCCAATAATCTCTCTGCAGTTATAACATTCAGTGATTTCAAAAAGGCATTCGACACCATACATCGTGGGGAAATGATCAAGATACTCAAAGCATACGGTGTCCCACAGGTTATAACAGATGCAATTGATGAAACTTACAGAAACACAAGAGCCAAAGTTATATCACCTGATGGCGACACGGAACTGTTCGACATCCTAGCAGGAGTACTCCAAGGAGATACCCTTGCCCCTACCTATTCATAATCATCCTTGATTACTGCTTAAGAATAGCTATCAGTTGGAGAGAAGAGGAACTAGGATTCACCCTCAAGCCTAGACAAAGTCGAAGAATAGGGCCAAAGAACGTCACTGATCTTGACTTTGCAGATGACATAGCGTTACTTTCTGACACTAAGCAGGCACAGAAGTTGCTGAAATATGTTGAGGAAGCAGCACTCAAAACTGGGCTCCACATGAATGCCAAGAAAACCAAATGCATGGTATTCCACCAAGCACAAAACACGGACACACATCTGTCGGCCGCCCAGCCTTAACATACTTGGACAACTTGGCGAAAGACACAGGCCTGAAGAATGATGAGGAGATGAAAGCATGCATGAGGGACAGAGTAGTTTGGCGAGCCATCACGAAGACCGTTCGAGAACGACATAAGTAGTAGTAAGTAGTAGTAGTATAGGCCTATATAAAAAGCCAAAATTGATCGGAAATAAAGTGATTGCTTTTCAATACAATATTGGTCAATAGTATACACCAGATCGCACCGAATGAGTTCGACATTTGAAACAAAATCCAATTCGGACTCCTCCCTGTTCGATCTTTTAAACCATCTATACTTAAATCAAGAATATATCAGTATAATATGCTCAAATTCTTTCGTGCATTGATAAAAATTAAAAAAATATTGAAAATTAAGTGATGGCTTTTCAATACAATATTGGTCAAAAGTATACACCAGACCGCACCAAATAAGTTCGAAAATTTAAAAAATCTATTTCTGAGGGGGGCACATCCACCATCAGACACCCCCTGTTAGAGCATAGCTCAGAGGGCACCGCTTAGATGGTACCAGCTCAATTTTAATTTTTATACCCCCTTTTCATTCCCTCCCCCCCCCCCCCCCCCCCACACCTAACAAGAAATGTCCGCCACTGCTGTCAATAAAGCGAATTGCGAGATATTTAAGCAAATAAAGCTGACATCCCATGGGATTTTCCCTTAGCATATTTGTCTCATCATCCACACTACTTCTCTCACACTAGCTGTGCAAACGGTGAAATAAAACTGTACATTATTAATGACATCTTTACCCGAGCATTTCTATCAACCATTATTGTAATTGTAATTTATTGACCATCACTTGAATGAAAAGTGATGTACGAAATAAAAGAGAATAGATACAAGAGAGTATATTTTATATGAAATCATGTTAACGCCCGGACTAAAAGCGTAAAACATTGATGGATATTGTTTGGTCTATATTCATGTTTCTCTACTGAAATCATGTCATTGACCAGTCCTAGCCGTATCATACATCGGTAGAGATTGGTAGCTTTTATTCACTTTTTCAGTTCAAACATCGCCATTAGAGCATACATGGTGTCGAAGAATAGGGCCAAAGAACGTCACTGATCTTGACTTTGCAGATGACATAGCGTTACTTTCTGACACTAAGGAGCAGGCACAGAAGTTGCTGAAATATGTTGAGGAAGCAGCACTCAAATCTGGGCTCCACATGAATGCCACGAAAACCAAATGCATGGTATTCCACCAAGCACAAGCAGTACAGCTAAAAACCTCTGATGGAAGTAACCTAGACAACGTAGAGGACTTCAAGTACCTGGGAGCTTGGGTTGGTAGTAGCCAGCATGACATAAAAGTACGTAAATCACTTGCTTGGAAGGCCTGCAGTGCTCTGAACAAAGTGTGGAAATCCAGCCTCTGTCGAAAAATCAAAATCAGACTTTTCCAAGCTACTGTTCAAAGTGTTCTACTGTATGGAGCTGAGACATGGACCATCACCAACAGACTGAATAAATCTCTAAATGGATGCTACACTAGAATGCTGAGAACTGCACTCAACATTAGTTGGAAAGATAAGGTACCAAACAAAGACCTGTATGGAAACTTACAAAAGGTATCAGAAAACATCAAAGATCGAAGAATGAGATTTGCAGGACATTGCATGAGAAGAGAAAATGAGATTGTATCCGACCTGCTGCTATGGAGACCCAAACACGGACACACATCTGTCGGCCGCCCAGCCTTAACATACTTGGACAACTTGGCGAAAGACACAGGACTGAAGAATGAGGAGGAGATGAAAGCATGCATGAGGGACAGAGTAGTTTGGCGAGCCATCACGAAGACCGTTCGAGAACGACATAAGTAAGTAGTTAGTAAGAGCATACACATGCCGTATTAATACACTGCAAGGACGCAAATTAAAATTCATTGTATAAAAATATGAACAATATTTGCGATTGAGGGAGGTGATGTTTTGATTACTTGTACGTAATATAAACTCATTATAAAAAAGTATCGAGACACTTAAAAATGATCCAATAATTAACGGCACGAAAGGGTATGGATTAATCGAAGCTAATAGCCCAGTGCATAATTTTGTTATGCGTATTTTGACACTTCGATTGTTGAGATACGATGTTGCGGAGCGGATTCATTGTCATTTCAATGGTCGTAGGTCCAGTTTCAAAAGTGACAATCATATAAACGTAATCTACCAATAAACAGGATTTTTTTATCAAAATGCTGAACAGGTTTATAACCCCTCGCAAAAAAATATATTGTCGGATTTGTTTACATAATTTACATTTTCCTCCGCCAGTTTTTGCGGCATCGATAACATTTCTGTGTTTAAAATAAAGAGTTGTAACTTCGTATTCTGATATTGTTATCACAGAAAATAAGAAGAAAAAATAAGGTGGTCATAGCCGTTCATTCAGATTTAGAGTCATTAAGTTTAAGGTAATTGGCTAAAAGCCAATTCCTGATCTCGGTTATACACTCAGTGACTTTGATGAGAGTGTTTTCCATATCATCAGGAATGCAAGGATTGAAAGAAGCATAAATCTGGTAGTCATCAGCGTAACTGTGATATCTTAGTTGATGAGAGCGTATAATTTCCCCAATGAGGGTGGAATAGCAGGTAAATAACAAAGGGCCAAGTACTGACCCTTGTGGCACACCAGAGTTGACAGTTACAGGGATAAGAGAGGGTGCCAGAAATGCTCATTTGCGATGCCTAACCTTTCAAATATGACTCAAACCAAGCATGCGCAGTTCCGCATGCGCAGAAGCTGGAAAAATGCCCAAGCGAAGGGACTTGTTAACAATTTGAAGTTTCAAGTGACGGAAGTCCGTCGCCCGCCGAAATACGAACAAAAACATTTTTCAATAAAGGGCGGGCTTGGGAACGGGACTGCGTTTCCACGGGAACTGCCTCACGTCACAGTAATTTTTCAAAATTCATAAAATGCCGATTTTGCCGATTTTAAACAACGAAAGAACTCTTTTATCACAGAGATAAAGGCGATAATTCAATCATTGCGCAAATTGAAGGGTATGCGTTACCTTGGTTACGTACAACCGTCGTTTTAGAGCGCCCTCAATTGAAACGGGCCCCGTTCTACAGCTGACTGATAATAGTCGCGGATACAGAGGGGCTCGACGGGCCCTCCCCCCCCCCCCCCCCCTTCCATCAAGAAAAAAAGGAGAAAAAATATTGAAAATGAAGAGGTGGCTTTTCGATAACATTTTGGTCAAAAGTATGCACCAGATAGCACCAAATGAGTTCGAAAATTGAAACATTGTCTATTTCAAATACCCTGTATAATCTAGCTATGAACGTCAGCTCCCGAATTTTCTTCCTAACTATTGAAACCTGAGACGAATACCTTTAGATATATTCGTCTCAGATTGAAACACCCTTTGGGTATATTCGTCTCAGATTGAAACACCCTGTATAATCTACCTATGGACATCACCTCCCGAATTCTCCACCGTACTAATGAAACACCCTGTATAATCTAACCATGGACATCTACTCCCGAATTCTCGACTAACGGATGGATGTTGATACACTAAGCGGAAACTACAGAAGCTATCTTTTGGAATAGGTCCGATTGACATCGTTTTTCCGAACATTGATCCCGATTAGCTCTGGGAAAACCGAAGCAAGAAATACGGGTAGACCATTCAATGTTGACTTTTAAAAGTGACATAGAGCCATACCGGTAGGCGAGAAGCGTTTATCGTGGTTATAACATAAACAAATGCGAAGTAGAAATAACTTCAAGTCCATCATGAATCAAGGACAACGTTTGTCATTGTTGCAGTAATAATACCGCGTACGCTTTGTTGAATCAATACTGCTATTGGTAGATTTACGATGTTAAAGCATTATAGAATATTTGTTTAGTATCATGTACATGTATGTTAAACGGTTAATACTTTCGCTAACATCTCAACTAAAAACATTATATCTGACGCTGGACATAATCACATTTGAATAGATATTAATCTGGCACGAATCATGCCAAAAATCATGTTCTGTTAATTCAAAGGGGCACAGAGAGATAGGTATGGTGTTGCGCCCTAAATTTTCCTGGAAATTGGTGGGTTTTGTGCACCTATAGTAATACCATCTGAAACAGTTTACCAAAATTCGCCATTCATCATATAAAATTTCATAATTTTCTTAGTTTCGATCTGATCATATCGAAACTAGGTGCTGAATTCGGAAGATATGCTATCGTTTTACTCGCGGCCTTTCGCGGCAAATCTGAACCCGGAAGTGCCGTTATTTGCTTCTTTGGCATGTCGGAATTGTATGACATTCTGAATTTGGGCTATGTTGATAATTATCTTTACGTTATTTGCTCATTTAGTATATCGAAAATGTCTCTGTCTGTACCCCTTTAAAGTTTACGACGGCTCTATAAATCTAAAACTATATGAAGGAACTATTTTTCATATGTATTTCGACAATCTTATCTGTTATCTTCCTCAGAGGATAGTGGTTGATCTAAAGTAATACTTGGTGGTCATGGTGACTGACAGACTGCTTAATGGTGTTATCCAATTTTGTAGATAACGTCAAGAGAGTTAATAATTGAGTCATTATTCATTTAATCTATATATATAAAAAAGTATACATATTTTTGAAGGAAATGGTTCAATGAATCCAACCATGAACATGAAATTGACCATTTTGGAGAAAATTATAAAAACAAGGTTTTGTACCCATTTTAGGTTCTGCAAAGTTAATTCAAAATTTATTTTGTCCAATTTTGTCATACTAGTTTTATAGTAATCCTAATAAAATTCCCTAGGAATGTTTTTTCTTTTTATAAATATCTTATTTTTTTTTTGAATTAGAGACCAAAAAGTGCCAAAAAACCGTGTTTTCAAAAAAATTGGGGTTAACACAGACTTACGTATTCCGTGATGTTTAAAGGGAGTGTTGGAACAGAGAAACGTAAGTATTCAGTGATCTTTAAAGGAAAGCGCTAGAACAGAGAGACGTACGTATTCCGTGGTCTTTAAGAGAAGCGCTGTAACAGTGAAACGTACGTATTCAGTTATCTTTAAAGGGAATGCTTGAAAAGGAAATCGTACGTTTTACATGATCTTCAAAGGGGTATTGAAACAGTAAAAAGGTACGTATTCCGTGATCTTTAAAGGGAGTGTTGGAATAGGAAAATATACGTTTTGAGTAACTTTAAGGGAAGCACTGAGCAGGGAAACCTACGTATTCTGGGATCTTTAAACGGGGTGTTGAAACAGTGAAACGTACATATTGAGTGATCTTTAAGGTGGGTGTTACCCCCAAAAATATGAAATTTATCAAGCGCTGTAACTTTTCAACTATTAATGCGATGTTTATAAAAGTATACATTAATTTTGTCATACCAGTTTCATGATAATCCTGATAACATTCCCCAGGAGCGGTTTTTTTTTTGTTTATTAAATAATCGATTATTTTTTAAGTTACAGACCAAAAAGTTCCCAAAGTCAGGAAAAATCACATTTTTTGGCACTTTTTGGTCTATAACTCAAAAAATAATCGATTATTCAAAACAAACAAAAACGCTCCTGGGGAATGATATCAGGATGAATGATCATAAAACTAGTATGACAAAATTTAACAAAATATATTTTGAGTTATCTTTTCCAAACCTAAAATGGGTAAAAAAACGTGTTTTTTATAATTTTTTCCAAAATGGTCAATTTCATTATCATGGTTGGATTCATTGAACCCTTTTCTACAAAAAACTGTATACGTTTATAAAGATTAAATGAATATTGAAGAAGTTACGGCAGTTTTACGGAGGCTGTACCTGAAAGTCCACACCCCCCTAGGGGGTAACGCTAAGCAGGAAAATTTACGTATTCCGTGATCTTTAAAGGGAGTGTTGGAACAGGGAAACGTGAGTATTCCGTGATCTTTAATGGAAAGCGCTAAAACGGGGAAACGTACGTATTCCGTGATTTTTAAGGGAAGCGCTGGAACAGTGAAACGTACGTATATTTAGTTATCTTTAAAGATCTTTTCAGTACATTTGCAGGTTTTTGTGTGATTTTGGCTGAAAATGTTCTGTCAACACTGCTCAATTTGTTGATGATATTATGAAAGCGATACGCCAGCTGACCAAAATCGGGGGCTTATTTCTCGGAACTTTCTGGGTTACCCTATATAAAGTTTGTACTTCAATGATCACAAATATCATGAACAGGAACTTGAACATGAAAAATGTTAAGTTGACAAATCCAGTCGCTTTATAGGCGAGAAAATCGACGATTTGTAACACCTTTTAACATGTAAAAGTATAGGGGGCCTATTCAGTGGTGTGGTATCTCAATCTTAGTGAAATATGATACCAGAAATGGATTCACTGACTCATTTTGTTTCCAAAAATGTATACTATACATACATCACATTAATAGTCGAAAAGATACAGCGCTTGATAAAATAAATAATAGGCTTGAGTGGGAATATAAAACGCGCGGGTGCGTGGACGTCCAATATGAAATCTACTACCACCGCCCGGATTGGTAATCAAACTATAGCGGACGGTGATCAATTCTAAATTAGAGTTTCCAATTCACGGACTCGTGGATTTCTCCCCGACCCACTAATTGGGTCAACTAACCGTGCCTTTGTTGTCGTGTAACGATCCTTGAGAAACGATGCTCAAAGCTCAAGGGTTGGTCGAGTAATATAACAATTACTCTAAAATCGATTTTGCTCGCTGTGGTATCAAGTTATCACGTTAACAGCGTAGGCCCTGTAAAAAGTCACTACTATTATAAAACCACGCGTGGCTATGATTTGAATTAAATACACGGGTCCAGGGTTTATTAGAGTTGAGGATTTCTTTGTTTAAAATGATAATACAAATACAAACAAAATAATAAGAACTGTCACGCATCATTATTAAATCCGATATACTGAATGTTTACATGTTAATGTGTTTACATGCGTTATTAAACAAATCCAAATATTGCCTATGATTCACAATTTATCTAGTTGTAAGCAAGCAAACAGATTTTATAGTCAGTATTGCCCAAGTTAAAATAAAGTAATTTCTGGTCCCCTCGAGCATCCCTTTTCAAGAATTATGTAATGTTTTTGTATTTTGTTTATTTCTTCCATATCTTTTTTTATAATATTTTAAAAACTGGTATCTGGGTAATATAATTTAGTCCAATGAGCATTTTATAGCAGGTTTTGTGTTAACCAACCCCCAGAACCATGAAAAATACAAATATTTTATCAAGTTACGCAACAATATTATGTGGGTAATGGGGATTTCGCATTGTTTCCTTTTTTATCAACGGTTATGACGAGAAACTAGTTTCTATTTTTATTTGGCCTAATGATTATTATTTCATTCATTTTGTTCATTAAAGACTACAAAGGTTTAACATAGCAAGATAATTCAAATCAGTGAAATTAAAATGCCACTAAAAGGTGGTGTTTAGTTGCAAATTCGCTAAATTTTAATGCCGTGAATTAAGTATTCCGTGATCTTTAAAGGAAGCGCTGATACAGGCAGACTTACGTATTCCGTGATCTTTAAGGAAAGCGCTGAAACAGTGAAACGTACGTATTTAGTTATCTTTAAAGGGAATGCTGGAACAGGAAAACGTACTTTTTACGTGATCTTTAAAGGGAATATTGAAACAGTCAAACGTACCTATTCAGTAATTTATCTTTAAAGGGAATTCTGGAACAAGAAAACGCACTTCAGGCTTCCTACGTACCTTATCTATTGAAACAATTCATTTTTCTTCTTCGAATTTTGTAATGTTAAACATTTTTCTCGGCAATCTGTCAATGCCCCTTTAAAGGGAAGTGCTAGAACAGTGAAACGTACGTATTGGCTTAACTGTAAGTAAAGTGCTGGACACTTACGTATTCCGTGATCTTTAAAGAGGATGTTGGAACAGGGGAACGTTAGGATTCCGTGAAGGAAAGCGTATTCCGTGATCTTTAAGGAAAGCGCTGAAACAGTGAAACGTCCGTATTCAGTTATCTTTAAAGGGAATGATGGGACAAGGAAACGTACGTTTTACGTGATCTTCAAAGGGAGTGCTTGAGCAGTGAAACGTACGTTATTTGTTGATCATTCAAGGGCGCTTTGGAACAGGGAAACTTACGATACTTAATTCAGGGAGCTTTCAATCAAACACTTAACAGGGAACACGCGTTATTAAGTGATCTTTAAAGGGAGCGCTGGAACGGGAAGGGAGAAAAGCACCTCATTTAGAGAGCTTTAAAGGGTGGACTGGAACAGGGAATCTTAACCCATTTAGTAAGCTTAAAAGGGAACGCTGGAACAGGGAAACTTACCGCATTTACTGTACTTTAATTTGACTGCTGGAACAATGAAACGTACTTCATTTAGTGATCTGGAGAGAGACCGATGGAACAGGGCAGGGCAGTGTGTGTCATTTTAGTGAGCTATAAAGGGAGTGTTGGAACAGGAAAGCGTACGTCATTTTAGTGATAGTTAAAGGAGGTGGAAAAAATGCAAACCAACCTAGAGTAATATTTACAACAGCGTTGAAACATTTTTTGTAAATTGAAGTTAAATCTTTTGCAAATATGAGGCAAAGTATATAAATTTTCATTTTCTTTTTGTTTTACAATATAATTCGCTCTATATCTCAAAATAATCAAAGGCACAAGATGTACCTTACGCTTTGATGCTTGATGAACGTCCGTTCCGTACATATTTAGGTTATCGCACATTGTTATATCAAGGAGTTATTATGATAACTCCTTGGTTATATCTACGAGTGGAACCTAACCAAATGCTTTGCATGCAGTGGCTCAAAACCTTTCCCATGTATTTCAGAGGTTTTTCTTTTGTTCAACATTTATCTCAGAAGTTAACTTCCTTTGCAATTTTTACAATTTAAGCTCATCCCCACTGGAGTATGGCTTTGTGTATTAATACTTTCGATCCTCGTTGTGCACGTATTTCATTGTTTGTTTAAATTTGTTCGCGCCGTTCAGAAACACGCACTTGTGTCCCTCTAGGTTGCAAATACCAATTTATAGAGTTTGATATTCAAGACCTACAAGTAATCACGCTGATTGTGATGTTGATCATTATAAGTAACTGAAAGAGATGGTTAGAATAGAAACGTTAACTCCTCCCAGAGTGTGCATTTATTAACAAAGAAAGAAGATATAATAAATCATCTTGTCACAAATACAAATCATCTTGACACAAAATACGTAACGTTACTTTTAAAATCATGATCATCGTAATATTTATGATTAGTTTTATAATGGTTCGTTGTAGGTCCAAAATTTTCTTGGCATTTCGAATTGCTCTTCCACGAGAAGTCTGAACACCAATGCAATTCTCTGAAATGAATGATATAATATGTCACATATTTCACAATAGATTAATAAGGTGAGCACGTTCTTGACAGGTGAATTTTCCTTAAAGGACTCGATAATTATTTTTCTAACATATAATTCACAATGCTGTGCTTGCGGGACACCTCCTTTAATACATATCGTTCTTAAAGCAATTTACATTTTATAAATTCGTTTAGTATTGTTACGTGTCTTCGGTTCTAAAGTAAATACATTCTAAGATGTCAATGATAAATCAATATCAATTAGTGACTCCAACATACTTGGAACAGAAAGCCGGTGCGCCTAACATTATTCGATTCCGCTATTATAGATTGTATTAAATATCAGGAGGTTGTAAAAATAATCCAAATATTGAAATCAAACCCTTTTGAACAAGAAGTAAACAATAGGACACTTAGAAATTGGAACTAAATAAACATCTAATATAAGAGAAAATTGTAGGTTTGGTATTATAATTCTACAAGTTTCCTTTATCCAAATATGTTTTCAATTTTATACTGCGAATTACTCAATTTACTGATATTAATACAGAAGTGAAACGAAAAAGTAATTGTATTATGTTTTTAATTATACGAAATTTATATTTGGGGAATGCTAAGCTCATTATGTGGCAATAATGGTAGTCCAAATTGTTTGATGATTTTACACTGTGCAATACAAATCAAAAGCATTATTTTCAAATGCGAGAGTGAAAGCGGATGATTTTCAAGAATTTGCATTATTACAATTTGAAAATGCGAAGGATTATTACGATAAAACTCATATTGAAATTGGTGTAGTAGCGACAGCCATACTTTCAATATTACACTCGTTGACCCCTCGAAGAATTCGGAAATATCCATTCTCTCCCCATTCCGTGCCCCATGTGTTTTGTACGATCCAATATTTCTCTCCCGTTTCAGGACTAGCGCCCTCATGGCCGAAACCTACAATAACTACCACGTGATTGGTCGTCTGCCAGGGATTGAAGCGATCCACCAATTGCGTGTGCCAATAAATACCACTCTGGTAGAAGAGAAAGTCATCATACACTTCAAAACTGACTGCTATTGGTCCATTTCGAAGCAACTCTATTCTCATTAGATCTTCATTGCAGGCGCCGTAAAATCCACCGATGTAGTGATAATTCGATGTGTAAAAGCGACGACATGAGGACGATCTACAAAGCGAATCACGGCCTCTGTACGGATAGCAGGAATCATCAACAAAGCCGAAATCTTGGCCATATTTTCCTGAAATGAAAGCGTAGAATAGGACTAACAATCACATTCAATATATAAGGTAACCTGAAGTAAACATAAAAGTTATTCATGGTTATAGCGATAACGATTTTGTTAACAAATTTGATTTATCACTGGTCTTGAAACAATCAGGTTTTCAAAAAGATTATGTGGTTTCTTTTTGGAATGTGGTACTTATTTTTTAAAAGGTCCTTAATCCCTATATGTCCTAACAATTTTCTTCGGGTGAATATTAGTATTGCAAGAGTTCGATCAACATTTCCGAAATTAATTACTTCAAGGTGAATCGTGAGAAAACTGCGACGTACTGACGTATTTTACTGTCATTTCACGTTGTGATCATCGTTTTTATCAACGTAATGTTAAACATTTGAAAAAGATTAAACTGTAAATAACTATATTTAACATGCAATTCTACTATACGTAATGTTTACGATGGACCGTTTTTGACACTTGACATCTGCCCTTAGCAGAAATAAACGCCAACAAATGTTGAATGTGTTATTGAATATTTAATGTGTATCTTTAAAAAAGGCAACCATTCTACGGGTAAATACCCCGGGTAAATACGCATTTATAAATTTGGTATTTAAGGGAAGTGTCAACCCTTGCTCTTTCGATCCTTGTTTTTTGCTTCTAAGTTTGAAAATATTTACTAAAAGTATATAAAAGTATTCATTTATAGAAAGTAAATTGAACGTGGAATCTGATTTATGACATCAGTTTGACACATAAATACCCATTATTTCGAAAAATATATCAAAAATGCGATTTCGATAATTTTGTTCTAATACATTATCGTAAACAAGACAATTTTTTCTAGAATGGGTTTGTTTCTTCTTTTCAAAATAACGCTTATTTTTCGAAATATGGACAAAAACACTAACATATGTAGCCCTAAATGTTAGTATTTTTTGCATACATTTTACCGTTAATTGGTGAATATCTCAAGTTAAAATTGAAGAAGCCATTCCTAGAGCAAAATGTTCTCTATAGGATAACAATAACAGTAACATTTTATAGCTTTCACTTTGAGTTTTATCTTGTCTGAAAATTTGTAAAATTCCTTCCAAATTGAACTTGTAGAAAACGTCGATTTAGTAAAAATATTGACATTTTCCAGCATTTAAAGCTAAATGTTCACGAAATAAATGGGGCGTATGACTTAAAAGGCGAGTATACTGTATGAACAAGTAATAAACATCGAAATAAACGATCAGATTAAAGTTATATTGTCAAAATGTAAAAAAATTGGAAGAAAACTGAAATTTAAATCATTGTAATATTGGCCTATGATGACATTTGTAGACATTGTTTTGCGCTCTTTTGCTTCGTGCGTCTGCGTCGCGGATAATAAGCAGCGCGTCTATTACTATGCACGGGAAAATTCAGCGCGCGGCGCAATGATTGAACAGCTGGCGCAGCATTTGAAAAGGGTCTAACTCCGCTTAATTTCCCGCCAAATGACCATGTGCCTTATCCTGACTCAAACTTACGAAAACAACCATTTTAAATCATCTAAAAGAACGGGAAATGTAACTTATGATGGTAATGATACAATATATATAAAAGTATTCAAATCATACAGAAATGTGAAATCCAGTTTTTGAAATAAGTGCCGGGTTTACACTGCCCTTAAACTAAGATTACCTGCAACAAGATAGGGGAATCCTCCTTCACATCCTTGGGCATATTTGGAGCAGCTGATGATCTCTTGAGGAGATAGAAGCACCTGCCAAAAACATAAATCTATTTAGAAAAATGATGCCAATGATGTCTCTTGTCCTTTCTGAGTAATTACCTAGCATCCAAACAATGATGATATTGAACTATAGTGTGACTTACTACAAGCAAACATATGTTCATCCGATACATACAGTATACTAAGGATATGTAGACTGACGGAATAGGGACAGTTGACGCCTCGAGTAAACGATAACGTATGCTACTCTACTTTTGATGCATTTGCTTTTCACGGACCTGTATACAATAGCCCTTTTGGGAAAATGTTAAAGGGAACTAGCTTTGAAGAGATCTTTAATGACGTCGTTTTAGAGGGACACCGATCTTTATACATTATTTTCAAAGTATGTTAGTGTATAATGGACATTACATACCAAGGTCGCTATGCGATCTTGGTCGTTCTCGATAACGTGTTTTACGTCATTATCACACCTACCGCACGGCATATTATAGGCAGCGAATTGACAAACGTCGGGGCAGGTTGCTACAGGTCGCAATGCTCAAACTACCTGAATCGGTGCAGTTGACCTCAATCCAGATCGTGAGCGACCGGTCGTTCCATTTGTCCAGTAGCAGGGAGCAATTTCTGTTTCATAGTCCACTCGAGCGACTTAAAATCGCTACGACCTGAGACTTGATATTATGTAATGGACATAACAGCCCAAATTAGTAAGAAGATTGGCATGTTACAATTCAATATTACCTTTTTAATTAATTTAATCCAAACGTACCTGTAAAGCAGCCGGGATTAGATATAAGCATCCGGTGCTATTTTTTGCATGTGAGTTGGAATATTTACTGCTCTCACCCGGCTATGCAAAATTCAAAATTGTTTCCCTTTAATCAGGTAAAGTATTGTGTTCAGTTACGTTACCTCGCATCAACGGCACAACGCGGCCCAATTTCATATGGAAGACCACGATAGAGCATGTACAACTATATAATTTGCGAGTTTCTGTCAAGGTGATGTTCTCCTAACCTCTCCAACCTTTATATGTTTTAGCAATAAGTTCTGCCTCCTACCTCATAACTTTGCTATCATGTATGCTAGTCTTATGATACGGTATGATATTCCAATATTGTAGCTTTGAATCTCAGCTACAAATACATAGTAAATCGATCTGAGTACTGGTTGTACTTTTCTGGATGACCGAATGTCCATTTAGTGTGACGGAAACGGATGAAAAACAGTACGTTTCACTGCTCAAGCACTCCCTCTAAAAAACACGTAACCGTACGTTTCCCTGTCCCAGCATTCCCTTTAAAGATAACTGAATACGTACGTTTCGCTGTTTCAGCGCCTCCCTTAAATATCACGGAATACGCTTCCCTTCACGAAATCGTGCGTATCATCCCACCAATTCTAAGACACAATACGTACCTATCTGTCTATTATAACTGTTCTAAGATTAACTATAAACGCAAAATGTGACTAATTTAAAATGAAATATATGCCATCTGATTAGCCAGAACCAGATCAGGACATCCATCATGCTTAACCCTCCTCTAGGGAACACTTCAAATGTCATATTTTCTGTTATACGAACTAAGAGATCTTCAATATACAGGACAAAATGGACGGATTCCAAGTCTCTCCAAGATGATTTTCTATAATTGGCTATCTGAGTGGCTTTTCTGAAGTTCGCACTTAAAGAAAACTCAAAAATTGACTATCATGCTAAAGTTTTAACATACGAGGCATAACTGTGGCATAAATCGTAATAATGAATTTGGCTGATTAGCAGAATTCCAGTATGCTAAAGGCATAGCAATACATTCGAGTAGATATTATAATTTGTGCAACTCTACAAAACTAAATATTGCTTACAATGTTATTTCTACATGATAATACCGTACTATATTCAGATATCATCCATTGTTTTTCCTTTTAGTATTCAAATCGTGCCCTTATATATCTAACCATACAATATGGAGAACAAACGAAAAACATGTATTTATTTTGAGAGTGATTTTCCGTTTCCGTTGTCCAAAATCTCTCTCTGGCTTTGACCGCATCAGAACAAAAGTGAAAAAGAAATTAATTATAATTAACAATTTATGTGTAGCCATGATTCAGATCTATAATCATAACATAATCATAACATAATCATAACATGTCATGAGGCTGACATTCATATTAGCGATGTTATGAGGGAGGAGGTAGAACTTATTGAATGACCCTCGTAGATACTCTTCAGCATGACCACCTTGGACGACAGCCAGACGTAAGAGACCTGGCTGTCAACAAGCATGATTGCTAATGGCCACATATATTTTCAATGCCATTCTGAGTACCTAGAGGGTTTCGTCAGTGAAACTCTATCCTGAATGATCGGTAGAACTACAAACCAATCAGGGAAACATTTGCAAACATCAACTTTTACCTCCTGTGTATGTAAATCCGTGCGCTGCCAAACGTATTCCTATTATGAGAAAGTAACACGATATTTACAAACATGTTGTTGCAGTGATTGCAAGCCCTGATGATGAATTCTTACCCTAAAAGTGTTGTTGGTCATCACTCTCAGACGACATTCATGTAGGGCAGTTGAAGCAAATGCGTAACAACTTCCGCAGTATAACTGATTACGTACGGGAGACACATAACTAGCACCGTCAACATTACGCCAGTCGAAGGAATCAGGCAATGCAGATACAGCTATATTGGACGAGAATATCAAAAGAAAAACTTATAGCAATGTTACTCGATAATCTGTTATGTTGGTGTGAAAAAGAACGCGTGAATATTCACCGCTTTCGTTAACACTTGCCAGTATATGGCATTATGATACCATGAATATTCAACGTTGTGAAAATGTCACAGCATATCCTGAGTTGTTCGTGCAGTTTATCCGTTCTCGTAGAATAACATTCTGAACGCTAATAGAGTTCATGCACATGATCCGTCACATTTGAACTCATCAAGAAATAGTTCATTCATACCAAGGCGTTTAAACACATCAAAATAAGAGATATGTTCATCACCATTGCACAATTAAATAATTTCACCTTATTTGACATCGTCACAGACTGAGTAGTTATATATGTGAAATGTATAACTACAACTGGATCATGCTACCCAATATTTGCTCATAATAACTCTGGTAGATTTTGTTTTGATATGAATCCGCTCAATTAATATGTTTTAACATTTGATGAAATTGTATGGGTGTGGAAACCCCACTTGATGCGTCCGGGAACATTCAGTCATTTTTTGGCGACTTTGTGTTGTCTTATGTATATTTGGATCCCGTCATGCGTGAAATCAATGATTCGCCGTCACTATATCATTATTTTATTGATCAACTAACGTACCTTGTCTAAGGTTTGGAGTGGACAACATTGTCCGTGGTTTACCCATAGTCCATCGCTTTCCACCCGCACGTTGACGTATTTGTTGTCTCGTTACATTTTTGTATTCCTTATATAGAGTAGCCTTCCATGAACTTTGCCTCTTGTTAATATCTTTAATTAAGAGAGAAATGATATCACATTGTAAAAGAAATTAAATTGTTCAATTGATCAATCATAACCGATAGCTCAAAAAATGTTGAAGTATACAAAATGTACTGAGTGTTTCAGTGTACGGAAAAAGATTAAATTCAATTCAAAGATAAATCATGCAGATCTGTTTTTGTACCTTTCCTTGCTGATATTAACGATACATAGTTTTAAAGGACAACATTTATATTTCATCACTCGATAGAATGCGCATCATTATAAAGCAAACAAACAAGAATAACTACAAAAATACCATCAACAAATCTCTTGCTCGGCTTGTATTTCTCACGTGACTTAGTTGCAGAGTCATCGAGCTCATATTCACTGACAATTCCAATTGCTGGATATTTTGGTTGGGTCTGCTCTGCTCGGAAACAAGACCAGTTACTTTGATCTATGTTATGTGCCCAACCGTTTGATACGTTGCAGTAGCTGATGACATATTGCTGGTGCTGTATCTCAAATTGACTGAAACCGAAGAACTTTTGCCCGTGTAAGACTACTTCAAATCCTTGGTTGTATATCATAGTCCAAAATCCGAGTATTCCTGCGACATAGGAAAGCAGTGAAAAACTTATTACCTCAGATGAATTTTACTAGGCTAATGATTCATAATATTCTATTGTTTCACATCAAGCTTGATTGTTTTAACAACAACAAAACAATTAAAAACAATTAAATAATTATTTGTACAGTTTTATCATTAACCCTAACCCTAGAACGTGGCAGTGGGGATGGAACGAAGAACAGGGGGAGGGGGTTAAATAAAAAATGGGAAAAATTATGTCCGCCGGCGCCGGGAGTTGAACCCGGGTCGGCCGCGTGACAGGCGAGATATACTAACACTCAGCCACGGGGGGAGGGCTTCACAGGCTAAGAAATCGGAGACCATATATACCCGTAGTTTAGTGCTACAGGAGATAGAACTTGTGCGCGCGCAAGCCACGTGGTGCTGGCTGTGAGGTGACTGTGAGACGTAGTAGCGTTAGGGTTAAAGAAATGCACTGTGTGGTGTCGTATTAACCCTAACCCTAGAACGTGGCAGTGGGGATGGAACGAAGAACAGGGGGAGGGGGTTAAATAAAAAATGGGAAAAATTATGTCCGCCGGCGCCGGGAGTTGAACCCGGGTCGGCCGCGTGACAGGCGAGATATACTAACACTCAGCCACGGGGGGAGGGCTTCACAGGCTAAGAAATCGGAGACCATATATACCCGTAGTTTAGTGCTACAGGAGATAGAACTTGTGCGCGCGCAAGCCACGTGGTGCTGGCTGTGAGGTGACTGTGAGACGTAGTAGCGTTAGGGTTAATAGAGGATCTGTACCTACTGGTCGTGAATATCAAGATTACATTAAAATAGCCTATTTGAAATTCTATACTGTAGTACCTTAAGCATGTTCAGTTGCTAAGATGGGTAAGAATGACAAATTGACTAAATCAAGCCGCTTGCAAAATGAGTAGATATCACTTTACTTCACTTTACTAATAGAGATCGAAATATTTCAGTGTGGATAGGTATTCATATTACTTTGACTTGATTGTGGAAAACACTGACTTATTTAGGTAAAATAACTTCATTTAATCAAGAAGTCATTCACTTCGATGAAAGGCAGGGCATGGACATAATGTAACGTACGGTATGCAATTTAGCCAAATCTTCAAGATATTCATAATACGAGGGTCATTCAATAAGTTCTGCCTCCTACCTCATAACTTCGCTATTATACAAGCCATTCGTATGAAATATTCTACAATTGAAGCTTTGCATCTCAGCTACAAAATCATAGTAGATTGGTCTAAATACTCATTGTACTTTTCTAGATATGCAGTAAAAACCAAACTTCCATTTAGTGCGACTCGACGGTAACGGGTAAAAACAGCCAAATGTCTCCTAAGTGCTATTCATTTGACCAATTCTAAGAGACAACATGTTCCTATCGTGTCAAATACACTCGTTCTAAATTACAAATATCTCTTGAACAGACGTAAACAGTACAAGTGACTGATTTCTTGGTGGAAAATGCACTCTAATTAGCCAGAACTAGACCCAGGACAGTCATCAATTTAACCCTACCCTAGAAAACCGCTGCAAAAGTCATATTTGCTTTCCATAGGAACTAAGAGATTTTCATTATACAGGACTAAATGGATATATTTCAAGTCGCTCGAAGATATATTTTTCTATCACTGATTACCTGATTAGCTATTCTAAACGTTATATTTATATTTATATAAGGAAAACTGATAAAGTTACTATCATGTTAAGATTTAACATTCGAGGCATCACAGTGGCTTGACTTGTAACAAGGAACATTTGACTGAATATCGGTATTCCAGTATTCTAAAGGCGTTTCAATACATTCGAGCTGATATTAAACTATTTGCAAGCTAAAAGGTTAATATTGCCTACAATCTGATATATACATGATAGTATAGCATTAGTATTCAGAAATCATCCATTGTTTTCTATTTTCAGTATTTAAATCGGGCGGTTATACCTACTCATACAATACGGAGAGAAAACGAAAAAACATTTATTTATCTTTGGGGTAATTTTCTGTGCCCGTTGTCCAAAATCTCTCTCTGGATTTGAATGCATCATGACAAAAGCGAAATAGGTATCAATTAGCATTAACTATAAATATGTAACTATGATTCAGAGCTAATCATGACATAATCATGACAAATGTCATGAGGCTGACATTCATATTAGAAATGTTATGAGTGAGGAGGTAGAACTTATTGAATGACCCGCGTACTTTATTCGGGGAATTACAATTAAACCTTAGCCCTCAGACAGACCATTCATCTTTTAGTGCTGTTTACCAAGAACTAATTACTCTTTAATGCGTTAAATGTATGGTCGGAGAAAACGTCCATTGTGGATAAATCGCATATTCGCAAGAGAGTATAGCTCTCAAAGCCCCAAAGTAATTAACGGAACGAGACGTTTTCTTTCAATATCGATAAACGAAAAGCGGGTTCTAAATGATAGGGCAGTTTCCAACCTATCGAAAATACATTAAACTTTCAGACAACTCTAAACAATACAAATCGTCTACCATGCTCCTGGGTCCGTTTTAAATGCTAAATGGGTCAATTTATAAGGACTGCTATAGAGGTAGGCTAAAGGGCATGTAGTTGCGTGCTTCACAAATTGTGGTGTTCAAATGTCGTATTTTAGGGATTAACTATAACGATCAGAAGAGGAAATTGAATTCGAATATGGATGGGTCCATCAGCTTTGGAGTATGTGCCAAAATCCACTTCGCCACGGAGAGCAAAGTTTTCAAATGTAGTTTCGTGGTGTTCGGGAATTTAAGGGTTTTGACATTAGTTAAGAACCATCCATGAACATTTGTGTGATACATTTGGGTACATTCAATACAAAGACGCGCTTGGTATCAATTTGATGTATCAGTGAGCGGGAAACCGGCCATGAGAAGTTTAACTTGAACATTTACCATCCCTATCAATTACAACCCGCTTGTAATGCTTGTCGGGAGGAACTTATAGTATTACTATGAGGCCCATAACTTGAACACTTACCATCTTTATCAACTACCATGTCTGGGAAATGGAGAGTAACTTCGTAACTTGACACAGGTTCCCATGTTGATGAACAGTCAATATTCTTATCACTCCCTCCCTGAATAAATACAAACCAATTCAAAATTTCAGTTAGGGTTGAGCTATAAACGGTTGATTCGTCATGATAACCTGCACATTATAAATCACATAAATACATAGCAACACAAACACTGCAACAAAATTAAGTCTAAACTCAGTAGAGAGGTCCTAACTTCGAATGCGATCATCTTATACAGGGCGTGTAAAACAAAAGTGTCCCATGTGAAACTTTATTTATTTATTTTGGCCATGAAGAAAGATTCTACGTGAAATATGTTATAATCATGTTCAGCAAGCCTGAATGTGCCCTAAGAATCTGTTTCTATTCATTTTGAGCTTTCATTATCAAATGATGGCAAATCTACTCAGGGGTGTTAAATTCACCTTTGCCCACTTTTCATGTGCAGAGAACTCTATTATCATCATTCAGTGTGTTATTGAACAGAGTCAATCAAATCAATAAAAAAACGATACATACTATTCTGTTTTACATATGGTCACAACTTGGAGGGCAGAGGGTGAATAATCAACCTGGTCTCCTTGTTAAATGCAACAATCTGGAGCGAGTCACGACTCACACTTAATCTTTCTACCAGTGGCACGTGCAGGGTTTCTGTGGTGGGGTGAGTCAGGGTCTCATTCCCACGAATGACTTCACACCATATTTCACAATTATTTATTCTTCAAACACATGCTATGAAATGATATGATGGACATGTGTGACCTGGCACGACAAAATGAGCGTAAAATCGCTGGGGCTGGTTTTAAGTTATGGCCTGAAATAGTCGATTTGACAAGGGGAGGTAAAAAATGAGATATTTTCATTTTCGGAAAAATAAACTAATTTATGAATCACATTCTGAAGTATTAAGAAAATATTTGGGTCACTATATTTTTTTAAGTAATTTTAGAGAGAGCATTTTATTCTTACATCTCAAGAAATGAACGCAAAGAGAGGGAAAATGTCTCAAAATGTCTCGAAATTACCTTGTTTACATCGTCATTTCCACGGGTTTAAAATAAACAGGTCAAAAGAAATAAGTCCCCCCTGGGAAATGTGAACTTTTCTGGAAAACAGTTAAGCTCCTTAACCTGTTATAAAAATGTAAAATGTAGACTGAAATGTTACACACATTAAAATGTGCAAAAAAAATGTCACCCAGCAGTTAACCTTTGCCTTGAATGCAGCCATTTATTAAATGTGATGACCAATAAAAAAATGACACTTTCTTGCATAGGGATTGGACAAATTTATGAAATTTATGGACCTGAAGTGTACTCCAAGGGATTATATACACTTTCAATTGATGTTATTCATTCAACCATGAACAGGTCCTTCACATTTTTATCCAAACAGGTGACAACCATGTGTTTCAATTTTTCATGGGTTTAAAATTTCATCAATTTGTCCAATCCCTATGGAAGAAAGTGTCATTTTTTATTGGTCATCAAATTTAATAAAGGGCAGCATTTCAAGGCGAAGGTTAACTGTTGGGTAAAACTTTATTGCACATTAAATGTGTAACATTTCAGTCTACATTTTACATTTTTGTAACAGGTTGAGGAGCCTAACTATTTTCCACCAAAAAAAATCACATTTCCCAGGGGGGACTTATTTCGTTTGACCTGTTTAGTATCCCCTGGCAAATTTGATATGGTCTTGAAGGTCAGGGCTTTCCGGAGCTATTAATAGTAGTTTGAACCTTGTAAATTCTAAAATGAAACAATGACAGGCCGTTTAATAAGAGGTCTTTGGCATAAACAATCTTTCAATTAAGTTTTGACAGAATATTTTGGAGAGCCAAGTGACGATAAGCTTCACTGACTTTGAAGGCCTTTTTCTCCAATTCAATAATTCAGCAGTGATTAACTTCAATTTATCATAATTTACCTAGAATGGCCTATTATAACAGCTTTGGTGTCATTTTAAACCTGAGGACATCTACTTTCTGAAAATGTGAAGAAATAAATCCTTTTTTTAAATTTGTTGCTACTTTACTCTCATTTTGTGGTGCCAGGTCGCATATGATCGCGTAGCCCGCGAAAAATTGCTATTTGTATACTACACTTGGTTTCGATTACACCGATTGACATTTTGAAATTGGATGTAAGTCAATTATTTAAACGTCTCTGAATCGGTGCTATTCCCCCGAATGATAGTCAAAGGTGGGGCGCGGCTCCCATGTCTGCCCTACACCCCTTTGGAAACGCCACTATTTTAAACCTAGACTTTGAATTGGATTCATAACTCGGCAGCCCGATTGACTTTGACTCAGACTCGGCCCTTGTGGGCCTGCACTTGGAGATCCTTGGAGATGGACTTACATCAAAGATCAGACTCCCTGCACACATGTCCGTTAGTTCTAACTCGTTCCCACACTGTGGACGGTATCGCACCTGCTCCGGCACCCACCACATACGGGGATTCCTCTATATTAGTTTGCCGACATGACATTTGTTTGAATTGTTAAGTTTTGGAAATTAATGAGTATTCATTCATTATCTTCTTCCATGAACAACGTAATAAAATTTATCAGTAAAATATTCGGTCGAAAATGTAAATAATATGGTTAAAAACAATAAAGGACTGAATACAACTGTTTGTTCACATAGATGACAAACTAGTCAAATTATTACTCCATAATTTTATAAAAATGTTAAAATACTCCGAATATAACTACATATAAAGTTACTTAAATGACCTGTTCAAGTGAAGAATATGCGGGCAAAACCAATTAGAAATGTAGGTCAGAGCTTACCACATTATCTACACTAAACACTCTCAAATCGCTTCCGGCTGAAAGTAAACCAACCTCCAGAAAACCCCTCTAATATTGATGAACTGATCAACTGTTAACTGTCTCACATCACATGTTGGAGTCTCTTCTATCATGTGGATGCAGGTAATAAGTCGCCAAAAACAAAGATTCCTAATAAATATTTCAACAGGAAGAACAATTAAGGCTTACAAAACTATTGCTTATAGGCCGGATTAAACCTCTCTTAATCTTAATATGGCTCCAACTGACTAATCTAAACATAACCAACTGATATTGTGTAGTGGCGGAATACGTACAAACTGATACTGTTTAATAATGGCTAAATGTACAGTCATCACAATAAGTAACTGACCAGGTAATAAATGTGCTGATAACTCTAAAAGTATAATTTCCTACATAAACATATTAAATTATAAACATGTTGAGAAATATATAGAAATAATAGGCATATACGACGGGTATTAAACAAATTATAAATATTTTAAACAGGTTCGCCGTCCTGGGTAGAAAAGAGACAATAATGGGAAAACGAGCTTGTATAGGCCCGAGCTACTCCGGGTAATACTTGTGGCAGGAGACTGGGAAACGAAATCGCTTAGGTTTGAATTTCAGATGCTTTACCATGCGAGGTCTTGTGGCCCAATGGACAAGGCAGTTGACAAGCAATCAACAGATCCTGGGTTCGATTCCCGGGCGAGATCGTTTTCCCATTATTGTCTCTTTTCTACCCACGACGGCGAACCTGTTTAAAATATTTATAATATGTTGAGAAATGTCTATTCTTAAATTTGAGATATTACACGCTAAGAATGGCTGATTATTAAGGAAGTTAAAATCCCAAATGTACTGTCAAGTTTGATTTTCATTTTCACATTTTCAATTCCAACACGGGGACTCAGACCGGCAAATTATTGATTACTGGTAGTGGTAATGTAGTGCCAATTCACCCGTCGATGGCCTGGTTGTTGGATAGTCGGCCGGTGGCATTGTTACGGTTGATTAATACGGCAAACACGCTTTACCTGTCATACTCTCCCCGTGTTGAAAAGAAAATGTTAAAATGAAAATCAGACTTGCCCTAACGTTTGGGATCGTAACTTCCTTATTAATCAACCAATATTAGCGTGTAATATCTCAAATTCAAGAAGAGATATTTCTCAACAACTTTATAATTAAATATGTGTATGTAGGAGTTATACCTTTAGAGTTATCAGCATGTTTATTACCTGGACAGTTACTTATTGTGATGACTGTACGTACAAACTAATACCGTAGTGGCGAAATATGTAATCAAAACCGTTAAGAAGTACTTACCCTTCCAAGGAGAAAAGTCCATGTTCCTTCGATCTGCTCAAACGAACAGTTAGCAGGAGTATCCCCATAGGTTGAAGAGATTAAACAAAACAGCAGGAGTATCATTTTGTCTAGCAACACATATCCACCTTGATCGATCCTGTTTAGTGAGCCTAGTATACCAACGTCTCAGGTTATATCATTTATCAGCAGTAATGAACATTAATCAACTTCCAATAATAGCAGCAGCCATGAGGCGATGTATTTAGGCGTGTATACCTCACAAATTAATCAGACGTAATGGTGTGAATATTTCTCTGATATAGATAAATGGTTCTCTTGGCTACCAATGCACCATCAACTAAATCCATTTGCTGAATATTTATCATTATTAAGGGGAATGAACTGTCTGGGATTTGCGTTTCTTTTAGCCTTCATGTGCTATAAGATATAAGGGTCCTAAAATGTGTATGCCTATATTGCCAATTCACTCGGTGATATTTGGGAAAATAAATGAAAGTAGTAATGTCAATACGAAGGCGAACATTTTAATCCGATTACTTTCTAAATTGGTTTAACTGATCTAGATCCCATTAATGTATATCGGTAAAATCGCAGACTGCGAACTTATAGTCGTCTGTACCAGGAGAGTTGTAATCATTTCTTTTGGCACGCATGAACCGTTTGATCATTAAGCCTAAATAACGCAATTTGGTGATTAAGCGCGAACGAATCTTTCCTGAATTCATTATCATCGGTGTTTCTATTTCGCAGAATACATTTGGGTAAGTTCTACCAACCATTACATTATACGTATCAATGATAAATAATAAAAATAATAATTGATTTCAAGATCAGACACGAACTTGGACACACAAAAAAGTATTTCGTAATTCCTAGAACCCCAGGATTTCAACAGATTTTTAGAATTGTATTTTATACCTTTAACGAATTAGCATTCCAAGATGTTGTTGTGCAGATGTATTAAACGCTTCAGTTGCAACTTCAAAATTGAAATGATTCTTCAAAATGATCTGACTGTGATCTATTGCATGTTGTTGTTGGGGGGTTTTCAAAGAAGATTTTAAAGACACCACCACAATGCACTGCGTTATTGCAAAATTCCCTAATTCTGGTCTCCAATTTGTTCCCATAGACATATGCACACAATCATGGTTTCATAGCGCGTTCATAGTTGGAGCCTTAGATTCTAGTGTATATACATCCATGAATAAATTAGTTATCAGTGTTCCTTTTTCTTATTTCTGAAACTTAAGAGCTCGACAAATGCATCGTGTGAAAAAGCTTTAGTTGACTGGCGTTCGCGCAATGCATTGTGGGAAGACCTTAAAATCTTCTTTGATTTTTTTTATGGTTGAATGATTTGCATCCATTATTCATTTGCAAAGAAGCCGTAACCCGTCTTGAGATATAAAATGCATCATTCTGTCAGATAAAATATTTAGAGTAATTTTTCCTCAATTTTAAAAATTGTCCAACTTCATCAATATTTGCGATTGACTAGACTCATTACTGTTCTCATTCTATCTAGGAATGATTTCACACCTTTATGTTAGCAGTGCCAAATGCACGCCTACTAATCTTCAAATGTGTGGATTCAGACATGCATTATACATTAGTCTATCACCTTTATGTTCATCAACATATAACATTGAATACTCTTTATCAATGGTGGCAAAATCTTCATTTCGAGGAGGTATTATAATAGAGCAAATTATTAAAACTGACACATTTGACCTTCTGGTCTTGTAATCAATTCTGCGTATTATGGCTAGACAAGAAGTTGAGGCTGAGGGAGGGCAGACATGTTTCATTTACACGCCCTCTCAAAAGCAGTTTCACATCCTGATTATCAGAGTCACAATACGGTCCATTGTCATTTGATTACAGTGGCTCGATTGTATAAGTTTTACTATGCCTTTACAACCGAATTGTATCTTTTTAAACAAACATCTGTGTGAAGATTTGGCAATTTAACCGAAAACGCGCCACAAAGGATCGCTTCATATATTATAACCGTGATTACGTGAATCTGTATAAAATAGTTTAGGGCACGCGTTATAAACTCGCCTCCCAATAGGATGGTGCTGTTACACTTTTTAGTTTCATGCTGCCATATTCCTTAAATAATTTTAAAACCACAAATGCTATCTCAACAAATTTGGTATCATTTTAAAGCCCTAATAACAGGCGATCTGCCCGCAAAATGACATTGGTATAGCTAATACAGAAAGGGAGAATACAGCTGTATGAACTTTGGAGACCAGGGGTGGTGCTGGAAGAGTGCCGCCGGAAGGGGTGCCTGAACAAACTCAATGGGGATAATCCCATTCTTTGTTCTTTTTACAATAACTAGTCATCCCCTAATGTTACAAACACCATTCTGGTCCCATTATAAAGGATATTTAGTATTTTTTAAGTATGTGGTTCAACAGGCTTGACATTTATTTGTATCAACTAATTAATTATGGATAAGACCATGATCATCAGTTTATTCCTGACGACTTTTTAAAGACTTCTTAAAAGAAAGAAGATACACCTGTTTCATGTACAATCTTTTTAGAAAAAGCATACTATTGTCATTTTTTATTCAATAAAGTTAATGTCTAGTTTGTATTCATGTGTATTTGATATACTTATATCCCCCAAAAGTATCTAATTAGATATCTTATTCTAGAATTCCATGGCTCGATCATATCAAAAATCTGAAACGTACAACTTCTTGGAGAAAACAAATCCCCTTCATAATTTGATATCTCATTCATTATTAAAAATGGATTAGATCATTTTGATCATATTATTATACGTGATAGGTTTTTCTCATTAAATTGAATTTTCAATGGGATTTTGTTCTTGTTACTTTATAAGTCTATTATCAAAATTTTATTTGAATACTATTTTTTCATCTCGTTGATTTAAAAATCGATATTAACTAAAAAAAATGATTCAGCAAAAAGACGCAACATTAACTGGGTGAGTGTGAGTTGAAAGTCCGGCACAAAAATTCAACCATTCATGATTTAAGTAAAACTGGGCATAAAATGTGCAAATATATCTATAGGAAATCATTCAATCTAACAGCTCGAAAACCTTAGACACAGACAGACATTTATTTGGTTATGTTAACTGTGTGTTGAGATTCTTTCGTATCCCACACCCACAAAAGGTCTCAGAGAAAGTCGTCAGCGTAGTTCCGTGCACCACGGGTCATTTTGAATCATTCATAGAAATGTATGATCCATTGTGTATTTGAGATTCTTTCTTGCATTTAAATATTTAATTAAATTCCATTAAAAACTTGAGAAACATACTGTATCTCTGGCAGCAACAACACAATGTATAAATTCAATTAGAAAAGTTTTGTGAAGAGTAATAATTGTATAACATTATACTTATTCATGTGCTTATTCATGTAACCCAGGTGTGTATACTGTATCTTGTTATTTTTCTATTACCGTATTGTAACTTTACTGTGATTTGTATATATGTTTTTTGAGCGAAATAAAAATATAAAAGAGAAAGAAAAGAATTGTGTATTTGAGATGCAAGGATCTTAACGGGAAATTCATTTGACTTTTATTCACTTACGAATACATAGTGGTGATAAACCACATTTTTAACTCTTTCGGTACAACATTTTCTACCAAATATTTATGCACATGTCAGTTTAGTTTGTTTTCAACTGCCGTTACTTGTGAGTGACAATATATCAAGATATCAAGGGCTCGAATGGACTTGTAATTTTTAGTAAAAAGATGTTCCGCTGAGTTCTTTTTTATTTATTTTGACGATAGAACTTCTATCAAACTCAATTCGTTGTAACCCATTTATTTCCGGTATTTCAATTAACAACACTGAATTGAAATTAATCCTATATGCTGACCACAACATGTGTTATGGATGGGGATGACTCTGCAAAATCACTCTTGAAGCTTTTTGATTCTGTTACTAAGGTTTCTGGCTTAAAATTGAATGTCAGTAAGTCAAAAGGCTTATGGAATGGTTCAAAAAGAATGAGTATAGACAAGCCGCTAAACATTGATTGGCCAACAAAATGAAAAGGTTGATGAGGACATGAATTGTGACCCAAAATGAAAGCAGGTGAAAACCATTCTTAATATATGGAAATGTAGAAGGTTAACCATTGCTGGTAAAATTATTTTGATCAAGACTTTTGCTCTCTCCAAGTTTATATGGCCATGTGTTTTGAACTGACCACCCAAAAAGGGTGGCGACGAATCATCCATCTATCTCTATTAACTCAACAACTAAATGTGGTAGAGCTATGATTTAGGTGTCATTTGAAAGCATTTATCTAGCTACACTGTGTGAATAAATCAGGTATTTCTATAACTGTTTGGCTGAGATATGATTGATTATATTTCGAAGGTCAGGGGTGGCGGCGGTGGCGGTGGCGGTGGCGTTGTGTACAATCTCTATGGGGAATATAGAAAATGTTCCCAATGCTACGTTCAAATTACAATAACTCCTCATCTCTGTATGGTACAAACATGATTTTGCTCTCATTTTATAGATTGTTTTATATTCTATAAGTTTCTGTTTCAACAAACGTGTCAACGATTACGCAACAATTGTAATCACGAATCGATTGCATTGTCCTTGGCTTTTTCCCTATACACAGTGAACTTGCCCTAATTCATCGGTTTTACATACATGACTATAACAACAGAATTATTCAACCGATGATAGCAAAATCATACATTTTTGGAAAGCTCTCAAATAGGGGAATTCATAAATTCCGCTGAAATCAGGATAGGGTGAATAGCCAAAAAAGATATGTGAAAACTCTAATAAATATGAAATGTAAACGTTTGCGCTCATTTACTTCCCAAAATAGTATATTTCAACAAATTACCCTTGGCAACCATTATGTTCTGATGGGTAAATTGCATGAGGAACTAATATGCACAGTAAAATATTGATGGGATAGGAATAAAAAAAATATTGAGGTTTAATCAAAATATGAACAAAATCGATATTCTTTGAACATTCTTAAAGGAGGTGTCCCGCAAGCATAAAAGTGTGCGTTATAATGTTAGAAAAATAACTATCGAGCCCAACTGTTGTAATTATATTGAACAAAACACCACACTTATGACAAAAACAAATAAAAACCGCAATCTCTCAACATGCACTTTTTAAAATTCGCGGCGATCGAAAGTCCCAGTGTCGATGATGTCATAATTATACAATGCACATGCGCAAATTTGAGCACCGATACCCATGACGTCATCGACACCGGGTCTTTAGATCGCCGCGAATTTTAAAAATTGCATGTTGAGTGATGGCAGTTTTTATTCATGTTTGTGACTAGTATGGTGTTTTGTTCTATATAATGACGTAATTTCGGCTCGATAATTAGTTGTTTAACAAATAATGCTCCATGTTGTTCTTGCGGGACCCTTCCTTTAATCACAAGATGTTACCATTACGTCATATGCAAATTCCAATCGCATATTTGAATTCCTTGGGAGATTACCGTTCAGAAAATATATACTTTTTATGGGGTAGAACAAGTAGTTATTGCGATATGCTAATTCGAATCTCAGATGGTGTAAAATGTAAAAATCTGGACTTACATACAACGGGAAGGGTGGCGAGTTCAAAACACATGGCCATATATTTGGCCTCCGTTTGTCATATTCCAGATTATATAATACAGCAAATTTATAGATAAAATCATATGGTCATGTGTTTTAAGCTCGCCTCCTTTCGCGTTACACACGGATTTTGGCTTTCACGACATGATTTTAACTTTACACATTTATATTTGCTTGTATACCCCACTGAGGTAGTAAAAGTATACATTTTCTGAAGGGAAATTTCATGAGGAAACCAAATATGCCATTAAAATTATAGTACGACTAAGAACTAAAATGGTATGATCGGAAATGTTCGGAAAAATATCAGAGTTTTTAATTTTTAATTCGAGATCCATATATTTTTTATACCTACCCCTATCATTATTTACTTTACATATTTGAATTCCTCATGAAATTACCCATTAGATGATATATAATTGTTAAAGTTACTACGTCGGTATGGTAATTATACCGGCTAGTGAATATCTCCAATTTTTATTTTATATATTTTTAGATTTTCAAAAATATTTGTTTAAGGATGAACCCTTCCCTGATATAAACTGCATTTCTGAATTCCTCTAGTTACAAGCTTTCCAAAAATTTATACTTTTGCTATCATAGGTTGAAAACTTTTTCTGTTATTGTCATTTTTATAAATCCGGTAAATTGAGGCTGATAATATTCATGTTTACTGTGTAGCGAATAGGAAGAAAGCTGATGTTCATTGTCTTATCCATAATTAATTAGTTGTTACAAATAGTTGACAAGTCTGTTGAACCACATACTTAAAGACTACTAATTATCCTTTAAAATGGGACCAGAATGGTGTTTGTAACATTAGGAGATGACTAGTTATTGTAAAAAGAACAAAACATGGGATTATCCCCATTGAGTTTGTACAGGCGACACCCCTTCCAGAAACACCCCTTCCAGCACCACCCCTGGTCCCCAAATATCAAACAGCTGTATCTCCCATTCTGTATTAGCTATACCAATGCCATTTTGCAGGCAGATAGCATGTTATTAGGGCTTTAAAATGATACCAAATTTGTTGAGATAGCTTTTGTGGTTTTAAAAATATTTGAGGAAAATTACAGCATGAAACTAAAAAATGTAACGGCACCACCCTATTGGGAGGCGAGTTCATAACGCGTGACCATATACGAATTTCTATGGAATGGTGGTAAAGGTCTTATAAAGAGGCGTACGCTAATTGGTGATATTGATGAAGGTGGTTTAAAAATGATTGATGTAAAATCAATATTCAAGGCTCAAAAGATTAAGTGGGCAGGGTGAGTCAAAAAAAAGTTGTACGAGAATAAATAAATGTTTAAAAATATACCAATCAAATTTGACAATCCAATGAGGCACGTTTTCAAAGAGCAACTCCTTCCGCTTATATGACAAAAAAGAATCATTGAAATCGTTCAATTATATCAGGAGCTATGCCTGTTTTTATAAAAGAGACCCTTTTTTTAGCTGTCCACGGAACGCTTTTAAGATTAAAATCTTCTTGAAATCTATCCACTCTAAGTGGGCAGCAAAATGTACACACGGGCATTCATATTCAAATTAGATTAAAGCCCGGGGGTTTTAAACACAGATGGGAATGGTGTGCATGAAATATAAAATCAGTGACAACAATAAGAAAATGATTAAAGGTAGATGTTCCGATTTTCAACTTCAAGTTTTCTATTCTACATGAAAGGTCATCCTTAAAAGAGTTGTATTCCAAAGTTTGAGTTGCATAACTCTAATGGTTTTTATTTTAGACGCACAAGATGCCGTGAAATGTGCCCATTGAGTTGTACACAAACAATATTGGTGGTTAACCACCTTTCGCGGTAATTCGATGCTATTTCACCGATTTCTTCGTAATCATACTGATTTGGACCGTCAAATTTCAGTATGTTAATCAGAAAAATATGATCTTTCACATGATATGAAAATCTCCATATGTTTGAGAAAAATCTGTGTTATGAAAATGTGATCGGGTCATATACCTTTAAACATTGAAGGCCCACTTAAAACAATAAAGACACCTTAGAGGACAAACATCAGCAATCATTTTACTGCCTACTTAGAGTGGGAAGATTTCAAGAGAATTAAGCGTTCCGTGAACAGCTAAAACAAGGGGTTCTTTTATTAAAACAGGCATAGCTCCTGATATAATTAATCGATTTCAATGATTGCTTTTGTCATATGAGCGGAATAAGTAGCTCTTTGAATACGTGCCTCATTGGTAAATTCGTTTGGTCTATTTTTAATCAAATATTCATTCCCGTACAACTTCTTTTTGACTCACCCTGACCTTAACACTTCAGCTTCATGGAAATCAATTCTGAATGAGTATATCTCTCCCTTTGGTGGAGAGTTAATATTCTATTGTAATATTCATCCAACACAAATTCATAGATGGAATAATATTCCAATATTTTATAAAGATATGCTGAAGTCGTATTTTGATTTTATTATGCCTGACAATATTGGTCATCTTCAACAATGTGTATGGAATAACCAATATCTATGTATCAATCATAAGCCTTTTTATTATAAGCTTTTTTCATGTTTGGTATGAAAATGATTTCTGATTTATATTATACAAATGGTAACATTATTCCATTTGATGTTTGGATTAAACGAGGGGTAGCTAATAAATATTACATGAATTGGAGAGGCATTGTTGATGCTTTTCCAGCTTCTTGGAAGCAAGATTTTAAAATTGGCTTTATACGGGAGCTTTGTAAACAAAAGGTTTCATATTGATGCACGAGAATAATGTGTCTCACATTGACAATATGACATCCAAAAATAATCATCTATCGTATTCTAGTCCAGCGAATTCAGGAATTTACCTTAAGCCGTTTAAGGCAAGTCATGATGTTAGGACAAGAATTTTCCAATACAAGATTAATTTGAATTGCTTAATGACTAATAGTAGATTATTTAAGATGAAAATTGTTGATAATGTGAATTGTAGTTTATGCAGTAACTTCCTAGATACTTTTTTAAAGCATATTTTGGGATTGTGCGCTCATGCCATGTACATGGGACGAATTTAATATATGGTTTGATATCAACATGAATTTTAGTATTGTTCTTGATTACAAGAAAATACTGGTTGGCATTGGCACAGGAAGAGACTGTAGTGCATTAATTAACTTATGTCTAATACTTATCAAAAAGGTTATCTATGATAGAAGATTTCAAAATCGAATACCTTAATTTCTTGCATTTAAATATTTAATTAAATTCCATTAACAACTTGAGAAACATATCTCTGGCAGCAACAACACAATGTATAAATTCAATTAGAACATTTTGTGAAGAGTAATAATTGTATAACTTTATACTTATTGATGTGCTTATTCATGTAACCCATGTGTGTATACTGTATGTTGTTATTTTTCTATTACCGTATTGTAACTTTACTGTGATTTTTATGTTTTTTGAGCGAAATAAAAATATAAAAGAGAAAGAAAAGAATTGTGTATTTGAGATGCAAGGATCTTAACGGGAAATTCATTTGACTTTTATTCACTTACGAATACATAGTGGTGATAAACCCCATTTTTAACTCTTTCGGTACAACATGGTTTTCTACCAAATATGCACATGGTTTCACAACACTAAATCACGTCTGGTCCTGCCCCTTTGAGGCAATATAGTCCAAAACCGGCCAGTTGCTATGCCGAAACGGGAGACCTATTGTAAATTACAGTTTAAAATTAGGGTATTTATTACATGTTATGGCGAAATTAATATAGTGTGAATTTTGACAGACACATCAGCGTTCTTCAGGTCCAAAAGATTGATGCAATGATGATTTTTTTAATATTTTAACAGAGACATTTGTGTTCAGGTAATTTCCGGTAGCTGACGCCATCATCTAAATCAACAATTGCGTGTGACCAGGAAAACCCAACTCGTACTTTTTGAAAAGGCTCTAGCTCACAAAATGCCGGTTACCCCCCATATATGAGTTGTTGAGTTATGGGGCCCTCACATGTATCCGTGTGAGCTGGGCGGCCCCTTACCGTCTTATAGAAAAACAACAGAGTCCAACACGGTGAACAATCAGCAAAAAATGTCAACGGCCGCATTTATTTTTTTTGTCACCGGGTTCATACTGTTCTATACCGGGTCCTTATCGGCCTGGAACCGGGCTCATACCACCTCCTCACCAGGTCCTCACCGGCCGAAACGCTTGGGTACCGACCGAACCGCCTAGATAACGTCATCAAACTGCCCTGTATAAGCTAAGCGCTCAAGCTCGCCGCTTCGCTCACATTCCGGGAATCTCTGTAAAATACATTTGTACTCACATGTATCCGTGTGAGCTGGCCGGCCTATTACCGTGTGACAAATTGGTGCAGAGACGGCGGCACACGGTGATGTCACACGGTGGGCCGTTTCCCGTCCGTTGAACACGTTGCCGGGGACATCGCCGGCCATCCGCGCCCAGCAGGAAGTTTGAACATGCTCAAAACTCTTGCCGGGTGAGTAAAAGCGGCGGCAAACGGTGAGAGCCCGGTTTAAGGACGGTATACAGACGGCGCGCCCGTTTCGCGCCCGTTCGCAGGGCGGTAATGGTAGGCGGCCACCTTACCGTCTGATAGAAAAACAACAGAGTCCAAACAATCAGTAAAAAATGTCAACGGGCGCATTAATCTTTTGTTGTGGCCACCGGGTCCATAACGTTATATACAGGGTCAATACCGGGTCCTCACCGGTTGGGTACCGGGCTCACCGTCCTCATACATTTCTAGCTTACCGTTCTTACCGGGTGCATAACACCTCCTCACCGGGTCCTCTGTCCATACCGTTCTACACCGGGTCTGTCCCGGGTTCTCACCGGGTCTGTCCCGGGTTCTCACCGGGTCTGTCCCAGGTTCTCACAGGCCTTGTCCCGGGATCACCGGCCTCATACATTTCTAGTTTACCGTTATCACCGTGTCCTCACCGTGTGCATACCACCTCCATACCGGTTCCTAACCGGTAGGAACGCCTGGGTACCGGCCGAAACGTCTTGATTACATCATCAAACCGCCCTTTTCAAGCTGAGCGCTCAAGCTCGCCGCTTCATTGTCATTTGCATTCTTAAATTCGTACGACCAACATCTATAATACTCTCTAAATGTAAAAGAGCTAAACCTCACTCTTTCGAGAGCTTTAGGAGGGACGGCTCTTCTAAGAAGTGAAGTTCACTCTTTTCAGAGTGATTTGTCAATCTTTTAAGAGTGATTACCAATCTTTTCAGCGCGATTTTAACTCTTTTTAGAGTGAAAATCGCTCTTTTAAGAGTGAACTTCACTCCAAAAAAAGAGCTGTCCCTCCTAGAGCTCTCGAAAGAGTGAGTTTTAGCTCTTTTAGTTTACATTCAAAGAGTTGCAACATGCCTGCTGAGAGTCCGTTCCGCGAACGGTTACCAGGCTGCATGCGGCCATTCGCAGTCCGTCGCTAAGATGGTCGACGTTCACCACCGTCCATCACCGCCCTGCGAATGGGCGCGAAACGGGTGCGAAACGGGTGCGAACGGGTGCGCCGTCCTTATACCGTCTTCATACCGGGCTCTCATCGTTCGCCGCCGCTTTTACTCACCCGCCAGGAGTTTTGAGCAGGTTCAAAACTCCAAAGTCCCCTGAACGTGTTCAACGGACGGGAAACGGCCCACCGTGTGTGCCGCCGTCCGCACTCATTTTTCACACGGTAAGGGGCCGCTCAGCTCACACGGATACATGTGAGGGCCCCATTAGGGATCACATCAGAACTCGACCGCCCGGCAACCGCCGGTTCCGTGCAGTTCCGTGAGGTTGCAGCCGGTTTCTATTGTTCTGAACAATTATATGCGGTCCACCCGGGCGGAACCGCCGGTTGCCGCGCGGACGAGTTTTGATTTGCTCCCTTAGTAGTCATGGCTTTCATCTTCAAGTTGAAACCAAATTTCAAGATACCAGTTTCTTATAACGTCGAGAAATATCCATTTTGAAATTGTGCATTTCACGTGTAAACCTATGGGAGATGTATTTGGTGGTGTGCAACCACATGTCAGTTTAGTTCGTTTTCAACTGTCGTTTACTTAATTGTGAGTAACAATATATCAAGATATCAAGTTCGAGCCCTCAAATGGACTTGTAATTTTTAGTAAAAAGATGTTCTTCCATCATAATGTGTTATTTTGATGGTACCATTCGTAATTGGATAAATTTGATGTTTCTATGAGCTTAAGATCATTTGGAGGAATTCAAGTTAGCCTATCCAAAGATATGCTTGGAATCATACATGCGTGAAATTGTTCATGTTTGACGCTTCCAATTAGCATTCTAAATGTAAAGAAGCTCAAATTTAACATTTATAGTGTGCAACATTCAGAAGGCATAATTTTGGATAGGATAAAGCAAATGCAAACAAATGTCGTTTGAAGCTACTAGTAGGAATTGAGCCCGATGTGATTATTATACGGCTTAGCGGATTTGTTGATTTGTTATATATGTATAGGTAGACAATTGGGTAGGATAAGGCAAATGCAACAGAACAAACGTAATTAGAAACCACCAGTAGAAATTGAGGCCAATGTAATTTTATACGGCTTAGCGGAATTGCTTGATTTTATTATACAGTCATCAAAAAAAAAATGACCAGGTAATAAATGTGCTGATAACTCTAAAAGTATAACTCCTACATAAACATTGAATTATAAGGTTGTTTTGAAATTTTTCCTCTTTAATCTGAGATAGTGCACGCTAAGAATGGTCCTTCTCCAAGCGTGCGTGCATGGAAGGCACGATTAGAGACAAAATGCGCAAACAATGACGATTGAATTATATTTGTACATGTAGGGGAGAACGGGGTAAGATGAACCATTTTTCACATTTTGCCCTATTGTGCAGATATTAAAAGACAGACATTCAAACTTAGTGTTGCAAGTAAAACTTTAGAGTGTTGACTTACTTAGTATAACATAATAATTGAACCAATTGCTATTGTTTATTCATGGGAGATGCTTGAAAAAATTTGGCAAAGTGGCTCAACTTGCCCCGGACTATGGGTAAGTTGAGCCACCAGTGTGGGTAAGTTGAGCCACCACAATAATCAATGGGACATTTGAAATCAGAAAATAAGTTTCAGAAATTTTGGTTTATTCATGGTAAAAGTGAAATATACTCATAATTGTTAATACTTTGATCCAAACTGGAATTTTAAAACACTTCCCCACCGTGACAATTTTCGTACTAAATTTTGACAAATTTTATTTTATCATGGCTATTTCCTATGCTCAACTTACCCCGTGAAAATAGCTCATCTTACCCCGCGACGGTCAACTTATGAAAAAATACCCCCGCCCCCCTCTTCCCTACTGAAGCTTAATGACATTTTCAACATGTTACTAAATTTAAGTGCACATGTCACCCTTTTAGCACACAAAGTTGCACCAATACAATCTATGCACTTCTAAGAGAGAAACCACGTAAACCATTTTTTTTCAAAAAATTACTCAGATGTGTCCAAAATCAACTTTCTAGCTCAATTTTCTTACCATGTGTGCACACGATGCAAGGTTGTCACCAGAGAGGTTTGAGTGATGTCATCTAACAATAGAGGGCAGTGTAAAATTAGGAATGTCAATAGTTTCCATAATACAGGGTGGCTCAACTTACCCAGTGGCTCAACTTACCCCGTTCTCCCCTATAGTGCCTTTTTCCACGCGTGCCTGACATAATTTCAGACCAATATAGTACGATTGACTTTGTGCCTGTATATAATATGTATATCTATCTCATGGTCAAACTTTGTAATTTGTGTATTAATTGTGTATTAATCTTGTGATTTTATGTATATGAACGCACCGTCGGGTAGACGGTTGCCGCTGTTTTAAAAGCGTATGTTCAAATAAATAAATAAATAAATAGAGAAATTTACAATCCCAAATGTAAGGTCAAGTACGATTTTCATTTTCACATTTATCTTTTCAACACGGTTTTTTTTAGTATGACAGGTAAAGCGTATGTGCCACCAAAACAACGCGGCAGGCCGACTATCCAAAACATGGGCATCGATCGGTGAATTAGCACTTACCACTAAGAGAATCAATAATTTGCCCGTAACTGAGTCCGTATGTAGAAAAGCAAAATGCGAAAATTAAAATTGTACTTGACCTTACATCTGGGGCTGTAACTTCCTCAATAATCAACAATTCATCATGTGTAATATCTCAAATTAAAGAGAAGAAATTTCTCAAAAACTGTATAATTTAATGTTTATGTAGGAGTTATACTTTAAGAGTTACTAGCACATTTTTTACCTGGTCAGTTAATTATTTTGATGACTGTGTTAATTTATAGGTAGTCTTTTGGATTGGGCTATATTATATTAGTAGACAATCTATCATTGTACAGAGAAAATCTTGTTTATTACATAATCATAAATTTGTTTGATGAGAATAATAACTATATCGCGTGTCACATCGCTGTCTTCTCAAGTTGCTGTCAGTGCGAATTCTAGGATTTCTATACTAATCCCATGTGTGCGACTCGAGACATGGCATTTACCTGTTAATAAAATAAACGGAAATGCTGCCAATTACAGGGTGTCCCAAAAGTTTCGAAACCATTTCAAAGCTGTATATCTCCGGTTAAATAGTTCGCACTATAAATCTGACAATATATTTGGATAGATACCAAATTTGATACCCGAAATTTGTAACCTTTTTGAGGCCCCTTGATATTTTACACGAGCGGAAATGTTTGTTTACATAACGCGCAATACAAGGTGGGGGTAATGGCGGACACATTTTGTTAGAGAGGTATAACACACATATAATACGTCATATAACAATAAAAATCATGTAAACACAAAGCACTGTGAAGGTTCTACCTTTTATCAAGTTTTTATCAACTCATCATTTTGAAATTCGAAGCTACGACGCAATAAAAAAAATGGCGTCGTCCGGCATTACCCCACACTCTGGGGGTAATCCCGGACCGTATTTATCAATGGCAGCTCTCTTTTTATTGGAATATAGCATTTCAATGGGAGTTAAAAAATACCCTTTTTAAAAGTGTAGCAGAAATCAAAGAACAATGTCACATATTTATATGGTCAACAACTATTACCGATTTATGATGTTAAATTGACCACGCCCATATTGGTTACCATGGAAACGGTACATGTCCCGGATTACCCCAATCCATGTACAATGTATGGGCACATCCTCTCTTATTATTATGCTCATCATTGTGACTCCGAATTCATTTCTTTTTTATCAGAAGGTATCATACATTACATAAAAAAATAATAAGACTTTGTTTTCCTTGATGTAGAAATACCAGTTTCAAAGAGAAATTAATGCACCAAAATATCAACTTGCCCAAAAAGTGATTTTTGTAATTCTCGCGAGAATTTGCGAGACAACCATCCCATTTAGGTTTTGTGTGATTTCAATGGAGAGGCACCTAACATCATAGGGTGGCAAAATACCACCTTCTTTCACCTGCCTTTAGATACAGCCCTGTCCGCGATTACCCCGCGTCCGCCATTACCCCACCTTCCCCTACATCGCAGCGCAGACGACGATGGCCACGCGAAACCTAAATTTTGAATTCGTATTGGAATAACACGTAATCGCGAATGTTAATCTTAGGCCAAAAAAAAAAGAAGTTGTTTGCTTGTCCTCGTCCGACCGACCGTGTGAGGCAGTCCCGACCGGTCAGAAAAAACTCCTTTTTTTTAAATTTGTGTAAAAAAAAAAAAAAAGGTTTTTTTTTAATTTTTGTGTTGTTGATTTTTTTAAAACATTCATTTGAATGACCTATATTGAACCCTACATTACTCCTCATGTGAGCCATTGCCAATACCCTTTTCATGTCACCTCCATGTTAAGGACCAAATAATTCAGAAATGGTACATGATAAAAGTTATACTTTTGAACAGAATAAAACTTAATACGTAGTAATTAGGATCTACAGATAAAAGTTTCTAACGCTATGCTGTGGGTCATGGGGTATAAATATGTTGGTTATTTCAAATCAAATGTGGGCTAAACCATGCTAAAATTAACCATTGCCATTAGCCTGCCATTGATAAGGCTCAAAATGGGGCATGCTAGTTTTGTGTTTGTAGGATAGGGCCAGAACAACCAATGTTTAAAAAATAAAAAATAAAGATTTTCCGACCGACCGACCCAACTTTTTTTGACCCATCTATGGACAAGCAAACATTTTTTTTTTGCCTTATCATCATAATTAGAAGAATTTGTTCCAATCCAAAACCGTTGGAGTTGGCTAACAAAATCCATTGTAAATGCTATTTTTTTAATTTTGTTCATCGTTAAGGCCTAAAAAAAAAAGTTTGATTGGCGTAACATGACCAAAACAAATAGGGTAGGTCGGTCGGGATTTTTTTTTTTTTAATTTTTTTTTCTTCTTCTTTCAAATCACCTACTTTTGAACACTTGAAAGACAGCAGTACACACAAATCATAGCTCTAGCGTATTTAATTGCCGGGCAAAAATGTATCGTTGTGTTCAACAATATATCATTTCGATGGGGACTTAAAATAGCCGAAATTGAAAGCAAGCAGTCAAAAACTTTAATACTTTGTTCAATTTTTATAAATATATATATATATATATATTTCCCCCCCCCCCCCCCCCCCCCCCTCAAAATAATAAAAAATATTCAGGGTCGGCGATGTATTTAGGGTCGGTCGGGTTACGCCAATCAAACCTTCTTTTTTTAGGCCTAACCGGGCGATGGCTGTTTAAAAACTATTTCAAAATGGTGCACTCCCGTTGCCATATTGAGTCATCCGAGACGCGTGGCCAGCGTCGTCTGATACATCGTTATAAAGACTTTCGCGACGCGACGCCTCCTGTGCGTAGATGTTACCGCGTGCAGGGAACTGGAGTTTCACATTCCTCATACTCCATTCACGTGCTAAGACAGCAAAAAAAGTAACTCGGCTGTTGTAAAAGCACCTATAAATTTAAAATTGTTACTCATATTCCAAAAATGAAAATACCAGGGGACGGAAAATTTAATTACGGTGATTTTGACACCTTGTTTGTTAAAATCGATCGAGTATATAATTGTTGTCGCGGTATGTGCTTACAGATGAAAAGTGTCCATTTCCATTGTTGCAGTAACTCCTATTGATCTCTCTGATTCAGCGTGAAAATAATAGCGGGAATTTTGATAGTTTGCCCATGGCGATGACCTGTCCTGTCTGTCTTCTCGGACCTTTTGAGCATTTGGAGTTTTAAATTCATCCTTTTAATTGTAAAGAAGTACGCCTGTCATCCCCATTAAATTTGTCCCGGATTATGCTAATCAAGTTTACAGCACAACAAGAACAGCTAATCAAAATTCCCGCTATTATCTTCACGCTGAATCAGAGAGATCAAATAGGAGTTACTGCAACAATGGGAATGGACACTTTTCATTTGTAAGCACATACCGCGACAACAATACTCGATCAGAAGACATCCATCAATTATAGCGCCCCCATGTGTGAAATTGGGGCTGATGACTTCGGAGAGAATTCCCGAGGAAAGCTTCCAAAAAGGTGAGCTTAAAATCTCAGTTGTGAGAAAACAGAAATGTTAAATAAGTTGTCAAAATCACCGTAATTAAATTGTCCGTCTCCTGGTATTTTCATTTTTAGAATATGAGTAACAATTTTAAAATTATAGGTGCTTTTACAACAGCCGAGTTACTTTTTTTGATGTCTTTACATTCACTCAGCACATTTAGTGCACGACATAACAATAGATTCAATACTAATTTTCAGGATGCGTTACAGCATAAATAAACGTATTCGAATTGTTTTATTTTAAGCTGAAACCAAATCAACTTCACTCAAAAAGAGTTCAGAGAACATTGTAATGTTAAGGGGGACTTTAAGGAAGTTTTTTGTTGAATTTTGTGAGTGCTGTAGGCCTAATTATTGAACTATGATCGACTCAAATGTATATAGGAGTATACTTTTTTGGAAAGGAAATTGATCAGAGAATCCAAATTTGGCATTAATTTTTTACCAAAAATTGTGATTTATTTTTTTATGAAATCAAAAAAAATCACTTTTTGGACCCAATTGATTGACTAAAAAGTGTCAACAAAAAAGGAAATCCATTTTTCACGTTTTTGGCACTTATTGGTCAAATTTCAAATAAAATTAATCTGAAAGATCAACAAACAACATTGACGTAATTTAAGACGTGCAGTAGTTAAGTCCAACGCGATCTGTTCACCGACTTTCAGTAGAGAACCGAGTTCCAAGGTCAATATGCACAGTAGTTTGCGACGAGACTTGATGAAGTTCCCGAACAAGGTACAGATCAGCAGAAACGTTGCCTAGTAGGTTTTATTAGTCTACTCTATTTTAACTGATGTAAATATTGTTCATGTGTCCTAAATTTCCTAAAAAATATTATTTTAATCTGAGATATAAAAAAAAGCAATGGAAAAACTTCCTTATTTCCCATATCATATCCCTTCCTCGCTCCATCTAAAATGCATTACCTATAAGCACATATTATAGTATGCGTTATGAAAGTGCAGTTTTACAGATCGGGAAACCTTCTGTATTATGGTAATACAGATAGCTGTATTTTTAAATTTGGTATCAAAACAATTCTACAAGTGTTCTCTATCCAAAGATTTCTTCAGATTGAATGATAGTGCGAATTATTTTACTGGAGATATAAAGCTTTGACATGGTTTCGACACTTTTGGGACACCCTGTACATACTAGTAATATACAGGGTGTATCAAAAAGAATAGAACTCTCTTTCAGCGTGGATGTATAATCCTGTTTACAACCACTGAACCATGATCAATTTGATTTCATTGTAAAGTACCGGGTGGTTCAAAAAAAAGTTGACCCAAGTTCAAAATAATTTTTCAACCACATTAATAGTTTCAGAGAATTTGTGTTTACTTGGTCTTGATCAGCAGTAAGTTTTGAAATTATCCTGAATAAATGGCGCGTTGAGCTTGTTTGGTTATTCAGATATGGCTCATTACAGAAAGCATGCACAAAACTGGCTTGTCCACGGGAGCGTCATTTAGTTTTGTCTTCAACAAAACAGCATGCTCTAGATTCAGAATTGAAAAGCCCGCCCAGACAAAATATCCCAATCTCTATGCTTATGTGCCAGTCACATTCAACAAAGAAACGTAGGTACGTATGTAGGTAATGTCATTCACCAGACAGGTGTTTCAGATGTCGCCTTTTTTTCTTTTTCTCAATTTTTCACAATTTGTGATCAATCGTGTGTAAGGCCACTTTGTGCATTCCATCTCTAAGGATGCTCCCGTGGACAAGGCAGTTTTGTGCATGTTCTCTATAATGAACCATATCTGAAGAACCAACCAAGCTAAATTTACCATTTGTTCAGGATAATTTCAAAACTTACCGCTGATCAAGACTAAGTAAACACAAATTCTCTGAAACTATAAAATGTAGTTGAACAGTTACCTTGAACTTGGGTCAACTTGTTTTTGAACCACCCGGTACAACTAATAAAGTTAAAATCCTGAAAAGATGAGAAAAGAAAATCCATCAAGGAAAGTGTGCCTAACTAGGCAAGTCAACTCATTTTGTAGTATGTACAATCGTAATTCACACAGTATTAAAGGTAGAGTAACATGACAGTGGAATATTACATATTTAAATAGGCTTAAGGGAAATTATTCATATTCTTATCATACTTATAGCAAAAATTGAAGTTGACTTACAAGTCCAATTTCCAAGTCTAACTGTCCTGTCATTGATTGGTATTGACATGATTGGTGCTTTACTACCACAACTTTCCTACATGCTGAGGCTTCCTCATGAGAACACTGAGCTACATTGATCATTGCACAGAAATATTCATGCATCACATTTGTGGGGTTATGTAGCTATTAATGATTTGTGCCAGAATACCAACCTTATCTTTGCTATTGTTATTGATAGATGATTTTAAATATTTATGAATGCAAAGTATTGAAATGTAAACCATGTCATTTTCTGGTTTGTATGTGTAAATACCATTGTACGGACTAGTGAATGACATGGTTTACGTAAATCATGCTAGCAGTCTTATTTTTCATCGGATTAATCTCAGATTTTCAGAATATTATCAGTATTAATTGGGCTTTGCACTGACGGTGGATTGGTCATGGTCCAGTGGTTTTGAAAAAGTAAAAAACGACATGAAACAGAGTCCTATTTTTTGATACACCCTGTACACTGTTTATGCTTGAGGTTAAATGACAAGATTATGTTTTGCCTGGTTCTGAAGTCCACAGTTATTTGTTTCATACAATTGTGGAACTCTAGCATACACAAAGATAATGAGTTATAAAAGATTGTAATGAATCACACCCCATGGCAATAAAAGAAAACAAACAAGATCTGAAACAACAGTTATTCTCTAATGATTTTATTGTAAATGTTCATATACAGTATGTACAAAGCATTCTATAATACATATTAAGCTTATCATTTGTTATATGTTACAATATTTATACAATGATATCTATTAATTCTGAACTTATACAATCAAATATTGCAACATCAGATACTGTACAAATATAAATGTTTTTCTTAAATAAAGAATAACTGTTAGGGGATACTTCATTTAACGACACAAATAGCAAGTAGTCTCATCGAACTTCTTACTAAATAGCTAAATAGCTCTGATAAAGGCTAACATTTCTTGAAATATTCTAAAACAAATCCATGGCGGCTTAAATACTATACAAACATGTTGCAATATCTGTACAAAGTTTTATACAAAATATCTATTGGACGGAAAAAACATAACCCCTCTAATAAAATAGAGGGACATAAATGTTACAACCTAAACATATCACATGTTTGGTAAGAGTTTGTGATGTTGTACATATCTATAATAAGCCTGTAGACTTTAACATCATGTAAAGGGAGAGTACATACATCTGCTAAATATCATTTATGTGATGATATATCACATTTGGCCTTTTAAGGACATCCTTAAATAAGGAGGTCAATATTCTCAGTTCATTGGTAATTAAATATGAGGCTAAACTTTGCTCTGAGGCAACTGTTGTAAGACAATAATGCCTTGCATAAATTAAGTTTTAGGATTCTCAAGTGGTACTTTCTCTTATATGAAAGCAATAATCCAAAGAGCAAGAGCAAATAAAACATCCTCTGGTCTTGTATAGCATAATTGTTGGCTATTATACAAACAAATATCGCATAACCAACATTTTGTAAAAAAACTATTATAGAAGTGAAATAATTCACCATATTTTCATCTAACCCAATTGGTAATATGTAGCAAAAAAGTCCTTGACACTAGGGTCTGTGTAATATCTTATATATCCAAACACACAAACCGTTTCCCAAAATAAACACATGATGTCAGCCACAGGCTATTACTTATCTCTAGCACACATTCAATACAAGACTGTCTGTAGACTTGATGCCTAAGGAAGCGATGAATCTACACCCACTCTCCATTAACAAATGCAAATCCTGCAAGTCTCTTACAAAATATAAGTACATGAATGTATTATGATCCAACATCTATTACGCCCTTGGTACATCTAGATTGAGCACTCTGGTAGGTGGTATCTCCAATTCTTGGTTCACCTTGGAGTTGATGTATTGATGTAGAAGCATGCGCAATTCAGCGTTCTGTTGTCTGAGGGCGTCTGTCTCTGTGATTTGCTTGGAGCGAGTGTTCAACACATCACTGTGAATGAATAGGAATAATTTAGTTAATAAAATCGTCCCCTAGATGGCTAAGAACATGTTTTTTCTAGAGCTAAATTTATATATATTGAGACTACTCGTGAGGTCTTCGAAAATGTGATTATTATTTTGCTTACATTAAAATCCATCAAGTAGGATTTGTAACAACAAGAACTGAATGTTTTAAGTTAAAATACATAAATTTCATAATTTGTAGTCATTGCATAATAACAGAACCAAGTGCTCGGCAAAGTTGATACACAATCATACCTTCATTTTCAACTATAAGTAATATGTTAGATATTTAAACCTAATTGATACAAAATATTTGCTAAAAACCCAATTAAAGGTAACATTCTGTATTTTGAAGATAAATAATATTAAGCTAAATTCCAATATATATATCATAACTGTAAAAGTAGAAATTTTCGCGAATTTCGCGAATCAATCCTCATCCGCAAAAATATAAACTCGTGAAAATTATTGACTTCCATTGACTTTTGTTCACAAATATTGAAAATCGCGAATATAAAATATAGCGAAATGCCTGTTTTGACCATTTTCGTGAAAATATCTTATCGCGAAAATATTGACTTTTACAGTATGTTATATTGTCATCCTATCGTGTATCCACTTTGGTAGGTACACATAGGATTCTGTGGATATCGCAAAAGCACAGAAAGGAAAAGAAATTATCTGAAATTATAAACTACCCTCAATGAGATCTATCATCATTACTAACCTGTATTTCTCTAATGCTTCTAGCAAAGCCTTCCACACTTTCTCTTGATTTGACGACAGAACAGATGGAAATGACTTCCAATAGGGATCATCCTCACTGAAAACAAACAAGATAACACTTGCTATTATTACTTTAATTAAAATTACTGCTTTTCTACTATTCATATTGTCTAGAAAAGACAACAAAGAAAATGACCAGTTATGTCAGAGGGTACCTGATGTCAATTATATTTTGGACAAATGTTGATTGTTAAATAAAAACCAAAAAAGAATAGATTTGACAAACAAGAACATGAACCATAAGATTGATATCATTTAGTCTTACTTTCTTCCACTGTATATTTTTGTGACCAAGTTTGTTTAACCGTTTCAAAACATACCTCCCTACAGACTTGGCAACGACCCCTTGTATTATAGGTAAGCCATAATACTAACGCCCAACTCAACACACCAAGCTGCACATCATCTACTTAGTTCATTACACAAGGTGTCAAAATATCAATAGGTTTTGATGCCATGTACATTATCTAGCTAATGTATCAATCATGAAATGGATGATTATGAATTTATAATGTGTTTCATTGCCTTGGTATCACACATAATGTGTCGTCTTCATTATAGCTATGAGGTCACAATGCACTACTTCCATTGCCCTTGCTATAAAGTAGGCCGGGATCATTAATATACCCATGCTATGTGCATCGAATAGGCTATTTCAAAGCATAAACATGCCTTACTATTATATACATTTCAATACTCAGTGCATTCATTAATGCAATGGTAATAACAGTGGGACAACCAAAGTAGTTAAGCTATCAGAATATAAAGTTACAAATATAAAAGAGAGATTGAATTTGACATCAGCATGTACTGAAAAGGTTTATTGTATTTTTAATGCTTCATTAATTGTACCACAATGTCATATTTACAGGCTAAAAAAACCCAAGATTGATTATTGAATATTTTGGCAGACATTTTAGGTTGACCAATATTTCGTTTAATTCATAGCTAAGTTTACTATTAAAATTGGTCCATATTGTTTGAATTTGAATGATTCCTGTAGAATAGGGTTTAATACAGTGTATGCTGATAACAAGATGATTGGGTATTCATGCACCAAGTGTATACTTGGGCTGGAAGTATTATTAGGAACAATCAAAGGGGTATTGACACTTAATTTAAAAAAATGGCACAGAGAAGGACACACAGAGAAAAATGTGGCAGTCCTATCCCTTCAAAAATAAAAAAGCTTTCACTGGTATGAGTTCAGCAAAAAACGGAACAGAGAAATGCACAAAATACATTCAATAGTCACTCACCTGTCATCTCTCTCTTCCCCGGAAATTATCCGGAATGTTTGGTGCTTCACCTTTTCTCTGCAAAAAAGATAACACAATCATTTAACATCGGTAGTGTTGTCACTATCAAATGTTCTTTTCGTTGGCTCAGATGTAGTTTTTGTGTATACGCGCTGAAACATAGTACACCTTTTTTGTATCTGATATATTTTCCCATTCACATATTTCTCTCATGTTCTAATAAATTGAAATAATTGTTGGTTTTTACAGACATCAAATTACAAACATACATCAATTTTTAGGTTGCAAAGAACCTAAAAATTGATGTCTGTAATTTAGATCCATAAGATGAGATCTCTCCAAAGGTGAATTTGAAATGAATGAACACAATCATATCTTCCTTTGCGCATGTATTCATCATCTACCAAACATACAGGTATAATGCTTTAGGCACAACTTGTGATAGTTGCTCAGAAGAAAGTCAATGATTGTTATAATTTCTCAATAATTTCAAATAAATCTGACGCATAGATGCAACTGTTGCATAACAGCTGTGTTGTGCAAGGATATCGATTTTATGAAATGCAGAGCTTCATTGGCTACATTATGCTATATTTTGGATGAATGAGAGCGTGACACTCTAATTGAAAAATTTGAACTGATTAGAGCACCAATATTGTTACATTAAACTTCCAGTACGTTAAGGTAACATTGTTTGTAATTTCTATTTATTCTCTATATCTTTATAAATACAAGTATTCATTCATGAAACTGTCATTCCACATTGTTGGTGGTTTAAAATATTCATGAAAGTTAGAATGACAGGCATATATGCTGTAGGAGATCAGTGTGATCGACTGTTGATAGACAAAATCTGTTCATGAATATCTCACAGTGTTATTTGTTCAGGTGCTTGAGGGTACGGATATGGTCATGTGTTTTAAGCTCGCCTCCTTTCGCGTTACACACGGATTTTGGCTTTCGCGACATGATTTTAACTTTACACATTTTATATTTGCTTATATACCCCCCTGAGGTAGTAAAAGTATACATTTTCTGAAGGGAAATTGCATGAGAAAACCAAATATGCAATTAAAATTACAGTACGACCAAGAACTAAAATGGTATGATCGGAAATGTTCGGAAAATATCAGAGTTTTTTAATTTTTAATTTGAGATCCATATATTTTTTATACCTACCCCTATCATTATCTTTTTTACATATTTGAATTTCTCATGAAATTACCCATTAGATGATATATAATTGTCAAAGTTACTACGTCGGTATGGTAATTATACCGGCTAGTGAATATCTCCAATTTCTATTTTATATATTTTTAGAATTTTCAGGAATATTTGTTTAAGGATGAACCCTTCCCTGATATAAACTGCATTTCTGAATTCCTCTAGTTACAAGCTTTCCAAAAATGTATACTTTTGCTTTTATAGGTTGAAAACTTTTTCTGTTATAGTCATTTTTATAAATCCGGTAAATTGAGGCCGATTATTCATGTGACTGTGTAGCAAATAGGAAGAAAAGCTGATGATCATTGTCTTATCCATAATTAATTAGTTGTTAATAATAGTTGACAAGTCTGTTGAACCACATACTTAAAGGCTACTAAATATCCTTTGAAATGGGACCAAAATTGTGTTTGTAACATTAGGGGATGACTAGTTATTGTAAAAAGAACAAAGCATGGGATTATCCCCATTGAGTTTGTACTGGCGGCACCCCTTCCAGCGGCATTCCTTCCAGCGGCATTCCTTCCAGCACCACCCCTGGTCCCCAAACATCAAACAGCTGTATCTCCCTTTCTGTATTAGCTATACCAATGCCATTTGGCAGGCAGATAGCTTGTTATTAGGGCTTTAAAATGATACCACATTTGTTGAGATATCTTTTGTGGAAAATTACAGCATGAAGCTAAAAAATGTAACGGCATCACCCTATTGGGAGGCGAGTTCATAACGCGTGACCATATATAAAAAGAAAAATCAAAACTTTGTGTTTCAGTGAAGAGAAATGCTCAATTCTAAGCGTTAAAGGTGACAAAACAATCTTAATTGGTGTACAAACAAAATAGCTTCTCAACTTACTTTGTTGGTTTGCGATGTTCATTGACAAACTCCCTCAGAGCTTTGAACACTTCATTAGGGTGAATGAGATCCGAACCATCTGACGACTTCATGGAGCGTATTGAACCGGTTTCCTCTTGAAATCCTGTAGCCTGTAGGATTTCAGAATCTGCTCCCTCGTCAAACTCATCATCCTATTATAGATATAGAAAATGACAATTATATACGGCTGCATGGTATCAATATACATGACTGTGGGTGAGTCACCTCGAAAGCATATTAAGAAGTCTATAAAACATATCCAAATATTCTTATTATAGGCCATCCTTAGGTTCCAAAAATAGCCAGTTAACACAAATATGACAATTATTGAGCTTACTTAAACCAACTGCTTCATTTAGATAACAGTTTAGTATTTTAGAGATAAAAGTATACTCCATCATTTTGTAGCTTGAAGTCTAATTGGACTTGCATAACATATGGGTGGCTTCACAGATACATGGTGTCCCAAAATGATCTATACCGAGGTAATACAATTTTTCCGGTATGAACTTTATTGATATTGTCCAAACTGTTTCATACATATCTTGTGCAAATGCCCAGCTTTCTTAGGAATTTTAGATTTTGAAAATCGGACATTTCTGATGGAAAATACAGACTTTTTTGAAACGATAGTAGATTTCAAAATTTTGGTGAAATGATCCATTATGAAAATCTATAAAGTCACTAACCCTTTTAAACATTAAATTATATGTTTTTCGCATTATTATTGCACCCTCTACTTATTTACTCTAGCTTTTTGATAACAATCGATTGTTGTATGCATAGAAAACAAAGCTTTCATTGAATAGGGCAGGATTTGTTTAGCTTGAGTGGTTTTAACCTTCCTTTATTTGGGGAAGTTTTGAATATAACTTATAAGTCGTTGGGTTCATTGTTTGAAATGCTGGTAGTGCTGGAGAGAATAGCTGTAAAGATGAATTCTGTGAGCCAAACATGAAAATACATTTTTTCATCAATTTTTAATTATAATGTATGTCTTGCCACAGCGGAACAATAAGAGATATCTCAATGAAATTAACAGTATAAGTAGGAAACATGTCCACCATCATATCGCAAGTTTTTAAATTTGAAACACTATTTGTTTTATTTGTTTACATATTTTTGAAACCCGGTATAGATCATTCTGGAACACCCTGTAAAACAGGGAAGTTTCTGACATACCTCATTTCTACAATTTGTATCTCAAAAGATTGCTGTTGATTTGTATGAAATCAACAAATTAGTATAGCACTATGTGTTGACAAATGTGTATTCCTCTAAGCAATAACAATATTATCAAAGTAATTATCTCTCACATATATTTGGACCCAATTGATGGGATAAGCTATTCATCTCAGGCATGGCAATGTATAGGTATGTACCAATAAATGTGACGTGATCAAACGAAATAAGTCACATGTAATTGTTTGCAGTTCTCAATTTTGATATTTGTCCATCATTTAAAAGCATGTAGTAAAAGATTTAATATGGTCTAAACCCACTAAATTCAAATTTCTAGTTTTTAACTTATAAACAATTTATCAACTGAGTAAAAAACAAGGTAAAACATAAGAATTATTCATTTGTTTTTACCTGTAACTCAGAATTAATATTCCCGACATCTGACTGATTGCGTTACATATAGCTATTGACACTTTCTATATTTGTGACTAAGTTAAGTTTAATGATAATTCCTTTTTAATACCTACCTCTTCACCATCTTGAGGTCTCCTTCTCATCTTTGCTTCCCCTGATATACCATCAGCATAATCACCACGGTACTGGAAAAGTAAACAAATATTTCTAAAGATTACTCTTAGTTTCTGATATCATTACCTCAATAAATTCCCATCATTATCATTATTATAGATTATATTGAGGTCTGTTAGAAGTTTCAGATTTGTGATTGTAAGAGAGCCTATACCATTTTCTTATGGTAGATAAATGTGTGTGGGGAGGAAGAGGGGAAACCCTAACCTATTTCTTTTTATGGTAAGTGTGTACCTGTGATTCATCCATTGGCCCCATGCCAGTAGCTGTATCAGTCATCCGGGGTCTGTCTCCAACTTGACTACCTAAACCATCCTGCAAAGCAAGTAATAATAACATGATAAGTGTAAATATTTAGAAAATAAAATATAGTTTCTAGCTGTTTTTGGTATATACTTTGGTTGTTTACCAACTTCCTGCTTCGAATAATCTTGTTTAGCACACACACACCCCAACTCTGTGTTATACGCTCAACGGGTATGCTGGCAACTTTGTGTAGGGCGCACTTGAACATCTTTACGTGATGACCATATACACTTAAGATATTATATTTCAAATGAATTAAGCCCCGCCCAAAACTATATATTATCGATCTCATTAACATATAGTGCGTATCTGCTGAAAATCATCCAAAAACCAATCAAATTGCCTGTTGACATCCAAAACCACACCCACTATATATGAATATTAACAGCAATCCTCTTTCACCCTTATTAAACAGACACTTAACCCTAACACGCTTGAGTAACTACAAATTACTACGATGCAGTGTGCTTGTGTCACCCGGCTCGGCAGTTTTTCGATGAAATAATGGCCCTAGGGTTTATACATGGCGAAGTATACTGAGCCATGTATGGTTGACCCCCGTGGCCTAAGGGTGGATCATCTGCCTCTGAACCCAGAGGTCCGGGATTCTAGCCCCGGAGGCGTGGGGGCCCTTTTTCCCCTTGCTCTTTGGCCGCGAAATAAAATTCTTTGGAAAAGGTGCCTCGGGTGTTAGGGGTTTATGGAGCGATTTGTTTTACTATTGTTCATTTTTCATTTTTTTTCTTCTAATTTTGGTCTCATTAATGTAATGCCCTAAGTAAAATTAATCTTTTGACATGGCTGAATATACTAAAATTAACTAAAATGTATGAAACTGAGTTATTATTTGTGACCCAACATGAGTAAATGAGGCACAATGCAGCAATATATAGCTAATATGATTTAAGAGCAAAAACGTAGGGCAAGATCATAATAAGCCAAATTCTTAAAAAGTCTTATTTCTGCTCTTTTATACATCTTGTATCCAACCACAAATTCAAAATCATGAAAATAAAAAAGTTAAACTACATTTTGAAGTATTTAATTTTTATTTAATCTATTGATTTGTTACAAAACCAAAAATGTAAATGTCCATAAGTTGTATTTGATTCAATATTTCATATCTTTGGTTAGGAATGCGATATAATTGATTATGGTACCAAAATGTCCCTAAACTTATTTATACATATTATCATGATATATCAATAACTCAATATTCATATTTACTCGTGTTGGGTCACATTTGAATATTAAACAAAAGATTATGTAAACAAATAGGCCAAAACGTTGTCATCCTATGAAGAAAGAAAAAAACTCGGTCAACTTCCAACCACCTAGGAACCTAGTTAATCTGCAAATAAGGTTTATAAGAGTATGATCACAATATCTAGCTCAGGGTCTGAATACTGAGTATAAGAGGTTATACGAAAAGAATAATCTTTTAGCAGCGAGGAAGACTAAACCAAAATCTGTCAGATATGTTCTCTTACCTGTAATTCTTCAGCTCCATCTGTTGCAAGTGGGTCAGGTCTTGAATCCTCTCCTCCAGTATTGGTGTCTTGATGTCCACCAATTATACCGGCTTTAAGAAAGAAACCGGCTAATTGATGGATATCATCTTCTGTATCTATACCTAGGGCCTGGAAAGGGAGACATATTTGTGGAAATTGATAACAATATCATAAAAATATCTTGCACATCAATCTTGCTGGGTTTTGTCTGTAAACTGACCTAAAAATTCAAAATACTACTTAAACTTCAAAAAATAAATTGAAATGTTCATGTTGTAAAATGTACATTCCCATTCATTGATAATGTAACAGGCTTGGAACACTGACTAATTAGTGTGCATATATTATATTAATAAATATGTCAAGCATGCTATCAAAAAGTTTAAATTCCCAATAACACAAAATGACACAAAAACTGGAAAGCTAACTTGTGCATTTTAATGATATTATAGACAAATAAATATATATAAGAATTAATCTCAACTCACAGCAAAGATGGCGTCCAGTTTCATCAGGCAGCGTTCATCTACTTCCAGAGGTGCTAGTAGTTTATTTAGCTTGGCTTCAACGAGAAAACCCTGCAATAAAAACAATAAAATGGACATGATTATAGTACTTATGATATTGGTATTTAACAGCTACAACCTGATGCTTAGTTTTAATATTGATAAAATATACATTAATATAATTGAAATCAATCAACCACTCCATCCATATGTGCAAATGATGTTATCATGTTCATGCCACCTGGTCTTTTACTTGCTAAATATACTCTAAATTGACGGACTGCATAGGATTGGTAACAAATGTAGTTCCTTAAACCAAATCCAATAAATAACAGACTTGTTATTGGGTGATGTTTCATATACTTTCAGGATACTTCATCAACCTGTTTAGTCACTGGACCTCCTTCAAGTAAGTTAGTAATTCAATTTTCTTCTAGTAAACATCTTTTTTTAGCACACATCAAAACACCAAAGAGCAATAATTAGGTACGGTTAGGTTTTGCTAATTTTACCAAGTTTATCATTTCCCCACTTATCCAACCAAAATAAGATAGATATAGTTTAAAACATTTACATAGTTTAAAACATATACAAGAAGAAACCTGATTATTTCTAATTCAATTACTTACCGACTCATCACATATTAACTCAAGCACTCTCTTGATGGTCTTCACTGACACCTTTGTTGGGTCACCTCCATCCTGATCTTCATCTTGCTCATCTCCCTCCCCCTGTTGTGAGCCAACTTTTTGGCTGTGTATGGACCCCATCTCACTCCCTGTATCATCTTTGACACTACCGTTCCCTGTAGACATTACTTCCTGAAGGACCTCATGGGCTGATACTACTTTCTTTTTACTTGTTTCTGATGTGATGGGACCTGTATTTTCCATAAAACTCCTGAAGAAGAAAAACATACATAGCCAAATCAATGAACTACTCACTATGACAACATTTACAATGAAAACATTCTAATCAATAGACTATATTCACGCGGCAGCCATTTTCTAAAATTTGCCACCCAAGCCTCGTTCCCGTTATGTATACCTGCGCCTGCGTGACTTGCATGAGGATGCATACGCCGCACGCTTTGGTACCACCTTCTCTCCCAGTTCTATCGAAAGGGCCAAGGCGCAGATATACCAAACGGGAACGAGGCTTGGGTGGCATATTTTGGAAAATGGCTGCCACGTGAATAGAGTCTATAGCAAGTGGATTCCATTTCATTCCAATGTTTCATTATCAATCCTGCCAATCCTACTACATCTATAGGGCATTCTATAGAATCTTAAGAATGAATGTACAATATATCTGATGATATTTAAGGCATTATCAAACACCATACTTCTATTATGTCTTTAGAATGCCTAAAGAATTAGAGATTACATTACAATCTCCTCAAATCCAATCTCTCATCCCTATTCATTTATGAAGAACTTGGTTGCAAAAGGGCTTACATCCAATGGCTGCCTGCGTGTCACTATCCTACTTTAAAAGTTTGCAGCTCATTAAAAGTGTGTATAGCTAGCTGATAGTTTATAATCAAAGCAAAGAATCTCAATCAATTTGCGTGTACAAAGCTGGAACGTGTTCAACCAAATCATGTGCATGTTCGAGTGCGATGTACATGTGCGCGTTACTGAAATGTGTATTTGCTGATTGAGAATTATTTGTTTTCATTAGGCAAAAAAAAAAAAAAAAAAGGTTTGTCTCAAAGCTTGCGCGCATTGTAAAATCAATTTATTTTTTTCCCTACAAATTTTTATTTCGAGTTTTTATTAAAAATATCTGCAGATTTTCCTTTTCTCAAACTTTTAAATGACTCAGTTCTTCAAAAAACGCTACACAATTGTTTTTTACACAAATACATCCTATTATTCATTTCAAATAGAAAAAACCAGTATCAGAAAGGGTCAACGGTTGCAAATAGTAAGAGTAAAAATTGACACACAAAAAAAAAAGTTTTAAAAAAAAAGTCAGACAAAAAACTGTGCGTGTCGCCCGATTTTGAAGCCTTCGCAAGCTTTGAGACAAACTTTTGGGTTTTTTGGCCTTATAGTAGGAATACATTTTTTATCTAAAAGCTGTAAACAGTGTGATTCTGACAGGACAATTAGCTATAAACACTTCGTAAGCGAGCTGCAGGACTATAATTGAAATAGACTCAACATAGTCAATAGTCATTGGATTGCAAGCCCCAGCAATTTCACTGGGTTAATTTCTCGAGGGTGAAAAACCAAAATGATGACCAGAACGAACGTGTGCTAGCACAGTGTTTCAGGCAGTAAAACAATGACATTTTAAATATTTTTCACTCTTGCGAAAAAATTTGAAGGGTGAAAATCCAAAGTGAAGGGTATTTTACCTTTGTATAGGGTGAGTAAAAACACTGAAGCCCTTTTGTCACCAAGCTCTTCATTATGCTAAAATTGTAATATTAAATTGTTCACAATGACTTACAGATCTGCTGATGCCTTCCATTGCATACCTAGCTGGTGCTCTGTGATAATTCGATCTTGTTCTAACACTTTACCAGCAAGGTCTTTGATTTCTTCTTCATTCATACACCAGATGGCATGGAACTTCCGGGTGTCGGTTGCCTGAAAATGCCTGGTAAAATAAAGGAGAAATACATAAATGTATCATTATATAACAGCCTAAGTGATAAGACTCCAAAAATGTTAACCAATTCAAGAATCGATAATGGTTTCCCAGTTCTCTGTGGTTATTAGTTACAGCACAGTGATAGTGAGATAGTGAGAGCCAAATCTTCAGATATGTTCTGAAATGACCACCACGAACATCTCTGGGGTCGGGATCCCAACCCTCATCAATACGGTTTAATGAAAACTATAACATTTTTGCCTTTTAAAGTAGTTCAGGGGGTAATTATAATTCTTATATTAACATTAATTAATGAATATCAACAATATTTCATGGTTAGACTATCTTTTGAAGAGGGTGCTCAATGCCAAAACGGCAGAGTGTAATACAAATTCAAAGTTTATACCTTCCGGAACCTGTCGTCTGACGATTGCCATATTGGCATGAAACTCAGAGTAACAACTCCTTTTCTAGAAGGTCTAAATTTTTACTTCTTATCTTACTATAAATCTGGAAACGGTGAGTGTGTTTGTTATCCTTATTTCTTCGTTAGTTTTGATCAAAGTGGCACATAATTTGCATGAAATATCGGGGAAATAACGAGAAGTATGTTAAAGTTTATTCCAGTGAAATTGATTAATAATTGGCTCCAAAAACCCTCTCAGATTTGGCTCAAAATGCCACTAGAATTGAACAACATTGTGCGATGCGCGTACTACCGCGTAATCATACCGTGGTAACGCGTCGCGTGCATGTTTCCGCAAGGGATCACTGCCGCGGCACACGCACTCCTACACATGCCGCAGAAGCCACACGGGTAATGGTTATAGGCCTGTTGGTAGGGGTATTTGGTGTCATGTTGGGGGTGTAAAACCACGGGAAATGGTTTAGGATAGGCCTAGGGTTATAGTGGTACAAGTAGCGTTTTGCGGGGGTTAATGAAGCAACCGATTTCTTTACTTTACTTTAAGTTGGCATGCCAAACAATCCAAGGGACCGAGGGGTTAATGAAGTAGCCACAGGAAATGGTTTAGGAGGGTTATGATTATAAATCAACCTGGTTGGGGTGTGTGTATGGGGGGTGTAGAGGTTTATGTTGTTTTAGAGGTACCGAGGGTTAATAAAGTAATGTGGTTTGAGAGGTAGGGGTTAATAAAGTAACCACAGTAAATGGTTTAGGAGGGTTATAATTATAAATCAACCTGGTTTGTATGTGTGGGGGATTTATGGGGTTTCAGAGGTAGGTAATGCAATGCGGCATAACCATCTACGTCGCTAGTATTATTAAGTTTACAAAATGTTTGGGCATATTGAAGCGTTTATTACATAGACATATACTACCTAAGCTAGGCAAACTGCAAAATTAAGTTCATATTTTACTGTGTAGCAAATAGTGCAAATACATTGAAAGACAAAATTTCATAGAAATTGTACATTTATTAGCTTTTAAATGTAATAAACTGTTTATTATGTAATTACCAGAAGTGTACTATTACTCAAGGCATAGTTTGTGTCCTTACTTTGACTTTTTCTGTAGTTCTTTAAACTGCTCTGTAATTCTCTTGTAGTCGTCTGCTAGATTTTGATTTTCTTCTCTATATTGTTTCTCCTGCTTGGCTAGTTTCACTTTCAAGTTATTTAAAACATCTTGTAACCTGAGGAAACAATAGAAAGATAAAAAAAAACATTTCACACATATTAAAATAAAATCAAAAAGTCAGTAAAACATGATTCACACATTTTTCAAGATAAAAATACTCCTCATTTCTATATTGACTTTTGCATATTCAGTTTTGTCAACAACCTCTTATCAAAAATATATGATTTTGTGATTTGTTTTACAAATGACCTTGTACCAAGGTAAAGTTTTGCAGAAATATGCACCTGAATATTTGTTTGTCACCAACATTTAAAGATTGGTAAAAGGTTATAATAAATATTTTAAAATGCTGTTTAACCAATTCAATGGACTATCTAAATTAGCAAAAGAAAGAAGGGAAAACAAGACTTTGAGATCAAATACCCTTGGCCTTTTACCAATGCCCGAACACTCACCTAGTAATTTTCCTTTTTTGTTGTGACTTTGTGATAGTGTTCTCTTCATCTCTTTTCTTAAGTACCTGGAAGTTATATTCTAATTTCTCCTGATTCAGTTGATATGTTGCCTTCATCTGCTGTAATTGCTGCTCTAACACCTAGTGCAGTCAAATAGGAAACCAAAGATGTATGTATGAAAATAAATGCTTGGTGCACATAAACATAATTATTAATCAATAGTGTACGGTCACAATAGTTACATAGAATACATAGAATTGTTGAAGCATAAATTAATTGGTGAAGGCTATAATATTGGTGGCTTATGTTCCAAGAGCAGTGATACTTTCTTGAATCAGTGAGATTAATTTAATTTACTCATTAGTGTATGTATTAAAAAACAATAGACCAAGATCAAAATACTGTTCCATTTAATAAACTAATATGAATAAGTCTGATAGTATAGAGTTTAGAGGTGGGTTTTTTTAGTGGATTGTGTAGATCAAAGCAGTAGGTGTCATATTTGATACATAAGTCTGATGCTCTCTACGGCATACATCCACTGTAGAAATAGTACTCGGTAACTAGTAGACAACATCACTTACTGACATTGTGCTACAATTATAATAGCAAACTTGTCTAGTTCACTATCTTCTTTATAATAGTTCTTACTACTTTTGTTTTATATTATGTTGTCCTTGATGAAGGGTGGTATATCCACTTGAAACGTCAATCTTAATTGTAATTCTTATTGCTTGTCCCAGTGCATATCCATCTTTTATTGTCATTTGTTTTAGTGCGCAGCAATTCTCATTGCTTGCTATAGTATATTTCACTGTTTTATCGCTTGTTTCCCCACACCAAGTTGGTATATATCTTGCTTTTATTCTTTGTATGTATCGTTTGTTTATTTATGTTTTTATGTTCAATTGCTTAGGGATCTTGATGTAAGACATTATGCTAAAATGGAATTGTTACTATACCTGTACATCTGTTTCTAGCTTAATCTTGACCATATTATACTCTTCAGCATCCTGTATTCTCAAGTGTTGTAACTGTTGCTCATATTCTTCTACACGTTTCTCTCTCTGCTTCATGTAATCTAACTCCTGATCTTTCCTACCATCCATGGCTGTATCCCACTTGCGATGGTTATTCTCCAAGAGCTCTGTCCTCTCTGCCTCGAAAGCTTTCTGCAAAGATAATGGAGTATAACAATTGGTAATTGCAAAATTTGTGTTTCTAGTAGTCTTTAAATATTTAAACAAAAAAATTCAATGGAAATTGATGGAAATTTAAACATAAGTGACATATTATACTTGATTTGTCTTTTTTCTTTCTTTCTTTAAACCAAAAAGTCAATATAAATTGCTGAAAGTTGAACTTCTTCATTTAAATAATGTCTACCCACTCGCTTTAGAGCTATGCATGTATGTATGCCGACTAATCATCATCTTAGGTGGAACCATCTTTATAGACTTTCAACTTGTAATGGGAGAAATTATTACTAACTAAAAGGTTTGACCAACTTTTTTAAATATACCAAGAATTGATGTCGATATACATGAAAGGGATAAATTATACAAACTGTCGATAGATAAACCAAGTATTTCAATTGTCCCTCAAAACTGTTAACAAAACTATTCCTTGTTACATGTACGTACCTCTATTTGTGTGAGTTCATCCCTGTAGGCTTTAGTGAGATTCTTAACCTGTTCTTCCATTCTTTCCAACATAAGATCTATATCTTCCGCTTCCTTCTTCAGATCCTTCACATAGTGGTCATCCTTAGACTTTAACTCCTACATAAAATTGAAGAAAATGTGAAAAATATATAAAAATGCTGCAAAATAATATAACTGACTCCTATAATGAATGCCATACAAGGGATGAAGATTTCTATTAAAAACTAAAATTTGATGTAATAAATCCAAATCTTTTTAAATCTTTCAAATAAGTTCAGACTACTTACCGTATTAGTTCATCAAAATGATATACAAATGTCCCCCCCAAAAAAAAAAATCTTACACAGATATTTACAATCTAACAAACCCATGATCCCGCACAAAATTACAAACATTTAAATATACTCAATGTTTATACTAAATTGAACAAATGTGTTATGTAGTATATATCCATTTCCATTTGTATTGTGAATATATTGTGTCCTTTCAAATGGACTAAATATTTAAATGATAAAATTATGAAATCTTAACTATGTTTTTTTATCTTACCAGTTACGACATGCCTTATTCTTACCCAGCCTTTGTGATTAACTTGTATAATTTATTTGGTCCTAGCCTGACTTGAATTTGAATTAATATTTATCTAAGTATTAAATTAATCCTATGACAAATGCCTTGAGAGATTATACATACCACAGGACAAATGTACATACTTCAAGTTGATATATCTTGTTTACCCTTCTTACCCTTTGCAAGTAATCGGAGATCTCATTTTTATCATCAAACAGAGTAATGACCCCTTCCCCAAACCTCCCATTACCACCTTGACCCCCTCCTGTTGCCCCGCCTGCTTCTGCCCCCCTTTTCCATACCACCTCAAAGCCTGTAAGCACAACACTCCGTTCCTCCATCCTCCTAGCCTCGGCCAAACTATCCCCCCAAAACCTATGAGCCCTGTGGATCTCACTTATTAGTGCATCCTCCTTCTCCTTTTTTACCATGTTAACCTGTGAAAGATTCTCAACCCAGTAATAATAAATTAGTATGATATCGAAATAATCTCAAATTTGGAAAAACAGGCTGAAATATAGAATGAATCTATGAATAAGAGCAAATGTTTCACATTTGACCTGGATAAAACAAAAGTTTTTCAATCCCCGATTCCACAACAATCTAAACCTGCATACAAAACTATGCCCAGTTGTTCATCTAGTGATGAATGAAAAATACACATTTAAAAGTCAAAATGTTGAGCCAAATATACGGTAAAATAAAGAAATCCTGCGTAGCTAAAACAATGAAAAAAAATCATGTACGCCCTAACCAGTATATTTTAAAACAGATTAAAAATAACAAGAATAATCAGAAATTGTCGGTTTATCTTCAATTATAAAGCTTTGTCACATATAGTACATTCATCCTTGTTATATAGAATTCCTGCTAATTTAATTTTGAATGTAAATCTTAGTTACTGTTGGCTATGGATTAGGGCAAGATTCTAAATAGCTATTACAAAACTCTCACATTGGATACTTTTCAGGGATGTACTTTCGGGACATCCTGCGAGAATCCAAATAGATTCTCGCAGAGGAATTTTGCGAGAATCCAAATAGATTCTCGCAGAATATTTTTGCGAGAATCCTTTTTACTGAATTTAAATTCTGCATTTTAAACATTTATTGTACTATTGTATACTTAGAAAATAATAGTACACAAATTGAATCAAACACTTCTTTAAGTTTACACACAAGTTAACATGTCATCTTTAATGTGTAACTTTTTCTTTTCTTTCAGGTAACTAACAATAGGCCGTATTCATAAAAATAAGTAATTGCTTTTACTAAAGTAACAACCCCCTTTTACTAACCTTTTACTTAAATGTTTATTCATAGAAATAAGCAATGACTTTGAAGTAAAAGCTGCAAATTTTAAGCATTAGTAATTGCTTTTTACTTATGAGTAAATGCCAGAGAAATCAGCACCTACTTCAATTTGTATTCATAAAAATGACCTTTGACTAGCATTTACTAGTGATTGTACAAGCACCTCATTTGTGGCTTGCTGTTTAGCCAGTACAGACATATCACATCTTCTGCCATGTTTTTACCTCGAAGACCACAACCTAAGGTGTATAACATCAGGCTTAATCGTGATGAAGTCAACCCTACCACTTACAGAACTTTATTTAGGTTTGAAAAACAAAATGTGGAATGGCTTGCAGACACCTTCATACCACCAAATACCGAGACTCGTGGTGGACGTTTGACACCAGTGGCACAAATGGAGACGACTTTGGCATATTTGTCAGATCCAGGGTACCAAACGTCCGTTGGCGAAATAAGAGATACTAATGAGTAACTTATATTAGCTAGGGATGAGCAAGACTACAAAATGTCTCTAATAGTGAACCATTTTGCCACCCCCTTTATGGTACTGTAGTACAATAGCAACTACTTGAGAACTTACTAGCTGTGGCAAGTAACACCTGTAATCATTTAGCAAATGGTTATGAATAACATTTTTAGCAATTGCTTAGACTAGACCTTTTACTTACCTAGCTGTTGCTTTTACTTATAGCATTTACTAGTTAGTAATTACTTATTTTTCTTTTTTTTGCGAGAATCCACCTGGATTCATGCGCAAGTGATTTTACGCGAATCGATTCCCGGATTCGCGCCGAAAGTACATCCCTGCTTTTGTAATCCATATAGAGGTTTCCTGGGTACACTAGTAATCAAGTACATTCAATTGAATAGCACAGCTACTTAGAATTCTTTTGTGCAGATCTAACATGATAATAATAATAATAATTCTGAATTAAACAGCAAATGATGACATACCATCTGGAAATCATTGATGAGCTTATTCTTCTCATCAATCATTGCATCACATAGACCCTTCTGTTGCATGAGCAGATCATGCAGGTCATGGGGTATATCTCTGTTACCAGCCTGATCCCATCTCTTGGTGATCTCCTCAAAACGTTCCATGCCAGCCTTGGCTTCTGCTTCAAGTTTCTCACATCTGGAATTGAAAACAAAAATGTAATGGTTGGTACATCTAGATATCGCATGAATTCAGGTAATTTTCAAAAATGTTTGAGTGACCAAAATTCATTTCAAGAGCTATGGATATATTTGTCTAATTTTCTCACCATTTAGGCCAAGTGTTATGTTTCAAGATTTCATCCTTAAAAAGAGTGCTTATTTGAAATAACAAGAACATCCATCGTTACCATCACCAAACATCAAAATTGTCCTCCCTTTTGTTCTCTGCTCTAAATCTAATATCAATTTTTCCAGTGGTAAATGAACAGATGAGACTTAATCGACAAAACAAATGCGTGCACAAGCGCAGCAAACAAAAATGTTGCTATTTACACTTATATTGCCATGATCGACTTACATTTTGGCTTTAAACAAGCTGTTTGGGGGCACATAGCATTTGAAATTTGCTATTTTTGTACTTTTGACTGTAATAATTCCTTGATTCCCATTGTCTAATGAACTCACTGACAGTTTCAAATTTTGGGAAGGCCATCCCCCCCCCCCCCCCCCCCCTTTTTCCATACATGGCCACACTTCGATCAGCTTACTGCGCGTGATGTCGAGCTTACAAATTGCTCACCACAGATGTCCGTTGCATCGTTTTGGGGTTAACCTTAAATACTTTTATGTGAGGTCAACCTCATGTGACGTAAGCCATTGTATTAAGGTGGTTTTGGTTTGGGGAGGTTATTTTTTTAGATTACATCCCCAATATATTTAGTACAACAATTATATCCCATCTGTTAATAACTAACCGTTGCCTAATGATTTCTTCTTCTTGTCCTCTCCTGGAAGCTTCTCTGGCATCTGCTGCAACTTGTACATTGCTCACCAATTCTGTACCATCTGTTTTCAGCTTGGTTAGCCTCTGAAAAAGATATCAAGTTTTTGAAATGAGTTTTCTTATAATGTTATCACTTTGGGCATGCACAGTTGGAATCTTGAAAATAATGCTGATTGCAAGGGATGAAATAAGTTGAAATGATGAGATTGATCAATTTAATGACATTCTTAGAGGAGAAATTAGCACAAATTAAATTGAGTTAATTGACATACAGGGTGACCCAAAAAATGTTAACACTCCGGGCACATAAGATATCTTAAAAGGACAGGAACACACGGGTCTAATCTTGATGTATTATGAAAGCTGAGTAAATAAGCTTTCATTTGCATTTTATTGCGTTCCAATTGGTTATTTAGAACGAGAGATATGCTTCAGCAAACATGAGGAAGCAAAATCGGCTTGGTCCAATTTGCATTAATTACAACTATGATTATGAACTTGTAAGAATGCCAAAAACATTATTATGCAGTAATTCAAAAGTACATGTAACAATACCATTGCAACATTTAATCATAAGTTAGAATGTATCGATTATTGAATATAATTGAATCTTTTCTTTTCTTTGCAATTGATTTATGGTTAATTTCAGTGCAATACTAGTTTTATTTCAGTGCAATATTAGTTAATTTATTTAATTGGATGGACCATTTCAACAAAGAACATGAAATGTTTCAATTTCAATTTTAAAGACTGCTTTACTGACAGCTACCCATTGCACATGGAAAAAGAGTATAGAATTTGAACTCATGACAAAATACCTATATAATTTATGTGGAATATATTTATTTATGTCTTTTAAGCTTGAAAAGAATCGAAAGAATGCGTTGAAAAGAACAAAGAAGAGATTAACTGATGTGTGTGTGTGACTTAATCATGTTGCTTCTTGCTTCGTGCATTTTAAAAGCTTTACTTTAATACTGAGAGGATTGGACCAAGCCGATTTTGCTTCCTCATGTTTGCTGAAGCATATCTCCCGATCTAAATAAAATAACCAATTGTAACGCAATAAAATGCAAATGAAAGCTTATTTACTCAGCTTTCATAATACATCAAGATTAGACCCGTGTGTTCCTGTCCTTTTAAGATATCTTATGTGCCCGGAGTGTTAACATTTTTTTGGGTCACCCTGTAGTTATTGCAATAAATAAATGAAATAAATAAAGAAGAAAAGGGTTATAGATTGTAACAAACTAACAAACCATATTGTGATCATTGCGATGCAGCACAAAAGGGGGGACTTTGCTGCTGTGTGTGTTTTTAATTAAGATATAGATGAAAACGGACAGAAAATATAAGAATTTAGGAGTTATTTTAACTCATAAAATCTGAATGCCTTGATTAATTTTGATAAATTCTGTGCAGGCCTTCACGTTTGAAAATTGAAGGTGTGCTTTAAATCGCACTCCTCAAAACATTGAGGTGTGCTGTAGGTGTGCCATAAATTGCACTCCTCAAAAAAATTAGGTGTGCTGTTTTATGACCAAATCGGGATCGTGGAATCAAAACAAACTGCACATGGCGTAAGGTTGGGAGCGATTCCCGGGTAATTCAAAATCAACAATATCTTAATTAAAATAGGTGGAGATGCAGGAAAATAAAAGTGTACATTATAATTACATACAGGTTTAGTTGTACATGTTAAGATATTGTTGATTATGAAATAAATTGTATTCCAGTGTGAACCAGGAATGGCAAATCTACATTAATCGACAACAAAATAAGGTAGATTTGCCATTCCTGGGGCTAACTGTTAAGACAACTAAACCTGTATGTTAATCAGCGTTCGACATAAGCGGTAATCCGGGCGTTTTTACGCCCAAAATGGCCGCCGGAAAACCTAAAATTCAATGCTGGTTATCCGTCGGACGTCCCAAAAAACAAAAAACAATTTATTTTTATTTTTTTTACAATTTTTTTTCAAAGCCCAAAAGTATATAAAACATGACCTTATGATCCAGATTTGACCCGAAATAATTCACTTAATACCACATGACCCACACCATAGCTATGGTAATTTATAACTTAAGATCCTACCTTATAAAAATACATTGGTAGGTATTTCATAATATTCTGATTAAAAGTATGACTTTTGAGAACCGTTTTCAGTGTAAAAAATACCATTTATTTATTTATGAGTAACATCTAACTAAATTTAGTAAACTATACATGTACATTTTGCTTGTTATGGCAATAGAAGTGTTGCCTGTAACATGATGCAGCATTAAAAAGATGTATAATGTTAGAATAAATTATTTCATTTTTTTAATTTGACATCAAAAAAATTATAACTTTATTTCTTATGCATGTGATCTGGTCAAAAAAGATGTTTCATGTATGTATGATGGAAATAATAACACATAAGTTTTGAATGCATTGTAATATCATTAATACACAGATTTACCATTTTGCATTACCACATCACATGCATATGAACCACAAAAATAATTTTTCTAACGTCAATTTGCAAATAAATTTAATATTATTTTATTGTTATATATCATGTAACAGGCAACACTTCTCTTCGCATATTAAATGGAAATATACTAAATTTAGGTATTTTCAATGTTAAATAATTTGCTATGTACATGTAGACTCTTAACCTGTTCGGAACTCTGGCCATTTTTCTAAGAAAGCTGTATTTTAAAGCGTACTACCATATGGACCATGTCGTTTATTCGTACGATGCTTCGTTAAGAAATTACAAGCAACACTTCTCTTCCCAAGAAGTTTCAAGCAACACTTCTCTTCCCATATTAAATGTTAATTTACTGAATTTAAATATTTTTAGAATGTGTCGTGTGGTATAAGATTAAATTGCAGAAAATTTGCTTTTTCGTTGTTTATACAGGTCTCTGAAATTCCTGAGAAATCTTGACTTTGGCGGATAACCAAAAATGTTGGCGGATAACCTGATTTTATATCATGGTTATCCGCCGGATAACCTGATTTTTTTCCTTAAGTCGAACACTGATGTTAATGTACACTTTCATTTTCAGTGTTGAAAAAATCATACTTTTGATAAGAATGAATTAAATAATTTAGTATAAGATCTTAGGTTAGGAGTTATTATCCATAATGGTATGGGTCAAGTATATAATGTGGGGTTATTAAGGGTCAAATACGAGTCGTCTAAGGTCCTGTTTTTGACTTATGAAAAAAGTTTTTTTTTTTTTTTTTTTTTTTTTTTTTTTTTTTTTTTTAGGCGTGCGATAAATCGCTCTTCTCGAAACCATTTCAGGCGTGCGATGGCGTGCGATCGCACTCGCACGCCTCAAACGTGAAGGCCTGCTGTGTCATTTTAAAGCATAGAAAATGCTCTGAGTTTTTGAGAGCACACATGATAAACTCAAATGGTGCAACTGATTCGTTCTTACCTGTCTACTTTCCTCTATTTGTTTACGACTCTTGCTCTGCTCTTCTTTATCTTCTTTTTTCTTTGCATTTGGATCCTCTCCCATTGCCTCCCTGTAAGTAAACACATGCACATACAATTAGACATTTAAAAGCATGCCTTCTAAATATTGGAGAAACTTATATCATACTAGAATTCGCGGTTCGTGGGTTGGGCGGTTCTCTGGTTGGGGGTTTATGGGATGTGTCGTGTATACTCTTAAAATTCAGTTATCACAGGTGCCATCAATATTCCAAATCCCCATAATACAGGAACCTCATGTGCCCAAAAATCCAGGTAGGCTACCCCATGTGCATATATCCATGTAGTTCAGTACCGGTACGTGTGTTATTAGGCCTAGTGTTAGGGTTTTATATTGGGGTCTTAGTTCAGAGGTCTTTTAGTTTTAGAGTCAGCGAGAGGAGGGGTCTATCGTCATGATCATCTGTGCCCAGTCTTCAGCTGTGTGTCGACATTGATTATTCCTCCGTAGGCATACCTAAACGTATCATACATGTATATATATATGTATTTAAATCATGCATGTTTGCGCACACCGATATCCATGTAACATTCCCATTCATATAACAGACATCCCATGATTGGCCTAGGGCCTATCCGAATTGCTATAGTGTTAAACTGCAACACTGTACACACTTGTACGCTCAAGGTCTGGGTTTGATTCCTGGCGCATGCAGACTGAAGCCCCCCCCCCCCCCTCATTTGACTCTTTTCAACCTGATCATGCATGCATAGTTTAACTCATAAAAACCGGGACAAAAACACGCCCGAGTGTTAAAGCTAAATGTTTGCTCACACCGTCCCTTTATATTTATACATGTCCCTGTAACATTCCCATTTATATAAAAGACATCCTTTTTTACCTCCTGATCATACATATAGTTTAAATCGTACAAAAACACGCCCGGGAGTTAAAGTTAATTTGAGTCCTTTTTCTCTCTTTGTTAGCCACCGGACGGCTTCCTTTTACCCGCCCCATGAAAAGACCCAGTTTGCGCCACGAACGCGTACGCGCCTTATGGTCTGCGCCATTACGCGTGCGCCGGCAATCGCGTGCGCCATGTTTTGTTTATACGCGATCGCGTAGCAACAGTTTGTTGTCTACGTGGGGCGAAGATCCCTGTGCATAGCGATTGTATAGTCAGATGGGCAGGAATCTATACCCAAAGGCGTTGAACGGACAGACAGACAGACAGACAGACTCGCCACAAATAGTATTTAGATTTTGATTGTAACCGCTTGATACATGGTGAATGTTAACATAACATGAAAGAAGGCCTCTATATGACAGAAAGGATCGAATTGGGTGTTCGGGTGATCACCGAAGAAGCAGACAAGAAGAAAGATGAGAAAAAAAGTACAAGATGCTCTACAACTATGCGGCTATCCAACTTGCACTAATTAAAATGTTTAAACAATTTTACATTAGTACATGTATAGGGCCAAAAGCCAATGTACGTTTTTAGCTACATGTGTACTACCCATGTACCAAGTCACATCATCGTAGCTCATCTCATCATCTACCCACAAACTTTTACTTTGCAGATTTTATTTAGACATAGGCCTTAATTATGAAATTACCTGGCAACTGAAATTCAAAATACAATGTAAATAAAAAAATTAAAAATCAAGATGTTGGTTTCATTTTATGCCCCTTTTGAGTTGACCTAACATAATCTCGGTAACGTAACCGAATGTCCAAATGAATAAAATTGTCAGTTCGTCATACCCAAGGCTCAAGATAACAGGGTTTTTTACCGGGTCGGGGAGCTACTTTTTTTCATTAATTGAGAACCGGGAGCTACTTGAACAGTCTACCGGGAGCTAACTTTTTATTAAATCCAGCGTGGCAGCATTGTAAACTCAAAATTTGATGTCTTGGGCAAGCTTCCCGATAGTCAACGGGCGCTGGTTTGGACAAAATATCGGCGCTCGGTTATTTATTTTTCAGCATTACCGGGCGCTATGGCAGAAGGAGGGGTAAAAATCGCCCAGCGCCCGCTTATCTTGAGCCTTGGTCAGACCAAGGGCTAAAGCATAATTTTTGATTTTAAAGGAAATCATAATTGTTAACTCTGCCAATAATAGAGCCATCTTAACTTTTTATAAACCTATAGGCCCTATAATCAAAAGAAATAATTGTCAATCATAAATAATATTAACGTCATGATCCAAGCGCTCGCATTCATCCAAAGGTTTAACACGGTCTTGCGATGCACTGCATTCCAACAACAAAAACAGGCGCACCAGCTGTCGCAATACGCACCCATGACGGGCGGATGGGACCCCTGATTGATAGAATTGTGACGCTATGATATTATGATAATGATTATCATAAATATGAATATGATCGACACTTTGTGAAGTTTGATTGAATTGAATTATTATTTATTTGGATTTATATCATATTTATGATTACTAGTTAGTACTAGGGCCTGCCTATATAGTCTTGTTGACAAGGCCCGCGATTGGTCAATTCAGTATCAGTATCGGTTCTGTCGGTAGGGTATAACTTCTTATACATTTCACCATTAGGCCTACCTATTTGTTTACAAGTAGGGAGGGTTACGTCACAATCCCATCTTCCGGTTTTACTGCGCCCACGATACGCACAAGTGGCTTGGGACGCTGGGGTCTGGGGAGTCGTATAGGTTTTGGCCATCACGACATGCACGAGACAGTACAGTGACGTAATCGCATATTTTTATTCTACTAACTAAGTCTAATACTTGGTCTAGGCCTATTCATATAAAAAATATAATACTAATAAATACTCAGCTCAGATAGATAATTGCAGCTCACATTATAACGTGTGCGCCACACACGCTCAACCTTTGTAATGATAACTGTAAGTACTGGCAAATATGCCCACTGACTTAGCGGGAATATTTGCCAGTGCACTGGCAAATTTGCCAGGGCTGGACAATTTGGCCACCTGCAAGTGCAAGAAGGAATTGAATTAAAAACTCACCTTCTCGCCGCTTCCATCCGTTTGGTGATGCGTATGCGCCTAGCAGCAATCCGTTCTTCCGCATCATTGGAATCAACGGATGGCCCATTATCTTCGTCCTCTTCGTGCCCGCTCATTTTGCCGATTTAATGCTAAAAACTGGGGGAAATTGAAAAAATACGAACTAATTTGAACCCAGCTGATAAGTTTATTTAGATGTTGCTAAGTATGTAACTGCGCATGCGTAATAATAAAGGCTGTGCAACATCATATAAAATGTTATTAATTTTTACTAATTGAATATCTGTAACATCTTCACGTCAAGAAAAATAAATCGAAGTGTTCCTAAAAAATATTTCAAGACGTATTTTGATTGAATGGGGGATGAATTTTAACACTGAAATATAAAATGGTTCAGCCTCTTCCGGCCTTTACTTTTCCAACATGGCGGTGGGTACACAGTGTGTGAAATTTATTCCTGAAAATATCCCTCATAATCAGCGCTTTCAAACCCAATCCTGTAAAAAGATAACAAACCAAGCTGTAAATCAGATCTACGGGAAGGAATGCGCTGACAATTTACAATAATCACGCCTTTTAAAAGACTAAAATATTGATGAACGTATATAATGTATACACGGGACCTTTAAAAATAAAACCATTACGTACTACTCCAGTACGTAAACCAGACATGCCAGAGGCCAGACTGAGCCAGCCAGGCATCTTGGATCATGGCGTTTTGTTCTTTTATTCAGGGTGATATAACCCTCATATTTGATTTTCACCCTAGTTTAGGGGGTTAAATTGATCTGACGGAATAAACCCAGGGAGGGCTGTCAACTTAGGCAAAATTTAGGATTTGCTGGGACTGGGATGGGAGGGAGAGATACAGTCTACAGACAAGGCGGTAAAGGCAGATGGTCTTCAGTATTGTTTAGCAACTCCTCGGTATTGTTATGAGAGAAGATTATCTCTCAAACTCCTCACCTATCGACTTTATCGACGACAGATGATTATCCTATCAAGTATCAACGTTATCTCCCTCCTTGTACCTTGAAATCGATTAAGTTCAATCGGTATACCTATCTGAGGCTATCAATACAAATTCACACGCGTGTCTTGACCGTCGCCAACGCACTTGAAGTTTGGGAAAGTACTAAGTAATCAAATTAATCTCATATTTAATGAATACTTGCTTACTTACTTACTTGCTTAATTCGAGTTGTGTTCTCGATCTACAATGGCTCTCCACACCTTCCTGTCCTGCATTGCTGTCTTTAAGTCTCTTACATCCAAACCAGTGTCCTGTTTTAGCACATCGATGTAAGTTAGGGCAGGTCTTCCAGGTTTTCTTCTCCCATGCTTTGGTATCCAATGAACCAGCTTTGACACACATTCTTGACTCCTAAAGCAGTGGCCTGAGAATCTTGTCCTTCTCTCCCTGATCTTTTGGGTGATTTTGGGGAGGTCTCCATACATAATGAATACTAATTTGTTGTAATAATATATTTGTAAACAATTTGAATTGAATTCCTCAAATATTCGTCCATGATTGCAGAGTCAAGAGGCCAATCCCTTCCCGATCCCCCTTCCAAACAAGTGAACACCCCCGCCTCTCTCCCTTGCACTACCAAAAATACAAAGTTCATGTTCATTGATCAATCCGTGCTGTTTTGCATTGACACTGTACACATCATAGTACGACATCGATATGGCGGCACCGTCTCACGGCGTCTGTGTATCTGTATTGTTATTGTTGGATGTACTTGATAATGATAGGATAAGTGCTCGAGAGGATAATCACCATCAAACTTCTGTCAGAACAATACTGAAGACCATCTGCCTTTACCACCTTGTGTCTACAGACTCCAAAAAAAAATCGTAAAACAGGCACAACTCTTTCCCCACCAGCAGCTGAAATCTTAAAGGCATATTATGTGATCTTTTCCAGAGAGCGCCCTCTATTCATTATTTTTTTTAGAAAGTAGATTTTCTTGCAGATTTACATTTCAAAAGGTTCCGTCTCCCCATCGGGTGATGTGACAATAGCCGATCATAAATCATACATACATTCCCAGTTACAGAGCGATACGATTCCTAATTACCTAAAATCATGGTTTTAGAGTGAATTTAGAGTGAAAATAATAAACTGTCGGATTATCCGACAGTTTATTTTCACTCTAAAATCATGATTTTGAAGTAATTAAGAATCGTATCGCTCTGTAACTTGGAATGTATGTACGATTTATGATCACTGATCATCAGAAATGTAAATCTGCAAGAAAATCTTCTTTCAATTTTTTTTTTCGATGTTGAGGGTGTTCCCTGGAAAGATCACATAATATACCTTTAATGTGGGGGGGGGGGGGGGCGGCGGTAGCGATGACGTCACGTTTACCTCAAATCCGCCCGAAAAATTACATGGTCAAAATCGTGAATGTACCAGCAACGGAAGCTAAAAAAAAAAGGACAAATGTGTTGATAAATTTTTAATTGTTGAGGCTGGAGATTTTATATGCTAGGCGGGGGAGAAAGAGGGCGATGACGTTTACCTCAAATCGCACAGCCCTCTTTTGACGTTATTGCGCCAATTATGAATAACGTCTAACAATGTCATTGTCAGTCACTGAGCGTGATAAACATTCAGTGGACCTAGGGTAGGGATGTTCATATCATTGACTATAGAGGGCGACATTTTTTTGGAAAAAAGTTTACCAAAATATGTAGAAAACTCCATGTTTACCTCTTTTAAATCCAGCGGAAAAGTACGAAACAAGCTGGGTGTATTCACTGATGTCTAAATAACCCCACTCTCAAGCAACTGGACATCATGAAAGTTAACCCTTTTTTACCTAAAATGATTTAAAATGTGCATGACTTGCCCAGTTTTCAGCAATATGAGGCAAACTACTTTTGGTTACAACTTTTTTTTTATTCAGCCTGCAGACAAGGTTGAACCATCATTTGTTATTGTAAAGTACTTTGTTTCCATGTATTCCATTTCAAAGAGATAATTTTATTTTCAAAATTTTATGAACATGCCTACCTAGGGCGCCTGAAATTTGATTTTGAGTTTCCCCAAATTGATTACCCAAGGCAGCACTTTTTTTCGCCCGAGTTAACATTTCAAGTTTTAGCAATTTCATACATATCTTTTTATTGTAAATACCTTTCATGAAGCCCCTGTATCAATATGGGCGGATCAAACATGCATTTACCAGTCATTTACATGTCAATAATGAATATTGAAAAAGTCGCCTCATCACTTGGCAAAAAATAGCCTTATGTATTACTATTAGCATGCACAATTTTTTTGAAAAACTTGCTCTTGGAGAATCGCCATAATTCACAGATGAAATGAAGTAAGCCTGATTACTATTAGGCCTAAAGTCATATGCCAAGGGGATGCAAGAATCATAATGTCTCTACTCTCTATATGCATTTTGTGATTTAACTATCCTGCATCAATCAATTGATGTGAAGGAAAGATAGAGAATGCAAGATTACCAAGTGCCCTGATATCAACAGCACCGTACAATGTGTGTTGTGCTGTCAAGCCCAGGGGAACAAAACTGTCCTAATCATGTGTGCAATATCACTGGCGCAGCAGTTCAGACTAAGAGAGCTCGTACAATCACTGCTGTGCCGGACAATTGAGGGATTATATCTTTCATTGTTATTGTTCAAAATTAGTAATCCGCAATTCATATATTTGTTGGTTTCAATTGTTATAAGAGTTAATGTTGTATTTCGAACATATGATTTCAGGAAAAAGGCGAACCCAGCAAGGAGAAACAGAACTGCATGAAGGAGCTGCGAATTCGCAAGCTTTGTCTCAACATCTGTGTTGGTGAGAGTGGTGATAGGTTGACCAGAGCTGCCAAGGTGCTGGAACAACTCACTGGACAAACACCAGTTTTCTCAAAAGGTAACATTTTAAGACATTAAATCGGAAAGAATGTATACGTGGCTACTGGCTAGGTGCAATCGGAAATAGTGTCAGCTGAAATTCCAGCATTTTGAACCTTCTGAGTTTATGCTGCATTGACTTTTTTCGTTCATATTTTCAACATTTCTATGATAAACATTTTAGAAATGGTTTAATTTCAGTAGACATGTGTATTTAGTCATATTTGGACTAATAATCATGAGGTATGAGAATTTTCAGGTTAACCTGAATTCAGTCTGTTATGTCTAAATTTCCGCACTTACTTTCAGTTTCAGTCCAATTTCACATTTGATTTTTTGGCTAACAAAATCGAGTGTTTGCTATGAAGCCATTATTGTATACATGTCTATGGGAACAGAGACAAATTGGAGACCAGAATTAGAGCATTTTAAAAAAATGCAATGCATTGTGGGAAGAGTGAAGTGAAGACCTTAAAATCATCTTTGTAGCGAGACCAAATCATCAAATTTTATCATATGTTTTGGATCCAATATTATACCACACTTGGACACCTCAAAACATAAAAACATTATTTTCTTTGTTTTTCCACGACAGTACAGATATTGGTAAATGTCAATTTTACCCAAGTGTGATGATAATAATTGAAACCTATTTATTCAAGCAAATTTATTCATTTCAAGCATAAAATAGTAATCATTTGAATAAAAAAGTCGCGACATTTTTACAGAGATATGCCAGAATTCAGTCTGTGGTTCTCTCTCTCTCTGAAATAAATTATATATCTGTTGTTTGTTATTTCAGCCCGTTACACTGTGAGGTCTTTTGGAATTAGAAGAAATGAGAAGATTGCAGTCCATTGCACTGTGAGAGGCGCCAAAGCAGAGGAGATCCTTGAAAGAGGACTTAAGGTGAGATATTGTCATAATATATTGTCTTTTTAATTTGTGTGCATTTTGCAATTTTACTACCTTGTATCATCCAATTGGTGTGAAGGAAAGATTGAGAATGCAAGATTACCAAGTGCCCTGGTATCAACAGCCCTGTACATGATGTGTTGTGCTGTCAAGCCCAGGGGAACAAAACTGTCCTAATCACATGTGCATTGTCACTATATGGTGGCGAGGTTGGCACAGCAGTTAAGACTAAGAGTACTCAAAAATCACTGCTGCGCCGTTGTACAATTAATGGATTGTAATATCGTATTGTTTCTTTGGATGGGGGAGGGGGCATGGTTGAGTTGAATTTTTGTGTTATCTGTGGGTTTTTTCGGTGTTATTTTAACAACCGCTACAGCCTGTGTCAAGCCCAGGGAAACACTGTCCTAATCACATTTGCAATTATGTCACTATATGGTGGCGAGGTGGCACAGCAGCTCAGTCTAAGAGCGCTCCTATATCACTGGCTAATGCAGAGGAGATCCTTGAAAGAGGACTCAAGGTGCGATATTGCCATCATTAATGGAAAGGATCTTTGTTATGATTTCATCATTTCCTAAATTTGGATAAGAAATCTTAACTAGGCTAAATGGTCTAATATATTTTTCCGATATAAATTGTAACAATATCATCTCAACCGTAGGTATAGTTAATGTTATTGACCTTGACCAAAGTAGTTTGGAGATTAGTGTTGAGTTATCCCGTGTTTTTTCTCTTACGTGACACGGGTCATTCTATACGTGCGTGTAACGGGTACCCGTATCCCGTAAGTCTCACTCTGCGTGAATTCCCTCAAACACACCGGGAGTAGAGTTCAAGCCCAGCAATAACCTGCATAGTGCATTAACCAAATGTAGCATCGCGAAATGCGAAACACTTTTGAAGACTTTGCGATGCTAATGCACAAATATTTAGCAAAAGTGCGACGCAAAAAGATTCCCTACTTGATCTCTGATCACGTAGCATCAAAGCCAAACCTACAAAGATTGAGCTTCATCTTCAAATAACTAGAAAAAGTATCATAAATCCTGAAGTATCGGCATTTAATATTGCGTTTTCGTCAGAGTTAAAAATCCCATTGCCTTACACGTACTTGCGCAGAATTTTGTCTGTCCGTTTAAAATCGGTACAAAATGGCGGATTTCTGCGCAATTCACAGAATTTTATAATCATGACGTCACTTTTTTGATGCTAGTCTTGTTCTCATGTCGCCGAGTGTTACGAAAAGGAGCCAATAAAAATGATTTTGGGAACGGCCGCATCCGTCTGGACATTTTAATATTTCGGTGCACCATGGGCACAAAAGGAATCGTTTAACAATGGCGCTTTTGTATTTCCATCGTGACTCGAGCGATCGAAGTGCGACTAATAATCCATGTATTTCCTTGTGTTTTATTTTGAAAATGTGTTAGTTCAAATTGTAAAATCTAGTTCGTGTTTTCGTATACTGTGTTTTGCTTACGGGCCACGGGTTATACGTGCGTTACACTGTCGAACCGTGTCACGGTCGCATGCCTATTGGAGATCATTGGTTGCAAAAACCCTTACATCCAAGGAACTGACTCCATCTTCATATGTTCTTTCCAATGCTTTCAAAGTATGCTTTCTCAAATGAAGTACATCCATGATATGCAAATTTAACTCGCCTCTTTTTTCACCATATCACAAACTGACATAAACATAGAGAGCAAATAATACTTTTTTTTTGAATTATCTGGTCAAGAGGTCCTCTTCCCGTTACCTATAGGTCAATTGCCTGATGATTTAAACAAGTTTTGGATGCAAAGAAACAAATTAATTATGGCTACTAAATGACTGAGAATACTCATCTTTAATATGATGATGACATTGTTAAAAGAACTTAAAAAGAATTTCTGATCGACTTTGACTATAGTTGGTGCAAGAATAAATTCTCATTGGGTAAATATTATTTGAAATGAATCACACTTTACACAAAATAGATATCTGTTATACAATCACTATCACCAAATCAATTAATCAATTAATTCCGTCAACTATAATTTGAATCCAAAGGTTTTCTCTATCATTAATCCTAATTAAATGAATCCCTCCATCAGTATTTCCAGAAGTCATTCATAATGTGTGTTTATATCTTGTCTCCTATTAGGTGCGTGAGTATGAATTGCGAAAGGGCAACTTCTCCGCTACTGGCAACTTTGGATTTGGCATCCAGGAACACATCGATCTTGGAATCAAATATGACCCTGGTATCGGTATCTACGGTATGGACTTCTACGTAGTGCTAGGAAGACCAGGCTACAATGTGAGCCATAAGAGAAAGAAGCAGGGACGTGTTGGATTCCGTCATCTGGTCACCAAAGACGAATCTATGAAATGGTTTCAACAGAAGGTGAGAATTGATAATACAAAATTACATTCTCAGCAGGGCTTTAAAAATGATTTTATTTACGATGGGTATTTTCATCAGATTTTACCAACAGTGGCTCTTATGTGTACATTTTGCCATTGACAAATATTTTGGAACTGGGCTATTTTGTGGATTGCAGCATCTAATAGCACCATAGCCCTGTGTATTAATGTATTTTCTGTTTTAGTCCAAGTAAATATAAATAACATGTTGCTTCTCTGGATTTAATCGGTGAGGGAGGTCCTTATTATTTGTTATTTTTATCAAATTTATTATTCATATCTATGATAAATTCCCTTTGATGAAGCTTCGTCGTCATATCATGAAAAACAGGGAGACCCTTATTCTTTTTGGTTTTTTCCGCATTGCTATATCCCTAGCCTGGGAAAATTGCGTGAAATCTGTCTATAGATGATACCCAAGCATGCTTTTCGTCTATTTTCAACACAGCATTTAATGAAACAAAGTTGGTGAGGAAATGAGAAAAATAACACCAATATTTGAAAATCTCCAAAAATTGTTGAGGGCGGGAATGATACAACAAGAAAGTTTGAATTGAAGTGATGGCCCGATTGGCCTCCCTTCAAATGCATGGTGTCACAGGAACATGTATATTACCGTTGGCATGGCTCCTGTAATTATGCTAGATCAAACATCTCATGTGCAACCCATTGTCACATTTGTCAATGGTGACCGTGTTACTATACATGAGGAACAATAAATGTTGACCATAGATCTTAATGAATGGTGTCATTTAAATATTTTGAACAAAACCATTGTTCTTCTGACCCACAATTTTAAATAATCAGTTATTGGTGAAGATTTCGTGATTAACAAGACAATTACTAACTGTTATGGGGTTTTTTACTTTCTCTTTGCAGTTTGATGGTCTTCTTTTACCTGGCAAATAGGCTGCTTCAAATGACAACACCACTCTTCACACCAGCTCTGCAAAAATTCAACATCTTCATCATTCACCAGCATAATCCATGGAATCCTCTCTATCTCTAATCCCTTGAACTGTAAGAATTGAATGGCTGACTTGAATGTGTCATACATTTGTCACATGTGACACATTCTCTTAATGTTAGTGAAGAACAAATGCCAGATTATTTTAGCTATTTGGTAAAGGGAAGTGTCGGATTCCTTGGAACTACATACAATACACAACGGAAGATAAATAAATCAAGATCAACAAACCGTCAAATAAGTCTCTTTGGTAATTTGTTGTTGTTATTGTTTCTATTATTATTGTTTGAATCTCACAGAGAGTTTTCAGCCATTGATGCTAGAGTGGGGTTAGTGTCGTCTCATTACTCTGGTTCGTCTACCTCTGCATTGATGTTTAGCATATTCCAGTGTGTATTTGACTGTACATGCCAGGATTTGTATTGGAATGTGTGGTACACACATACACTGATCTGATCCATTTAATTTAAAACAAATCGAGGGCTTAGAGCCAGAACTGTCTATGTCCAATTTGGGCTAAAAATGAGTCAAGTCCACTATTAAGCATATACTTTCTCTGCCAGAAGTGCCTATGTCCAATAATTCAAAATAGAGGGCGGCCAAGGAAAACAAAAGTGAACATGTCTTTTATTTTTTAGACAGGATCAAACTTGTAAACAAGTTTTTCTCATCAAAACACCATATTTTGGACATAGACAGTTCTGGCTCTAAGTCTAAGCCCTCGAAATGCAGTCTGTAATGAGAGGTAGATGACAGGAGTATATAAAGTTATATTCGGACTAAGCTTTGTTAAAATGATTATTGATCACAATCATGTCAATAAAGTTATATTCGGACTAAGCTTTGTTAAAATGATTATTGATCACAATCATGTCAACGCTTGTGATGGAAGCTCATGGGATGTGTTAACAAATGTAGAATATCGGCATTGCTGTAATGCATCGCACTGCCCTGTGGCAGTCAATTATTATTAGCAAAACACAAGTACCGTATTATCCCTATTAAGCGCCCATGCCCTTATAAGCGCCCACCCCAGTTTTTCTCAATGACTACCAACAAACAATCCCTTACAAGCGCCCACCTTTTCAATTAGCGTAGCACTGTACAACAACATTTTTCGCCACGGCGTCCTTCAGTAAAGCAGTACCAGTAAGCCTGGTTCGATCCCCCTATGCTGCCCTCTCACCGATGCGAGCCGCCATCTTTGTATTTTATTCATGGCTTAAGTACAACATCGCGCATGCTCAAAACTACCGAGAATAAACGAAGTTTTCGGAAGGGCACTTGAAGCTTGTCGGAACATTGACGTCATGTAATGTGGCCACAGTGAGACCACTGCGACGCCGCAATGTTGATCCCCCCCCCCCCCCCCCCTAAATTTTAAACAGTTTACTTTTCGATCGCACATGGTTTTCCGCTAGTGCAACCTTGCCGAATTCGACAGTGTTTACGAAAAATGAGTTTAAAAAAGGTAACTAATAAGCGCCCACCCAAAATGACTTTGCTAACCGCCCTGGGCGCTTAATAGGGATAATACGGTACACATGTTTGACGCCATCGAACAGTCCAACCCCTGTTATCTGGCTGAATGATCCCAAAAGAAAATAAGTTATTTACAGCCTTGTCACCTTCAGGCCTGGAAAAATGAGGAATTCTGAAAGCTCCTTCCCGGGGTATTTGGAAGGAAATTTGGGTATTTCAAGGGAAAATGTTTTGTTTGCTTCCCGGGAAATATACATTTTTTTGCAGCCGCCCTGATCACCTTATTGTCATACACTGAAGAAATTTGAAGGCCATCTTTTGATGTTGGTAGTGGTGTTTAGTGCTTAAATAATACCTAAGTCACTGTTATTATAACCCCTCATTCAGTACTCTTTTGTTGATCTAATTTTAGCACTTCCAACAGTCAAAACAGAATTGCACATGATTCGCTTATCCAGATTTTTCACTTATCCGGCCATTGGTTAGTCCCATCATGTTCGGATAATCGAGGTTGGACTGTATCAACAGAACATGAGGTCAATGATATTGACATTGCAATCACAAGAAGTGGTTTTCCACTGGGTAATAATTGACCTCAAGTATTGATCACTTCTGCAGGAGGTGAGGACACCGGCAATAGGGTCAACCTTTCACATTGATGGGGCAGGATCATTGAGGCCCTCCTCACCACCTGCCCTTGACTGAAAGTAATCAGTACTTCAGGCAAAATGTTACCCATTAGAAGATTACTAATACTGTGGTGGCAACATCAGGTGCTCTACCATATCAAACACCACCATGCTAGTGTGAAATAATCAAATTAACTTTATTGTTGAGATAAGGTTGTCAGATTACATGAATTATCACTGATTGGTGAACTGATTCAATTCAAACGTCTGATCTCGATTACCAAAGTCACATACTTTTGACTGGCCCAGGTCATATGACATTCTAGGGGTTAACTGGTAAATAATTGGGGCAGGGCTTATCAACTTTGTTATTTAACCCTTTGAACCCTGAGTTATTGGTGGGGGACTGTATCTCCACCCTGAGTTATTTTCGTGAATGATGGATAATTCTATGTGTAGTGATTTCCCTATCTTACACCCGCTGATTGATCGTTATATTGTGATATACTGCCCTCTATCATCGTAATAACGTATTCGTAATAAAACATCCGTTTTTTGTCAGCTTTATTCTGTTTTTTATCACCAAAATTGGTATTCATAACCGTACTAAACTGCTCACAAAAAGTTAAGAAACTTTTTTTAATCAAGTATATTTTTATCATTTATTACCCTCTTGTATTATGTTGCATATCAATAGAAAGCTGAAGTGTTCTTCTTTAAAATGATACCAAATGTGCAATGATGACATGTTGCTGGACTTGGCCACATGAATGAGAATGAGGCAAAGTCACAAATCAAATGTGACAAAACTACCGTTATCTGTGCTAAACAGTCAATAAGTAATGGCACGGGCTCTCTCCAAAACTGTTAAAAACGCGGCATATTGACACTGCAAAACGTTTACTGTGTCTCAGAAAAATTTACAAGTTGTAGGCCTAAACCTTTCATCACTTACCTTCATGACCTTCCACCTGGAGTCATTGTTATTAACCCAGTCTTGCAAATACCCAAACAATGGTTTTCTATAGAGATGAGGGTTAACTTGTGTGTGTTGTGCTCACTGGTGTAAATCTTTGTGTAAACCATTCATGGTTCTCAAGCATGACCGGTTTGATTATTGATCATTACTTATTGACTGTTTAACACAGATAATGGTAATTTTGGCACATTTGATTTGTGACTTTGCCTCATTCTCATTCATGTGGCCAAGTTCAGCAACATGTAATCATTGCAAATGTGGTATAATTTTAAAGAGGAACACTTCAGCTTTCCATTGATATATAACATATACAAAGAGGGTAATGAATAATAAAAATATACTTGATTAAAAAAAGTTTCCTAACTTTTTGTGAGCAGTTTACAATGCATTACTGTCTACCTGAGAATTATCTGCGCATGCATATTCATCTCATTTCGTGCTATTTTTGACAGTTTTCATCAGCAAATGACATCAAAACACGAACATAAACCTGCGGAAACACGGTATCTGACATCGGGTAAACATCACATGACTTGTAAGTCATTTGACCACTCAAAATCATGTGATCAATGTGTCACCTGTTCAAAAGGCACCATATCATGCCTTTCGGGTTATAACGCCCAAGGTTGAAGGCACTATATGGTGCCTTTTGGGTTCAAAGGGTTAAATGGAATTTATGCTGATTCTAAGTCTAAAACAACCAAGTGAGTTTTGTTTTTTAAATTAATCAATTTAATATAGGTTTTCCCAGTTAGTTTAACACTTTTTTCATTATATTTCATATCTCGTTAAGTTAGAATTCGTCCCCAAAATCTGACTTCCGCATTTTGTTAGATAAATTTCGTCAATGAGCATTATATTTCAAAGTATGACCATTTCATTTAATTCATTGGTCATTTCTTTTCGTCAAGGAAGGATTGAATTCGTATCACCTGATGGGTAGCGGGTCTATGCACAAATATAATTCGTCTTTGTTCATTATTTTTAATACTTTAATCACATATATTCGTCCTACATATTATTGCAGGTTAGATTTGAACCACCGACATGTGTTCTTTTGCCTTGTTGATTCAAATCGCGAAATATTCATGAATCATGAAATAAAAGAAAAAAAGAACGAACAAGAAAGAAAGAAAAAATATATATATATAAAACGTATAGGCCTATAGCTGGATTTTACATGCTTCTAGACAGGTCGTTCCACATGGGACGAAATAAAGTGAACTGAATATGAAACTATTTGATCAAAGACGAAATAAATGTATACAATAGTAGGTTACCGCTGTATCAGACGAAATGGAAGTGTGTTAGGACGAAATAAAATGAACTTTAAATGAAATTCATTGCGCAAAATATGAATATACTTGACCAAAGACGAAATTTACTTTAACAAATGCAACCTTCAAAATTTTGGGACGAATTCAAACTTAACGAGATATGAAATATAATGAAAAAAGTGTTAAACTAACTGGGAAAACCTATAGTTAAAATTGTAAAGGTAGGAGGACATCCACCATCACCACAGCTTATATGTACAGTCCAACCCCATTAATCCGGACATGATGGGACCAAGCAATGGCTGGACAAGTGAACAATCTGGATAAGAGAATTATTCTGTATTGACTTTCCATGCGGCAGGCGGCTGCAGACGACATTCCAAAATTTCACAAAATGTTTTAAAAATGTCAAGATTATTGAATTTTATTACCATATTTGGAATCACCATGAGAAATGCATTGACATAAGTACAAACATGCCCAGTATTGGTTCAGTAATCCATGAGATAGAATTTGAAAATTGGGAAAGGTTTCTGAAAAATCTGTTTTGTATATGGTAAAACTAATAGCCGCGTGGAAAGTGTTAAGCACTCAAATTTGGACAATAGAAGGGTTCTTAATGAGGGGTAATTACAGTAACAATGTATTATGTAAGCACTAAACAGCAATACCAACATCAAAAAACATGCTACAGAGTGTGAAAATGAGGTGATTAGGCTGTATAGAAACTTCTTTTCTTTGGGATCATTCTGCTGGATAAAAGGGGGTCGGATAACGGAGGTTGGACTAACCAGTCAATAGTTAGGTCACCCAAGCCCTATATGAAAGCTATGAAGATTGTTAAACGGGGTCAGTCGTCACAAACATGCACAAACACAATAGTCAAACGACCTTGCTATTGTCATGCTATTGTCAACACTCCCTACACAGAGGTCTGCAGTGCAAATCTATACGATTTTCGCCATGTAATGTCAATGACAGATTTCATTCCGTGGTATAAAGCTATGAGGTTTCCGTGGTCTTCGCTATCTCCAAGCAGATAGAGCAATACGTACACGGACTTTTTTGTAGACGAGGGTTCATTTCATGATTTGGTGAGGTTTAGAATGAGTTAGGATTCCTGTAATTTTGAAGACCACGGATTTTCAAAACGTGAGTTTGCCGGCATTGTACGACATAAATTTGGTCACCAAACGTGTTTAAAACTATACATTTTACTGTTCTGCAGATGTTATTGACCCTCCTCTAAAATTCTACATGATTTTTAACACGTTTCTTAGTTTTTGAGATGACCAATAGACCATTTCCCGAAGCTATTTCTAGCAAATATTGCAGTCACTATGACTCCATTGTTTTCTTGCGTATAACAAAATATGACATGCAGCGTGACCTCCCTACTGGCTGTAACTAACTCCATTCAGTAATGTCATAGCATATTTAAATGCTTGAAACAGCATTATGTGGGAGTACTGCATTTACATTTAATCGCACCAGAGCATTACAATTACATTATGATTATGGCACTATTTATGACACATGACCTCTACGAAGTGTTCCAACAGCCATATCTCGCATGTTGAAATAAGTAAGTCGGGCCAAGCTCCCCTTAGGTCCAGCGAACATGCTCATGAAACTTATTTTTAAAGTTATACAATATATTAGTTAGAACATTTCACATGTGAATAAATATATTTAAAAAAGATAAAATATGTTCGGCCGTATACCAAATCCAAGCCCTTCGCCAGAAACGCAATGAACCATGAAGTGGTCTGGGCGACTTTGCTGGTGACGTCACTCCGGGAGGAACTGAAGTGTCAATATGGTCAGATTTTTCCGGACTGACGTCACAGTTTCTGTGTTGTCTAAGAGGAGAATTTGTAGTAAGCAAACAATGCACCACGGTTTAAAAATATGGCCTAAAAATAACATCGTGTATCAAGTTGTACAGGTTCCCTTACGAACAGTATCACTTAATGTGATAATACGGCTAATCCACTTGTGATTGTATGGTTTTGAATGCACACAGCATGGATACACATGTTTAAAGTTGGCGCGGTCATTCAATTGTTCAGTAAGGCATGATGATGGGAAAGGGCTAATATTGTAAAGAGTGGGTGAAGACATATTAGACCCTAGGTTTGTCACAATGTTACAGTGCATTGTTGGCTAACTATGATTTCTCCTCTGTGTGGCCTGGTAGAGCAGGTTTTTCAAAATACGATGATCGTTTTTGTGCTAGCTATCACGATAGCTAGCTCTTATAGCCTGAATTCAAAATCAATATTCCAAGTACGCGATGACTTCGAGTCACTTGGTTCAGGAAACCGTGACCAAATCGGTATAATTATCGAACGGGTCCAGCCAAATTACACGCTCATACCGGTATATTGGTTGATCGAGAAGTGTGACGCTTGGATGCTATTGTGTATTGCAACAGGGTCACTTACAAGCGCCGCCGAATCCATATATGTCCATGGCTTTGATTGGACGAGAGATGTGTTCAGTTGTTTAGCGCCCCAGCCAGGCAAATTACCATAATGATTTGATTGGACGTCAGGGGTTTGTTTACATGGGGAGTCCCTCCGTGTCTAGGATTTGATTGGACGAGAGCCGTAGTTCTGCGGGAGGCTGTCGCTTGGGTTTTAATAATTCATTCTTTCTTCATCTGAACTCTGGCTGACCTACTGTGATCTTGAGAACTCGGATATTTTTGCGTGTATTTTGGAAGTTGATAGTTCTTGTATACGATAATACGAGTAGTTGAGATATAACTCTAATAAGTTATAGGCCTATATCATTTCCTGGATATCTTCGCAATTGAATAACTCTAATAAGTTATATATCATTTCCTGGAACCTGGATATCTTCGCAATTGAATAATTGTGTCCTTGTACTTTTGTGAACTTTTGAAGCGGATTTGTGTGAGCCGTTGTCTTCTTCGTACAGATTCAGAGAGTAGCTGAGATGGCGGAAATTCAGAAAAGCGATTTATCTGTAAGTAAAATGTTTTTCTCATCTTTGTTCATTTAATATTATATACTAATTATAATAACATCTGCGACCTGAAGTCATGTAACATCAATATTTTATGCAAAAGTAGTGTATCTCTTGAATGATATCCAATTGTTGACCTTTTATAATATTAGGTTCAGAAAGTTGATAAGCTATCATTTTATAAAGGGTTCAACAAAAGAAAGTATACCACTTTGTTTATGTCATTTTGAGTAACATTCAATTTTGTTTTGACCAAACAGGCTAGATAGGCATTTAGATGAATCTTTTAGGCATAATTTGGTACCAAATTTGCCCCCTAACAACAAAGATAAACCATGATTAGCACCATTTAAAGAAAAATATCCCATTTTCAAAAGTCGCGTTTCCAATACACAGCACGAGAAGAAAGGACCAATTGGGGTCTCTCGGGGTGTGTGTATTAGCAAGGATTGACGGGGTATCGATCGCACGGTGCAAAATGCGGTGGGTCTTACGACATTGTGCTTGTTGTGTGTGTTAACAATTGGTCTTTTTTTCTCGTGCTGTGTATTGGAAATGCGACTTTTGAAAATGGGATATTTTTCTTTAAATGGTGCTAATCATGGTTTATCTTTGTTGTTAGGGGTCAAATTTGGTATCAAATTATGCTTAAAAGATTCATCTAAATGCCTATTTAGCTTGTTTGGTCAAAACGAAATTGAATGTTTCTCAAAATGACATAAACAAAGTGGTATACTTTCTTTTGTTGAACCCTATGAGTGTCATGTGCGAATTTTGCTACTTCAAATAAATTCTGTAAAAAGACGAATGTTTGATGAAAATGAGTTAAAGTAATGATTATTCTAATATAATAATTATACATTTAACAATTACACTATAAAAATAGTTAGGCCTAAATGCCTCAGTGTGCGGAGATTTTGCTACTTCAAATAACAATAAAACTTAAGAAGTCTTCAAAAAGACGAATGTTTGTAGGAAATTAATTTACTATAAAATGGTAGGGCCTAAGGCTAATTCTAATAATAATACATTAAACAATTACAATATTGAAACAGTTAGGTTTAGGGCATAGAAGCGGGTGTAGAAGTCAATGGTAATTCGAAGTCAATCGGCATGATCACAGTCCATATTCATGATATTATCTGAAACAGATGATTTTTTAAAGCCTTTTTGAAACCATCGTGAATATCGAAGATCTTGATCGGGAAGTGAGTTGCACAAGCATATAGGACTAGGCTCAGTATATACATACATTGTATAATGCCAAGAATATACATTATAACTTGAGGCCCGTCAATATATCGAGAAAGAATACATTATTTTTTGATAATTATTAAAAGCCAGGCGTAAATAGATCGCGTAAAAAGTCATCCTAAATCTAGTTCCGACTGATCTAGACGGTCGGTGCGGTACCGCTTGAATATGAGGGTCATGACAGGTCAGGACCGGCTGATTTGGGCATTCCCCGATTTGATTGATTCCAGCAGTCCGATATCATGCATATTTTCGGTAGTCGGCCAAAGCCTAATACCAGGTAAAAATTCATGTTTTCAGCGCAGATTGTATCTGTATAATGTTCAAAGTTGTGTTTGACAAACCCGCAATTGTTATTCGGAATTTAATTTAATTTTTTACGACTAAACACGTCTTGCACGTGAGACGTGTGCGGTGTTGGGCTGTCGAATTCGCGATTCGTGGTACAATCGTTTATGTTTTTCATTCGACAACGCAGATTCCATTTTCATGTACAATTTTGGGGTATAGGCCGATAATAGAATATCATGTAATTGCACAACATTTTGGGCTATTTTATATCAAGGCATGTTTATATCATCCCATAAATCATAATTTCGGTAAAATCATTTATGTTATGTTTTTCATTCAACAACGCAGATTCCATTTGCATGTAGTCCCAATCGGTACCGTAGTGCAAGTGTATCTTCGATACACGGTACCACTACCCTCCATAGACTCACGACGTCGCGAAATTCACATTGAGTGTCAGCACTGACGTTTTTTCACCTCAATATTTTTCCCAAAATGAGGATGCTTGATTAAAATTAATGAACTCAATGTATTACTAAGAGTTCTAGGAACAACATGTGAGTGCATTTTTGATTGATTTCAATTATATTTGATGTGAAAATCTTGATTTCAAAATGAGATTTTCGCGACGTCGTGTGTCTATAGAGAGTGATGTGGCTATAGTATAGTGAAGCATGAACGTTAGTCGCAAAAAGCACAACATGCTGAATCTATATCAATATCTATTAACTTTTCTGAATATAGTTATAATATTAAGTCGTATTGTAGGCCTACTTGAGATGGTTGTAAGAACTAAGATATTTATTAACTTTTCTGAATATAGTAATAATAATAATTCTTACTTCGTAGGCCTACTTGAAATGGTTGTAAGATCTATGATATTGTGTTTAGTGTTCAAGTAATCAGCAATTTCACTTGGTTTATTATTCAAGGTGAAAAACCAAAATGATGGCCAGAACGTGTGATGTTGCAGTGTTTTGGGCAGTAAAACAATGAACTTGTCAACATTATTTCACTCTTGAGAAATTTTAAAAGGTGAAAATCAAAAGTGAAGGGTATTTTGAAAACACTACATGTAGTGAAAACACTGAGTAATACAATTATTTTGTATATATGATTCTGCCTTTGATAAAGATTCTGCTAGGATTGAAAGCTCAGGCTGCTTACAATTTGATATTTTAAATACAGGCTAGTGTTATGAATTTCGTCTGAAGATTCCGTTATTATCATGAAACTCAAAGTAATGAATCCCTTTCTCAGAAGGTCTAAACTTTGAGTTTGAATTAGTATAGTATGTATGTCTTTGTATGTTTTCTGCAAATCAGTCTCATCAGTTGTCCACAAGTTCCCCCTTTGTTCAGCCATATCGTATTATATTATGCAATTGGTTTTTTGGACTTCCCAGAAGGACCAAATTGTAATTCAAAAGAACTGTAATCAAAAACACTTCAGTCAATGAATAAAACAGACAAATCAATAGACATGGAGGAAGGACAGACTTTAAATGTATAGCTAGATGAGTGCTTCTTGCCCTTCCCTTTCACAAGTACCATATAAAATTGTAAGGAATAACTCTTTAGCTAATATACAAACAGGCAATCAACAGACAGACAATGAATAAACAGAGTGTCAAAAGACTACCTCTGAAGTGTTATGGACAATACATTTGCCAGGTCAGTGTAATCTCATGCACTCACAATTGAAAAGAGCCATATAAAACTTTTGAAAAATACATGTAGTTGTTGTGTAATTTCAACTTTTACTGCACAATAGGTTTCCTGTTATATAAGTTGAAATAATGTCAATGACCACCTATACAAACATTGTTGATCATGATTGTGTAATTTCAGCTTTTACAGCACAATAGGTTTCCTGCTATATAAGTTGAAATAATGTCAATGACCACCTATACAAACATTGTTGATCATGATCAGTACAGATAATCTCTTGAGTGCTTGAGGCTTCTTGGGGTCTAGATAATGGGATACAATAGACACTTATCAACCAATGTAAATTTTCTGGTCTTCCCACAATGCATTGCATGAACCAGCCAGCGAACTAAAGTAAAGTTTTACTCGCAATATGAAGCCCTGATGGTGGGCATATGTCTACAGGATGAACTTTTTGCAAAATGCAATGCATTGTGGGAGTGTATTACAATATTCAAAGCTTACCAAGTGGGAAGTCTACTATCTGTGCAGTAAGCCACCCACTATGCACTTGAACACACACATAATTGATGATCCAAGCAAGGATAATCAATATACTTATTGAATGATAGCTAATGTAAAAGCTGAATGCAAACTACTTATCCACAATAACAATGATAACTATGTATAATTTTAAAGTTTAACCCTAATTGATGATGTTAACAGAGGTCATAATAAGTGCATCACTATGACTGCCTAATGCTTAGGCCAAGTAAAATAAATAAAATGTTGACCATCTTTGCCCTCACCCATTTTTGGAGAATTCAATTTATGTTAATATCTTTTGTAATTGCATTATAACTTTATTTCATATCATGTTGTGACTGCCTAATGCTTAGGCCAAGTAAAATAAATAAAATGTTGACCATCTTTGCCCTCACCCATTTTTGGAGAATTCAATTTATGTTAATATCTTTTGTAATTGCATTATAACTTTATTTCATATCATGTTGTCATGAAAACAGATGCATACAATTTATAACACATTTATCCAAGCTAGTGGTAAACAATGAGTCGATGACCATCACAAAATATAATGAGCTCAATGTTTACAATGTGATAACAAAGCTTCAAGTAGTGAAATACATAATACCGAAATAAATAACAGATAACAAATATATAAAAAAGTCCATCATGACCAACATGTTATTTCCGTACTTGGCCCACGCCTAATACATGTCATAATTCAGCCTCGCTTGACAATACAATCCCCACTTTTGTAATTTTAACAGATTAACCTGTGACTGGCAATGCTCCCAATTTGAATACCACCTTACCAGTATCAACTACCAAGATGCTACCTCATTGGACTCTCAGAGCTAGATTTCATCAGGGAGATCCTTTCATATTTGGCAATGTTGCAGGAAACCAATGTACTGCAATAGCACTAGCCTTTCTAATGATGTCTGTCTTAACACCAATTGAACAGTGGACACATACTGAGTTAGATAACGCTCTACTAAGCGGCACTTCACTGTACACAGACATAATACAACAACGGTACAATGGTAACATTACTCATCTAATGCACAATGATCTGCCGGCACGCACAGTATTTTCGAGTCGCCAATTTCACATGCTCTATCATTTGGATGAAATTCATGGCATACTTGCTGAAAATCATAATGAAGATAACAATGATTTGGCAATGAACATCTCCTCTGCAATAACATTGGCAACTACCATTTCTCATACAATGTTACTCACATTGGGAGGTTCGACCATCGCAGTTGTTATAAATGAACGCGACATCTTTCTTCTTGACTCGCACTCACGAAATGTTACTGGGCGCCCTACACCCAATGGAACAGCTGTTGCTTTATCATTTCAAAATGTGCAAAGTGTTACTGCTTATCTGCAAAATTTGTACATGGGCAATCAATTTGTCATCACTCCAGTTGAAATACAGATACCACCTGCTGTAAACAACATATGCCAAAACGAAACATACTCAACAGTCTTAAAAAAAGACAGAGTTCTTCGAACAGTAACGCCACATTGCACAAACAATCCTAATACCAACACTAAACTAAGGAGAAACATTAACAAACCTGTGAATATGAGCACTATCACTACCCACAATGCAACTGAGTCAAAGAGAAACATAAATGAAACAAAAAATATGACCAGTTCTGCAGCAAACACTGTAACCAATACACATTCATCAGTCTCTGAAGCAACCAGAGTTTCACGAAAAGTCTTGCTTCATGCCAGGAATAATTCTAACAAATGTACCAACAAAAAATTGAAGAGAGATGGGAATGAAACAACAAAAAAGATGACCAATTCCACTTCCACAGTACACACAGCAACCAACGGTAACACAAATTTAGCCTTCACAGCAAACATGTCAACCAATAGTACTGAAAACACATTATCGTTAAAACAATTATCTTCAGTTGCACAGGATCCAATGGTGAATGAAACTTTTAAATCAGAAATATCTGAAGTTCCAACTATGACATGCAAATGCTGCAACATATTTATATTTCTATCCAAAACATTCCCGTGCAACATAAGCAATGAAGAAGTAAGTGTGTTGAATATAAATAGAAATGATAGTTTATGTCGGAAATGTTACATGAAACTTAAAACACACACAATTCCAAGCACAGCATACATATTTAACAAACTGAACCCAGGACCCATACCTCAAGAATTACAAAACTTGTGGGTTATTGAAAAACGTCTTATTGCTGTCATACAGATTTTCATGACATTAATTGCATTGCCAGGAGGACAATTGGCTGAGAAAGGATGTGCAATTCATATCCCTGTAGACATAGCACAACAAACTAACATGTTTTCATGTCTACCCGAAGATAACAACATTTTCATACTCTCTTGTGAAAGACCCGATTTACCACCTGTAGATATTCCATGTCGCTACGATATAGTAAAGTCAGCATTGCAATGGTTGCACAAAAACAATCATTTGTATTCTAAGATAGTGATACCAAACATATTCCCTAATGATACTGATCAAAATGAACAGGTTACAGCAGACACTATCTCAGAGGAGTACAGCACCATACCCATGGACTACAACCAAAATACTACAACATCAGCAGAAGCCATTAATAAACCATCTTCCCACAAGAAATTATCACATGCAGGTGGGCGACCTGTGAATTTAAAAAGCACCAATTATGGGGAAGAAAAGGCTTTTCCATGGCTGTTTCCTTACGGTAAAAATGGTATCTCTCCAGCAACATGTAACAGAACCCTTCCAATAACTGATTTACAGTATTACCAAAGCCGACTGTACAATAGTGACAGTAGGTGGCGAAAGGACATAACATTTCTTATGTCAGCAATAAACAATGTAGAATGGTCACAATTACTGAATATTGTAAATGTCTACATGCGTATGCATAAAAGTGTCAATCATGATAATGACACTTCTTCTTTACAACCAATAGCTGCAGTAGACCTTGTTGACTTGGCAAGAAATCCGGATATGCTAAGTAATTCTTACATGTTCACCAAAAAAATACGTGGGACTGCTGCATATTGGAAGGACACATTACAGAACCTTCTTGCGATGGTGAAAACATTAGGACCACCTACATTCTTCCTAACACTGAGCTGTAACGACAATTGGCCTGAACTGCAAGAAATGATTAACTCACAGAATTGTGATGACAACGTTAATTTAAGATATGACCCACTCATGGCAGCATTATGTTTTCAAAAACGATGGGAAGCTCTGTTAAAGAATGTGCTTAAAGGCAAGCAAAAGCCACTTGGAAAAATTTTGGATTACTTTGTACGAGTTGAATTTCAAGTGCGTGGATCACCTCATTTGCACATTTTTCTTTGGACTGATGCCAATTTAAAATTTGAGAGTGGTAATGAACAAAACATTATTGCATTTATCAACAAAAGTATCTCCACTACCATTCCTTCAAAAGACACTGACATGGAATTACACAATCTAGTGAAAAAATTTCAAGTCCATAAACATACATTCACTTGTAAAAAAAGCTCTTCATCTCAATGTCGCTTTTTACTGCCTCGACCAATTTGTGCTAAGACAAGACTCACATACAATACTGATACCATAGCAACAGGAAGGGGAAGCTTCTATGAAACACGCCGAGAAAAGGGTGACGAAATGGTAAATCCATACAACCCAACTATAATGAAACATTGGCGAGCAAATCACGACATACAAGTTATTGGGAACGCTGACAGTTGCGCATATTATGTGTGCAAATATGTTTGTAAATCAGAACCGCAACAATTGAAAGATGCTCTACAGTCATTATTTCAAAAATTTAACAATGATACATTCTCACAACGACAAAAAATGATCCAAATTGGAATTGCTGTATTAAAACATCGTAGACTGAGTGCTCAAGAATGCATCTACAGACTTGGAGGCATACACATGTATAATACCTCACGTCAAACTATAATGTTAAGTACACTACCTGTTCATAAACGATACAAAATTGTCAAACCACTGAGTGAACGTGTTGATGTACCACCAGACTGCACTGATGAAAAAAGACTTTTCCAAAGTAACATCATCGATTACTATCATGCTAGACCAATTGAACTGGAAAACATGTGTCTTCACAGGTTTGCATCTTGGTATAAAGTTTGTTCAGAAAGAGAAAGTAAAATGACTTCTTCACGTGCCCAGCCGCGGTTAAAATTACAAATTCCATATCAAGGCAAAACCATACGTAAACGTACCAAATTCCTGATCATCAGAACAATGCGTTTGCGAGAAACATCATCTGATTACTGTTACAGTTGCCTGTTATTATTTAAACCTCACAGAAATGAAAGCCAACTATTACAAGGGAACAAAACAGCGGAAGAAACATTCATTGCTGAATATGCCAATTTCGATGAAGAAGGCATTGTTCAGTCGAACTTTGCACAGCGCCTTGAAAGTAGCATTAGGAGGATTCGTCTCACAAGAGAACAATTAGCTGCATTTGTTGCCCCTACAACACATGAGCCAGACACCTCTGAAACACCTGTGTCTCAAGCTTCAGATTACTCATGTCTGAATTTGAACTTTTCTTCAAATAACAACATGGAGTTAAATGAACAACAAAGAAACAATTCCTGTAATGTACAACATGACTTACAAAGTGCTCAAGAATGGAGTGTAAGAATGTCATGTCTGCTTTCGCCAACTGAATTAGAACAACAGGTAGCCCATCTTAATGTTCATCAGAAAAAAGTGTTTTCAACTATAACTGCGCATTACACAAATCGTATAAAAGACCCGTTAAGAATATTTTGCACAGGTGGGGCGGGTACAGGAAAGTCATTTTTATTAAAAACTATTGTTGAATGGATAAATTTATGCTTTCCATCTGCAGCAGGCACTCAATCAGTAATTGTAGCTGCCCCTACTGGTGTTGCTGCACACAACATACATGGTTATACACTTCATTCTGTGTTCAAGTTACCTGTCCAGCATGGATACCAACCACAATTTTACGAACTTTCACACAGTGTTCTGAAAAAGTTAAGAGACCGATTCCAGGGAGTGCACACAATCGTCATAGACGAGATATCAATGATCAGTGCAGACAATTTTGTTTTTATACATCAACGTTTATGTAGCATTTCAGACAATGACTTACCATTTGGCGGATATAATATCATTTTGTTCGGCGACTTTTACCAATTAAGGCCAGTGAGAGGGAGGTACCTCTTCACAGATAACATACTGTGGCCTTTATTCCATCCGTATTTTCTTAATACAAACCAAAGGCAATCTGGTAACACTACATTTATTAATCTTCTCAACAATATCCGCATTGGACACTTGAATGAATCAGATCTTGCCTTGCTCAAAACAAGACTGACACCACCAAATACTACAAGCCTGAACAAATATGTACATATATTTCCAACCATTGACCTTGTACTTCAACATAATTTAAGAATGCAAAATAATCTATGCCTGAACTACTACACATCCACTGCAAATCATACTTTTTCACAATACGACATCAATCCAGGGCATGAAGTCAATGAAACCCTCATACCTAAGGATGATCGCAATGCAGGAGGACTACCACGCGCTCTTCAATTATCTGTTGGCACCCGTGTAATGTTATTGAGAAATTTGCTTACAGAAGAAGGATTGGTGAATGGTGCAATGGGAACAATTCACGAACTTGGATTTGTACATGAAACGCTGACAATTGTATATGTCAAATTTGATGATCTAAATGTTGGCCAACGATTTCATAGCCCAAACCACTCCAACAGTATACCAATTGAAGTATTTTCACAAGAATTTGTCTCAAAGGGACGCTATATAATACGTACACAATTTCCACTGACACCCTGTTGGGCCTGCACTGTGCATAAGATGCAAGGTCTCTCTCTTCAGAATGCAGTTTTATATCTTGGTCCAAAATTATTCCAGGCAGGCCAAGCCTATGTGGCACTAAGTAGACTCACATCCCTGCAAGGACTCTATATAACTGAATTGTGCCCTAAACGCATTTATCACGACAAGAATGTCCTCGAGGAATATAGCAAATTACTTCACAAACAAACCAAAGATTAGCTAATGCAGCACCAGTTTATATCAACCAACCATTATTTTTGTACACCTAATTCAATTGATCTAAACTGCAATCATTAATATTAATTACACACATGTATTTTGCATCATTCAAGTTAATCAAAATCTTACAATAATAATGATATCAATAACAACCATTTATATAGCACTCTACCAAACACAGCCAAACACAGCGCTTAATAACTAGCATTATATATAAATATACAAGAAAAAAAATACAAATAAATATAGGTACACAAGTCCTACAAAGGCAAAATATATGGGATACAAATGAGTGTTTACCAGCCTTTGAAGTACAGACAAAGCTAAGTACAGACACACTACGCCTCTTTGAAGCTGATTTTTGAGACGGACGTCAAGCCCACATACACAAAAGGAATAATCATCAGTTTAATGTTTAGATCCAGGCGCAACAAGCCTGGTAGGTCAGAAGAGGAGTGATGTCACGGTCTACTCTCTACATTTCTACCCTTGGTTGCAATAAACAATTTGAGTACGTGAGTTATCCCTAAGACATACACAGTTATCTTGTACTTTTATTAAATTCCCTCAATGTTTTCACTAACCCTATGACATACCCTTTTCTTTTGATTTTCACCCTTCCAAAATAATTTCAAGAGTAAAAAATGTTGACAGTTTCATAGTTAACTGCCCCAAACACTGCCAGGCGCACGAATTGGCCATCATTTTGGTTTTCACCCAAGAAATAAACCCAGTGAAATTGCTGCCCATATTATAATCACATTTCATTTGATTTCTTTTTATCCACTTTGCAGTTCACATCAAGGTATACCATAAAAATGCCTACAATTATGGTATCAGAACTATATAGTCAACCTTTCAAAATATAATGTCACAGGCCTATTTGATAAATTTATACTATTAACTTAATTCACAATCCTACTTTTTTCATTATATTTGATTTCAGGTAGATGGCTTTCCAAAATCAACACACTTCACTTAATTGATTTATATGCAACATTCAGATTTACTAATGTGTAGCTGCAACATCCTGGCAATACTAATGTCTAACTTACCATTTCAATTATACTTCTTTACTACACAGGGCCACCAATATCTAACAGCCATCAATGGTGATCAACCAACAGCCTACAGAAACGTCTATCTCCTTGTGAAGGTAGCTTCAATCAGCACAAAGCCAGCAGATGACAGAGGCAGGAAAGAAATTGCAATTGCTGACCAAAAGGGATTCAAACGAGCGTTTGTGTCCAGCCAAGACCTAAGGACAGTCACCTCTGCCCATGGAAAGAACAAAACTCTCAGGTAACTATTAAGGAATATTATATTCATTACTTACAAAAAATAACAAGTATGCTCTGATATTATGTTACCGGCAGGCAAGCAGAACATCAATATTGAGTGCAGTACACACATTTCCTATCGCCAAAACTCAACCATCATGTTAGATTCTGTGTAAAATTGTAGATGAACCAAATTCAATGTAAACAATGCATAGCGCTTTGACTGCACTGATCCGCCAATCAGTAGGCAATGAGGTATAACACACCTCAGTTTATTCTGATATCAAAGTAAGTCACAACCTACACATGAGATTCAGACAGGCCCCCCCCCCCCCCCCCCCCCCCCGCGCCCCCAAAATGAAATTCAGAAAGCTCATGCAATTATTTGCTTCCTGGAAAACATACAATTTCTTCAGCCTTGCAAAGGATTATTTTTTCCCAAAGATTCTTAAAATTCACCAGACTAGAGGTTAACATTTATGACATTATTTTCATGTCAATACATAGTTTCAGACCATCATTGTAAAGTGTGAGGTTGAACATTTTACTTCCAGAGGTTAGCCCAGAATCAAATGCTAAGAAACCAGCTTTAAATTGATATTCAACATGTCAAAATATCTCAATGCTTGCTTACCAAGTCAAAATTCAAATCAAACATGCAAAATTCCTTTGTTTATGTTGCATTTTAAAATGTTTATTCACACAAGTGAATTAATGTTCATTTTGTGGTGCAGGTCTCTTTTATGCCTTTGTAATGGCTTAAAAATATTAATTATAAACATATATTACACATTATTTTGTTAAATTGTTTGTCATGATTGGTAATCATACTGTTCTTCTCTTGACAGGATGAAAGACTTCTTCTGCACAACCGGACGCATGTACTTTAATGCTTACAGCAGCGTGATGAAAGTGAACGATGAAGTTGAGATACCAAATGACACTTTGGCAGAAGCACAATTGGCTTTCGAATCGCCATGCACTATACACGCAGCAAGGAGATCTCCAACAAAAACCAGAGTTTCTTTGAAAGGAAAAGTGACCAAGGTAAATACATTATTGTCATGCCACCTCTATGTTTAGGCCATTGTCTTACTTGAAACACACCCAATCACAGCCTGAAACTTTAGTGTCATTCCACCATTTACAGTCTGCATCGTAATGCTTTATATCAGTGTTTCCAACCTTTTTCTGGTGATGACCCCATTCCAGAAACCAGCATCAGAGCATCACCCCTCACAGGACAGAATCATGTGTGTTACTATGATACAATATTATAATTCATTTTATATTTGTTACATTAGGCTAAAGTGTATCTTGACTCGAACTGAAATCGCAACCCAAGGGTTGGGAACCACTGCTTTATATCATTCATCAAGAGTATAGTCATTTGATAAAGCTTCAACAACAAAACAATGACATAACCTTAAAAATGGACATGGGTCAAAAAACTTTATGACATACGCACACAAATTTACATGACAGCATTTCTGCCAAATACTTACTTGCTCTCCCCCCTTATGTTACAGGTACACCCCATCCAGAATAGAACAATTAGAGCAACTGGACAATCAAAGCAGCTACTTAATCTGCATCTAAAGGACAGCACCGGACACATTAAACTGACAGTGTGGGGCGAAGAGGCAGCAGCGTTATCCACTATTGCGGCAGGAGACTACTTGCAGTTAAAGGATTGTGTTACGGGATCGTTTAATCAACAGCCAACACTGAACAGTCAGACAACTTCATCCATATCAGTAAGTACAAATTTCAAACCAAGATCAACCTTTCAAAATTAGCTCATTATAATTCCACACAAAAAGTAGAACACCCAAACATTTTGTAATGATGTAATTACTGCCATTGTCAAATTTATTCAGTGCATCAATACAGGAATTCATCTTCCGCCGGGTGACAGTTTATAACCCTTTCAATCCAGCCAAGCTTCAAACAGAACACATCACATTTAACATATCTAATTTCGCCCAATTCTAACCGCAAAAAAAGTCTCTTTTATCTCAAGGACAATACTAAAATTCATCACTGTAAGTGTAAGGCTACAAACTTATATAAATTGTCACATTTTGTTAACAATTCATATAAGTAGTGTAACCTCGCCAAAACTGGCAGTCTCACAATATATTGATAAAATAAAATGAAATCGATTGATCTATACTGTGAAATAGATAAGTTAAAATGAATAATATCATCATACCAGATGCCACAACAAATCTGCTCCTTAGGCTGACTTCAGTTAATAATTTCAATGTCAAAATAGATGGCAAATGCATTCTCTTTCCTTCTCCAATTCCCCCTATGAAGATATGATTCCACAAAGTTTAACTATAAAGCCTCCTAGGTTGAAACTTATATTCTCACAAACCCATTCAAATATTCAATCCTTCATTGGGGAGGTTCCTTTGTTACATAACTTCATATTACAGTTGCCCCACATTAACCCTGTTACTGATTTCCTCATCATACTTACAGATCATCACACCGCCAGAAGACATGGGCAACATCTCGGATACCGACTTTGACAGTGACGAGATCATAACTCAAGAGGAGGGCATACTTGTCGCTATAGGAGCCGTTTTGATATACCCTGCATGTAGAAATCCACCCTGCCACCTGAAGAAGCTGTCAAACAATGCCTGTCCATCGTGCCTCCAAGAAGCTCCAGAAGGCGACACGACTCACAACATCTCAGCTGACATTGGAGTTAAGAGAGGTCAAGATACCTTCACATACAAAATCTTTGGCACAGTCGTAAGACTACTAATGCAGCACCTGCATGTTGCAGAAGATAATGCAGATAACATAGAAGACAATCTTCTGGACCATCTGCCTCTAAACATGAAGTACTCTTTAGGAACTGGCAACTCTGCCAATGTAATATCACACGTCAACTTCTAATGTGTGTTTACATTCAGAAGTTAACAAAGTTAAAAAGTACTCCCACTTTGAAGATATATTCTAAGCATTCAGAGTGCACAGTGCATTGGTAAAACAATGTCATACATTGACAACACAGTTTAGCTATGGCACCATGTAAACACTGTCAACACAGTATTAACAGTGTTGCTAAATAAGTGTTACACTATTTAGAAAAGCTCAACTCTTGGAGCTGTGGTTTGTTTGCACCCTTTAACAAATTGATTTTCCATTAAAGAACTCATCATAAATAACTGTACCATTACAGTTTGCAAACTTTTTAAATGTAAATTTTTATCTATTTTTGATCCTTCAATATTCAGATTTATATTCTGCATGTGTTGACAAATTAAATATTCCTTTGAAGTAACCATTTAAAAATACTCTATCAGGAAATTTGTTAACAAAGTTCCACCTTCAATAGTAGAATAACATTTTCTAAAAATACATGTATGTATCTTAGTGTATTCTACAAATTGCTGCATGTAACACATTATTGCATACTTTAAAATGCTGCCTTGTATACACCAGGTTTGAAGAAGAAGCTGAGCGTAAAAGCTGTACCTATTAACTTAGATCGCTGTCCAGAGGCCAAATGTTGGATAGTACTAAGCGTATAGGTGAAAACAACCCAATCCATGATGACTCAAATCAAGAAAATCATTCAAGACTTGATTGCTTTAACATCTTTATTACTGGTTCTGTGAACCAGCCAAAAACTAGATCCTAACCATGTAAATATATAACACAGTGGAACCAAATCAAACAAAATTGCCAGGCCTATAGCTCGCATTTTATAGGTGTTAACATTCAGTCATATTATAATAACATTATATCAGACAATTGTTAGAAAGGTTCCAGAGTAACATAGTAAAGTTTCTAAGTTCTTTATTAAATAGTTATAGGTGAAAACAACCCAATCCATGACGTCTCAAATCAAGAAAATCATTCAAACTTGATTGCTTTAAACATCTTTTTTACTGGTTCTGTGAACCAACCAAAATCTAGATCCTAACCATGTAAATATATAACACAGTGGAACCCAATCAAACAAAATTGCCAGGCCTATAGCTCGCATTTTATAGGTGTTAACATTCAGTCATATTATAATAACATTATATCAGACAATTGTTAGAAAGGTTCCAGAGTAACATAGTAAAGTTTCTAAGTTCTTTATTAAATAGTTTGTAATTAAATAACTGTTAACTGTACCTATTAACTTACATCGCTGTCCAAAGCCCAAATGTTGGATAGTACTGAGCTTAGGTGACAAAAACCCAATCCATGACGACTTAAATCAAGAAAATCATTCAAGACTTGATTGCATAATACATCTTTATTACTGGTTCTGTGAACCAACCACTTTATTACTGGTTCTGTGAACCAACCAAAAACTAGATCCTAACCATGTAAATATATAACAAAGTGGAACCAAATCAAACAAAATTGCCAGGCCTCACATTTTATAGGTGTTAACATTCAATCATATCATAACATCATATCAGGACAATTGTTACAAAGGTTCCAGAGTAACTAAGTAAAGTTTCCAAGTTCTTTATTAAATAGTTTGTAATTAAATAACTGTTAACTGTATTTATCAGTCATTATTTGTATAGCATTTTCTGTAACTATTGTTCCTTAAAAATGATGACACTACTCCAGCTAATCCTGTCTGTTGTTTGCATTAAAGAGTATGACCATTTCAATAATGCCTGTAAACTTAATATAACTACATTCGTCAAGAATTCTCAACTATCATTATACATGAAATGCTATACACATTGCCAAGTTCAACAGTAGAATTAAAGGCATATTATGTGATCTTTTCCAGAGAGCGCCCTCTATTCATGATTATTTTTAGAAAGTAGATTTTCTTCCAGATTTACATTTCCGATCATAAATCATACATACATTCCAAGTTACAGAGCGATACAATTCCTAATTACCTCAAAATCATGGTTTTAGAGTGAAAAATATAAAGTGTCGGGATTCCGACAATTTATTTTCACTCTAAAACCATGATTTTGAAGTAATTAAGAATCGTATCGCCCTGTAACTTGGAATGTATGCATGATTTATGATCAGAAATGTAAATCTGCAAGAAAATCTGGTTCTATTTTTTTTCAATGTTGAGGGCATTCCCTGGAAAGATCACATAATATACCTTTAATGAAAGTTTCAAACATGTCATAAGACTCAATCCTACGCAAATATCTGTACATTGATTTGATACAGTTGCTTGTACCCCATCACCATGGTCCCTCCTTAACTTCTATTTGTACACGTCATTCATTACTACTTCTCCAAGTTTGGGGGTTTTAGTTGCAAGCCTGATGGATGTGTTATCGTGCTTGATTCATCCATCAATGTGTTCACCACCAAAATGACTCTAGCAAGCTGGTAACTGAAGCCTAAAAACTTGGAGATTGGGTCTTGTCATTGGTAATTTTAAATTTGTATTTGCTGTTGTAATTATTGTTTTTGTTTGTGCATTTATGTCTTATTAAACGAGAGAAAAAATAAATTATATCGCTATCACCAGGGGCGAGAAATATAAAAAACCTTCTAATTAATTGCGTACATATATTACATTTGTTTCTATAGTAATAACATTAAAATTAACAATTAAAAGTACATCTTTCTAGGATGATTTCTCAAATGATGACAACAATGAAGATGGCAATGTAACAGCTAAACACTAACTTGAAAATAATATAGCCCCACTTTAGGAAGTCCAATTAAAAAAGAAAGAGCACCATTGTTAAGCCGAGCTCTTCAATAATCAATTACAAACTCAATTTTGATCTCTTGATTAATTGTGTTTGATTTTGGTAGACCTCATCACATATACGAACAACTACTGCAAATTTGTCTTCATATTCATTACTTTATATCATGCCAACATTTGCCATACAATCACTGCCTGCTCATGTTACATGTCTTTATTTAATACCCAATTACATGTCATTATTCTACCAATTGCTTTCAAAAAATATTAAAGTCTTTCATTTGTACTAGCACCTCCCTTTTAAAGGGTTTTTTATTAACACTGATTTTGGGCGCATTTATGTTTTTTGTAAATTTCTTCTTTCCCTTTAATGGATCGCTCATAAAATGTTTATTTTCGAAATCCTTGGGATTTTGTCTTTATTTTGATATGTAATACTAAACAATGCATTTCGGTGGACCTTTAAGTAATAGTTTGCATTGTATTTGTCAGTCCTTAAAAATATATGCCTATAACAAATAATGCTCGCACAATTCTGCTTTAAAACCGCTTGATCTTGTCATAAAAGAAAACTCTTAGCAGGGGTAGCGCTGGCTCAAAAATGGAAGGGGTCCAATTGAATTTTTCTTGACCCTTCAAAGACGTGCAGGTCCACTTTGACCAGTTCACCCGGTTGAACTAAACTGCTCACACAAATTTAGGAAACTTTTTAATCAAGTATATTTTTATTATTTATTACCCTCTTGTATTATGTTGCATATCAATGGAAAGCTGAAGTGTTCTTCTTTAAAATGATACCAAATGTGCAATGATGACATGTTGCTGGACTTGGCCACATGAATGTGAATGAGGCAAAGTCACAAATCAAATGTGCCAAAATTACCGTTATCTGTGCTAAACAGTCAATAGGTAATGGCACGGGCTCTCTCCAAATCTCTTAAACGCGGCATATTGAAACTGCTAAACGTCGTGTCTCAGAAAAATGTACAAGTTGTAGGCCTAAACCTTTCATCACTTACCTTCATGACCTTCCTTCATTGTTAACCCAGTCTTGCAAATACCCAAATAATGGTTTTCTAAAGAGATGAGGGTTAACTTGTGTGTGTTGTGCTCACTGGTGCAAATCTTTGTGTAAACCATTCATGGTTCTCAAGCATCACCGGTTTGTACCTATTGACTGTTTAGCACAGATAACGGTAATTTTGGCACATTTGATTTGTGACTTTGCCTCATTCTCATTCATGTGGCGAAGTTCAGCAACATGTAATCATTGCAAATGTGGTATCATTTTAAAGAGGAACACTTCAGCTTTCCATTGATATATAACAGATACAAAGAGGGTAATAAATAATAAAAAATATACTTGATTAAAAAAAGTTTCCTAACTTTTTGTGAGCAGTTTAGCTTACACCTGTTCGTTTGGTGACTGATGAAATAGTTATGAAGAAATCTTAAACCTTGAGATATTCCAAAAGGATCTGGCTAGTAGGAGTGGACCCTAAGGGTTTAAGGACGACCACTGAGCAACCAGGGGCTACCTCATCTTTCACTCACAATGCTGAAAATCAGATTAGGACAAAGTCTTCACTTCTGTATGACCCAAGGGTATGACTTGCAATGTATGCTCTGGAATAAATGCCTAATATAGCCTATTATTATCAGCCCATTGGGTGTGAAGCCCAAAGAGATGATTATGATCAACAAATGTGCACTAAAAATCGGGCTTGTGCCACTTATAGAAAAATATGGTTTTTTTGTGGAATGTGTCATTGTCATCATAACACATTTCGTATTTGGATTTGATGTCTGTACGAGCTTCAAGAAAACTAAATAACCTTTCATGCTGTTTGTTTTGTCAGATTTGCTCGAGTCTATCCAAAGATATGCTTGTTTAACCACAAGAATACAAGGTCAAAGTTGTGCCAGTTTTTTGAAAGAAATCATTGTTGTATATAAAATTGCTGTTATGTTCTGAAGCATTTCTTTCTAAATAGCACACATTTTACATATTTTGGTTAAATATTAATCAAGCATACTTTTTAATAGGATAAAGCAAATGAGACCAAACAATGGCATTTTAGAGGTGATTTAGTCATCAATTAGTAAATACTTGAGCAAAATGACTCTTTCCACAAGCATCCTTTTTTCTAAAAAGTGACACAACCCGTTTTTAGCACAGTAATTGAACAGGCATATCGTTGGATTGAGAAGAGCAATTACAATCATAGCAATTGAAAGCCAACTAAATTATCAACTAGCCTTTAGAAATATTAATACCAAATACTGAAAGTTTGATGAAAATAATGATGTTTGAACATGTGCACCAATTTTTATGGGACACCATGTATACTCTCCCTTCACTTGAGATCACTGTGAATGTGATCTTTTTTGAGGGAAAATACTATTCAAAATAGGACGACTGTCAATACAGGGATTCTTCTGTTGAAAATGGGAATACCATTCAAAGAGTTGGCTTACAGTTCCACCCCCACCCCCAATAAGCCCATCACTCGCCTCCATTCCGCTCTAATTGTACCAATTAGGTCGTGTGGCTATCCATTTGTAACTAACAATAATAACTCCATTTAAATCAATAACTTGCACTGGGATTCCACTTTTAATTCAAATCTGTCTTTTTCAATTTCTGTCATTTCTGATTTCTGTCTTTTACACCTGCTGCTCTGATGACCAAGGGCTGATACAGTTCCACACGGAAATACTGCATTATGTAAAAGTGGTAATTTTTGCACGATTACGATTTTCAGCCATTTTGCTTGTTTTTAAATTCGCGATTTGAAAGTTATAGATACACAAAATGTGTTTATTTTTGCAAGCGAAAAGTGCAAACATTTCCACGTTTACAGTACCGCCTTACCACCATGAACTGTGCTTTCTAGTAATCACTAAAAATGCAAGTTTTGTGATTTGTTGGTGCGAATTACTTATTTACATCAACAAACTCAACTGTGATATTACTGTTGGGAATGGGTCTATTTCCAAACATGGCTTTTTATCTTATTTATCATTCCTTAATAAACCGCGTACTACTGCAACACATTTTAATTCTTATGATTATGCGCACATCAGTTGCGGGACGTCTAGCAAGACATTACCTTATTACATATAAATGCAATGTATGAAAAAACAAGTCAAACAAACAAATAATATATATAGATTTCTTTTATAATTTATTCATAAACAAAAGTAAAATACATATTTACAGTATTTGGTGATTGCTTCATATTGAAGACATTTATTGCTTCGATGTATACCATAATAAATAAGTACATTAACATCTAAGCATATTTTGTAGTAGATGAAAAAGAGTATGAGATGAGGCAGATCTAAAGCTATCCAATTGATGGTATTTGCTTGGGAATTTCAAAATTATACAACCCATTGTCAATATTGCCAATGGAGATTTACTAGGACAAAAATTATTTATTTGTTGCGTCATAGATACGGCAAGTTGGAAGCTATTCCACTAATATTACATGTAGTTCTAAGTGTTACTTACATAGTTGGGATGGCATCCAGATTCGTACGGATTGTAGATCGGAGAGGGTAAACGCACTGGCTGTCCGTTCACTGGAGTTGTTTAATGCGTTCGCTAAACATGGCTAAACGTATTGGTTGGTCATTATTTAACCGCGTTCCGTTTATCTGCACAAAACTGTCTGTTTATCCCAGTGCGTTTACCCTCTCCGATCTACGGTTTTCAATACGCACGAATCTGGATCCCATCCCTTATTCAATATCTTCAACTATCCTCATGATAAAATAGATTTATATATAATTATATGTTGCATAATTTCACAAGTATAACTTATTTACAATTCAGGACGGAATCTTTAAAATCTATCTGATGATCATGTCTCATCAAAAATTGCATAATTAAAGCAAATGATATGCGGTATTATCATTGACTAACAGCCATTAAGGGTACTCATACATTGTTAAATATAATACTGCATGGTTCAAAAGACCTACTTCAGTTTGCATACTTGCGAGGATGAAATTAATTTTAAAAATTACAAATAGCTTATTATTTTACCAATAAAGTCAACACAAAATGAACTTTGAACACAGTGGACCTTATTTAATCGGTGCCTTCCATGCAGCCATTGATGGGGTAAAAGCAAGGAGAATAATGTTACAATATTGTGTAACGAAAGCCAGGCCAAGATGTAAACATTACGATATGTCATGCGTTTGTTAGTCGATGTTTACCCCATCAAACGGTAGTAAGGCGGCAGTTATAAATAAGGAATTGGAAATGGTGTCAATTAACATTTGCAAAGGTGCATTTTAAAAGTATTGATTATCCTTTTGTCTAGGCAAACATTTTGGATTTTTTGTTTTATTTTGGAGACATAATCTCTCATTATCTCTTAGTTTTTGTAATATTTTTATTAACTCTCTTGCAAGCTCATATTTACAGCCCCTTATCGCTACAACAATCATCAACATGGTATACATACAATACATAGTATACTAATACTATGAAAATAGCTTGAAACTGGCATTTTTATCCATAATGTTGTAAATTAAACAACTACAGGTATTCATGATATATAAGTGGAAAAATAAAATGTTACAATACATACCATCGCATGGGGAAACAAAACCTTGTACCTCAAAAAGGTAATGTTTTCGTGAGAGTAAAAAAAGACAAACCATTTTGAAATTAAGTTACAAGGTTTTGTTTTGTTGGTATGTGTTACTATTTCTTGCAATTAAAGCAATTCATAGTTGTAGTAAAAGTAGGTTATCTTTGTAGATTCTCAGAAAAAACTTGAACTACCTACAAATTCACGATGAAAAATGTATTTTCATCAAAAAAAAGATACATGATTGTGTCACCCCTGCAATGATAAGAGCTTAAATTACAAAACATGAAAAGATCATTTTTGAAAATTGTACGCAAGCACTACTCAAATATAGCAAGTCTGGTCATACAACAACAATTTTAAAAGCAAATTTAGACTAGCTATTTAGACATCTAAGTAGGGCTTGTATCAAACTTTGCAATTATATTATAACATGTATAGTCTGCATTTCCAAAAACATGTCCAACTTTAGTGTTTTCAAACTGTATTTGCAGAGAGAGATATCCCTGTACCCTGTTTCCAAGTAGTTAGAGTGACGTCTGAAGTTCACAGCATAGTATCGCATGCCGAATGTCCATGCAATGGCATATGTTTCTTGATGATGAAAGTGTAATGGTGACATTGGAGGGTAAAGGTTGTGTTTTGGAATGGAATATTTCATCCATCCAATATGTTGAAAAAACAACTCGCATCACAACTGAATTACACTGGAAGATAATTAGTCCAACATGACAATAATATTTTCAGAATGCAGGTTTGCCAATTATGTCCATTCATGATCCATTTCATACAAGAACATAATTATTCCAAGACTTTAGCCAATGATTTGACCGCTGCCTTAGATCCCGCAGAGGTACCAAGATATGTGTTACATGTTACTTGCATATGGGTTCTGTTAACCTCGTTTATATCCTTCAGTTTGCCTAGTTCCATCCTTGTCCAATCTTGTTGGGTTCTAGTGTAGTCTTTCTTCTTGCGATTTTGTGCGTTGCTGCTGTACTTTGTTCTCAACTCCTCTCTGTAAAAGACACAAAAAACATTAATTGAATAATAAAGACAAATCAATTAAAATAACTAAAACAATTATGGAATTTTCCCTCTGTTTCTTAATGGTAAGATATTATGCTTTGTTCCTGTTGTTAGCTACACAATATAATCAGATTAATTTAAAACAAATGAACCTAAACATATTGATGTTAACTTCAGTTCATAATATGCATTGTTGGTAAAACACTATTACCTGAAATCAAGAGGGCTTGGTATCAAATGTCAGCTAACTAAATAGATTGAAAGATCATAATAACGATCAATTTGTGATATGATTGATTCATATTTTGGTTTCATGTTTTTCACATTTTGTTTTCTTAGTTGTCATTGTCATTCTTAAGAAGAAACGTCAACTAAAAAAATGTTTTTAATTAAGCAACTAATGTTATCATTTCTTAATAAGGGAATGCTTTGCTGGCTGCAGGAGGTTTACATGTGTCATGTATATCACACCATGCAGTTAACATTCCTAGCAGAAGTATGCTTAAGAGTAAGACAGTCATTGCAAGGTATCTTACAAATGATGAAATCACACAATTTACATTGATGTCAAGAAGTCTAGTACAAAATGGTCTGTTATTGCCCTCACTTACCTCAACTTTGGTACATCGCCCCAGTTGAGCTTATCTTTAGACATGTCACCAGACTTGACAAATTCTACAATGGGCCATTTAGGAAGTCTTGTGCTACCTTCTTTCTTGGATTCTGTATCTTGTATCATCTTGGGCCTGGATATTAAAAAGAAAAAGAAGAAAAAAAATGTTAAAGTCAATCAATCTTTCATAAGGCTTGACACTCCAAATAATCACATACCAAAAGAATCCCGCACAACGCCAGAGTTCTTTGTCTTAACCATCACCCGCCTAGACACTACAAATCCTATGTCATACATCTAGTACCACGCTCTTGCCCGGTCTAGCTGTTTCGTGCCATACTCTGTCGGGTTATCAAATATGTTTTTAAGCTTTCCCGTATTACAGCTTAGTCGGTAGAGTGTCTGACTTGCATGCACGCGACCAAGGTTCGATTGACGGCGCATCCGGAGAATGATTCCCCCCGGCCCCCAAATTTGACCCATTTTCTCGACTGGTAGTTTATTTCACAAAAACACGCCTAGGGAGATAGGGTTAATACACAAGTTAATGCTAGAGAACTGTGAATCAATTAGCTTATCCAACATATTTCTATGACAACAGTTAGTTGTTTCAATGTTTACACAGCGACATGATATTAGATCAGCTCTATGAATTTCTTTAAGCTGATATAAAATTGAACCTTTACTCCAATATTAGAATGTACATGATAAATAACATTTATTCTACTTACACAGGGTTTTCAACTCTTGGTGATCTTGGTGTTGAGGGAGGTATTCCATCAAGATCCCTAAACACAAAGAAAAGAAACAAAAAGATATTTATCAAATATACCACATTATAAAATACAACCATTTTTCATTTGGAACTTTCCCACAAAGAAGAAATGATGTATCAATCATGGATAACATACAGTATTCAATGCAGAGATTAGGCAACACGGAAAAACATACCTGAAAATTATGAGTTTTTTTATTTGGGTTTGTCTGTTTTTGTTTGCAACTGTAATACCATGATAGTATGAACAAGAAACCCAACAAATTTGGTAACTCATCAAATCTTTTTTTGGAAAGTTTCAATTTCAAAAGTTCTATATTATATTAAATAAAGGCATGCACAGTTAAAATAACTTTTTGAGGGTGTCATTTACACAATTGAAAACAAACCACCTGATATCTTATTATCATGCTACACTATTAACAGGGTGCGTGCAGATCCTTGAAAAGCCAAAAAAGTCCTTGAAAGTCCTTGAAAATGAAATTCCTTTTTCAAGGCCTTGAAAGTCCTTGGATTTTATGAAATGTCCTGAAAGTCTGGTGAAAGTCCTTGAAAAAAACAAATGTGCGGAAGCCATAATAAAGCCATATATATTCTGATTTTACCATTCATTTTTCCAACATATTGCCGCAGTCGCAGTGCCACTAAAGTTATATTTAATATTAAACCCTTCGCATGCTTTAGTGTATTGAATATTAATTTATTAAATCCAACTGAGCACCTCAAATAAATTCTTCCAAGTTTTTACGTTTTTACTCATTTTTATTTTCCATACTATTACTCTTTCATCTTTAATTATTCATTGAAAGTTATCAGTTATTTATTATGGATTAAATATTCTTTTTAAAATAAATTGTTGTTAAATAGTGTTAAACCAAGCCCAGCCAATAAGTTGTGAAGTAAGCATATAGCATGTAATGTGTTAATGGAGCACGTGCTGCTATGAAAAGGTCCCTTTCCCTAGGTCATGCAAGCACAGGTCAACCAAAACGTTTCTTTCATATGCAAATGAGTATCTGAGAATATATCATGCATATCACTAAAGGCATGATTGATAGGGGAGATGGGGGAGAAGGGGATGGGGGAAGATAGAGGAGGGGAGGGGATAAGGGGAGGGAAGGGATAAGGGGAGGGAGGGGATAAGGGGAGGGACGGAATGGTGATAGGGGGGAGGGAGGGGATAGGTGGGAGGGACCAGGGGAGTGGTTAAATTTAGTACATTTAAAGAGGTATACTTACACTACAGTGAGATAAAAAAAAACTAATTGGACTTAACTTGGTTTTCTTGAAGATAGGTAGTGAGGAAAATGATGTAAAAAATACTAATTGGACTTAACTTGGTTTTCTTGAAGATAGGGTAGTGAGGAAATAGCGATAGGGAGGGAATAGGGGTAGCCTAGGAGAGGGAGGGGTGGGGCATTGGTTATGCATATGGAGGGGAAGAGATGGGAGGAGGCAGGGGGGGGTTCTTCCAAAAACTGAAACTGTTTCTAATCAACTTAACTATCAGGTCATATCACCTTAAGGTTACAAACGTTAGGGTATGGGATATTTCTGGTGCGGTGGGGTGGGTGAGGGAGGGGGGTGGGGGGGGGGGTCAAAAAATAAAAATGTCTTATCAACTACCCTTTCAAGGCATATCCATGTTGTGGTTCAAAACTTTAGGGTAAGGGATATATTTGGATTTAAAGTTTCTTTTTTCAAATGAAAGCCTATGTTAAAGGAAATGTTCAAATGCCTATAACTCATTAAATATCCATATTATTTAAAAATGTCTAATCAACAACCCTTTCAGGGCATATCAATTTCGTGGTTCAAAACTTTAGGGTAAGGGATATATTTGGATTTAAAGTTTCTTTTTTCAAATGAAAGCCTATGTTAAAGGAAATGTTTAAATGCCTGTAACTCATTAAATATCCACATTATTTAAAAATGTCTAATCAACTACCCTTTCAGGGCATATTTCGTGGTTCAAAACTTTAGGGTAAGGGATATATTTGGATTTAAAGTTTCTTTTTTCAATTGAAAGCCTATGTTATAAAGGAAATGTTTAAATGCCTATAACTCATTACATATCCACATTGTTTTTGTATTTTGTAAACACTATACATGCAAGATAATGTTGATGTAAAAAGTGCATTTTAGCAGTTAGTAATTGTTCACTTTTTACAAAATTCACGGATCTCGAGTAAGTAGCTTAGGGTACTTGAAATATGAACTATTGGTCCTTGAAAAGTCCTTGAATTTGAAAGAGAGTTGCCTGCACGCACCCTGTATTAATCACTTAATATTTTGTTCATTACTGTTGACAGATTTTTTGTTTTATTCCGCTGTTTATATTTCAAATACTTACACATCCATGGTATGTGATACTTCTGGGTCCACTAAACCAATAGCTGTCTTCCGTGTGATGAACCCATGTTTGACATGATCCGGCTGCGAATTAACAAATATATCAAATTAATTTGCTGTAAGATGAACATTTTCATGACTACAGTTCCAAACAAAGGTATGAACATTCAGTGATATGAATGACTACATTTCCTCCTAAAGCTACCTCATTTCAACCGATGGTCTAATACATGCGTGGAAGCATGTTAAGTTCTTCAGATTGAAACTCAGTCAAGGGGTCATAAAGAAGTATATCTTATTAGGAGCTACCATGGACCAAATTGAATTATGCTTTATACAAAACTCATACATTTTGACAACTCGGAACACTGAAATCAGCTGATATTCTCACTCCTGATAATAATGTAACCAACTATAGTTTGATCATCTCCAAATTGGTGAACCTCCTTACAGCAGCAAATAAGGATGTATGGGCACATGAATGCAACAAACACACAGTGAATCAAATGTGTCACACGTGCGTTTTGGCCAAATTGCACCTATTCTATTGGATTACTTTTTACACATGGAGAGATAAAAAATGTATATTTCTCGCCAATTTGGAACTAATCAAACTATAGTTATGGACTTAGGTGCATCAATATAAGGATATGGTACTTACATAATCAAGGATGTATTGCGCTGTGTAGGTATTGTAGTAAGGTTCTAAACTGGAAAAGATGAACGGTGAATATGGCTTGCTGTAGAGATAAACAACAAATGGGATAAACAGAAATAAGCTGTTATGTTTTTATATTAGATCATAAATTGGGTCTTAAAACAAAACATTACTTTTGATGATCGATGTAAGATTTAAAAGATATATCACAAATAGATATATCATGTTTTTATTACATGTACTCATATAAACACAAAGGCTCAAATCCCAAGGTTCGCACAAATACCAATCAATCAACTAAACAGATACATGGTTCTCTATTACTCTCAACCTCCCTATAGCCACTAGCTGTACCTCCCTAACCACTACCACAAAACGGTTGACTTACAATTCTCCCTACCACTAGCTGTACCTCCCTAACCACTACCACAAAACTGTTGACTTATAAATCTCCCTACCACTAGCTGTACCTCCCTAACCACTACCACAAAACTGTTGACTTACAATTCTCCCTACCACTAGCTGTACCTCCCTAACCACTACCACAAAACTGTTGACTTACAAATCTGGCCTGATTATTCTAGTAGCTTCTTTCTCCAGGCTTTTTTGTAGTCTGTCAAACTCTGCCTCAAATTGCCTCTTATGTTCTGGATCTTCTGGACTTTCAGATGTATCGCTTTTTGCAGCTGCAGATAAAGAACAACAGTTATTACGACAATTATGACTATGATTTCTAACGGGAAAAGATGTCAATTACTCTAGTCTTAGCATTCTTTAGTAAACACGGAAGCTTATTGTAGAATAACCTTGTAAAGTGAAAGGACAGGGGGATAGTTATCTTATCTGCAATACAAATGCTGTTACCCAAAATCCCCTACATTTACTTGATAACCCAGGGGCAACTGATATATAAGCATCCACATAAATGAAAATAGGGATTAACAGGGATTTGTTACCACAACGAAGGCCTGATGCTAAGGGTATCAACATGGAAAACTTCAGAGAGCTGGGGTATTGTTTTCAACAATTTAAAGAATCTGCACTAAGGGTACCTGACCAAAACTAGTCTAAAATGCAAATAAAATCATGACAATAAGAAAAACTACTAACACAGATTTGAGCAATCAACAGTTTCTTATTGTTGATGTTTTAAATTAGGGCATATCTGTTGAGGTTATGTGTCACCACGAAAAATCCTTATAAAGGGTCACTCTTTTTCTTTGAGAATCTGCAATAAGGGTGGTTTCTGTTAGTGCATTCTGACAACTTTTGAATGAGTAGCCCCTGAAGACTTGATCGACATCAATACAAATTCAGATTGACACTTACCCCCTCCATCTTCTTCATCATCTTTTGCTTCTTCCTTAGAACCTTTTTTGTCGTTGCCTTTTCCTTTTGCATCCTTCTTTTCTTTCTCCTTCTTTTTCTTCTTCTGTTGACCCGGGGTTGTTTTGGTACATTCTAATTCTCGTACTATAAGATTATCATCTTCATCATCAGCCAGCCATCGATTGCAATCAAACTCGTACATCGTGCCATCTTCACTATCACCAACCACTACCTGTGTATCAAAGACATATGTTAGAGCCATTCTATATTTTATTCTCTGAATGGTATCTGAGAACCATGGCCCACACCTTGGAGGTCATGTCCGATAGTATATAAATGGTCAAGCTGGACCCTATAGGTGTTATCCAGAAACTTTCTGATTTTGAATCCTTGAAGTGAAGTGGAGTTGGCAGCAGCTTCTGGTAGTCATCCATTAGGCCCTACTGTCTGATTGCAGAGATATTATCTTGTAGTATCTAACATAGAATTTTCTTGATAAATTTGAAGTTGTGTTATTTTGTTGTTAACTATGTTAATGTTGCTTGCTAGTTTGAAAGACTTGATAGTATAATGATTTGTTTGATCCTCTTAAAGGGGTACTAATTAGGATAAACACCGGGATTTCTACATTTTTACAATTGTATTACATATACACAAACTTACAGTTGTAAGGATTAATAAAATCCCAGCTCAGGCAGCATTTTATGGTAAACAGCGTTACGCGATTCATTTATTTTCGATTAAAATTACATACGATATTACATAGAGGGCTTTTAAAAAAAAGGTTTAAATAAATAGCAATGATATTTCAACATATTTCAACATTGTTTTAATCAAGTTTTGCTGTTTTTTGTGAGTAGAAACAACAATAATGGCCCATTATAATGATTATCTTTAATTTTGAATTAAATTTTGTAAAATAAATAAATCTTAAACATCTCTTGAACCCCTTTATTGATGTGGAACGCCTGTTTGGGATCCACTCCCAATCCCCTCTCCTCAAGTCCATTGGATGTTCAAAGCAATATCCCTAGACCACATACAATACTTAATTTGCAAATATCTGATACATTTTAAAGTAATCACCTACCTTATCTAAGTACCATGCGGGTCCTGCACCTGAGTTGTCATGTCCGATCTTAACCTTGCTAAGTTTACCAAGTTTACTTGCTTTTACAACGAATACGTCTTTTCTGTGAACAGAGAAAATGTAAGGCAACAAAACCATTGATAAATGAATGCTGATCAATTGAATTTACAGAATGTAAGGCTGTTTAATTAAAGAGTAATGGGTAAAAAATAGTTGGTATTGACATCAGATTCATATTAACAACGTCTGTCTACAGAGTCACCTAAATGGCACTAACAAAAGGCATTTCAGGTACTATGAACCATGTATAGTAAATTAAAGCCATTCATATTTTAGCAAGCATAGCAATAACATTCACATATCTTCAAGTGTTTTAAAACAAATGTTCTCTTGCCATGAGAAAAATGTTCTCTTGCCATGAGAACAACAAATATTCCTGGGAATCATTTCTTTAAGAAGGAGTGCAAATGAACCAAACCAAATGTATTACCGTAAGAATTACAATCAAAGTGGGTTTTTTGTAATAGTTTCAGGGTCATGTATGGATACTAGCAATTCTTCACTTCATAGTAGTTTTCATTATTCCCTTGTTGAAAATATTCACTCCCAAGTTTTAATATCCTTATGCACTTACTTGTTTTTTTCAAAGTTGTTATCTATGTTGTCTAATGTTATTCCTGCCGATTCCCCATCTTCACCAAACAATGTGATCAGTACATTGGCATCGGTCCCTGCTGTCATTTTGCTCCCAGTGTAAATGTGCACTACATATTTGTTGTCACCTGAAATTGACAGGACAGAGTATCAATATGTGCAATGATAAAACATACATTTAATAACTGTTTGGCATAAAAAACATTTATGGTCATTTCTTGCTTTTAGACAATAAAACTTCCCAGACTTCCACCTCAGATTTCCTACACAAAACTCCAGCTGGTATTTGACTGCTCTAACTAAGTGTTGTCACTCTGGTGGGATGCAGATGTTTTACTGTTTTGCTAATACATCAGGTACAGAAGTGTCAACATATCCTTGTGTTTTATGTGTGTGTCCATTCAATCACTCACCTTCCCCTATCTCTCTGTCCCCTCCGCTGTTATTATTGCTATTTCCCGTCTCTGCTGATTTTTCTGTTGCCTTCTCTTGCGGTTTCTTCTGTTCTTTTTCCTTCTCTTGCGGTTTCTTCTGTTCTTTTTCTTTTTCTTTTGTGGCTAAAATAAATAAAATGGTTGATACATTTTCAAAACTCATTCAAGCATATTGATAAAATAGTGGTATTATTTAAGATATTTTTATTACAAGTATTAAAAATTAAATGCATTGTATCGTTTTTCATAACATTATGCTTGTACAAATATTCAGTTAGTTTAAAACTATTACTTCAAAGAATTAAAAAATGAAAATATTTGTTGAGTCTTGAACCTATACATGTTTGCAACAATATTTAACTCATCATCATTCGCTCCAGACAAGCGACTTGAATGCATTGATCACCAGATAACCGGGTCACAGAGAATTCTGGTATAATCACTGCTATATGCTTATCTTATAATCTATAATTGGGGATTATGTTCTGTATAACGAATCAATTCATATCCTCATCTTATCTGTAATAATTATATTCTGACCCAAGTATCATAACATGAAAAATACTCCAGAGAAATTCAGGAAATTTAGACACCCGACAGGTTTTAAACTGTCTATTATATTTGCTAAAACAGCTATTACTGGTTAGGAAATAAATAATAATCAATGCACTTACGAGGAGTTGATTTGCTGCATTCCAATTCTCGTACTATTAGATTATCATCCTCATCATCGGCTAACCAACGATCACATGGGAACTCATAGGTAGCACCATCTTCTACATCGTCAACAATAACCTGAACAAATATAAAATTCACACATATCATAATAACTATGGTAGAAAAAGTTTAAACTGAGCAGCAATTAATTTGAGATTTTCCAATTTTAATTTGAAAACAATTTTGACAACTTCCCTACAATATTTCAAAATGAGACATTTTGAATAACAATATCAAAGTCATATTTTGAAAATTTTATTTTAAAATGTTCAAAGTTAAAAACACAAGACGGATCCAATATCTTTCAAAACATTTTGCCTCTTCAATCTTTTCCGTAACTTCATCCAATCCGTTGCCCGAATGTACATGTATGTCAGCGTGTATTCTAAGAAATAATAATGTACATGTATGCCCCAAAGCAAGGATTTGTCTCTAATTCTGCAATAATATATACATGTGCCAACAGTAAAAGTAAAGCTTCTTAAGCTCGCGCGCGGTGTGCCCATCTCTCTTTCATTAGCGTTTTATAGGCCAGACTCCCCCATGTAATTTTTGGCTGTGGGGGGTTCGCCGCTCCTCCCGCACTGCGAGTCTGTTTTACTTCCCAACATGAATTAATGCCGGTACCCAATTATACACCTGGGTGAAGCGTGGCAAGGCAAGTGCAGTTAAGTGCCTTGCCCAAGGACACAACACGCTGGCAGCAACGGGGCTCGAACCCACAACCTTTGTATTGTGGAGCGAGAGTGAATCCGTTGGACCATGTGTGCAAACAGAATTAGAGTTAAGATGGAGAAATCTCATCCTTGAGATATTCCCAAAGGATCTGGCTGGTAAGAGTGGATCTAATAGGGACTGTAAATTTGTGTTTTTTAGGTATAATGTGCATGCGTTAAAAACACCACAAATGCACAGCTATGTTGCGCTTTTCTATGTTAAACCATAATCTTTAATTCAAAACTAAATTCACTGTGTATTATAATAAATGCTTCCACTGTTGCTCCTTTTCCCCATCCCTAATAACCTAAGAGTTTTTAAAACAAACTCACCTTATCTAAGTACCATGCTGCTCCAGCACCCGTATTGTCATGGCCAACTATTATCTTACTCAATGGACCAAGATCATTGGCAGTTATATTAAATTTGTCTTCACTATAAAGAAAACAAATAAAAATAAGATATTATATGTACGGTATAGCATTTTTCAATACATTTTCAAACAGCCCATATATTAAGATGATGACACATGGGACAAATGCAAAGAGGATCTAATTTAACTGTTCCAGATGATGTATATTAACCAATTGTCAGTAGAGAGCCTCTTGAAATTCGCAATGCAACAACACATTCTAGACCGATGACAAGAGAAGAGGTCGCAACTAATATTAAATTTCTGCCCAGATTTAACAAATATACATATAATGAAGACTGCAAACTGCATGCGATTCAACATTTAAGAATCAAACTTTCTGGGATTTAATTTTAATTTATTAGGTCCCGTCCCTCTATTGTTGAAATAGCTGTAGGCATGAACAGACAATGTTATACCTAGCAATCATAAGTATGTCAGATTGACTGATACATTAAAACTGGCTTCATCAACAAAACAACAAAGACTTCACAAAAAAAGTCATCACAAACTTACTTATTCTTCTCAAAGTTATTCCCTTCATTGTCTAGTTTCCTCTCTCCTGACTCTCCATTAGGACCATACAGTGTAATCAGTACATTGGCATCTGTCCCAGCCGTAAACTTACTACCAGTAAAGACACGGATCAAATATTTGTTGCTCCCATCCTGATGGAAAACACACAAAGCAATAGTAACATTTAGGTTAATAAAAATAACAATGTCAGAGTAACACGTATGAAAAGATTTGTTGAATCGAAGCCAAGGATTGACACTGCCTTCAACCTTGGTATATGTTTATCTTTGTGAGCAAGCCGTCATACAATGACTGGATGATTAAGAATTACTATGGTCGATTGTCAATCTTAGAATTCATAATTAAAAAGTATCCCCTGTCCCTGTGGATACAGAAAACTTCCAATCAGCTTTATTGAATTGAATCGTGCATGGTTTCACAGATGTTCAACCCAACAAATTCTTTGACATTAGAGGCCAGAATTGAAGTTTTGAGAGGACACAGCGAGTTGTCAACCCGAGACGTTCGTTAACATACAGGTTAACACTATTAGAAAATAGGTATTATCAATTATTATTTATATGTGGCTTCCAAACAGTACAATCAAACTGCGTATTGAATATTGTACACCAAAAGTACCCGCATGTGAACAATATTCAAAAAATATTATGCGGCTCAGAAAGTGTGCCCGAAGTAATGCGCATGATGCGCAAGGGTACATTTTTGAGATCAGCGTTTCAATCTCCCTGAAATTAATGTCAGTTTGGGATCCGATAATTGATCTTATTTTTATAAAAACAGTCTGTTAATAAATAATATTGAATGTCTTATTAAGTTATTTTTGTGTGATACAAAACAAGACTAGTATTACTGCACTCATATAAAACTTTTGCACTCGTCTTTGTTTGAGTCGTGCAATTTTTTCTAGCAAATTATTCCATCACCGAACCAGGCACATTCAATCAAAGAAGCTGTACTCGAGTCAAGTCAAGTAACTGTGTATTCTACAATTGCAGCACATAAACGAGCGTGCCTACTAGAGCCGCTGGCGTATACATACGAGCATAAATGCTGCGGATGTAAAGTTACGTCAATGTCCACAGGTAGACAAATAGAGTACAGTACTAGTATAAACTTAAAACATTAGTTAACATTTGGCATTGTTACAGACTGTTACATGTCTGACATGAAACCAAACGCAACTAAAAAAGCACACCAGCGCACAACCAAATTCCTTCTCGCTTGGCTCCAGATGGAGTGTTTTCAAGTATTTCTACAGATGGCTTTTTAGGCTTTGAGTGTGATACAAGAATATCTCTGTATCTGTCTACAGATACAGAGATATTCTTGTATCACACTCAAAGCCTAAAAAGCCATTGAATATCATAAATTTAATATATTTATCACATAAAATTGTCCTGTATATTAGCAGTGAGAGTGCTCAAAGCTCAATACTTCGGTAGTCACCGTTGGTAGAGCAAAATATATATATTTATCATGTAAAACTTCTAGCATTGCTGAGCAGCAATGCTAGAAGTTTTACATGATAATAAATATTTATACCCAGGGTATTACACGCACAAATTAATATATAAATAGCTACGAAAACAAGGATAGACAATGGCGTCATTTCTTTACTGTGGCGGGAATAGGGCGATTGAAACTCAAGCCAGTATTTCTAGGAAACAGAAACAAGTTGAGATATCTAATTAAAGGCATACATATTATTAAACATGATATCTGAAACTAAAGCAAAAGTTTGACTAATTTGATTCAAAAACTGACTCAGATGCTTTTATTTCATATAATAGCATATAGCTATCACTCAGACGGAGAGCTATGATTCAGAGCTATAATAAAGTAATAATCTAATATATGAATATTTAAACATAAACATATAGCTGCCCTAGGTTCATGAGTTAACATGTTTATGTTTAATTTAATATAGAAGAGGACTACAAATGTTATCAACCAGTGTAAGACGTATACTATCACCAATCCCGACCAGTTTTAATTCAAGACCACCGTAGGGCGTTACCGATTTCATCATGATCAGACACAACGAAGCATCAAAGCAAGACTAATTCCACTAATTACTGTAACGAATAGTGCCCTTCGTCTTCGAACCTGATGACGAAACCATGTCCATGCCTGGCATATCATCTAGTTTGGCTTCTGAAATGAAGGAGGAGTAATCAGAGACATGCTCCCCATCCCCACACCACCCAATGTCCTGTAATAAGTGTATTATAACTAGACTGATCACCTCCTCCTGTACATATCATAGAGTAGACTAGTTAATACTAGTAATACTTAATACTAGTGCACTCACTCAGTGACTCAGCTCAGTATTTTGTATCCTGTCTAGTGTCTGTTGACTTCATTTCTACCTTCTTTTTTCACTTGAACCTATTGCTTTGGCTGTGACGTCAAACCTGCACCCACATCTTAGTTTAGCTCCCGTTAGGATTACTTACTTCTCAAGCTTCAAGAGATTACCATTTTTCAGATTCAGATTATTATAAATAAGCTTATTTTTAAAATGTTCAACTTCCAAGAACCTTTTTTGCGAAATTACTTGCAAATCTTCTCTTTGATGAACTCACCTTATCACCCATTGCTAAAATAGTTCCTTATCTGTCGTTTTATGTATCCTTGTAAGGCAAATGTTTTATTTGTATGCATGTAGGCCTATGTGTTTATTCGTTCGTGCCATCGATCATCATCTGCTGCAGTTCTGTTTTATTTTTGCTTTCACACACACACATCGCGGGATTACAGGCGTTGGTGTTGTTGCTATGGCGAGTACGGTATATGACGTAGCCGGGTAACCTCACTTTAACGACGCAGTTCTAAATATTGCATTTTGGAGTGACGACAATTCTGAACAGATTATTGTACTACGCGGTTATCAGTAACGCCAGAGGGTGCACAGGGTTTTAAACCCATTATAAAATTTAGGATTCTATACAGACAGCAGGGTCGGGATGAAAGGACAATGATAAGCCTATGTATTTAAGATTAAAAACGTATTCTAACAGTTTATTTCATGTTATGATCCCAAGATGAGGCGAAATTATTCTGAATCTGATGATTTCATGATGACAGCCGAGAGCAGTCATCATGAAATATCAGAATAATTTTAAGATGATCATGACAACAACAAAAAATCTCCCCCGTCTCACCATCTACCAAATACTCTAATTCTAATCAAGGCAAGGAGTTACTATAGTAAACTATAACTCCTTGCTCTAATCAAGCAGGGTGTAAAGAAGTAAAACAAAAGCATGCTTGCAATCCCACTCTCATTAGTATTCCCTACCAAACAATCACAGGCCACACGTGTACCCAGACTATCACATAATTAACAGATAGGCCTAAAGACAATAGTATGGTGTTTTAATTCTCGACAATAATTAAACAACAATGTGTCTCCGAAAAATACATTATTGAGAATTAAGGCCAATTTTTTTATTTACTCTTTCATTTGATACATTGTGTCAAATTGTTTGCATCCACCAGGAATCTCACCTAAGTTCCTGCATCCACATATCTCTTGTGTCAAAGAGGACGTAATTTTGGATTGGGGTAGACTTTCCACCCAAAAGGACCAGGAAAATAAGCATTTTTTATTGTCTTCTAAGTCTTGCTCACTTGTACTATCACTTCTCTCAAAGGGTATATTGTGTAAACTTTTCCAGGGGATGCCCTCAATCCTCGGGAAAAAAATTGAAGTAGATTTTCTTGCAGAAGATTTACTTTTCTAATCATAAATCATAAATATATTCCAAGTTACAGAGCGATACAATTCATAATAACCTCAAAATCATTGTTTTTAGAGTGAATTTAGAGTAAAATTTAAAAAAATAGATTGTATCTGCTTTCATAGTAAAAATCAATGATAGAGGGCGCTACTTGGAAAAGATCACATAATATGCCTTAAAGGTTCAGCTTTCTAGTCCGATTTTCAACTTGATGTTTTCTATTCTACTTGAATGGTCATCCTAAAAATATATAAACACAACACCAAAAAAGTAAGTCCCCCTCTCAAAATTTCGTCATAACGTCGTAAGGTAACACAATTTACCAATAAAACTTAGTTAGAAATAATCCTATGACTGTTTCCTAAGTGGTGTTTGAAAATGAAAGAAGACAAAAACTGCCCTTCTCAAAAGTCACAACTCACTATGCTAATATCTGAGCCAAGAAGTGGATTTACATGGCTGAATGATTACACATTACAGTAATATTCGCTCAACCACGGGTGTTTTTCCATTAGTAAGAAGCAATTCATAAACTTATGTGACTTTTGAAAAGGGCAGTTTTTGTCTTTCATTTGAGCTTATTCAGCCATGAAGTCATGTACATCTTTCATTTTCAAACACCACTTTAGGAAACAGTCATAGGATTATTTCTAAGTAAGTTTTATTGGTAAAATGTTTTACCTTACGATGTTATGGCGAAATTTTGAGAGGGGACTTACTTTTGGTGTTGTGTTTAGTTGCATTCCAAAATTTGAGTTTGTTTGTTTACACGGTCGGTCCGTGTACAGACACACGCTTGGGTCCTGAAGGGACCAGACTCAAGCAAATTGCTCGGGCCAGGCTTAAAAAGCCTATAAACATGCTGGTTGAATTATTATTAAAAACAGCCACTCCCAACAAATAAAGTTAACAATTTTGCTGTCAGCCTTCAGACATGAGAAAAGAATAGTCTTGATCCAATCTCATTTACATAACTCCAATGGTATTTATTTTAGAAGCACATGGTGACATGAAATAGTACACACACCAGCCGGGTGGTTGCGTGGTTAACCACCTTTGGCAGTAATTCACTTCATTTTGGCCTTTTTAAAGGCCCATCAACATTATTTTGCTATCAGAAGAAACCCCATACTTTTCTAATATTTCTATAAAATGTTTAGCGCAAAATAATGTTTCATTTAGATGTTGTTGATGGGCATAAGAAATCTGAAGTGATGGGAACATCCCACCTTGAAGTTGAAGATGAAGAAATCACACCCAAGTGATGAACCAATTTGAATTTGGTCTTTCCACATTGAAGCCAATATTAGAGCTTCTAATCTGTATAACTTAACTTGGTTAGGAATGTGCTCAGGCTTTTATTTGCCCTCTTATTTGAAATAGAAATTGATAGCTTCAACAAACAACTTATTATTTTCAATTCAGTTCACTTTATTCAGCAAAATGACAACATAAAATGACAATATTAAAATATTACTTGACTTGCATTTTGGACATTCAGTGTTTCAACAAACTATTTTCAAGTAAAATCAAATCAAAAGAAAGACCAATCACCAAGTTGATTAAGTTGCATAATTTTAATACACAAACAAAATACAAAATTCCATTGAAACCAACTGAGATAACTATAATTAATTTAAAATTACAATCACCAGGTGCACTGATATCAATGAAGATAATAATTTGTTTACTGAACATATATAAACACACTATTTTATAAATAATATATGCAAATGTAAAACATTAACACCTCTTGAGTAACTGTTACAAAATTAGGGATCAATCATTAGTCTTTTGTTGGGCAAAAGATGTTTTAAACTTGAAACTGCATGTATTTCTATAATTTTATTTTAGGGAAGGAAACAAGATAAAATGTTTATAAAATGGACAAAGCTTTCTGACAAATTAAGACTTTTAAGAGCAAAACATATCTGAAGTTTGCCTCAATATTGGTAAACATCTATGAACATCTCTTTCTCCCAATAGACTGGCATACAGATTGAGCCCCATTATGTGAATTAAAGATCTTTTGACCTCAACAAAGATGTTAAGCTTCCGATTCAATTCCACAGGGTTTGTCAACCTATTTTTGCATCAATCATTTCAAGGAATGATATGTTCATACATCATAATAATCCAGTATACCATGTTTTTTCTTAATCAGTAAAGTATAACATCAAATCATAAATCATGTCTCTACATTTAAGGTTGCTTAAGACTCGGTGGAATACTGTAAAAGTAGAAATTTTCGCGAGGTTTTTATTTTCGCGAATCAATCCTCATCCCCAAAAATATAAACTCGCCGAAAATTATTGACTTCCATTGACATTTGTTCACAAATATTGAAAATCGCGAAAATAAAAAATCGTGAAAGCCTGTTATGACCATTTTCGTGAAAATATCTTATCGCGAAAATATTGACTTTTACAGTATTTACCTGTAGTTTGGTTCTTTCCAGATTCACTCTACTCGTCTGTCTTATCTTCAAAATTGATCTACTATATCATATGCCTCCATGTATTGGATTGCAAGATAACATTAACTTCAAAACCATCCCAGGTACCATCTCTACTCTAGCCATGGCACATAATTATATAATCAAACTCACACCGAATGTGCCATTTAAGATGCATAAGGTGGGTTCATGTTTATATACTTTTTGACCAATAACACATATCTGGGACATAGTCCCAGCAGCCATGAATAAAGTCTTTGATGAACACCATTGACCTGTAAGACACTTCAGTGTACCATTGATGCATGCCCGGGACCTAAAGTACACTTTTATTCCATTTACTTAACTTTTATTTCCAGGTTTACACACTAGCTTACCGGATCCCTTTCATGAGAATCAATTTGATTTTAACACTGTGTAACAAACATCTACTTGTGCATGTGATAGTAATAAATGCAGCATATACAACAAACCAACAGTCGTCGTCATATGATTATACTCAGCCAGTCCAAGTGAATTTATGGGATACCACAACACTAAAACGCGCTCTCCAGTCTCTGGTGAATAACACAATAGAATCCCCTTCAACTATCATTTCACATCCCATGGATATAGACATGACTAGGCAGCAGGAAGTTTACAAGTTTCTGAATTTATTCAGCATGAAATATTTATACAAATAAGACAACATAAATAATATTGGATATAACTGTGTTAGGGAATCGTAATAAAACCAAGGGGAGAGGTTTTTACAAGCGTGAGCCCCTTCTTACTTAAGATATCAAATTATTTGTAATTTTCTGTATGAAGTGCTATGCAAAGGTTAACCATTGGTACATTCAGTGAATGGTACTTTTTAATGCGGAATACTATATCTTATTAACCATCTGTGTACAGAAACCTATAAATATTTGATTTAATTGCTATAAACATGTGAACAGTTAGTTAATAAGCCATTTCACAACAAGCCAACTCTATTAACATTTGGACAATGTTTGATTTCCTTCAATGGAGTCTATCTCAGCTATTAAAAACATGTTAACAAATTTGATGGGTCATCATTGGTCATTGTATTTAGAAATGTGGTCCCTTTTTGGTTCTCTATCATTGCCGCAACAGTTGTTGAATAAGTAGTCATTGTTCAAAGATTGATCAGCAGGCTAGTGTGAAAAGGCTTATTAAAATGCACAACAAAAACAAATAAAAACATAAAGACAACATCTTCTTCAATATAACATTAGTAAAATCACACATTACATATGTGCTGTGTCATCACAAAGTTCTCTTCACCATATCCTATATATGCTTTTCAAAAATGTCTACAACTAAGTGTTTCTAAGTGCTTTCATCATGATTTGTCTATGGTTTCTGTTGGTTTGACATAGATTCCTTCCACTGCTTTCCAATAGTTTGAGGAATTTGGATTAGGGTAGCATGAGACCTCTTTCTGGCCATGGATTGGTCGACCAAATACATCACCTGTTACTGTTAAATGCCTAATGGAAGAAAAGAGAAAAAATGGTGGTTAAAAACAGTTGGATACAGTAATGAATATTCAAATACATTCATCCTACACCAGTGGCGTAGCCAGAGGGGGGGGGGGCGATCGCCCCCCCCCCCCCCCCCCAATATTGACGTTGTGTCGGTTGAGATTGGCACTGTCGGTTCATTTGACCAGAGAAATCATGGAATTATGATGGTCAAAAATACACATAACAGTCACCTAAATACAATATTTGTTGGTACAAGTTTGTTTAGAGCCAAAATGTACCTCAATCGTGCCAAAAATAGGTCTAAAGTCAAAAAATTCGCGCGCTACGCGCGCATGTCTTCACTAATTATAATCTGTCGGTTCATTTTCAGTTCTCGCCCCACCAATATGAATAACCTGGCTACACTGTCCTACACCTAACACAAAAATGTTCCTGACTAGGTGCTTTAATGTTAGCTAATTTACAATCAGTAATTGGTATGAAAAACTGAGATCAAACGAGAACATTTCCTCTCCACAATATGATGCCTTATTCATAAAATCTATTGAATACTTTTAAAGTTATGATGACCCAAGTAACCATACCAACCAAGCACAAAGTTGCAGGAGAAAGATTTTCAATGGGATATCTATCATTCATTACCTAGTGTGTGTGCAGCATGATAATTTGTGTGAAATGAATCACAACTCGCCATTCATCCATACTTGCCTGACCGGTTTCGATAGCACAGTGTTCAATACAAATCAATGACATCCCATACAAAACACCTGTTAGGCGTCGTTACTAAAAACATATCCACTCAATTTTTATGAATGATGTGCCATATTGTGGAGAGAAAATATTTGCTCGTTTAGTGCATATCTTAGATTTTTAATTCTGATTACTGATTTTGAATTAGCTAACATAAAAGCACCTGGTCAGGAACTTTTATATACTTAATGATACCAACCGGAAACATGAATGCCTACGTGATATGATTTGATGCGAACACATCATACGCAGAACTATGCCTGGGGCGGGCATAGTCTAATTTGTTTGAGGGCATAGTTAAAATTATGTACACACTTTTAACCAATCAGATGACAGGTCTCTTTAGATGATGTACATGTGATACGACCAAGCAAAGTGAGTCTGAATTTTAAAAACTAGCGGAAAACCACGCTTTGCTAGTATGCCCCCTCCCTTCAGTGGTTTGTAGGGGATGGTCTTTTTCTTTTTGGTTTGTGGTCCCAAAATGTAATTTATCATCATTTTTTATGCTCCCCCTCCCCCCCCCCCCCCCCCCCCCCCCGATCAACGAACTTGATTATTGTTACGACCCCCCTACTCAGGCCCATCTAGTATTGGTTATTTGGAATATTGTTGATGGGGAAACAGTTGATGAGGAAGGGGAAAATGACAATACTTGATTTTATCTGAGACTATTAGTTATATTAGTCTCAGATTTTATTGGCCATTTACAATGTAACATTTGGCATTTCCAGGTTTACACACTAGCTAACCGAATCCCTTTCATGAGAATCAATTTGATTTTCACACTGTGTAACAAACATCTACTTGTGCATGTGATAGTAATAAATGATTACAAAATCCCCATCAAGAATGGACAATAAATTCCTTAAATATGAGCAAATGAAGGGTTTTCAAAACAATAGAAAAAAAATTAAAAATCTATCCTTTGTTTGGTTATATCTCAGTCACAATCAATATAGGATACAACATTGTGTTAGTGTGTTAAATTACACTTACTGTTCTGTGACGGCATGTTTGAACCTGATGTTTTCATTTCTTCTCCAATACGTGGTTGAACATACGACTGTCCAATTATCACCTGCAAAAAGATTAAAGAAGTACATGTAAATTCTATTAGGGATGCTACAGGACTGGGGCAGGGAAGATTTAAGTCTACATAAACCGTAATCAGGGTTGTCTCCAGGGCAATTTGAGTGCCGGCTAATTTTACTGATGGCGAGCGGAGTGAGTGTAGCGAACGGAGCGCAGCGGATCACGACGCGGGGTCCAGGGGCCTGCTTAGGGTTTTTTTTAGGTTTTTTGTAATGCAATTTGGCCTATTTGGGGGTTCCTGCCACATAATTTCTTATTTTATGAGGCAGTTTAATGATTTTATCCATGGAAGAAAAAAAATAATAATAATATTTTTATTTTTTTAGTGCCGGGTTTTTTTTAGTGCCGGTCGGCCAGCGTGAGTGCCGGCTACACCCGACCGGCGTGGAGACAACCCTGACCGTAATGCTCCTAAACACTACAAAACCCAACACTGCAATGGCCATCTTCGCACGGCCTTGTGGTCAATCTCGTACCACGCTCTGCCAGGCGGTCAACTTACGAAAAAACATCAGTTTTTGAAGCTAACCCATGTAGCCCAGTTGGTAGAGTCTCAGACTTGCACACACGCAGCCGGGTTCGATCCCCGGATTTTTTAATTCGAACATTTATCAACTTTAAATACTCAAAGATCATTCCGTGCCATCGAAGTATGGACCGATGCTTGTTCCGCCATCGCCATTTTGCAAACCCGGAAGTGTAATATCACCGTTTACGAAGACAAAGTTGTAAGCATTGAATACTGAAATTAACTTAATCGCACTTCCAATCGCACTCGGTAGATGAGGGTTCCACTATATCTTTGATCACAACGACACAATTCGGTTTATACAACGAGAGTGAATAATAGGGGTTAGAGACTCGTTCTGTTACAAAATCTATGAATGAGGTTCTATCAGTCTGACACATGTTTCACCTAACATGCAAACGAACCTGAAAAGGTCGTCTTTATTCACTAGGACAGGCACACTATTATGCGCACAATTATGGAAAGCCCACCCCCTCCCCTGGCTTATACAGCCTACTCATTTACTCACCATCATCTCCATTTCCATCTTCTCCAAAGCAACTGACTTCTTGATTATGTGATAACGGCGATTGAAAATGATGACTATGAAGATTACGACGTGTGGCTACATGCATTAGTCTGATGGTGCTGCCGCATTTGACAGGGTTTCTGTGAAATTTGAAATACAATGGTTTAAATTTTAATATAAATGATGCAAACATTATTTTCTTCCCTATCTGTATCCTTTCAAAACTAGGAATTTCAAACACCAAAAATAAATTGTGACACCATTGATAATCACACTTTATGCCACAAAAAATGCTCCCTTCCCCCTTATGCAGGGTTTATTCTAATTTCTAATTCATGTAAAATCATGTTCAATGTTGCATACACATAACATAAGCCCCTGACATGAGTGAAACAAGCATTGTTTAAAGTGGGCAAACGAATCACTCGGGTAAGGTTGGTCCAGGGATTTTTGTATTCAAAAAAAAAATTCATGAATTTTGGGGGCATTTTCAACAACTTACGATTTTTGTTAAACATTTTCAAAAAATTGCAATTGTTTTCAATTCTAAAATTAAGACAACTAAAAAATGGGTCGGTCAGGCCCTAGAAGGCTAGAACATGGGGGGGGGGGGGTTGTCTTATCTAATCCTGAGTTTACATCATTCAAAATGACTTTAGTCATTTACTCTGACGAAGGATTCAGAAGTCATGTAGGAATGTTACAATGGTTACATTACAACTGAATACCGATGTGTAGTACACAGGATAAGGGAGGCAGGGATGTAGCTACACTGGTCGGTGTAGGTCGGTAGCGACTGGCTCTACTAAGGTTAAACAACCTGCACTCACACTAATTTTCAGACAAATTAACCAGCGCTAGACTCAAAAATTGAGTAAATGTACATCAAATACGGAAATACCACAAAATGGCTGAGAATGCCAGAGCGTGACGATAAATGTGTGAGATTTTAGCCTGCACCAAAATGTGGCTAGCTACAACCCTGAGGGAAGGATACATCACTCTTAGAAATACTACATGACATGTTTTAGTTTCTGTATTGATTGTTGAACTTCAAGGTTTATTGTAGAATATCTCCATATTTGTATAGATCCTATGAGAAAGAGAAAACATACATCAACTCACCCTCTTGCACATGATTTGTCACCTTTGCTTTTGATTTGCCAGTAGCTATTTTTATCAGCTGCTGAATCTACTGCTGTTACAGACTACAAAGGAATTAAACAAAAAAATATCATTAAGTTATAAACAGTGTTCGAAATAGAGGGGTTTTACATGCACAAATGCATGTAACTTTGGCTCTGTGCATGTAAACATTTGCCTGTGTGCATGTAAAATTGTGATATTCAGCCATTTTTAAGGGGAAAAATCAATTTTTCTAGAAAATATTGCTGTTGTGCAGGTAACTTTTATTTTCTAATTCGGACACTGGTTATAAAGTTACTACAACTACCTCAAATATTTCAAATTAACTGGCTTAAAAATTATCAAAGTAAATTATAAATCCATAGACCATTCCCAACTTTCCCGAGGATTATAAAATTACTTTTTACATCGGTAAACATTTTAATGTTTCCCCATAAAATATCAAATGTTAGAAAACATTTTTGAATTTGGTAGTTTTTTTTACTAAGAAAGAATGTTTATTTAATTTTTTACCTTCGATAAAGATTCTGTTAGAATCGAAACGTCAGGTCCTCTTATATTTATTATGTTTATTTAATACATAGAACTGCCTTCTTCTTTTTTTAGAATTTGCACTTAACCATAACTGATGTGTACACAGGGTGTGACTGTTATATCTATTATCTTGATAAAATATTTTTTTAATACGGCTATATTATTGACATCAAGATGCTAGCGCTTAATTATCCAAGCAGTTTAGACCGGTTCAAATTGGTTCTTACCTGTTGTCCACTGCCCGACCCATATCTGATATCGTGAGAGTGTAGCCGTACATTGAACCTTGTATTTTGTAATTTGACGACGGATCCACAGGTGACATATTCATATTCCAGATCTATATTGTGATAACAATGTAAACATAAAATACAAAGTCAACACACACTTGGCATATTATTTGGGGATAATTGGTGATGATAACAGTGTGACCGATAATAAGTTATGATCATTGATCACTCATGGTACAGTAACTGCTGTTGGAATTTGCGTTGGAGTACTCAACAGTGAACATTTTAGAGTTCCTTTAGTATACCCTACCACTGCATGTCTTCAATGGGGACATTTAAAGAACAACCCATACACTTACAAAGTGAGGAATCAAAATGGTAGGGTATTCTAAAGCTTACCCAAAATTTGACCTTACCTGGGTATTAATCGTATTATATTTAAGTACAAACCAGTGGCCGATCGTCAATAGGGGCTGGAGGGGGCTAAGCCCTCCCACATTTTTCATGATGGCTATTTTGCAATTTGCAAGACTTTGTGGTATTTGCTATTGGATTTTTCTTAATTCAATATTTATTTTTCATTGGTTATACTTGAAAGGGTGTTGATGAGCTGATGATGTATAAATAGGCCTACCTACATGTATAATAATATTGCCTCAATCCTCAAACCTAGTTTATATACTAGCTAAGATAAAAGCCATCACTTGCTTAAATCGGTACTCAAAGCTGTAGCATTGGATAGGCCTACTGTATACACCAAGTTAAAATATACACTAGCAACCAAAAATATTTGGACACTTGGTTATGGTGTCAAAATCATCCCATATATTAAATTTGGAGTGTAATATTTCACTACGAGTTGAACAAATGTGTTGCTGAATCTCTTCTCATTAATAAATTCATGTTTGACTTCCTTTCAAAAATACCTTCTTTTCAATTGTTTGTCAATGGAATCACTCAAGTAAAGCTAATCCCAATATTGTCAGATATTGACACTTGATCTCTTTATTCATCTTGAAAATAAGATATTTGGGATAGAAATTTAGTTTAGTTTTGACACCTTTAAATTTACTTTCATATTTTAAATGGAAACCATCCACATTCTCTGTACTTTCTCATAGGACCCAGTCTCACCCACATGACCTGGACACACTACAGTTCCATTCATTTCATCATAGCTTATCATTTTTTTCCCTTAAAAAATGGCTGAATATCACAATTTTACATGCACACAGGCAAATGTTTATATGCACAGAGCCAAAGTTACGTGCATTTGTGCATGTAAAACCCCTCTAAAATCGGACACTGCATACTTTGGTGGGGAAAAAAACAAAAAAACCACCAACGTATAAGATGGGTTCCTGTACTATAAAAACTAGGCCTAGACCTAGTCAGAGGTGGCTCAGACTTGTTCCGATACGATCACTATTCTACTCTCCACGAAGTCTGATAAGCATCGTATTCAAATAATCGGGGTCCATTGTAGATTTAACACATTAAGTTTATATTCACTAACATGCTGCAGGCTCATTGACAATGTGCTAGATCAAATATTTGATATCACATGACAATCTCAAGCTCAAATTCAGATGAAAATTAGCTATAAAATATCGGATACATTCCTTCGAAAAATTGAAACTACAGTACTATGTCTCATGGGGCGGGGCGATCTCCAATATCGCTTTTTTCGTTAAAATGCTTGAGGATACACATTTTTTGATTTTTTTTTTTTCTCTTCTTCTTTTCTTCATTTATTTTGCTAGCTTATTTATGCAAAGTTATTTGTTGGCGTTAATTAATCATTTAAAACAGGTCTTTATGTATACTTTCCTTTTGATTGTATTTATCATTTAATTTTCATTTTCATGTCTCAATCTGCTTCATTTCTTACGGTATACAAGTACCCCCCCCCCCCCCTGCATGTGTACCTGATTAACCCTAACCCCCAAAAGCTGCAATACCCCTAAGATCCTGAGTAAAATTAACGGGTCTAGTTGCTTAAAGTACTAAATTTACGGTTTACAAAATAGCCGTGTGTAGACTGTAGGTCATGAAATTACTACTTTCAACTAGGGATCAACCAGTTATCGAATCGATATCGGATCGGCCCGATATTTAGACATATCGGACAAATATCGGAATCGGTAGAAAATTGTCCTTGCCACCCATATTGCTTGCCAATGAAAAACTACAACAACAATGGGTTTTTATGCCAAAATGTGTCTGTTATGCATCTTTCAGTTCCTTTGAATATAATTTTTCCCCATTATTCCATTATTTACTAATTTGCTAATATACATTTATGTAATCCATGTTTTTTCTATCATTAGGCCTATAACCTTTTTGAGTCGATCCCCCACAATATTTCTAAGTGATTTCCTATTTTATTGACTCCACATAAGTATCGGATCGGATCAGATATCGGCTGACATTATAAATGAATTATCGGTTGTCGTATCGGAAGGGAAATGTCACATCGGTTGATCCCTACTTTCAACTAATAAATAACTTGTAACAAGCACAACACAAATGATATAAATCACAGTTAGACAGTGTTTTCACTTACTCCCAGACAAAGGGTGAAATACCCTTCACTTTGGAATTTCACCCTTCAACATTTTTTTCTCAAGAGTGAAAAATGTTGAACATTCATTGTTTTAACTGCCCAAAACGCTGCAAAATCACACGTTTTAGCCATCATTTTGGTTTCACCCTCGAGAAAATAACCCAATGAAAATGCTGTTAGAAACATTAAAGGGACGAAACAATCTGGTAGGTACAACTACAAGGTACTGAGTGATATATGCTTATGAAAGATATAATAATTTTACTATCCCGACACCAAACGCCGTCGAAAATTAAATTTCTCCCCATGGTTTTCAACAGTAGTTGATCACGTAGCGCTAGTGGGAGGAACGACAACACTACGACTACGTGAACGAGCTAGCCTAGGGGTAGGGCAGGCTAGACCCAGCTGAAACTCAAACTGAGACCGAGTCTGAGAGAGAGTCTGCAGCCTGCAGGGGGTCAAACCTTCTGTACTTTTATGGGTTGAAATCATGTGTGACAGGCTCTGGACCTAGTACGTCAGTGCAGCTTCTAGACTAGAGTTCAGTATTCATTATGGGAGGGAACCTAAATAAATACTAGGCCTAGTTCCGGTTGCCGAATTCACCAGGTAGTAACTTACTTAGATATTTTTTTAGCCGTTCAAATCAAAAGCTTAATTCTCATTGATCTCCATTTAAAGGTTACCTAAATCTTACACAACATACACTTACCTGAATAAGCTAATGTATATTTTCTTGAAGTTGTGATAAAAATTAGAATAAAAGCTGTTAAAGTTGATAATAATTTGTAGAGCGAATCCATCGCGACCCTGATTTCCCTTGTCCAATCATAGAAAAACACGCCTGTCTGCGAGCTGCCGAAATTGATTGCTTGAAAATCCGGCAAAGTTGCCAGTTCCGATAGCGCTTGATAATACCTACGATTTAATGATAACAAATCCCCTGCAGCAGTGTCCAAGTCACTAAGCCTCGAGTCACAAGTCAACTTACAGATTTGACTTGAGTCAAATCAAGTCTTTTTCAATTTACCCATTGACCCCATAGGGTCATGATTTACCTCAAGTCAAGTCAAGCCATTCCAATAAGTCAAATAGTCTATCACTGGTTGGCTCAAGTCAATTCAAGTCATGTCAGTGATTTTCTTCAAGTCGCATCAAGTTATACTGACATTCAAGTCATATTGATAAGTCATGTTTAGGAGTTTAGGCATAATAACCAATACAATTTGTTTAGACACAACTTTTATCCAAGTTAGTTTATTAGCATTATCTTTTGGAAAGTGATTCGAGTCAAGTCAAGTCGTTTGAATGAGTGACTCGAGTCAAGTCAAATCTTTTGACAAGTTTTTGAACCAATTCACAAGTCAAGTCAGTGCCAGTGACTCGAGTCAACTCCAAGTCATCAAAAATACGTAAGTCCAAGTCGGGGTCCAAGTCAATTGAAGTCATTGACTCGAATCGTCACAACATTGCATTCAGTGGAAACTTCCGAATCTTTACTTTACATCTTATCTGTCCACATTTCGGCCATGATATAACATTAAAAGCTTCGCATGATTGCTGGTTTACATTGTAAGCAAGTGATGGAATAAGACCATAAAAACGGAATTTAACTGAAAATTCTTTTAAAAAACAAAATAGCGTGGGGAGGGGTGGGCGGGGGGCAGGGGCCCTCATATATTAATAAAAGTTGTAATCACCCGTGTGAATCCACTCTCATTCTCAAAAAAGGAAACAGTAACCAACCTTAAGGGGGGGACTTATAAGGACGTTTTTTAAAGAATTTTGTGAGTGCTGTAATTGTTGAACTATAACTCAAATGTATATAAAAGTATGGAAATGGATCAGAGAATATAAATTTGGCATCAATTTTGACCAAAAAGTGTTGATTTTGTGAGAAAATCACAAAAAACACATTTTGATGATGACGTAAAGACACTATAACTTAGGGACGATTTCTTTCTTTATTTAACCTTATCTTATATTTTTTGAAATTTTCACTAAAAAGTGCCAAAATAAAGTTTCCATTCTTTTTTTCACTTTTTGGTCAAAATTTCAAAAGATATTAGATAAAGTTTTAAAAAAAATCGTCCCTATGTTAGTGTCTTTACGTCATCATCAAACGATTTGGGCATTTTTTACTCAAAATTATTTTGGTTAGCTTTGTTCAAAAAAGGTTGGGTCAAAAATGTGAGTTTTGTGATTTTCTCAAAAAATCAACATTTTTGGTCAAAATTGACGCCAAATTTGGATTCTCTGATCCACTTCCTTTCCAAAGATGTATACTTACTTGTAAACAGTTCTGTAGAACAATATGTGATTGCTCAAGTCGTTTTTAATTATCTTTTAATTATCTACTTGTATATATGCATTTCATAATAGTTCAATAATAACAGCACTCACAAAATTCAAAAAATCAAATCAAAAACTTCCTTGATGAGTCGAATCATACTTGTCGTGTAAGTCCACAGACAAGACGGTTAGACTGAAATTAACGTATGAAGTAATAAGTGTGTAATTCAGTTCTTTAAGCACTAACCATTTTGTGCTATAGTACAATTATGACACAGGACAGCCAATCAACCCTTAAAGGTTTAAAAAGACAACCTTATTCTCTGAAATTAGCGATTCATTAAAAAGGGACACTAAAAGATGTGTTGGAGGCAGCGCCCTCAATTATGATAAAAACTGAGATTAGTTTATTTTTATAATTGTATTACATGTACACTGAAAGCCAAACTGGAGTCAAGCGACTCTTGAAATGGAGTAAATCGGCCATGACTCTCCAAAGGAGTCATCCTGACTCTTCAAAGGAGTCATCTTGACTCTTCAAAGGAGTCGTCCTGACTCCCCAAAGGAGTCATCCTAGCCGTCGGAAAGAGTCATCGGCCATGACTCTCCAAAGGAGTCATCCTGACTCTCCAAAGGAGTCATCCTGACTCTCCAAAGGAGTCATCCTGACTCTTCAAAGGAGTCATCCTGATTCTCCAAAGGAGTCATCCTGACTCTCCAAAGGAGTCATCCGAGCCGTCGGAAAGAGTCATCGCCCATGACTCTCCAAATGAGTCATCCTGACTCTCTGGAGCTAATTTGCATATTTTACTTGGTCTTATATTAGCCGAGTAAAATGCACAAATCGCTCATTAGCATAATTGCAATGGTACAAAAATTAGCACCGATGCTCGTGTATACCATTTCAATTATGCTAATGAGCTAATTTGCACATTTTATTTATTTAAACCTATTAATTTATTTCAATTAAGTCGATGCCTTAATTTAACACCGTTGAATGTATATTGATATATTTGCATATTTCTCACTGGTTAAGGAAGGGGAGTGATTGCTCACTAAGTAAATGCAAATACATTGAGCAAGAACATAAACATCAAAGAACCAATTACATTAAAGCCCCCCCCCCCCCCCCCCCCCCCCCCCCCCCCCCCCCTCCAGTTCTCAGTGTCTTATTTCCCTTTTTTCCTACCTGGAGTCACGGTGACTCTATTTAGCCAGTTGGAGTCATTATTACTCTCGAAAGGGAGTCCAGCCTACATGTGACTCTATGTCAATATTGACTCCATTTGAAGAGTCACAAGACTCCCTTGAAGAGTCATGCATCATGACTCTCCAAAGGAGTCAGTAAATGTTGACTCTCCAAGGGAGTCATGTGACTCTCCAAACAGAGTCAATATTGACATAGAGTCACATGTAGGCTGGACTCCCTTTATAGAGTAACCCTGACTCCAGTTTGGCTTTCAGTGTATATGAACTTACACCTATAAGGATTAAGAAAAATCAGCTCTCTTTGTACAAGAAAACGTCAATTCAAAAATGCTCGTCCGACAGTATCCCCCTGCAGTACGCGTGATACATAACGCGAACCATATTTGCATAGAGGGCGTTTTTTCAATAAATAGCGATGATATTGTTTTAATCAAGTTTTGCTGTGTTTTTGTTAGTAGAAACAACAATAATGGCAATTTTTAATGTTCATCTTGAATTCTGAAGTAATTATAAAAATTTTAACATTTAAAATTTTCAACACCACTTAAAGGTATATTATGTGATCTTTCTTGGGAACGCCCTCAACATCGAAAAAAAAATTGAAAGAAGATTTTCTTGCAGATTTACATTTCTGATCATAAATCGTACATACATTCCAAGTTACAGGGCGATACGATTCTTAATTACTTCAAAATCATGATATTAGAGTGAAAATAAACTGTCGGATAACACCGACAGTTTATATTTTCACTCTAAATTCACTCTAAAACCATGATTTTGAGGTAATTAGGAATCGTATCGCTCTGTAACTTGGAATGTATGTATGATTTATGATCAGAAATGTAAATCTGCAAGAAAATCTACTTTCTAAAAAAAAAATGAATAGAGGGCGCTCTCTGGAAAAGATCACATAATATGCCTTTAATGTCCCTACGCGCGCGCGGGCACGCGTTGTGGTCGAAAAGCACACGATAGCCCCTTTAAGTATTAAACATGGCATTTAAAAATGCTTAATGTAGCCATTTAATACTTTCATCCCCGCTTAAGTTCGTCCCGGACCCGGGACTCAACACTTTAAATAATTGGCCTTAATAATAAGGCCAATTTTACGGCATGCTCCTACCGTGTCGTGTGCAACTTTTAATTTATTGCCATGTAAAACACCATAAAACACAAGTTACATGAAAACTGAAACCGGATTTCAGTTTAAAGGAACCATCGTGTGATGACAGAGTTGTAATTGTTGAAAATCGTTAATTTTAACCAAAATAGACCCACTTTTAAATAAATGTAGCCATGTTTGGATACATCATGGATTTATCAGACGGTCTGATAAGTCCATGGATACATCAAGTGACTATCTAAAATTGTTTATTATTTAGTATGACTTATAGCACTCATCGACAGTGACCATTTTAGTGATGATTTATATGGCAGAGCTCTACCCTACACACCAGATACACACCACTTTCACAGTAGGACACTTCTCACTCACCCAGACTTAGACAATCATCTACTATTAAACACACACACTAAGTTGGGTAATAATTACAATGCTGTAATTAATCAGGTTATTTACGATGTCAAATTTACAGCATTCTGAAGCTGTACAATAAGTGAAATTTGTGGAATTCTGGATTGGCTGTGTATGTGCTATTAGGCTAATTATTGAAATAATACCATAAAAACGCACTTTAGTTGAAAACTGAAACCGGATAATAACAATTCTGTAAACTGCTGATATTATTAATTTGATCACCCTTTCCCTTTTAAAGGAATTTCATTTTTTGGAGTCCAAGACTGAGATTCTGGAAATTTCGTAACTTCATTCAATTTGATTCGATATGGTAACACTAAAAAACTGAGATATTGCGACACGTCAGTTTGTCATGCAATCAGCTGAGTGAGTAGTCTTTTCAAAAATTGTTCATGTTGGTTTTTTGCACAAATTGGAAACTCATGCCTCATTACATAATATTACAGTGCGATGATATACCGTGTTTTTATTGCGAAATTGGATCAAAATGCTCTGAAACTCTAAACTCAGTAGTCTATAGACAAAATATAATATAGATATCGTGACTTGAAATAAGGCTACTACTCAAAAGGTTACTTCCGGGTTGCGTAATCCATGGTTCAAAGGGCATGTCAAACCTAAACAAAGGGTCAATAGCGGTACAAATAGAAGCAAAAACAGACAAGGCTGTCACTATTTTTGATTGGTGTTGACTAACCTCCTAGGGCCGTAGAGTTTTAATCGAAAGTCTGTCGAATGTAGGCCCGAGTATAGGTAGGTCAGGTACGTAGAACTAAATTTACTCGTTAGTCGTTTAATTGAAGCTAGTAGTATGATATGAGTCTGCTATGCCTGGCATTTTTAGCACAATTCGAGGCCATGGTTGAAATAATACTCGGAGTCATGAAGTTAGTTTAACATAACTTATAGTATCTTTATTGTGCTGCTTCGATTGTGTAACGAAGGTTTCTGCGAAGATGATTGATTTATTATAAAACCTATTTACTCATGGGGAATTGTGGGACCCTTACGCATGGAGTAAAGTAGGGCAAGGTGATATTACAACATCCCCCTTTCTTTGGTATAAACACAATGGGGTAAATTGGTATAATTTGGCAAATTGTGACGGTCCTAAATTTGGTAAAATGTATTTGTAAGTGAAGTAGGAATTGAGTCACAACGTTAATTTTGATGTTAATTTAGTCATAATATTGTATGCTGTGCGATGTGTATTTGTAATTAAAATCTCTGAAAATGGGATAAACTTGAAATTGTCTGTAGTTGTATGTGTGTTTGCATCTGGTGTAATACTTGAATCATTAAGGCACAAACACTTATGGTAACAGCTAACACGTAACATGGAAACAGTAAGACAACAGTTACGTTGGAACAGATGATACATGTACATACAATGACTGGTGTTGCTAGTGCTGCATTCAGCAACTGTTATGCAAACTGCGTAATCATGTAATCTGCTCAGGGTTCATCCCTGTATCTTTCCGGTTTCCTGCTAGTACGTCCTGACCTCCTTCGAGCTCCTTGCGGGTCTGGTGGATCTGGCGTAGCAGGATAATTTTTTGTCACATGCTGTGCCGTATGTGGCTGAACTGGTGGTTCATTGTTAATGGGTGGTGGATCATTCTCAAAACGAACATGTCTTTCTTTTCCTGTGTTATCTCTTATCTGGATTCTGTTTCGTCGTAAGTTCGATCCATTTTTTGTTGTCACCTGGTATGATCGTGGCTCGTCACATACGCTGTCAACTTCCGCAGGTGTCCACTTTTTGGTTTCCGGGCATTGAACCAGAACGTCCTGTTTTTCAAACAGGGGTGGAAGCTCCGGTCCAGCTCGCTTGTCATGGTTGGCCTTCATTTTCTCCCTTTTGTCCAGGAGTTTTTCGGGTGTATCTGAAGGTGTCATGAAATGGTGGCTGGGTAACGGTGTTCTGATTCTTCTTGCAAACATCATTTCTGCTGGAGATGGCAGATTGGCGTCGACTGGTGTCGCTCTAAGGTTTAGCATGGCGATGTGAAGATCCTGTTTAGTTTTCTTACATTTCTTAATCATCTCCTTAACTGTTCGCACAGTTCTTTCTGCTAAGCCATTGGAGCGTGGATATCTCGGCGATGATGTTGTATGCTTTATACCCCATTTCCTGCACATGTCCTGGAATGGCTGTCCTGTATACTGGGGACCATTATCCGAGACAATTTCAGCAGGTGAACCTAGTAGGCTGAATGTTGATGTTAACACTTTAGCGACTGTTTCACTACGGGTATTAGTAAGCTTGTGAAGAACCGGATACTTGGAGTGGTAGTCAGTCACAAGAACGTAGTCTTCGCCGTCTAGTGTGAAAAGATCTGACGCGACCTTGGTCCATGGCGTTGAAGGGATATCATGCGGTACGAGTGGTTCTTTGCTCTGGCTGGGTTGATTTTCCAGGCAGATATCACAATTCTTGACCAGTTGATCGATGTTTTGGTTAATACCAGGCCAATAAACTGATTGTCTGGCTAGCCGTCTTGTCCTCTCGATTCCCATGTGACCTTCGTGAAGTTGGTTGAGAATGTCCTCGCGGAGTGCTTCAGGGATCACAACTTGACATCCTTTGAATATGACTCCATTTGACATTCCAAGCTCGTCTCGGTAGGACCAATAGGGTCGGAGAGCGTTTGGTAATTCCTTGATGTGGTCTGGCCACCCAGTGGATATTATTCGTCCTAGTTCTCTAAGGACTGCACTTTGTGATGTCTCGCGCTGAAGCGCTTCTTGCTTATAACGTCCAAAGTTGACCAGGTCAATGCTCTGAGCGTTTCCCATCTCGTCGATATGGATGTCCTCCACTTGTATGTCGAGTTCTATATCCTCAGACCTTCGTGGGTTAGGTAGACGGCTCAATGTGTCTGATAAGACCATTTGGCTGCCAGGCTTGTACTTGACATGGAAGTTATAGCCTTGTACTTTGACGAGTAGCCTCTTCAACCGAGGTGGGGCGCTTGACAGTGGTTTCTTCGTTATTATCTCAAGCGGCTTGTGGTCTGTTTCAACCGTGAAGTCTAGTCCAAATAGGTAAGTGTGAAACCTTGTGATGCCGAAGACCAATCCTAGAGTCTCGCGTTCAATGTTGGAGTAATTTGACTGGCAGTCTGAAAGGCTCTTGGAAGCGAAAGCGACAGGCTTACCGTCTTGTAGCAGGCAAGCGCCTAGGCCTTTCATCGATGCGTCTACTTCTAGGACTGTAGGTTTCGATGTGTCATAGTATTGCAGGCAGGTGTCTGCAGTCATGAGGCATTTCAACTCCTCGTATATGACCTGATGGTCGTCTTGCCACAGGAAGACTGATTCCTTCCTCAACAGTTCTCGCAAGGGGTTTGCCTTCGATGCCAGATGAGGAATGTAAGCTCCGAGGTAGTTAATTAATCCTAGGACGCGTTGAAGATCTTCTTTGTCCTGTGGCGTTGGCATGGCTCTGAGATCTTCGATCTTCTTTGGGTCGGGTTTGATGCCTTCTGCGGTGTATACCGAATCAAAAAAACTGATACTTGGCTTTCTTATTGTGCACTTTGCACTGTTGAATACCAATCCTTCCAGCTTGGCGACCTCCATAAGCTGTATTAGGTTACGGTCGTGCTCTTCCGTGTTCTCGCCGAACACAACTATGTCGTCTGCAATGCAGACACATCCGGCCACCTGGTCGACAATGCTGTCCATCTGGATTTGGAAGATGTCTTGACTGACGGAGAGGCCGAATGGAAGTCTTTGGAAGCAGTATCTTCCAAACGGTGTGCGGAAAGTCGTCAACTCCTGGGAGTTCTTGGCGAGTGTTATTGACCAATATCCTGCTTTGGCATCCATTTTGGTGAATACCTTGGCCTTTGCCAACTGCGGGTTTATTTCCTCCAATGTTGGGATTTTGTGTTGACAGCGTTTAAGGTTGGAGTTTAGCCGTTTCGGGTCTAGGCACGATGATCCCACCGTTGCCACCATGAAATAATACTCGGAGTCATGAAGTTAGTTTAACATAACTTATAGTATCTTTATTGTGCTGCTTCGATTGTGTAACGAAGGTTTCTGCGAAGATGATTGATTTATTATAAAACCTATTTACTCATGGGGAATTGTGGGACCCTTACGCATGGAGTAAAGTAGGGCAAGGTGATATTACAACAATGGTTAGGGATGTTCATATCATTGACTATAGAGGGCGACATATTTGACCAAAATATGTAGAAAACTCATGTTTACCTCTTTTAAATTCAGCGGAAAAGTACGAAACTGCTGGGATGTATTCACTGATGTATAAATAACCCCACACAAGCAACTAGACATCATGAAAGTAAACCCTAGGCTTAATTTACCTAAAATGGTTTTAAAATGAGCATGACTTAAACTACTTTTGGTTATAACTTTTTTATTATTCAGCCTGCAGACAAGGTTGAACCATCATTTTTTTTTGTAAAGTACTTTGTTTCCATGTATTCCATTTTCAAAGAGATAATTTTATTTTCAAAATTTTATGAACATGCCTACCATGGTCAATTCAATGGATTGGAGGTAGGCTAGTCTAGTATAGTAAAAGTCCGTCTGCCGGTTCATAATAATGATTTATTTAATATGATGATATCATAAAGTTTCAAGAAAGCTTAATAAATGATGTCTTGATGTGTGTAAGGACAAAATATATCACTATAATGTTATAACATATGAATATGGTACATGTATGGAACCAATCTGCGTCTGACTTGTTGTACTAATAGAGCAGGGGGAGGGGCAAGATTTGTCTTTGACTACGGATGGATTCTGCATTTTTACTTCACCCAAAATTCAGATGCATTTGAGTGTTTGAGACATGATCAAGGAATTTGAAAATGCATCCAAATGCCACTAGAACACAAAAGGTACACATGGACTTGCCATGTTGATGAAGATCAGACAGAATCATAATGTTTCGGGGCAACTCATAATCTACCCGTAATTTGAGGGTCAACTGTCGCATACAATGCAAGAAGTAGTCAGTATTATAGATGTACATGTACACTATGTGTATATAGTACTAAAAGGGTTATTATTTATTGTCTTGTGTTTACTAATCTAGTTTAACATCCCAAGTTGAATTTGTGTTGCAGTCAGCAGCTGCCCCAATTTAAATATAATTTGATATCAAGATTAACAGTGGTTTCTGGTTCTGCACACTCACACAGCTCTTCAATTGCATAGACACTAGACCAGTAATTTCATCATTCAGGCCTTCACGTTTGAGGCGTGCGAGTGCGATCGCACGCCATCGCACGCCTGAAATGGTTTCGAGAAGAGCGATTTATCGCACGCCTAAAAAAAAAATTAAAAAAAAAAAAAAAAAAAAAAAAAAAAAAAAAAACTTTTTTCATAAGTCAAAAACAGGACCTTAGACGACTCGTATTTGACCCTTAATAACCCCACATTATATACTTGACCCATACCATTATGGATAATAACTCCTAACCTAAGATCTTATACTAAATTATTTAATTCATTCTTATCAAAAGTATGATTTTTTCAACACTGAAAATGAAAGTGTACATTAACATCAGTGTTCGACTTAAGGAAAAAAATCAGGTTATCCGGCGGATAACCATGATATAAAATCAGGTTATCCGCCAACATTTTTGGTTATCCGCCAAAGTCAAGATTTCTCAGGAATTTCAGAGACCTGTATAAACAACGAAAAAGCAAATTTTCTGCAATTTAATCTTATACCACACGACACATTCTAAAAATATTTAAATTCAGTAAATTAACATTTAATATGGGAAGAGAAGTGTTGCTTGAAACTTCTTGGGAAGAGAAGTGTTGCTTGTAATTTCTTAACGAAGCATCGTACGAATAAACGACATGGTCCATATGGTAGTACGCTTTAAAATACAGCTTTCTTAGAAAAATGGCCAGAGTTCCGAACAGGTTAAGAGTCTACATGTACATAGCAAATTATTTAACATTGAAAATACCTAAATTTAGTATATTTCCATTTAATATGCGAAGAGAAGTGTTGCCTGTTACATGATATATAACAATAAAATAATATTAAATTTATTTGCAAATTGACGTTAGAAAAATTATTTTTGTGGTTCATATGCATGTGATGTGGTAATGCAAAATGGTAAATCTGTGTATTAATGATATTACAATGCATTCAAAACTTATGTGTTATTATTTCCATCATACATACATGAAACATCTTTTTTGACCAGATCACATGCATAAGAAATAAAGTTATAATTTTTTTGATGTCAAATTAAAAAAATGAAATAATTTATTCTAACATTATACATCTTTTTAATGCTGCATCATGTTACAGGCAACACTTCTATTGCCATAACAAGCAAAATGTACATGTATAGTTTACTAAATTTAGTTAGATGTTACTCATAAATAAATAAATGGTATTTTTTACACTGAAAACGGTTCTCAAAAGTCATACTTTTAATCAGAATATTATGAAATACCTACCAATGTATTTTTATAAGGTAGGATCTTAAGTTATAAATTACCATAGCTATGGTGTGGGTCATGTGGTATTAAGTGAATTATTTCGGGTCAAATCTGGATCATAAGGTCATGTTTTATATACTTTTGGGCTTTGAAAAAAAATTGTAAAAAAAATAAAAATAAATTGTTTTTTGTTTTTTGGGACGTCCGACGGATAACCAGCATTGAATTTTAGGTTTTCCGGCGGCCATTTTGGGCGTAAAAACGCCCGGATTACCGCTTATGTCGAACGCTGATTAACATACAGGTTTAGTTGTCTTAACAGTTAGCCCCAGGAATGGCAAATCTACCTTATTTTGTTGTCGATTAATGTAGATTTGCCATTCCTGGTTCACACTGGAATACAATTTATTTCATAATCAACAATATCTTAACATGTACAACTAAACCTGTATGTAATTATAATGTACACTTTTATTTTCCTGCATCTCCACCTATTTTAATTAAGATATTGTTGATTTTGAATTACCCGGGAATCGCTCCCAACCTTACGCCATGTGCAGTTTGTTTTGATTCCACGATCCCGATTTGGTCATAAAACAGCACACCTAATTTTTTTGAGGAGTGCAATTTATGGCACACCTACAGCACACCTCAATGTTTTGAGGAGTGCGATTTAAAGCACACCTTCAATTTTCAAACGTGAAGGCCTGATCATGTATCATAATACAATTTTTATATCACACAAGCAACGTAATGTTTTGTGCTTCTTTATTTTCTCTATACAGATGGTTATAAATCCAGTATTTGCAGATTGGATACAAAACACAACACAAAATCACCTTTCATCAAAACTGACACCTATGATTGTTTGACATCTTTTGAGCGTTATTGATTAAGAGGACCATGAATAACGGACCTCAAGCAGTAGGCGATAGGATTGCTCAGTGGAAGGTGCATGAAAAACAACACAAAGAGAAGCAACTCACAAACCCATTCTCAGAATGGGATGGTGCTACAACTCGGGCAAAACTTAGCAAAGACGACAAAAACTATGCCAAACCTGTAGAAGGCTCTATGACGGCAATCCGTGGACAGGCAGCTGGAGAGAGGATCAGTAATGAGATAAAAGAACTTATTGAGATAATCCGGGTTATGGGTACACAAGATGAAGACGGTCTGCATAGAATCAAGTTTGGGAAGCTGTTTAACGTTTATGTAAAAATCTCCAATAAGTTAGTTGGGATTTTGATGAGGGCTAGAAAACAGGGATTAATTGAATTTGAAGGAGAGATGCTTTGGCAATCCAAGGATGACCATGTTGTGATTACGCTTCTTAAAGAGTCATAAAGATATTCAATATTATTGTCTCAAGTTGCTAGTTAATCTAACCCGACTAAAGCAATTGTGAAAAACAAAGAATTGCTTTTCCAGCCAAATGATGAATTATTATGAATTTTGAAGCAATTCTTACAAAGTATGCTAAACTTATTCCACATTGCATTGAAACCTCCACGGTCTGATTCTGAAGAAAACATTTTTTTAATCCAGTGCATTAGTTCTTCCATGGCGATCCACCATCAAATACTGATAGCAAGAAATATTTTGTTCTGCTTCATTTCCTAATTTAACATTGCGCAAATCTTTATTCTTAATTTAAGCAACAAAAAATAATAAAAAAAGTTTGTCTAGCTTCTCACACACTTATACCATTTATCACAATATGGTAACATTTTTTGTATTACTTTTCTCACACACATCAATTAAGAATTTATTTTGTAGTTTTACAAAACTGTTTTATTTAATGTGAAGCTGTAAAGGTGGGGGCAGTCAACTAACCGGCAATGCATTTAAGTTAGACCATTAATTTACAAGAAAAAGTGAACGTTGTCAAATTATTTGCATAAACCTCTAACAACATCCTGGTTTGTGTTTTTAAACACCATCAATACCTTAAGAATAACCCTTGACAAGTTTAAAACTCCTAACATCTTTTTAAACTAAATGGTAGTTTTGTGACATACCCATGTTTTGTTCACTTTTTGTACATGGGGAAGAAAACATGCATGGAAAATCTTTGGTCACGCATGGTTACCACATTATATTTTGAGTTGGGTGAAATGTGATGAGAACGATGTAATATTCCCACCCACTTATTTATGGTGGTGCTATCTAGTATCTTTATATTGTGCAATATTTAATATTTAGTCAAATAAAATATTCTTAGATGATGAAATATACCTGACTAGTAGAACCCTAGTATGAACAAAAAAATTGAAATAGTACTGGACATTTCTACATCAACCATAATCAGATGTTGATGCATTGTACTTGGCGCAGTACTATATATATGTTTTGTTTCTTATTATTAAGTTGATTATTATAAAGGTAGTTGAAAAGAAGTGTAATATATTATAGTACTAAGGCTGATGAAAAATACAGTATCTTAATCGCTTAAAATTATGTTACTAATAAATAGGTTTTCAATCTAATAGAAGTCATGCGTTTATTCCAATGTAAAATGTTGTAATTCCTGCTTTTATTATGTCATTCTATAATGCAGTGAATTCACTCTTAAGAGTGACTTGAGGAAACACTATAAAACGGCTGAAAAGTCACTCTTCATTAAGTGAAATTTAACCAAGGTAAAAAACAACATATTCTACATGCCAAACCAACACACGTTTTTATAATTATAGAGATTAGTTTTCTTTAAATTTTTAAAAAATGCTTTGAAAGTTTATAGACAATTTAAAAATCAAAAAAAGAAGACAATTTTGACAATTGTTGCCTTTATCACAAAAAGAATTGTTCTTTTCACTGAGGGAGGGGAGATAATTAATTGTGAATTTTGTATTCAGGACTTAGTATTTCAAATTTGCATGTTTTAAAATATGCACTGAAAACCAAAAGTGAATCAGCCATTAACGCAAAAAAATGAGTCGTAGCGACACAAACACTGAAGCAGGGTGGGTGATCACCCCCCCCCCCCCTCCCCCGCCCGCGAATTTGTTAACCGTACTCACTCACTGTATAAATGTATTGCTGTACAATGTACATGTGCTATGCACTTTACTCCGTCAGGTATCAAATGTTGTTTACGGTAATAAAGATCGCCCCCGTCCCCACCCCCAATATTCGAGTCGTGTCAGTCGAAATTGGCACTGTTGGTTATCGATCGCTTGTTTTTGTGCGCCGGTTTTGGAACACCACGTCACATCCTACCCCAACAGTTTCTGACTCGGCGGCAATTCGTAAAAAGTGACTTTCTGGTAAAGTCCTTGTTCACTTTCATCCCCTCCCCACTCCCAATATGAAAAACCTAGCTACGCCTAGGATGATATAGCACTTCTTGTTGAGACAAAGCTTCAATTTGTACTGAAAAAGCCAATCTTCCATGACTGTATTATTCCCATTTTCATCAGACCAGTTAAAGTTTTTTACTCTTCTATTTAGTTTGGAAATAAATTGAACAGGAACCCAATAGGATCAAGAGTTAATCCATCAGAAAGATCATTGAAACAAGCAAATATAGATTAACATCCTGGTTTATAAAGTACAGTAAGTATGTGTGTAAATCACAAAGTTACTTTAATTCTGCTAATCACCAAATTGATATGTTCATCAGATCTCGACCATAAGCAATAACTGAAGTATTTCATAATTATTTTAAAGCTGAATATAAAACAATTAAATATGGAACTCAAGTGTATGATTTTCATTTGTTTTTATTATGTTGTATATAATTGTTGTCGGGTTCATACCTCAGATGCTTACCACCCGGGGCCGGTTGGGAATGCTATAGGAAATTTCACTCCCACGGCAAAAATAATGGTTAATGGTCCCAGAACATCTTAATTAATGTCCAAGACAGTGTTAACTACAATCCGTTCTCCCATCCATCAATTTACCCATCCATCAATCTATACATCAACCTATCGGTTCATCCATCCTTCCATTCACTCCATCCATCCGTCCAGTGGCGTAGCCAGGGTTACTTAATTGTGAGGGGGGCAAAGGTCAGGGTATTTTGTCTCCTCTTCTCCCTTTCTTTCCCTTCCTTTGCCGATTTCCCCGGTCAATTTCAAGGGGGACCCCTGCCCCCTGGCTACACTGCATCCATCCATCCATCCATCCATTTTAATGTTTTACTAAAATTGCAAGTAAGTTTTGATTTAACCAATGCCTTGGTTTAACTTATGTAGGGCCAATGTTATTGTCCTGATGTTGCGTCATGTTTCTATATATATGACCTATCAAGGCATGAACTAACCAAGCTACAGCTTGGTTAGTTCATGCCTTGATGTTTGCAGGGATCCATCCACCCACACCCACTTTATCCATCCACTCCTCCATCCACCCACTCCATCCATCCATATCCAATCATCCATCCATATTCATCAATCCATCCACCCACTCCATCCATCCATCCATCAATATATCCATCCAACCATCCATCCATATCCAACCATCCGTCAATCTATCCATCCATCCATATCCATCAATCCAACCATTCATCCATATCCATATCCATCCATCCAACCATCCAACCACTCCATCCAACCATCCATCCATATCCATCAATCCATCCAACCATTCGTCCATATCCAACCATCCATCCATATCCATCAATCCATCCACCCACTCCATCCATCCATCCATCAATATATCCATCCAACCATCCATCCATATCCAACCATCCATCAATCTATCCATCCATCCATATCCATCAATCCAACCATTCATCCATATCCAACCATCCATCCATATCCATCCATCCAACTATCCAACCATCCCTCCATATCCATCAATCCAACCATTCATCCATATCCAACCATCCATCCATATCCATCAATCCATCCATCCAACCACTCCATCCAACCATCCATCAATATCCATCAATCCAACCATCCATCCATATCCAACCATCCATCCATATCCATCAATCTATCCATCCATCCATATCCATCAATCCAACCATCCATCCATATCCATCCATCCAACCATCCAACCATCCAACCACTCCATCCAACCATCCATCCATATCCATCAATCCAACCATCCATCCATATCCAACCATCCATCCATATCCATCAATCCATCCACCCATTCATCCATATCCATCAATCCAACCATTCATCCATATCCAACCATCCATCCATATCCATCAATCCATCCATTCACCCACTCCATCTAACCATCCGTCCATTTCCATCAATCTATCCATCCAACCATCCATCCATATCCAACCATCCATCCATATCCATCAATCCAACCACTCCATCCAACCATCCATCCATCAATCTATCCATCCAACCATCCATCCATATCCAACCATCCATCCATATCCATCAATCTATCCATCGTATACCATTCATCCGTAATCCAACCATCCATATCCATCAATCCATCCATATCCAACCATCCATATCCAACCAAAATTCTTAAAACATTGTCCTAATGTTGCATCAAAGTTGTCTACAGTCTGACTTGATGAACATCATGATATTAACATAATGTTTGCTAATATCATCATCCCACCCTCAATGCCTGCATTTGATTTGATTTTATTTGATTTTATTCGGCATATTATCACATTATACAAAAATAGGATTGCACGGAATACAAATATAAAAACTCTATTAGAACTACAAATATACATCATATATCCATTCATCCATCCGTCCACCAATACATCTGTCCACCCCATACAACCATCCGTTCCAATCCATCCACTCAAAACCCCACCTACCCATCCATATTATATCCATTTATCATCAATCCATCCATCCAAATAGAGGGATTCCATCCAAAAACCCACACACTCACATGTTGTCCCATCCAACCAACCAGCTATCCCAATCCATCCAGATCCAGCTAACAACAAAAATATGCATCAACCCAGGAGTTGGCTTCAAAGATCTGGAGAATATCACATGTGTAAATACCCTAAAAAAAGTTTCAAATCTTTTGGATTGTAGAAAGTAAGGATATATGTCAAGTTCAACCAAAGTCGTACTGTTCAAAAGGAAGCAGTATGCCCATACAATTACAAAATCCTTCATTTCGGACCACTTGCCCCACGGACCAGTTGCCCCATATTCCCCTAATGCTATTTTTTTATGTGCTGCGCTTCGCGCGGTATTATTCCTTCGCTCACTCAAGCCTGGTACAACCAGGGAGGTGTTAACCTATCAGAAATAAACCCTTATGAGACAAGTTTCAGGCAACAAAACGTATTTTCTGTGCACGCCCCCAGCTCGGACGAGCAGTAACCTTAACAAGCGGTCAAGAATAGAGCCATGGGAGGATAAATACATGATTTGTGATTAAAAATGTAATTTCTTGCTTGCTTTGCAGTCTCATCTTTACCAATGCTCACCAAAATGGAATGTTTCACCAAATGATTTGGGATGGGGGTTGGAAAAATCAGTGAGGTGGGGATAAAAGTCCTTAAAGGGGATCAGAAAAAACCAACACCCTATTTTGGGGAGATTTAAAAAAAAGGAGGTTCTTAAAAGGGAGGTCAAGAAAACACACACCCTATGTTGGGGGATCAACAAAAAAATGTCCAAGGCTCAATTTCCCCCTACCCTCGCCGCCTCCCCCCCCCCCCCCCCCCCCCCCACCCCCACACCACCACCACCAAAGTATTTTATGAACACTCCCCGTCCCCGATAGTGGCTTTTAGATGACATTTGCACTAAACAGTATCGCTGACCAAAATTGCAATGAACAGAAAGGTTTACTCCTGGGATACAAGTCCGGGATACAAGTCTTCCACCTGTTCAGTGTTCTTAGCAAAATGTGGTCTTAGCAAAATGTTATACAATCAATTTTGAATAGGTTTACATAACAGAATGAGTGTGGAGCCAAACAGAACTGACAGTGGCACAATCGATTTTAGGTAGCTTTAGTTAATTGATGATATCTCATCAATGATATTGATCCAAATCAAATGAGATGAAATAAACAGTATCTGAAAGCTAAGCGTTTATATATAGTCTTTCACATTGTATAAAAATGTTGCACCAACTTTTAGAACTTCATGGTCAATAAGTGGCCCAGGTTTTTTGGGGACAGCGTCCCACACACACCCTGTTTACAACTTTGATGTTACTTTCCTCTGGCATCAAAAACGTTTTTATTGTATCATTAGTTACTAATCATCAACATATTTTGATCAATTCACTCAAATAGAATTGGTGACAGGCACATTAACGTTTTAAATGGACTCAAACACACCCTTGCCTGTTCCTTATACAGTCGTCTTAAGATGCTAGGTGCATTGCATTTGATGGGTGCTATATTGTCGTGTGCTTATGTACTTTCCGAAATATTATTAAAACCATAGGTTGTGGTTGAAATGACCGTAAAATGGCGCACATTGCTAAGTTGGGACATTGGTAGTTTGGATTTGCGATCAATATTACCATTTTAAGAATGCTTCAACTCAAATCATTATCACGGGTATTCATTTTGTAGAGTTAGGCCTATTAGTTTATGAATTTGCAAATAACAAAGTACACCATTTCTTATTTTATCTAAAGATACTCGTCTAGCCTACTTGTAGGATCCGAACACCGTAATATTTGCGAATTCAAAGATACTCGCTGGCTACAGAAATCTGTGTAATGGCTCAAAAACAAAAATGCAGTTTTGCCTTTTTTTCTGAAATGTATTGGAGTTAATGATTATTATGACAAATGGTGGTATGTTTTAAAACATTTTGGCGTACAATTTATTACGTCACAGGCGTGTTTGAATAATGTTTCATCTCGACAAAGTGCTAAGTCATTTGTTAGGGCAAGTGGTCCGAAGGGGTATGGGGCAACTGGTCCGCCTGCAAAAACTTAATCCTAATTGTAAAATTAATTTTGAAAATTAGTTGTTAGTGTCAATAAAACTTGACTCGGTATTGAAATGTGAATAGAATATGAAATAATTCACATTCTTTCTAGTTCTTAGACATTTTGGGTCTAATACCACTATTTCTGCTATTGAAGGATTACAATATGACATGAAATTGCTTTAGAATGGTTTAAAACCTCGGTATTATGAATTACATCTTTATTATATATATTTTGAATGGTGTCTGTAAAGGTATTTGCAATGACAAAATATCATGATTTATGTATTTTATCCACTGCTTTTTGTGTATATTAACCGTTGGGTCATCATTGTCATATTGACTAACTTCCCTTTAACATGAAAAGTTGGTTAAATATCAAGATGGTTTATTATAAGTACTAAATGATGATTTTATGAAGTAAATAAAATCATTAATATTAAAGAAAGGGGTATATATAGACAAATGTATGGGGCATCTGAATATCACAACCATGTAACCATTTAACTCGGTTCATACCGTTTTATCTAATAAATGTGCAGTCGAAAATTTCGCTTGCTTTGTACACCATAGTATACTGCTATTTACACATTATAACCACGAAAACTGTATAAAACATGGGTTTCATGAGACATGTATCCTTTTTACATGTTAAATAATATGGAAATGTGTTTGTAAAGAAAATACTGCCTGGTTTCTGTGTTGTCATTCACTGATTTCTGTGTATTCTAACCGTTGGAACACATAGGACCAGTTGCCCCACTGATGGGGTAACTGGTCCGTGCCAAGTAACGTTTTCAGTTAGTGGTAATTGGCCTTTTCTTAAAATATTTTTTTGATTATATGTTATATGTAAACAGTTACATGGGTGATATTTTCATAGCAATTCCATAAATATTTACACGAGCTTTAATCTGTTATAGCATGAAATATGCTTAACCGGACCAGTTGCCCCATCCTCCCCTATAACCAACCCCCATCCCATCACCAATAGTTAATCTAATAAGTAACACAATCCCCCTCCTGTATAATAGCCCCCACCACCACCACCACCTATTTCCTGAGACTAGTATTTTGGTATACTAGTCTCAGCCTATTTCAGCATGAAAATAACATCCCTACAGTTTTCCCAACCGCCTTCCAGGATAAATAACATTGTCGACATTGATTCTTACACCCCCTGACTGTTTCAGGGACTTTTTGTTTAGGTAAACGCGCCCTCTTTCGTTAATTGATTTGCTGTCTACAATTTACGCATGCGCAATTTGGTTTACCGAATTTCCGATAGGATTGAAATTAGACATGTGAAAAAGGTTGATAAATCAACCGAAAATTGGACTATTTAAGGATTTATAATGTAATGGAACAGAGCGTTGAGTGGAACACCAGCCAAGGAATATTTGTAACCTAAACGTCCGTGTGAAATCTGTTTTAAACCCGTGAAATCGGCTAGAACGTTCGATATTTTTGCTCGCGATATTTCAATTTCATCGCACAATTCGATCGAAACAGTTTGTCAGCCTCATAAAAATAATGTAATTTCAACGGTTTTCGATAATCATAATGTGGGACGTAAGTTTTGTGTTTATTTGTTTTACATCGTTCGCGGTGTCATTTGCATGCGTGTTTAATGTTTATTCCAATAATTTATAAAGTCCCACGTATGAGCTCATGATTTACTTTTCTGCTCTGGCTGGCCCATTATTTTGTTTATGTTTTAATTTATCATGTTTACGTTTTTTGAAGATGAAAGTATTATTAATTTATTTATACTATATTATCAAAACAAATAATTGTTGATCCGAGCTTTGTGATCCGAACAGTCACTTTCATCCAAAGGTTTAACGCTATCTTGCGACGCACTGCATTACAAAAAAACTACACCTACAAATACAGGCGCACAACCTGAGGCTGAGCGTACAACTTAACAAGTCAGTGACTTGTTAAGTTGTACGCTCTCGTGGTCATGCAGTCGCCAAGTCGCAGAGATGTCGCGTAGTACTAAATAGTAAAAAGTCCAATTAATAATTGAATGAACAACACTCAACAGGCACGCAGCACAAAGATGATTGCGCCCAAAACTATCACGGCTTCACGCTTATGGTTGTGCGCGTTTCACGCAATGTACGCAATACATCGCTCCTTCAATGTGTTCGTTCAATTATAAATGAAACTATAATCAAAACAAACAATTCTTGATCAAAACATTTATTCCAGTCACGCCAACATTCATTCAAATTTTGAATGCATTCATTCAAATTTTTAATGCACTGTGATGAGCCCTTGACAACCACGCCACAATGCGATCGTATGTGACGTGACATGAATAATAAGTTACATGAACTTACATAATTGTCCAATCACGCAGCGTGGGGTCTTGTTGATTAGGGCCGCGATTGGTCAATACCTATTTGTTACAAGTACGTCACATCTTCCGGTTTTACTGCGTGCGCTCTTGCCATCGTGATTGACGCGGTCAGGCAGTACGCACAATACGCCCCAGTCGCATGGGACACTGAGGAATCGTATACGATTTGATCGAGAATTCTTTGTTTTGATTATAGGGCCCTAAAGCTATACTATAGACTAGTACGCAAGGGAATTATTTTAAATGATTAACAACTATTTGTTTTGAAATATAATTAATTGAGCAGCTGGGCTGAGCTGAGTTAGGGATGTTCATCTCATTGACTAATAGAGGGCGACATTTTTTGGGAAAAAAGTTGACCAAAATATGTAGAAAACTCCATGTTTACCTCTTTTAAATCCAGCGATTTAGTACGAACTGGGCGTGGAGTATTCACTGATGTCTTAATAACCCCACACAAGCAACTCGACATCATGAAAGTAAACTTTTTTTACCTTAAATGGTTTAAAATGTGCACGACTTGCCCAGTTTTCAGCAATATGATGCAAACTACTTTTGGTAATATAACTTTTTTATTATTCAGCCTGCAGACAAGGTTGAACCATCATTTTTGTAAAGTACTTTGTTTCCATGTATAAATCCATTTTCAAAGAGATATTTTTATTTTCAAAATTTTATGAACATGCCTAGCTGAGTGAGACTAGAGACTAGACTGAGATTAGAGAATCATTAAATATATAAATGCAAATAAATGATCAACTTAAACTATGAGTATGATTAAGCCAAGCGCTATGCGATCTTTTCCAAGTGACGCCCTCTATCCTTGATTTTTACTTTGAAAGAGATTTTCATGCAGATTTTCATATATATGATTTGTTATCATGAATCATGAAGATCTTCTAATTTACAGAGCCATACGATTCCTAATTTAGTCAAAAACAAGGTTTGAATACGATGAAATTAACTGTTGAAGTCTGCTCCGACAACTTACTTTCTGAGTGATTTTTCCCATTTTTTTTTCGTTAATAAAAGTCCATGGTTTGACCATGGACTTGGTTTGACACTGTTTGACAATACGATCGCAACTGTACACAAGCGAGCAGAATACAATGAAATGCTTTATGATGAAAATCAAAGCAAATATGTTGAGAAACTCCTTTGGAAGCAGATTTCCATTAACCTAACCTCCTACCCACATTTTCCAAGGGATTTTTTTACAACAACAAAAAACGCTAACAAAAAGAGTGGCCACGCCCCCGGGCTTGAACCCAGGACATCTCGGTTGAGAGACGAACGCTCTACCAGTACAAAACCTACTTTTCACCACTACTGCAACAGATCTTGTTACTACATCAGTCATCCCGTCCTGTAATCAATCTATCAATGGCTGTTTGTGCAATGTACTGTATTCTTTTTGTATTTTTTTGTTATTGTATCTTATATTTTTTCCTAAAAAATCTTTTTTTTCTTTCAGTAAATACTTTCTTTGACAAGGAAATTCAACCCATCATCTTCTAATGGAAGACATTAGTTTTACTCCACCTTCTCAGCATCCTGGTGTTGACAATGCAGACATGTCAGGGAATGGATCTCATATAGATAGAAGTAGTGTTCCAGATATCATTCCACTGCAGGATTACAACGTCAAAAAGGTGAACATTTTTACATTCACATCAATTCAATAATTTTCAATCGGAGTATCACACTCGCATTCATCTGAATGTTAAACACGCATAATGCAATGTAATGATGCACTGATTTCCATATTATTAACATTGGGCGTCCTTGCCATACGCGGCTGTAGCGATTCAGCGCCAATCGCATAGGACGCGTGAGAATAGTTTAAAATGATTGAGAAATTATTGAACTGATTAAAAATAGAAATTTCATTTGCTTCTTTCTGCCTCATAGTTTTTTTTTAATGAAATAAAAAACTAAATGTTGGCAATAAGCTACAAGAGCTATAAAATAGATTGTAAACATTGATTCGGTTATATGTGTATATTATGTACGATTTAAAAGTACAACATTTATAGACATCATCCCTTCACCATCCAATCAGGGGTTTTATAGGCAGGTTTCAGCATGTGGATGTGAATTATGAAGTTTAGTGTGAAAATTGTAGAAATAGTTCAAGTGAAAGTAGTCTTGATGTTATGTAACCTGTATTCAATAGTAGGCATGTATGAGCACTACCTGGTCGCCATTAGTCGTAGGCGCGACTATTGGCCCTAGTCGCGACTGTGTTAAACCTCCCAATAGTCGCCGATGTTGACAAATTTGTCCACCCGGTTTTCAGTTCATAATAACCAAATATAATGGGTACAAAACATGGATTAGAGATAATGTAATCAAGCAAAGACATAAAATATAATGCATTGTGTAAGTTATCTGTTCTTATCTTATTTGTGTCATACTGCTTCATTTTTATGCATTTACAACAACTAACCTAGCATCGCAATTTCGTCAGAATTTGACCTCTAATAGTCGCAACTTTGAGGTGGCGACAGGTCGACTAGGAAAAAACAACCCTATTCAATATGTAATTGTCAAAATGTCCTAAATCCTTGCATCCAATAACCTGCTGATGTGTAATTGAGTGCCAATGCCAGAATTCATCCAGGTTTTATAGGCCTATAATAGCATTTATTGTGCTTCAAATGTTTCAACCTTGTTTCTCAACATATATTATGGGGTTCTACTTCTGAGTTCACAAACACCTCATTTTAAAACTCTTTGGTTCGTCTTTGATAGTTTACACCACGTTCAGCGCATTTAAGTTAAAGTAACACAACCAGTATTGCATTGTCACATGGAATCACTGGATATGTTCCGGCATTGTTCGTTTAGCTGGAATGGGATATACCTTCCAAGGCATATAAATCTTGGTAGATCGGTCTACTGTAGTGCATGATAAATTATGTCCATGTCCTGCTATGGATGATTTGCAGCATGAAATCAAACATCTTCCAAAACTGGAAAAATGTTAATTGTTTACATTATAAAATGTATCTGCAACACTCATCAACATGAAACTTCCCAGCGGCGGTCGGTGTGAGGGCGTAAACAGGATGGATGATAATCATGACAACAGGAAGCGCGAGTGAGTGAGTGGGCTGGTCACCTGGCAAGGTTACCTGTTGGCCATAGCATGGGTTATGAATGCTGGGAATGAGCGAGAATGGTAGTCCCAGATATTTTACAGGCTTTGTTGATTTAACCGCAAAGAACAAATCAAAAACACAACTGGGTCACAGCCATGATGAGAATCCCATAAATTACTGCTAAACAATGTGAATCGCGCTATGAAAACTCGGAACGTTTTTTTTGAGTGCATAGCCTTCCATGATTTTGCAATGAGATAGACCAAAGATGCAGACTGTCAGCATAGAGTTGACCATAGTAATCTGTAGCATTAATCAGCAAATCACTGAAGTCAGTACTGTTAGTGGGAACCCGGTGTGCATGTATCTCACCACCCCCCCTGTATGTTGTGTAATTAGCAGTACCCAGTCTACTATCATTATCAAGACATGTAGCAATTTTCACAATTCCATGGCAGGGGTATAATTTTGACGCGTCTGCGCGTCATAGACTAGACCCCATACTTTCTTGTTTGCTGCATCAAGTAACACATTGAAATTCACCAAGGGGTCAGGATCAAAATGGCATGAACCCCTTAAATTTAATTTCACGGTGCATGGACATTTATAGATACCATAAAGAAATACTGAAGAATTATTGTTGTTCATCCTTCGCTTACATCAGAAACCTCTTAGATTTTTGGGTCCAGAAAAATTCAATAGGAATACTTATGATAACATCAATTACTTCTGAAGATACCCCTGACATTTTTGAGCCAGCGCAACCCTCTGTTCCAGGGTGTTTATACTGACGTCCACTTCTGGCTAGTTTAGTTTAGTTTAGTTTTATTTGGCATATCAAGACACAGAGATACAATACATCATATCAAATATACAAATCTTAAAAACTTACAACAAATAACAAAACATATTAATACAATCAAACATATAATGTCAAGGATAGCCCAAGAAAGCTCTAAAAAGGGCTTATTTCCATTGGGGTCCTTATAAATAAGAACAGCACATTATAAAAACATCATATATATTTGCACACAAAATAATATTGCACTTTTTATGAAACAACTGCATATAAAAGATGGATGAAAAATCAATATAGAAAGTGACTCTTTACTGCCTTTTTGAACTGCCCGTGGGTTTTGGATGTTTTAACCTGAGTTGGTAGCAAGTTCCATTCCCGGCTGAGGTTACTATTTCAAATTGCTTCCAGTAATCACTGTAATCATGATGTGCCCTTACCTCTCAACAAAATGTCTTAAATCTGAAGGGATTGATTGGATTATTTTCAGTTTTTCTTACCAAACTCTATCTACATGTATATTCTATGCCAATGTATTTGGATTGTGTATCTGGAATCTCCCCCTTCCCCATTTCCCCAGTAATTCTAAAAATTAGTCTCCAATCCAATGAATCAGGCTTGAATTCCATATTTGGATCTCAGACCTCTGGCCATTAATATATTATTTGACACCCGTGGATCAAATGTTACCTCTTATGGAATCGTTTGTCACCAAATAGGCCATGTAAATAAAATAATTTCAGGCAAATTTGCTATCATTTTTTGTACCAAGGGCATACATGTATGATTGTGGATGTTCTGCTGTTGTCTAATGCATTTGTATAGCCCGTGTAGCATCTACTGAAAGGATGGTGATATCTAGGGCAATAAATTCCTATTTTTATATCATTGTGTTGCTGTTCGCCACCAGATTGTCAAGTATAGACATGGTTAATGTTTATGTGGAATATAAATGTTGTTACTTTAGTTGTTAGGAGTTCAAATGAGTTGTGAAATGATGTGCTTCAACAAATTATCCATACTTGCTTGGGGTATGTTAGTTGGTTTAATGCTGCGATTCACCAATTCTTGTAATGTTACATTTTGGCAATTCACAAAAATAAATACCTGCAAAATATTGTATTCTGTAAAATGCATTTTCTAGTATATATAAAGCATGACGTTCCATCTTCATCAGGTGGGGAGACAATCATGAACATAATATGCATGTCTATGTTCCTGTGAATACTCAATGCCTGATTGCCTGTAGGCTGTAGCATATCCATGTACAATACTGTGTTTTGAACACAACAAACTACAAAGTGTCTCTGAAATGGATGATGATAAAACCATGTATTAGTTGCGTTTCAGAGATGAACCACATTTGCATATTTGCGCACACCTGTTTGGGGTTTGTGTATATTTTGGAATTGGTGATAGAATATTCAATAAAGTGACACCTCATATAAATTGTGATTTGTATTGCCATTCACAAGTTCTGATTCATGATCCATCCATATTTTATATAATCAATTGTAAATAGTAGAATATGGGCATGCACAGTCATGTATGCATATAAACATAAGGCTAGTCAATTATGTTGGTTGTGCTAAGGACAGTTTTACTGTTAAAAAATAAGTTATCTAAAATATTGACAGTGCAAAGATGGAACTATAATTGACCAGCCTACGATTAAATGTCATTATTCTGAGACACCTGAAGGCTAGCTAGGAGTCTATTGTACCATGATTGTACTTGTATGTATTTACATGAATTATTGGTGGAACTTTTGAGTTGTGTTTTGTGGTTGACTCATTGATTCACTGCCTATTCAATTTGAAACACAATTGCCTGGATAGGAAGTAGGTACATGTATAATTGTACCTAGAGGCTAGTAGCTGTGTCATTAGCAGGTCACTGAGCACTGGTAATATACAAATCAAGCATGACTTTTAGCTTTGAGCAGGACGATAAAAATGAATAAGCTTAAAATAAGTAGTAGGTGACAGAACAAAACCCTGTTAGGCCGAGTAAAAAAATAAAGCAGTTTCTCGTCCCCTCCCGCACCATTTTTCAGGAATTCTATAATTTTCTTTTTTTGTCTGTATTTATTCCATAACTTTTTTTTATTAAAAAGTATATAAAAAGCTGACATCTTGGTAAGGCCTTGTCCTCTTCAAGTTATGCAATCAATCATGCAATACCACACTGGTAATGGTGATTTTGCATTGTTTACTAAAAAAAAAGGTGCCCTCATCCTCCTTTTTTCAAAAGTTAGGATGAGGAACTAGTTTTTATTTTTATTTGGCCTTATAATATGGGCAAACACAGACCTAAGGTCGGGTCGGCGAGGCTTTTTTTTACCCTTGAAAATAACCGTAATAAATGAAACAAAATCTGTAAAAATGTTGCCGTTTTTTCGACAAGCAAAAAAAAATGGGTCAGTATTCATTTGCATTAGCACTAGACTTGTGCCTCCTAAATAGCTCAAAACTGTCTCAACCTTGGTAGCAAAGACCCTGCTGGCTCTAGTGAGCTTCCTTCAGTCAGATCTCGCTACGCTCACAGCTCGGTACCAGAGATCATTTGCATTATGACATTTTTTCCCCACCCATTTAAAAAAAAATGGGACCATTATTATAGCCCATCTCTGTATTCTTAAATCTTAATAATTAATTCCACCTGATTCACAATATTTATACAGCCTATTATAAATGAAATGACTGAATTTGACACAAAATGTCTGCAGTGCAGTTTGCTTGTACTTGTTTTGGTCCACTGAATATAGAATGACCCATTTTTGAATTTGTAAAATACTTGAGTCACTTATGAATCAATACAGTTAATAATCCCATAATACAATCAATAGTTGTTATATAATCCTTGTTGATTTTATTTATATGGCCAGTACAATAGCACTTCCACACCTATGGACATCAGTACCTGTGTACAGCAAAAGCACTGGAGTGGATAACTGTTGACAGTTATGTTCTACTATCAATAAATATACAACTTTGCTACAAAAGATAAAAGGGATGACCCTAACTATTCAAGTGATCAAGGACTAATCCTCCAATGAATTACAAAAGGTTGTATGATTAATAGAACAAGATACACTTCTCAATCTCAATTCACTATGGAAGTGATTATATCACCCCCCTGGTAACTAGATCACACACCTTTTGGTGTGATGTGATGGTTCACACCATAGACTTTATGTGGTGATCATATTGATCAGTCAAATGCATGATCCAGAGTAAGGCCAAAAGAAGAAGTTAATGTTGTCCTCCACAGCTTTCAAAGAGGAGGGGCGGGCGGGCGGATTAAAAAAATTAAAAATAATAATAATATTCTTATACCAGCGGAAGCTCAATGTTCAGCCATCAAGAAGTTGTAATCACTCTAAGAGTCGCACATATACACCTAGCACATAAAGTCCCTGCTCAGGTGCTTTGAGGTTGACTAATTCAAAATATATAATCGGTACCAAAAATCTGAGATATACATTAAATTAGCAAATTTCTTCCCCGCAGTTTGATACCTCATTCAACAAAATCGAATGGATACTTTTAAAGTTATGTCGATTTCAATAACCGCGCATTCAACAGAAATGTTGCACTAGGTATAGGAAATCATTGATTTGTGTGTGATTTACCATAGGCGGTAAAAATCAATGTTTTACCCGTCTATGGATTTACGCACTGAAAAACTCACAGCTTATCAGCTAAGACTTGTATTCTTCACAGCCAGATACACCCTTTGTCCCGCACATTGCGGTTATCACAAAGACCCATTCATCTGTCTCGTTCAGATAGCACACAGTTATGATAGTAATCACACACAAATCAATGATTCCTATACCTAGTGCAACATTTCTGTTGTATGCGCGGTCATTGAAATCGCCATAACTTTAAAAGTATCCATTCGATTTTGTTGAATGAGGTATCAAACTGCGGAGAAGAAATTTGCTAATTTAATGTATATCTCAGATTTTTGGTATCGATTATATATTTTGAATTAGTCAACCTCAAAGCATCTGAGCAGGGACTTTATGTGCTAGGTATATATGTTATACACTTTAAAAATAAAAAAAATCTGAAAATAAAAAAAATCTGACAAAAAAAGAAAATCTGGAAGAAAAAAAATGGAAAAAATTGGAGCGGCCCTAAATCTGACGAGCAGGCGGTCGAGGACAATATTACAGGTTTTTTGTGCCTAATATAATTGGATTACATGTTATACTTCACTGGTGAATTGCAATGGACAAATGAATCCAACAACTTCAAACTCCCAAAATGAAAGCTTCAATTTTGCTTCAACGTAATTGCTCTGTCAACAAAACTTAGTCAAAGCACAGACTATAGAGGAAGGGATAATGAAGTGATCGGCAATGCTTGATTCATGATCATTTCGGCAATACAATTACGTAAGCATGACTCGGACTTGTGCTGGTCACGCGTCAATGAATGTTGTGTGTGCATGATGTATTGATGTATAGGAATAGTTGACATTAACTTTGATATTATATTTTATAGCCCATGTTATGCCTGACACGAAATTCAAATCAGCCAGTAGGGAGGTCACGCTGCATGTCATATTTTGTTATACGCAAGAAAACAATGGAGTCTCAGTGACTGAATATTTGCTAGAAATAGCTTCGGAAAATGGTCTATTTGGGCATCTCAAAAACTGAGAAACGTCTTAAAAATCATGTAGAATTTTAGAGGAGGGTCAATAACATCTGCATAACGGTAAAATGTATAGTTTTAAACACGTTTGGTGACCAAATTTATGTCGTAAAATGTTGGAAAATTCACGTTTTGATAATCCGTGGTCTTCAAAATTACAGGAATACTAACTCATTCTAAACCTCACCAAATCATGAAAGGAACCCTCATCTACAAAAAAGTCCATGTACGTATTGCTCTATCTGCTTGGAGATAGCGAAGACCACGGAAACCTCATAGCTGTATACCACGGAATGAAATCTGCCATAGACATTACATGGCGAAAATCGTACAGATTTGCACTGCAGACCTCTGTGTAGGGAGTGTTGACAATAGCATGACAATAGCAAGGTCGTTTGACTATTGTGTCTGTGCATGTTTGTGACGACTGACCCCGTTTAACAATTTTCATAGCTTTCATATAGGGCTTGGGTGACCTAACTATTGACTGAAATGGTTTGGTCAATTTCCCAATTTTTTATCAAATTAAGATGGACCTATGCTAAGTTCTTCTCAGTCACTGTGGACAAGTCATTATTTCATTAAACTAGATACATTAATGCACAGGGGTAGAATTTTGGTGCGAATCCGTGAATCGATTCGCGTGAAGATTCGCGTAAAATCACTACCGCGTGAATCCAGGTGGATTCCCGCAACAACCAAAAAGTTTTTTGTTTTTTGTTTTTTTAAAGTCCAAAACAGGACCTTAGATGACTGGTATTTGACCCGTAGTCAACAAACATGCCGAATTTGGAAGTTGTGCAAGCTTATAGCCTTATTCTTGATATTATTTTCATTAATTTCGCAAAAATCCATGGATTCTCAAAATTGGCGAGAATCCATGGATTCTCGCAAAATCCTTCCGCGAGAATCTTAACGGATTCGCGCGGTTGCTTACGAAATTCTACCCCTGAATGCAGGTATCAATGTGCATCTTGAACTTACCCTCCTTAAGGTTAGTCAAAGATTAGACGGCTAATGTCTATATCTTTGAAGCGGTGAGTCTTGAACTAACTTATATTTTGGACAGGTGAATCTATGGCGAATCTTCACCTTTATTTCAATTTCTCCCATATATAACCATAGAATGAACATAGTGCACTGAGGTGAATCTTCATCCCAAAAATTGCAGGAAAGACCAAATCTTGCCCTATTTTATCCCAAAGGATGTTAAATACAGGTTGAGGGTAGGTTCAAGATTTAAATTGATGCCTGCATAACAAAATTCACGTTTAATTGTTGAAAAAGTTTGCAGAACTTTTAAAAATGTTTTTGAATATTTCCGGCTCTATATCTCAGAAACGCAACTATCGAATGGCCTGATTGTTTTTGGAAAACAGGTGCGTTGTAATTTTGTTTGAGATGCCTTGTGTAAGAACCGTCCATTCTTATTATTATTGAGAGTTGCGAAAATCCAGGTCGATTTTTTGAAAGATAATCTGTATTACACACTTTCTTAATTGGAAAGAATCCACAGATTCTCGCAAAAATCATTTTCAAGAATCTTAATAGATTCTCACAACCTTTTGAAAAATATCTGACTCTGATCACATCAGTGCTTGGCGCAAAAATCTACAGGAGTATATAATTTGTTTTCATCAACACTGTCTGTGATTGTTTTTATTTTGTTTTTTTCTGCTTCAGGCCAAGCTAAAAGCATCGCTGAAATGGATGGTTGCGAAGGCCTACAACCAGTATGACCCACCGCCTGATCTGAAAGATCCATTCTTCCGAGATGCAGAGGTCAGTATGATTCACTCTTATAGGTACAGGCAGGGTTGTAGCTACGGCGGACGGAGCCGCCCGGAAGTCGTGCCCAGCGTCCGGCGCTCTTAAAAAATAAGGGTAAAAAATCTGACACTGGTACAATTTGTGGAAAAAATCATTAAACTGCCTCATAAAACAAGAAATTATGTGGCAGGAACCCTCAAAGTGCATTTATAACCCCTTAAGAAATATTAAGAAGGTCTCTAGACCCCATTCCATGATCCACTGGACTTCGATTGCTACACCTACTCCGTTCGCCTTCAGTAAAATTGTCCGGCACTCAATCTGGTCTAGCTACAACCCTGTACAATCCTGGGTACAGGGTTAGAAGTTTAGTGAGAATCAGATTCTCACGAAGCATGTATCAGGAAACCATTAGCACATTATGCACTTTTGTTGGAAGTTGAAACTGGGCCAATTGGTGCAAGACATAGGGTACCATGTGTTGGTGAACTAACAACTCAAAGGAATATACCGTACATGCGCTCAACTACTTCCACCTACTCCAGTGTTCTGAATTTAACGTAATTAAATGTCAAACGCTGTGTCTGAACCCCAATGAATGACCCATATAGATTAGATAGTGGATTTAACATATGGTATCTGTAAGATGGGTATTATTATACAAGCTAAGATATGTGAGGCTAGAGTGTAGAATTAATGAGATTATAAACTATGGATTGAAATTGGTAGTACTGTAGTATACTGATTACTGAATCAATTATTTGTCTCGGGTAATGGTTTCAGGAGCATGTGAATGAATTATTCTACCCATAGAAGCTAGATGCCCTATACCGAATTGAATAACAAAATGGGGCCGCAATACATGAAAGAGCTGCAATACACAGTATACATCTCAAAACAATCAGGCTGTTCTTGTGCTGTTAGGGCACATTTTGGCACCAGCCAATGGTGAACTCTTATCATATTCATAATTGTATGCAGAAGAGAATTCTTTTGGAGTTGTGTACTTCGATGAGTCGTATTTATACATAAATCTTTGAAATCTTTATTTAATATTTTGAAGGGGACCAGGTTTCCATTCAAAAGATTTTATAAAGATTTGTTTAAGTTTCATACAAAGTGGAAATGTCAAAACATCCAATAATTATCCACTCTTTCAGGGAGAAGATCACTTGAAACCCTCTGTGATCTACCAGCTAGCCTCCAGCGAACTCTACAGCATGGCTTGTACCAATATATTCCCACCTACTGTACAGCAATGGCAAGGCCATTGGAGTATCATACAAGGACTATCGAGAAATGGAGTTTATGTGGTGGATGAGAAAGAGCAGCCTGTGACTGAGACTACACTGGCGCAGACACAGAGAATCAAGCTGGTAAGTAGGGTATGCCAACAGGTTAGACATCAGATAGCAGATGTGCAATTTTACAGAATGAGGACTGTACTATGCCTCATATTTGTCTGACTTTGAGAATGAATGAAACATCTAATTTTCATGATGATTCCCACATCCTCTGCTTTTCTGTTTTGATCTGGGCTTTAATGCCATTTTTCTGAGGAAACAACAACACAATTGACTCTGAAATATGCAGATCCTTTTCTGATACCAGAGTAGTAGTAGTATTGTGGAGATCCCGCCTCTTATTTCAGGCGCACCCCTTCAGCTGCAAACGTGCTGTTGAAGGGTCCATTTTACATATTTTTACGTATTTATAAGTGTTTCGTAGTGCAAAACAAAAATGGCTAACAAGTATGACCAAATCAAATGCTTTTGATCTGCAAGGTATATGCTTGGTGTCAGCACAAGTTCAAAAGACACATCAGCACTCAGCAGTAAGTGAAGGCATCATATTGTCCTACTCTAAATTCCAACGCAGTGGCATTTGCACATGCACAAAGAACGTTGGTCCTAGCACGGAAATACTGGGCCTTTGAGGAGAACATGTACTGGCATCATCTACCAAATTGATGTGATACAGAATATAGATTCTTCATCTCATATTTGGTTTTGCTTATACAACCAGTAGCTGTTTCTCCTGTTGAATTGTAAGAGTGGTAATATTGGTCAACCATACTATATGTTGCAAGGAGCTCATTTCTTTTAAATAGAATTATATGGCTAGCTGTGTGGTACCATTCACTCTATATTTATCTAAACTTTCAACCAAACCACCTGCAAGCAATGCAAGTGTAGAGATGTATTGTGTCTCTGTCTCATTGCTTGAAAGGTATTTTCTAAAGAACATGTGAGTAGTGTACTAGTGTAACAGCATATAATATGGAGCGAAAAGTCATTACCCTGTGGTATTGTGCTTTGTTTGTGGGTCACTTTTGATAACCATCAATATTTTAAAGTTCATTTCTAATCTTAGTTTCTTTTTTCAGTTCTCACACTCACAGATATTAGAGGTATTATACATTATTGTAAATAGTAATAGGTATTACTTGTGACAAGTTGTTAGACTAAGCTCGGCTCAGGAACCGTGGGGCACATTTGCGCACCAACAAACTTAGGAGCTCCAAATACTGATACTGATCCCACTCCACCCCAACCCAACCCAATTTGTGTTCAAAATTGTCCCAACCAACTGATCATGCAAAATATACATATTGACCAGGGGTATTCCGAATTGGAATTCCATAGAGTCTGCGCGTCATAGACCCTTACTTTCTTGTTTGACGCATCAAGTTATACCTTGAAATTGACCATGGGGTCAGGATCAAAATTGCATGGACCCCGTCCTTAAATTTCATGATGCATGGAAATGGAAAGGGGCGCCCTCTATTCATGATTTATTTTAGAAAGTAAATTTTCTTGCAGATTTATATTTCTAATCATAAATCATAAATGCATGAGTTACAGAGCGATACGATTCCTAATTACTTCAAAATCATGGTTTGAGAGTGAATTTAGAGTGAAAAATAAACTGTCCTGCTAGCAAGACAGTTTATTTTCACTCTTTAGAATTGTCATTGTCCATTCTTCATTTACACCAGAAACCCCTTGACATATTTTGGGACCCCTTAAATTTGGTTTTTGCAGTCCAGATAAATGCAATAGGACCCCTTACATTTTTGGGCCAGCGCTATTCCTGATGCAGGTGCCAATTTTGTTACGTCTACCAAACTCTACACACACATTTGGCTGTGGAAGTTAATGTTTTTCCTGCAAAACCCTTTATTTTCATTACACTTCAATTGTTATTTTTGGCGCATTATGATGTTATTATTTGTGTAGGTGTCATAGTGGTTCAAGGGATATCACTACGGCTGTTTATAAGTTGGTATCTAGGATACCGGTATTGTGAATTTTTTTACATGACAGAATGTGTTTTACCCATTTTGACATTATCAATGATCAAGTTACATGTATGTAAAAGATACAAAATAATGTATATTTTGTCAAAGCCAGAGTCATTATTTGGATGCCATGAATATTTCTTTACTTTATTTATTGCATGTAATTCCTTGAAATAAGTGGCTGGGCCTATTGTTTCGGAAGATCTCAACCCCAGAGATAGCAGATTTGAATTGTAATTTATAGCAAATGTATGGCAAATGTTTCATTTACAGATATCTAACAATACAACAGTCTTCAGGATTTGTATCTGATTTCACAACAAAACAGAAAATTCAAATGTACAGTCATCATATCATGATCATTCAATGTTTTCATCTTACAGCTAATACATGTTAATTATTTAATTTTAGTAAAGTTTTTATCTATGATAGCACATAAAAAATGTCCAAGTGCAAGCAATATGGAGCACTAATTAAACCATGCTGAATACACATGAATTGAACTAGAAAACTGTATGTACTTCATCTCTAAAGGATGGGATGACCTGAATCAAGTACGAATGTGCTATTTCCTACTTTTGCAATCTTCCCAGAGGATTTGCATTCTAGCACTGTGCGTGGTGCATAAGTTTGTTGAAATGTCTTGACATTTTCTTTTCCTATGAAATGAGTTTAGAACCTGAAAATAATGGATCAAAGAATTATAACTTTGTGTAATTTTATTTTGTGAAGTTATTTTTCCCTGTGACCAGTAGCCATTATTGAAATTTCTTAAATACAAGTTTCATACAATTTCCAATGCCACAATTCAGCTTAGTCCATTTCAAATGAAAGTTAGTGTAAATAAAAATGTTGAAAAGCTTGAGCATAGTTTGTTGAGGTTTTGTTATTCTTACAATTATTTCTTTACAGTACTTATGCCTTGACCTCGTTCGTGATACTCAATGTTCAAAAGATTACCATTTCACGTCTTCTGTGTTTAGTCGGGCAAGCGCACAATATGGTAAAATATACCTTTTGAGGGAATATTCAATGTCTAGGCCAAGCGCAACAGTAGAGAGTTTGTTGTAAATTGCATTGCTGAAATTCTTTGACATGTTTTTAGGGATCATTTTATTTTTATATTGAATACTGAATAGTTTGCTCACTTGTCAAACTTCAACAAAGATGTGATTAACCAAGTAAACCTTGATATTTGAATTCTATAGCTTAATTTTGAAGTTGTTGTAAATGATTGTAATTGGATATGGTTCCTCCATTTCCTGTGTTTATTTACATCAAGATGGCGTTTTTAATACGGTAGGTGAAATGTTTGGTTTTTTCCTTGTTAAGACTAAACTCATAGAAACATTTTCACATTGGAATGAAAGACATTCACAATATCCAATTTTGTAGTTAGCTTCATTTAATTTCGCATTTTATACGAACATTGAAAAAAAAATCATTGACCTAATTCTGGAATAAATAAATAATAAGTAAAAATAAGACAAATCTTTAGATTGATGATCGTCCTCAAATTAAATCAGACGGTGTCATCCAACACGGCCAGAGCATCATTTATGAACCTTGCATGTATCAGACAGCCTAGCCACCGCCCATGTTTCAAGTATCCTAGTTCAATAGTGTGCGAATACCATAACAAGTCTCCTCTCATACTCTTGTTATATTGATACCGTGTACATCGCCATATGTTATCCCACTAGCTGTATGTACATGTACATGCATCAGCATTTCTACTTACCGCATATGTCATTAAAACAATCCTAACCGGGCCATTTAGCAAATATTAAAAAATGTTAGCAATACATAGATACCTCGGGCTCTGTGCCATAATAAACATGATAACATTTCAGATCTACAGATTTTTCTTTTCAGACTCTAATTTTATTTTGTGTTTTAATTGGAAGATGTCATCATATTGAGTCGAATGAGTACCCATCCACACATTTTTCGCATTTAATTGAAAATGTATTGGTAAAAAAATGCAATTAAACACACATTTCTTGTAGCCTATACTGGGATCACCTCAATTTAATTGAGCAACATTTTCTATAGAAGGGGTGGCATTCTTGTTAGATCAGTTTAAAGAGGTTTTGTCTAGATGTATTTTTAGATCTAGTCCAAACAGCCTTTAATTAAAATTCATACCTTGATGGTGACTAGGAAAGCAATTGTGTTAAACCAAATGCACCTTTTACCTATCCATCTTGATTTTAGAAACATTATTAAATAAACATGACTGATATCAGTCACTCATTAGACAGATATGGATTTAAATATACATTTTTCACCACAGCCTTAAAGTCTGTGCCTAACGCTGGCACATGGCATTTAGTTACATACACTTAACCTTTTGTCCAGCATTTCTATTAGAAATGGATGGAAAGGTTTGAAAAAACCCATGATGACATTTGGAGACATTCTAATTTCAATTGATACATTTTATAGGCAACTACTAGTACATCCTACCCAACATACATTTCAAAACACACACTTCACACTTCATATGCAATGATTATTGAAAACTTATATTTTAATAATGTACATGTACCATGCCATGCAGGCACTCTTAAGTCTTATCAAAAACAATAAAGATAATGAAATAATATAAAACCATGATCACAATCATTGATGATATGATTACATGTATCTGCAGAACTGAAGTGCATGTCTGTATTTTATTTTTACAAGGGACTACGGACTACAGCTGTTCCATACTAGGCTGGGTCAGATGGCCTCTGTAATGTATTTGAAACATTGAACAATCAATAAAGACATTTATATAATGCACAGCTAAATATTAAACACTAATTAATATTTCTGTAGCAATAGGCTTTACTGATATAAGAACCTATTTTGGTTGAAATTTAGTTTTGCAATAGTCATGTCTAGTTAATAATAAACTTATTTAAAATTTGTAATTTAATTGTTTGTTAAAACACTGTATCTAGTATAAATTGGTTGACTCATCACAGAGGATTTGATAATACGCCACTTGTTTTGGATTTCATGTTGAAATTACTGTTATAAATATCATATGTCTAATTATAACTAGTGTTAAATTAATTTTGCCTTGAATTAGTGTCAAAGGCATGCAATAAGTGAACAAATTATAAATAGCTAGCATTTTATTTTTAAAATGCATACTCAGTCTATTCAATAATTACCATACCATGCTTAGTTGCTTACATTGGATTTCAAGAAAGTATGAACAACATTTTGGTAAAACATAACACTGAGAGGGATGTTTTGAACTCGGTTTACATGTTTCTACTTTACAGAGATTTATCTTAGAAAATAAGGAGTATGAGTAACTTGGTAGGCCCAAGTACAAACGTAATTCTAATCTAATTCTTTCTGTTCAAGTCTGCTATGTAAAGAGATCGTCAGCCATTTCCAAGCATAACCTGAACCAGGCAACAACAACAAATTGTTGTGTTGCCCAATTGCTAAAAATCTTGAAATCGAGTCGGTCGGTCGATTTTCCTTCTTTTTCTTTTCTTTTTCTTTTTCTTTTTCTTCTTTTTTTGCTTACAAATATTTCTGACAGACAGTGGATTATGACAAGACAAATTAGTAAATTTATGTCAATTTGACTAATGTTCCTAGTGTATCAATAGTTTAAAAGAAATCTATTCAAGCAAACTTATATATTTCAAGCAGAAAATAGTAATATTTTTACAAATTGGGTAAAATTTAATTTTAGAAAATAAGAAGAAAAATGCTGAGGGCAACACAAAAAGACATCTTTGCCCAATGGTGTTGTTAAACAGGATTGTACTACACGTACCACCTTCTCTTATTTTCCTTGCATGCAATGTATATTTGACCACCAAACATTGTTCATTATTCACTTTATATCACATTTACTACTAGTACCCACCAGATGCAGGGAAACTCCCCCTTGCCAAAATGAACTGACAAGTATATTACCAAAATTCAGTTATTTATCCCCAACCCGATCACAGGCCTGCCACCCTCTTGCCTCCCCCCCCCCTCGACTAAAGACCCTAAATCTGCCACTGACAAGATGGCCTTCATTTAGTGCAGCTGAATACAGAGCTGTATCACTAGATTGAAATATATACAGTGAGATTACGATTCTATTGCAATGATATCAATGAAAGATTATTGATATATTGATATTTAATATCTGTACTATTATGAAATGATCAAATAGATTTATTTATAACAACACTAACTGTAGTAGATACCAGTCAATACGTTATTACAGCATTACCAAATGGGTGGGTAAGGTCATGGGCATTAGCGGCTCTTATAAAAGGCGTATATTCGCTGCTGAGTAATCTGAACGGAATTTTCATTATTATGTAGTGATTTCATTATCAGCGAACAATTTTGATGAGAATTCCCATCCAATCTGTTACTTAACCAATAAAAATCAAGCTGGTATATATGATACACGTGTGTTCTAGGGTGGAGTAAGTTCTATAGCTGAGTGTACATGCGTGAGTCACACGCTCGGTTCGTATACTGTACATATAGCTGTTACAAGTATGGGAGACTGATCATTGTGAGCTCAATGTTCAGCGAGATAGTGACTGACGTGTGTGTTTGATTTGACTTGATGATTTGTGTGTGTAGGGGTGTGTGCACTGTCAATTGTTATTGTTCGGATAATCATTGCTAGGTAAGCTTTATGGGTTTTTTTATTTGTTGCAGAATTCCGGTTACTGTGCGTTCATTTCAAAGATATGTCTAGGGCTTAATTCTTTTCTTAATTTTCTTTTGTTATTTTGATTATTTTAGCCACTTTTAGAGCATAGAGTATAAAAAGGAACTATAATTGATGTTGTCTCGGCAGATTTTGTTATTTTTAACATGTTAAATTTTAATTTATTGTGTCATTCCTCATAAAGATTGGAACCTACTGCATAATAAGCTATACACAACACCCATACTTTGAACGATTATTCCAATTTCAATTTTTTTTTAATTTGGCAAACCTCTGGTCATTTGGGATATGTACATGTAAGGCTGGTCACTAAAAGAACAGGACTATCAACTATAAAAGGTTAGGTATAACAAACATGTCATCACGCAAAATAAAGAGAAAAGTTAGTGGTAATTTTAATTTATTTGGTTTAAGGTTGCTTCATTTCTTTAAAAGTGTTGAATCCAAAAGAAATGTGACCCCTCGCATCAAAAAGGACAATTGGAGGCAAGACTTCAATCCAAGTCATAGGTATTGGTTACAAGAACACATTCCCAATCTTCACAATGTATGCCTTGTTGAACTGGACATCTGAATCACAAGGGCAAAGGCATGATTTTTCAAGAGCCATATTTTGTTTCTACTATTTTCATCAATTTTATTGGCCTCTATTTCATAACTGCCAACATGATGTTCTTTTTGATGTTGTCATGTCCCTTTAAAAAGAGTCTATGTTGATAGCCTTGCAAGACGCTCATCGCTACAGATAAATTAATGTGCTTCAATTGATGGCTGTCTGGTGTAAATCTGATATTATAATCATGCAATATAGATGGGTTATGTGTGCCAAGGGGTATCAATACAGTTTACGGATTGTGTCAGCGAATGGTTTCATGTAAATCCTATGTTTTGTCCTGTATTTTATTTTTAGACAAATAAAATATTCAACAATCTCAGTAATCCTTGCGTGTGGTAAAATTGACATAGCCCAACATTTTATGGGCAGCTGTTTAGATGAGGCACGCTTCATGCTCGGGTTTGCTGTAACATATATTGTATGGCTCTGTTTTGTTACGTTTCACCCTAAAGATAGTTAATGTTAGTTATTTCTATACAATTCTTTGACTTTGTGTTCTTTCCAGATCAGTAGATATTCAGATACTGACATCTCATTGGGCTTAATACAAAGAAGCCAAAACACTTACATTTAAACATACTGATGGAGATGAGAAAATTTTATCCAACAAAAATAAAATCTAACTGGCATTGCCATGGGGGAATATGGAAGCTCATTCCAGGGACATTATGGGATTTGGAGGGAAATATTGGGTTAGGTGGGACATTTTGGCAAGTACATGTAGGAGGAAATATATAGCTGTTTGTACATATAGAAATATTTGTAAAAAAATTGTGGGAAATTTGACTTGCTTCTCGGGAAATAAACATTTTTTCCAACCCTGAAAGATTTCAAGCATCAGATTTTGTGTGGATTATTCATGGAAACTATTATTCTGTCAAAAATGCATGCACCATGCATTGTATATTTTATTTAATACTGAAATGATTTTTTTTTAAACAAATTGTAATTAGGCCTACTTTTTTTTAAACATCTGGTAAAATAGTGAATGAATTTATGTGCTATTTGGATCAAAGCTACAAAGGCAAGTTAAGCTTATAATTATATTTTTGTTTTGATTTAACTAGATTATGTACCCACATTGTTATGACTTTTTGATCCTGCATGTAGCAGACCTATTTGTTAAAGGCATGAAACAGAAATGGACATCTATATTACAATTCACATAAAGCCATCCTAGATCATATACCCTAAATCACACCTCCCATAATCCTTTGCTCTCACACAAACCGAAATCATCCCCTGCATCCCCCCAACGGATTTAAAGTCAGTATAAATATTTAAAAGTTTGTTCATTAACCATTATTTACTAATTAAAACCCTCATGGCCGTCGAAATCCTTTTAGTTTTTGCTTAGTTTAATAGTTTTTTACGAAATGTGAATTTGTATTAAAATACAAATTTAAAATTTAAAATTAGGAACCAGCGTTTGTGATGTCACATTACTCTGCTCCTGAATGTTGGATTTTTGACGAATCACCATTTATAGCAACACTTGCCCACTTGCTATAAACTTTACAAACAAATGCAGTTTGAATCGAAAAGGCCACGAAAGAGAGTCTTAATAGTTTTAAATACATTTTGACAATTCAACTTCACTAGGCTTGATTGTACGCTAATACTGCTCACTTAAGTTTGAACCGGAGGTAATTTAACTGCGTGATAGCACATAACCGAGCCATATCGGGCATAATAGTCAATGTTGGCGGTCCAATTCAGTCCTAGCAGGTGGCCAAATTATCCCACTGATTAAGTGGGCAAATATGGCCACCAAGACAAAATGCGTAATAAATTCACTATGTTTCATGTTTGAAACCCAAAATAATTGTTCCAATGGAGTAAAAAAATCTGCTGGAGAGGGGTTGTGGTGGAGGGCAGGGGTTTGTGGTGGCGAATCAGGAATGGGTTGGCCTGGCCCTGGGGAGAGGGTTTATGGTGGGGAAGGGGGATGGTGGTGTGGATGCATGGGCCTGGGTGCGGAGGGTTGGCCTAGCTAGGGATTGGGTTCGGTAGGGTGTTTGTGGAGGGGAGGGGTTTTGTGTGGGTAGGGGTTTTGTGAATGAAAGGGGAGGGTTTGTGGTGGGGATGGGAAAGGGAGGGGTTTGTGGTGGGGAGGGGTTTATGGTGGGGATGGGAAGGGGAGGGTTTGTGGAAATTGTGGTGGGGATGGGAAGGGGAGGGAGTTTGTGGTGGGGGAGGTAATTGGTGTGTGTACACCAATAAGTACACAATAAGGCCCCCAAAAAAGAAAGTTGTGTTGCCTTCAGCGACCGACCCAAAAATCGTAAAAACTAGGGTCGCATTTTTTTTAGATATAACTTTGAGTAAAAGTGTCTAAATGTTACTATTTCTTGCTTGAAATGAACAATTACAAAATTGTTTGTGCCCCCGCCCCTTTGTACCCTCCCCCCTCGCCGACTCTCCGGATGTAGTGCGGTGTTGTGCTTAGGTTATGGTGGGGAAGGGGATGGTGGTGTGGATGCATGGGCCTGGGGTGCGAAGGGTTGGCTAGCTAGGGATGGGGTGGGTCCGGGTGTGTGTGGTGGGGGAGGGGTTTTGTGGTGGGTAGGGGTTTTGTGAATGAAAGGGGAGGGGTTTGTGGTGGGGATGGGAAAGGGAGGGGGTCTGTGGTGGGGACGGGAAGGGGTTTGTGGTGGGGAGGGGATTTATGATGGGAAGGGGAGGGGTTTGTGGTGGGGGAGGGAATTGGTGTGTGTACACCAATAAGTACACAATAATAAGTATACAATAAGGCACAAAAAAAAGAAGTTGTGTTGCCTTTGACAGCGACCGACCCTAAAATCGTAAAAACTAGGGTCGCATTTTTGTTAGGGGGCGATCGCCCACCAACATTTGAGTCATGTCGGTTGAGATTGGCTCTGTCAGTTCATTTGTCAAGGGAAATCATGAAATTATAACTGACAAAATTACAAATATGGCTAGATAGATTTTCGCCTCGCCAATATGAAAAAACCTAGCTACGCCGCTGCATGCCCACGCTGAGAACATGCCCAGTTATTGCACCCACCTCTTATGTGTGTGTGTGGAGGGGGGGGGGGGGGGGTCATAACATTTTTTCTACACTCCAGGGGGGGGGGGGGGGGGGGGGGGGGGGCTCATAACTTTTTAGTATCTAAGGAAGGGGGTCATGTAATTTTTAGTTATGGCTTTATTCCAGCTACCGCCCCTCCGGTAGAAATAATGAATAGTCCCTTAGCGAGGCCCCCTCCCCGAGTATTTTACAGTTCTATTCCTGCCAAGAAAACGGGAATACCAGCCAAGTTGGAGCTTTACTGGCCGTAACATTTTTTCTACACTCCAGGGGGGGGGGGGGGGGGGGGGGGGTGGGGGGGGGGGGTCATAACTTTTTAGTATCTAAGGAAGGGGGTCATGTAATTTTTAGTTGTGGCTTTATTCCAGCTACCGCCCCTCCGGTAGAAATAATGAATAGTCCCTTAGCGAGGCCCCCTCCCCGGGTATTTTACAGTTCTATTCCTGCCAAGAAAACGGGAATACCAGCCAAGTTGGAGCTTTACTGGCCGTAATTACCCCATACTCGATTTCAAACGATATATATTTTGCCGTTTCTGCATGATGTAGTACATGCTTTGTTATCAATTTCCAGCTCAATGTTATACATGGACTTGCTTTTGCGCACGCACACATTACGTGTGGGTTTCGGCACACAAACTATCATTTAAAAATACATTTTGACAACATCAAATTTGAGAAAAAAGGTTATTATACCTGTACACTACTCAGCACTACAATACAAACGTATATACAATTGTAGTTAGGGAGCACATCAAAACTCGACCGCGCGGCAACCGCCGGTTCCGCCCGGTTGGACCGCATATCATTGTTTAGAACAATAGAAACCGGCTGCAACCGCAGGGAACCACACGGAACCGGCGGTTGCCGGGCGGTCGAGTTTTGATGTGCTCCCTTAGTGTTCTAAGGTCCCAGCACTGCACATGCACCGCAGTAGCGAAACCAGGGTCTTCAATGATGGGGCTATATGTTTTTAGTATACATAGGTATACATACAGTTTGTCATTTCATTTCGGGGCATCAGGAAGGGGCAAGCCTTATGCCTCGCTGGTTACTCCACTGCTGGTGTAATACAATGAATTGTATTTTATTCTATTGTATTTTTCACCCTTTACAAGTTTGCGTGTCCCATATGGCAAACCGGAGAAAAACAAATCGCCTGTTGCCATTGATGTACATAATTATAGCCTACAAATTGACATGTTACAACAAATTATACACCATGAGTTATAGAATAAAATATTTAACTCAGTGGCATAACATCCACGAGTGGGAAAGTCTTCCCCGTTCCCGCTTGATCGTCGGACTAAGTCAACGAAGTTAAACAACACAATTAAGGGACATTAATTAGTGTCCCATCTCCACCCTCCAAAAAATGCAGTACTTTTCAAAAAACCACAATATTTACCGCCCAGATTTACTCATCGAACCCAAAATATTAACCGCCCACGTTTACTCATCTAGCGGGTCCCGCGCGAAGCGTGGGTGCCCGCTAGTTATATCAAATGTTATTATCACATCAATTTCAGTTGGAATATGTTCTGTCAGTCATTAATGCCACTTATAGTTTGATCAGTTCCAAATTGGCGAAGCCTCCTTACGGCAGCGAATGAATACAGAAGGACCCAGGTCCCGGACGCTCTGAAGGCAACAAGCGCGCTGTGCATCATGCGTGTAACGTGTGCTTGTGGCCATAATTGATAAAAAATGAATATTTCTCGCCAATTTGGAACTGACTAAACTATAGCTATAAACAAACATGAAATGCAGCAGAGATGCTTGAAAGTCTGTCTGTTAATAGGAAAGCGCTTGAAATTATGCCAACTATCAACGCTGTTAAAAGAAAATGGGGAACATGTCTGGTCGATAAGTGTCATTGCTTATTCTTTGACCTGCGCTAATGTCTGCAAGTTAACTCACTAAGTGAAAAAGGAATATACCCATGTTGTGGAGTATATTCCCCTCCCCATATAAACATGTATGCCTATGTGAGTCTTTGAATTGTACCTTTTGGTAATAAAATCTGGTATGAACCGGGGTTGAAAATGGGTTGATAATCAAGTAGGAGAGAAAGTGACAACATGTCAGCGGCGGAACTCCTTGATCGTACAGGATACTGTGGTAGTAAGAGACAGGAAACTATAATAAACATGATAGCCTACATGTACAGGCTCACGTAGGTATAGCATAAATAGTGCAAGGATGTAAAGCACAACACGATCCGGAGATTGGTTGTTAGGTAATTTTTGTAATCATTAACAGTACAGTGGAATATGTGGAAATGTACTGTGATTTGGATGCTGTAGGGTTTTATTCCTGAAAAAGAAAAAGTGTTCAGCTGTCATTTTTATAATACCATGGTTAAAAGGGAAGGAGAAGGAAATCACCACTAAAATTGCTTAAAAGCATATATATTAAATATAGAACAAATTTCACAATAGTCTGAGGAAAGAGTTAATTGATCTATTTTAACATCATGCATATTTGCATGAAGACCTAAGATGTGACATTTCAATGAGACAACTGAGCTGATTGTAAACCTCTCCACTTTGTTGTTTGAAGACAATAATTGTAGCTTTATTATGTGGTTAGTTTACTGTTACTTTATGATGTCACCAAAATAATGATCAGTGATCATGTCAGCAAGAATGGACATGATGGGATTATGCAGATGTCATTTATACAGATGTAAAATTCACATTTGTCCAGGGATTTATCCTTCAGACAGTTTTGAGGATTTACATTCTGCTTGTCTAAAGTGAACAGGCATATTCTTTCATGGAAGGGAAATGTACGCATGTCCATTGCTTAGGGTGCCAAAACAAAAAGTCAGTAAAAAGGGGATGATTTGACTTTGAGCATCAAACTTAAAAATACTAGTTTAGAGTGAAAAATGTAGGCAAAAAGGAGTAGATTTTGTTTTGAAAATCTTGTTTATTCATATTATATGTCATGAAAAATGTACTTCAAGAGTCCATTCTGAAAGTTTTTAATGGAGCATTAAATCCACCTTTGTATACATTTATAAGTGACTGCCCCCTCCCTTGGGTAGTCAACATTATAATGATGCCATACAATCATAATGCAAGGACTGTGAGTTATTACGTAATTTTAATTATAAGCTGCAGCTACATTATTACCCTATCTTATGAAATTGAATTTAAGAAATATAATTGTGATTGATATCCAGAAGTCAGTATACAGAACCATTGTCTTAATTTTGATCACAGATTAAAAATTATAATGTATATAATATTCAATGAACCTTGCAAGCGTTAGACAGGAAAAAATCACTGATGTTAATTTGGAACCTCGTTGACAGTATATAGTGTGTGTGGTGATGCTATTTGTATGTGGTATGCGTTATTAATACAGCTTTACCCAAGTGTTAACCAATGAACTTGATACAAGTGATGTAGTTGAATAACAATTACCATCATGTGTCTGGAGCAATATCATTCAGTGATACTCTTTGAATTACAACATTTTCTGTAAAATGTATCGATATATTTGTCGTGGTCAGCAGCTCGGCAAACAAATTAAGCCTTTTCACACTGGCACAAAGATCGATCTTTGGACGATCGATCGTCACTTTGGTAGGCACAATAACAGTCGCTAGGACCATCGATCACCAAAAATGGGACACTTCTTTGTGTGAATCCAATGACCAATAATTGAGCAAATTTTGTTCATGTTTTGAAATTAGTCTCCACTTAGCGACAATTGGATCATCCAAAGATGAATTGTTGGGTCTGTGTGACAAGGCTGATATTAGCCTAATAATATACCCATCGTGATTAGCAAGGATTCAGTGGGAAATTCCTTTAGAACAAATTTAGATTTCTCACCTGTAAATTGATGTTATTATGTTATTGTTGTAAATTAAATTTGTAGGATTCTATAAATGAACTGAGTAATGAGTATTTCTTATTCAACCCCTTTCTCCATATTTCTGCACCTGTCCCTCAAATCACAACATTATGTCATGTTTCCTTCATCATCACCAAGCTTGAGTTGGGCTCCTTAATAACATAGCCATAAAGCCCTAATGTGGGGAACCATGTGATTTAATATTTGCATTTTATGTGTCTTTCCAGACGGCTCACTTAGCTATGATGGATTCCATTCAGAAGGCTTATGTATCAGACGTCATCAGTATAGAGAAAGTGGTGCAAGCTGTAAGGTAGGTAGAAAATACTGTAAGTGGGTGTTAGCTGTGTGGATTACTTATATAATTGGATACATCATAGAGGTCTAAGCTTGCTTACTTACACCTATGAAAAATATATAGCCCTTGGACTTGACTTAATACTTAATCAACTTTATGTTAACCATAATTATGTGTTGAAGAACTTTCTTTAGGCATTTTAACACAAAATGACTGTAAATATTCTCGGTCAGTCACATTCTGCAAAGGGTGTCTCTTGCACGTACCCAATCTTGTACCTAACTGAATTTATGAAATTGTGAAAGTTCACAGTGAATGAATCAAGCGTTAAATCTGACCACTAGTTTACCTTTATGGACGCTAATTGTGAATTACTGAGGGTCATTTCTTTCATGTAGATTTACAGCGGTTTGGTTTTGAACACTTTTTTGAAAATCAATCATGATAACTACATGTTTTCTTTCGATCATATCATTTTATACCATTTTGGAAATTTGAAAAGAGTATGAAGGTACATTGGGATGCAGTTTCATGTTATGAGTGGTACTTCTTATGTTCAAAGAGGGCCTTCCACAATTAAGAAATGGTAAATTTAAATTGGGAAACATGGCAAATATGAGTATTAATTTGGTTGTATTTACTTTAACAAAAAGAAATAGAATCTGCTATTACTCACCATTTATCAAAAGATTATTTCAAATGCAACATAAAGTTATTAAAGTTAAAAGGACCCCAATGGAAATACGCTTCCTTATGGAGGCTTTTTGGGCTATCCTTGGTACTCTCCTGGTATTTTATACATTTTCCCAAACCTGCCGTACTCTAGCAAGCATCTTGCTTTTATGTCTTTTATGTGTGCTTTTATTGTCTCGCCCTGATGTAATCAGAAAGAGACTATGTTATCACTATTTCTGTCCGGCGTCTGGCGTATGCCGTATGCCGTATGCCGTCCGCCGTCCGCCGTCAGCCGTGTGCTAAGAAATACCTTTGTGACGCGATATCTGGAGATCCGTAAGGCCTATCGTGATGGGACTTGGTGGAGGGAAGGGGGGTGGTGCGTTCTGTTGCTGATTGATTTTTCAAGGTCATCGGGGGTCATACAAGGTCATCGGGGTCAAATATGCTTAAAACTTTTGAGACGCGTTGTGACGCGATATCTAGAGATCCGTAAGGCCTATCTTGATGGGACTTGATGTCAGGGAAGGGGGTGGGGTGTTCTTTTGCTGATTAGATTTTCAAGGTCATTGGAGGTCATTGGAGGTCATCGGGGTCAAATATGCGGTCAAATAAGATCCGTAAGGCCGATCTTGATGGGATTTGGTGGAGAGAAGGGGGTGGTGTGTTCTTTTTGCTGATTAAATTTTCAAGGTCATTGGAGGTCATTGGAGGTCATCGGGGTCAAATATGCGGTCAAATAAGATCCGTAAGGCCGATCTTGATGGGATTTGGTGGAGAGAAGGGGGTGGTGTGTTCTTTTTGCTGATTAAATTTTCAAGGTCATCGGAGGTCATTCAAGGTCATCGGGGGTCAAATATGGGGTCAAATAGATCAGTAAGGCCTATCTTGATGGGATTTGGTGGAGGGAAGAGGGATGGTGTGTTCTTTTTGTTGATTAAATTTTCAAGGTCACCAGAGGTCATCGGGGTCAAATATGGGGTCAAATAGATCAGTAAGGCCTATATTGATGAGATTTGGTGGAGGGAAGGGGAGTGGTGTGTTCTTTTTGCTGAATAAATTTTCAAGGTCATCAGAGGTCATTCAAGGTCATCGGGGGTCAAATAAGATCCATAAGGCCTATCTTGATTGGATTTGGTGGAGGGAAGGGGGATGGTGTGTTCTTTTTGTTCTTAATTTTTCGGGGTCATCGGGGGTCAAATATGGGATCAAATAGATCAGTAAGGCCTATCTTGATGGGATTTGGTGGACGGAAGAGGGATGGTGTGTTCTTTTTGTTGATTAATTTTTCGGGGTCATTGGGGGTCAAATATGGGGTCAAATAGATCAGTAAGGCCTATCTTGATGGGATTTGGTGGAGGAAAGGGGGGTGGTGTGTTCTTTTTGTTGATTAATTTTTCGGGGTCATTGGGGGTCAAATATGGGGTCAAATAGATCAGTAAGGCCTATCTTGATGGGATTTGGTGGAGGGAAGGGGGGTGGTGTGTTCTTTTTGTTGATTAATTTTTCGGGGTCATCGGGGGTCAAATATGGGGTCAAATAGATCAGTAAGGCCTATCTTGATGGGATTTGGTGGACGGAAGAGGGATGGTGTGTTCTTTTTGTTGATTAATTTTTCGGGGTCATCGGGGTCAAATATGGGGTCAAATAGATCAGTAAGGCCTATCTTGATGGGATTTGGTGGACGGAAGAGGGATGGGGTGTTCTTTTTGTTGATTATTTTTTCGGGGTCATCGGGGGTCAAATATGGGGTCAAATAGATCAGTAAGGCCTATCTTGATGGGATTTGGTGGAGGGAAGAGGGATGGTGTGTTCTTTTTGTTGATTAATTTTTCGGGGTCATCGGGGGTCAAATATGGGGTCAAATAGATCAGTAAGGCCTATCTTGATGGGATTTGGTGGACGGAAGAGGGATGGTGTGTTCTTTTTGTTGATTAATTTTTCGGGGTCATCGGGGTCAAATATGGGGTCAAATAGATCAGTAAGGCCTATCTTGATGGGATTTAGTGGACGGAAGAGGGATGGGGTGTTCTTTTTGTTGATTATTTTTTCGGGGTCATCGGGGGTCAAATATGGGGTCAAATAGATCAGTAAGGCCTATCTTGATGGGATTTGGTGGACGGAAGAGGGGTGGTGTGTTCTTTTTGTTGATTAATTTTTCGGGGTCATCGTGGGTCAAATATGGGGTGAAATAGATCAGTAAGGCCTATCTTGATGGGATTTGGTGGAGGGAAGGGGGTGGTGTGTTCTTTTTGTTGATTAATTTTTCGGGGTCATCGGGGGTCAAATATGGGGTCAAATAAATCAGTAAGGCCTATCTTGATGGGATTTGGTGGACGGAAGAGGGATGGTGTGTTCTTTTTGTTGATTAATTTTTCGGGGTCATTGGGGTCAAATATGGGGTCAAATAGATCAGTAAGGCCTATCTTGATGGGATTTGGTGGACGGAAGAGGGATGGTGTGTTCTTTTTGTTGATTAATTTTTCGGGGTCATCGGGGGTCAAATATGGGGTCAAATAGATCAGTAAGGCCTATCTTGATGGGATTTGGTGGACGGAAGAGGGATGGTGTGTTCTTTTTGTTGATTAATTTTTCGGGGTCATCGGGGGTCAAATATGGGGTCAAATAGATCAGTAAGGCCTATCTTGATGGGATTTGGTGGAGGGAAGGGGGGTGGTGTGTTCTTTTTGTTTATTAATTTTTCGGGGTCATCGGGGGTCAAATATGGGGTCAAATAGATCAGTAAGGCCTATCTTGATGGGATTTGGTGGACGGAAGAGGGATGGTGTGTTCTTTTTGTTGATTAATATTTCGGGGTCATCGGGGGTCAAATATGGGGTCAAATAGATCAGTAAGGCCTATCTTGATTGGATTTGGTGGAGGGAAGGGGGGTGGTGTATTCTTTTTGCTGATTAAATTTTCAAGGTCATCGGAGGTCATTCAAGGTCATCTGGGGTCAAATAAGATCCGTAAGGCCTATCTTGATGGGATTTGGTGGACGGAAGAGGGATGGTGTGTTCTTTTTGTGGATTAATTTGTCGAGGTCATCAGAGGTCATCTGGGGTCAAATAAGATCCGTAAGGCCTATCTTGATGTGATTTGGTGGAGGGAAGGGGGTTGGTGTGTTCTTTTTGCTGATTAAATTTTCAAGGTCATCAGAGGTCATCTGGGGTCAAATAAGATCTGTAAGGCCTATCTTGATGTGATTTGGTGTAGGGAAGGGGGTTGGTGTGTTCTTTTTGTTGATTAAATTTTTCAAGGCATTACATCCCTTGCATTAACTACAATGCATACCTCTGTGACAGTGCTACATTGTATCATATGTTTCATCATCATTTCTTTCAAGTCACTTTTGATGAACAGGCGAGACGCGCCGTTCGAGAACCGCCTTGTATATATACATGTGTATTTTGATATTGTGCAATTGTAATTTGATGAGTACTGAATAAATATGAATGAATAAAGAGGGAAAATACTTGATTTTTCAAAATTCTAAACAAATTATGGCATAATGAATAAATAATGAACATATTTGCATCAATCACTTCATTAGAAATCAGGATTTCAGAAATAGTTTTAATTTGCTTGATTTGTAAAATAAGAGACATTTGCTGATTGACTTGAATGAGCAATCGACTTCAATTTAATATTTTAACTATTGAGAAAACATGACTTATGTAGCATTGAATTGAAAACAATTTGTCAAACTTTTAGCCATAAACTCAACTGTATTATGATACTTTTTTGCAGGCAAATAGCAACTTTTAGTGCATCCAGCGAGTTACCATTTGATCGAGAAGACGCCCTTCTATTTTGGATTAACAAAGTATGCAGTACAGTAAACCATCAGATGGTCAAAGACAGAAAGGGTCAGCAGGATAGTCTCATGCAGTCATCACCACAAAAGGTAACACCCACCCCTATCCATCACCATCAAATATTGTCTCAAAAAGCAAAAAGAACTTGAAATATCACTTAAAGTTATATCACTTACAAGTGCATCACTTTATTGAGGCTATGCTTTTTTTTCACATCAAGATATTTTGATATCAGAAGAATCCCCATATTTTTCTCATTATGTAAGTAAAATCTTAGGAGCCAGAAATGTTCCATTTAGAAATTATAGGCTAAAATGTGGTGAATTACTGCCAAAGGTGGTTAACCACCAGCTAGTTTGTGCACTACTCAATGGGCAATTGTTTTGTGACCTTGTCCTTCTTAAATAAGAACCATTGGAGTTATGCAACTCAAACTTTGGATTGTGACAATTTTAGGGATAACCTTCCATGTTAAATAGAAAACATTAAATTGAAAATCGGGCCAGCAATCAGAACATCTACCTTTAACCATACTTTGTGTCTCCTCAATTTGGGAAGTGATGTCAGCTGGTAATCTAGTCATAGGCGTAGCATCTCTAGGCATTGAAGCCGACATTCTTTGATCATGTACTTTAGCAGACATTCTTTGTATTAGGTAGAGTGGCCTGTACAATAATATGATGCATTAATTTCTATTCTATTTCTATTGTTTCCTTTTTTTTCTTTGAAAGTATCAACAGCCTGAATTTTTAACATAGTTTGGTGTAGTATCTTGAAATGAAAGACATCAATAAATATTGCACGATATAGTGTATGTATTGTTCAATGAACTGAACGTGACTATGAACATTTCATCGAACGAGCTGTGAAAAGCGTGGCATCATAATATTGTTCTGGTGTTAAAATATGAGCAACAAAAGAAACTTGGTTGGTATGAAGTTCATAAATGAAATGGTTTGAATAAATACTAAGTTTATACAGCAATACATGGCTCATTACACCTGTCAGGTCATGTATGTCTGTGTACTGTTTGAGGAGAATGTTCTGTTAAAAAATCTAAGGATGACCTAGGGATATACCAAATTTCACATCAAATTAAACCTATTTCTAATCTGTAATCATACATTTTTCAGCTAGATGTATCACTTGTGCTTAGATTTGACAAATATTCCAAAATGTTGGCCATTTCACAAATATTATTCCCAAATTTTAACATCAATATGGCAAAAAAATGACCTATTCTTTATAAACGAAACGATAAATGAAAGTTGACCCAGAAAAAATGGTAAGTAATTTACGAAATGGCTGAACACGCAACCCATATAATAATGAACCTTATAATAAAACCTATCAAAAATGATGCATTGAGGCATGAAATGATCTGACTGGTAATAACTGGAAATAAATATCTATCCATTAGCACTTTGTTACCTTTCAAAAAGTGACAGTTACATGCAAATTATGAATTTGTCATGGCCCGCAGGGCACCTGTGTAAAAATAAAATCTAGTTAATAAAGTCATACATCATAATTATTTTTTTTGACTTTGAATAATTAGTATTTCTTTTTGTGGATCATATAGTAGTAAACTGGAACTATTTGATCAGATGAAAACAGGAGTAGAAAATAATAGCTTCTTTATTATGTGTTGATAATGATTGCTCCACTATGTATCAATGAGTGTAACATTTCTTAAGTATTAGTGCTGTTTCAAACTTGCATGACCAGTTTCTCAAAATAAGCCATGGCAATTCTGCAGCCCATTTGGAGTGCATGGCCTTGTATGTCATGTGATGAACACCTACACCTGTGTATTACATTATAATTCCCTCAATATCAACAGCAATTAGAACAACATAATGTTACTAAAAGGTGAGCGACCTTATGGCAATCCTTATTTATTCCACTTTGATAATAACATGCAAAGAGATAATCTTCTCTCATGGCTAATAAATGATTGGTTATTACAACAGCTTAACTAGTTCAGTGACTCCCAGATGGTCATATGCAGACCAATACAAAGGCCAGCTATGTTAGAGGCTATACTGGAAGTGGGTGGAGGTTTCTAAACAACCAATTCATTGTATTTTCAAAAATCCTTTAGCTAAGTACATCCTTAAAACCAGTCCGTTATCAGTTAAGAATAAGATACATTATTGCAATGCAATTTTGAGACGCTGGGAGACTAGGAGTGAGTCTTTCGTCAATGACATCTTATTCTTATTTAAAGGTATTATCTGTACAAAGACAATCAACTGACTGCAACTTTATGCTTGAAATTTGTCAAGTGTTTTTTTTTTCATTAGGAAGTTCATCTAAACTTAATAGAATGAAATTGTGAATTTTTTATTGATTTACCTTTGATTATTGTGTGTATGTTCCCTAGGTGCGATTACGTCGTGAGCAGCTGAAAGCATTACCCAGCATTCCAGTAATGGATGACATAATGAAGGATCTAGGAGATGGATGTTGTTTGTCTGTATTACTACATTTCTACTGCCCTCATCTTGTGTCCCTGGATGGTAAGTGAAGTTTACCTTGTTACCCCCTTCCATAGATTGTAGGTGCAAGTTATAGTTAAGTATGATCAAATGCACAAAACTTTGAATGGGAAATCCTACATCATTTATGCCAGAATCCATTCTCCCATGAAACAAGCCTGTATAATTTTACTCTGGGTTTAGTAGACAATTAGGATACAATACCTTTGATAAGTATACAATTAATGGATCAACTGAATGAACAATAATCACCTGTTTCACCTGCTAGAGTCAATCAAATAACATTTTTCCAATGTCCAACTGACCATAGACAAGGGAGGTATATCATCTCCAAACGTTGGCACAATGATTTGTATGCTATCTATTCCTAGGATTTACTAATGAGTCGGTAGAATGATCTGGGACCAGTATCGTGTGTCCTGGCAACAAAGGTTTTAATGTTGGTTTGCTAACTGATATTTAACTATATTGACTACAAGGCGGCCACCAGATTGAAAGCATTTTATCTGTAAGGATTCAAGGTATCATCAAAAATCAACATGACTTTAGCTATAGCCATGAACAGGAACAGTCAAGTCATTTTCACCAGAAACCAAGCAATTTGAACTTACATTTAAATGTTTTGTTTAATTTTACAGATCTCAGCTTGCAAGATCCCATGTCTTTTGCAGAATCTGTCCACAATCTCAACCTGATTGAGGAATTCTTTAATAAATACCTGCCAATAATGTATCCATTCAAGTCTGAGGATCTACTCTACAGCCCAGCATGTCTCAAGGCCAATGTGGTGACTATGTTGGCAGAGTTATTTCACACATTTGAAGTGGAGAAACTAGAGCATCTTGGTGTTGATCAGGAAAAAGGTATGTTCAATAAAATTATAGAATAATAAAGTAACATATATTGTGCAACTATTTTGCCCTCAAATTCAAATTCTTATTTAAACCTGGTAACTTCTGAAATGAGTTATTATTATTATAACATGACTTACACTTATTCAAATAATTTTAAATCTCTGGGTAACATTCAAAGCAAGCAAAGCTCATGAATGTTGTAATATTCAAAGCAAGCAAAGCTCATGAATGTTGTAAAAATGAGGTAATATGGGGTCTTCGCAGAGATATAGATTGTAGTGGGTATGGGAAATACTTGTACACTGTTTTCATCAGTCAGCATATTTGGTATTTTTGATGCGACACCTTATTGCATTCAAATTAATACTATGGTATTTTGGTATCGTTTAGGGGCATAGCATCATTAATACCTACCATACCACCTTGTTCAAAAAATCTACATCAAAGTATTCTGCTTGGTTGACCTTTCCATGTGGTAGCTGAAGTCAGCTGTCAGAAAAGTGAACAGTCATGTAGTGAAATGTCAAGTGCTGTTAATGAGATCTAAATTATTCCTTGGATTACATGGAGCAAAACGTTCATTATTAATTTAACTTGAAGCTTAGTTTTCAAACATAGGACAAAATCGGTCAAAGGTCAAGGTTTACAATTTTCTCAAATTGTTAGATTCTTGAAAAAAATCTAATTTTAGTTAAAATTGATTCAAATTGATGTGACTGATACAAGCTGCCTCAAGCTATCCAAATGGAAACGTCTAACAATCAAAAGTGTTTTAAATAAGTATTCAGGAATACTTTGAGACCGCTGTGTTAGACCCTCCTCATGATACCGAATCAGGCAAAACTGGTGATTGGGACAAGAACAATTGAACGAGGCATCAAAATGACAACAACAAAAAAATCAATCTAAATTCCATAATTTTGCGTTTCATTTGCATTCATGTATGATGTGATAAAATGATTGCATATGTAGATATCATCGCCAGGAATTTATCACTGTAAACATAAGTTTAATTTTTGTAACATTCAAATGACGAAATAGTAGGATTTTGTAATATCATAAAAAGTTGCATGTAAACCAACAGAGATTGTGAAAACAGAAGTGTACATAAACATTGAAATCTTTGTTTAGGTATTTCTCAACCTTGTTTCAACTTTATGTGTGTGAACTGTATGATCATAATGACTCAGTGGTGATTCTTTGTACACAAATATACCATGTTTACATTTGGCCTTTGTATAAACAAAGATAGATTTACAATACACATAAACCCACTTGGTGGTTGGTTAAATAGTTAGGTTTGTTCTTGAGTAGTTTATAGTTAGTTTAAGAAATTGACATTGTTAGCGTTGTTATTGTGGGCGTGTATTCAACCATTTCAAACTAAGCTGTGTTGAATTTGGATGTGGATTGTACTATGCTTACATTTCACAAATTAAATTGTGGTCATTTGGGATATGGGGTGTGCTCTAACACATAGGTAGGTCTTTATATATTAATAGGTGTTAATTTGTCAACTTTGTTGGTAATAATCAATCAAAAGTAGAGTAGACTCTGTACACTAGTATATTTCTTCAGTCAATCAAGTATTAATAAAGTATAATTAATGGATGTGCATAGCCTGTACGTTTTTCCCTTCATTGGTTCCATAAAGCTGAACTAATATTCGAAGGTGCATAGCCTGTACGCTTTTCCCTTCATTAGTTCCATAAAGCTGAACTAATATTCAATCAAAGAAGTACATACATGGTAGTTTCAATGAAGATTTATGTTAATTTGAAGTAGTGTTTTATTCATTGAACTAAGTGATTTGCCAGAGTCAAAATAATATTAAAATTCAAAACATGCTAGCAGATTTTAGAGTGGACATGTATATTATTTGAAAACAGGTTGATTTGTTTTTAAATGTATGCTATTCCAATTTTAACTCTTGGAATTGTCCCTAGATTTTATCCAAGAATCTTATAGATTGGCAGAAAAAGCAGATTATTTTATCAACATGTGTTTTATTTATGTCACTTAACATGAAGTACAGAGAAAATGTAGTGTTCTATTCCAAAATATGTCATGATTGTAATTTTTAAAAAACTTGACTTTTATTAGGCATTATACTCCACTGACTGATGACTATCATAATAACTGTGTGTACCATTTATTTCAGCTCCCAAGATTAGCCATGTATCTGATGGCATCAGTGCAAAGCTTCCCCCTCTTCCAATAAGCAGTGCAACTAAAAAGAGCTTTCATAATGATCTGACCACCAACTTGTTAAAAAATGAGATGAGAAACGCATCCAGCAATCCAGAGCTCAACAAAATTGGCTCGTCTAGTCCTGCGTAAGTTCCTGTTTTAATATGTCAATATGTTTGGAATTGGGCATGTGTGTGTGGCCTTTATGTTTCCCCTCTAAGATCCTTTTGTAAAACAATCCCAATTGTTGTTGTAAACCTCAAGCAGGTTTTGGGGTGTAAGCCATCTCAGAGTGATTTCTTCTTTGCACCTACCGTAAGATTGATATCAGAAGATTAGACATTTTTGTATCACACCCTTGTGTTCTGATGAGAAAAACCCTTAAGGAAACAAAAAAACACCCATGGTTCTGCTGGCAAACAGAACTCCCAGATAGGGTCGGTCGATTGGGCAGGGTTTTAAGGTGCTTTCTTTCTTCCAAACATTTTATGAAAAAAGATGGTGAATTTGACCAATAATTAAAAATTAAAAAAAATGTGAAAGTTGTTTTTGAAATTTCAAGAAAAATGGGTTGGGCCTGTATTTTCGTTCCCTTATTATAAATAATTCCCCTTAATTCCCATTACAGAGGCCAACCGCAATTGTTAACAAAGCGTCAGAAGCAAGTCCAGAGTAGTTTCCACCTTGGTAATGAAGAAGACAGCTTACAATCCCAGCTGAGGAGAGCTTCATCTCTAGACAATATGGATGTAGGCAAGAGATCATTTGTTGCCTGGCAGAAACCAACCGAGCATAGGTAAGAAACGCCTATCGTCATCAGATAGGATATGTTTTATAGGTTTGAAAGTGAAAGAAAGTACACCATTTTATTTCAAAATTAGTAACTTATTGTTCATATTTGTGTTTAATTAACCCAAATTGGGAAATTCGGCAGAATGTCAATTTTTGCTGAATCTTTCAACAGATACACATTTTGCCTTGTATGCACAATTCATACATAGTCCATTTATAGACAACCAATTGGTCAAAACCTTGTATAAAATTCCATATTTTAATAACTATGACAGTTATTAAGTGAAGGGAGTTCAACTTTTGTTGGCCTTAAATTATATGAATACTAATGATAATTTTCTAATTCCGATAATCACATTGTACATTCAGTTTTACAATTGATGTAGAGTTTGAGGTCGGACCTTTTTCTGTTGATGGATCAACAGCTTCCAGGTTGAGGTGTTTTGTGAGTGCTATTTAAGTTAACATTTGAAACTTGTTTTTTCTCTCTCTATTAACAGGCAAGATGGTGGCCTCAATTCAGCCTCCACACAGTCATCAATACCAGACAGGTCGTCATTAAGGGATAGCTATGGCAGTAGTCTTCTAACAAATGTCAGCTTAGATAGTGAACTTGGCCAGAGTATGAATATAGATGAACTTGGTATGCTATCTCAAAACCACAATGACCAAATGAATAATAACCAGGAAGTGATAGCTGCTCCAGAGACTAGACCAGACACTTATACAATGCCAGAGTACGCGGATGAGGATGACTTGGAAGTGGAGAGTCTAACATCAGCGTTGTCTCGTGTGTCGAGGGCGTCTGAGAATGTGCAACCTTCACATGCGAATAGTTTAGAAGGACCACCTGCTGTTGCAGGGGGTTTGAATGGACACCAACAGGCTCAAATAAATGGGGCCACTGACTTGCATGACCCAAGGCAAAGTCAAAATGAACAAATGAGAAGTGAATCGGCAGCTGTGCAATCCTCCCCATCGGCATCTTATGCTAGTGACAATACCAAATCTGGTACTGCTTTTACAATAGGTGGTGAACAATTAGATCCAAGTTGTAATCGCAAGAAACTTACATTAGACATTCAGCCAGTATCGACAGGCCAATCTCGAGGCACTCACAGGCAGCAGGAGAAATTGATGCCTGCTGTTGTGAGGCCACTAAAAGAGAAGTCTCATAACGCAAACAAACAAGATGAGAGAGGTGTGCTGGGTCGTAGCCCTAGACAGACTCTTGAACCAAGTGCAAAGATGGCCTCTTGGGGGTCAGGACAAAGGAACAGTAACAATGATTTATCTCCAGATTTAGAGCCCACCACACCACTGAGTCCAGAGAGTATGGCCGACTCCCTCGCTAGTGACTTTTCAATGCGTAGTAAAGGCAATTCGCAAAAGGGACAATTTCGTGTTCCATTTCAGCCACTTAATCAAAACGTATTCCAGGCACCGCAGGTGTCTAAAGCTAAACATGGCGAGGCATTTTATATCCACTCGGATCCAGTCCACAATGCATCGCAAGAAGGCAATGACTCTATGCAGGGTTCTGCACCCAAACCTGCCAGTAGTTTTACTGTAATGGACAAGTCTTATACATTAGAGACTGCACAGCAGGCTGGGATACCTGTTGTTTCATCAATGGAAGCAGAGATGCAAAGATCTCTTCAGCATTCACAGCAAATGATGGATGCTGGTAGAAGTGGAGGAAGTCCCAGACTGTCACAATCACAAACTAACACCTATTCTCATTCTTATCCTCATGCTAATCCTCATGCTAATCCTAATGCCTATCCTGATCAACATGCTAATCCTAATCACATGCCGATGCATAATCCCAACATGCATTCATATAGTCCTTCACATTCCCATACACCACCCCAGCAAACCCCTCCTCCTCCCCCACCATATGGCAGTCCCCACTACCCTAATCCTCAATATCCTGATCCTCGCCATTCTTCTCCTCATCATGCTAATCCCTACCATACTAATCCTCATCACACTAATCCTCATCAACCAAATCATCATAGCAACCCCCATCGTAGTAGCCCCCAATACTCTTCCCCGCATGCTAGTCCCCAACCTGTTTTGCACGGCCATTTTCATAGCAATCAGCAATATACAGGTGGCGGTGGTAGCGTTAGTGGTGGTCGATCTGAGATTACTCGTTTCGGGAATCCAGGTATGAAGTCTTCTGTTAACCTTTCTCCCCCTCGCCATAATGGAGATAAAGAGTCCCCCAAGTTACATGCAGACCAAACTGAAAGAGAGTCGCCATTTAGGACACCGGTACTCTTGACCTTTGATAGCAACCTTAGTCCAGAAACAAAAGTAGAATCTCCAGTATTTCATGTTATTCCCAATAAAGATGATAGTCAATTACATATGCTGACTAATCCTATTAATCAATCACAAGTAGATGCTTTTAACAATCACAGACACAGCCCTGTAGATATTGGTCATTCTAATCCTAAGCTTAGGAACCAGGTCCAGATGGATGAAGATCCACTGGATGATCTAACTCAAGCTAATCTCATTACCCATAATTCCATGCCTGATACATCAGATTACATGACTAATCCCCGCAAAATGACCACATGGGTTTCTCACTCAAAGCACGCACCTCATATTAATGATATTAACACAGGTCATGGGACGGCGCCCGCTCAACGAGACAACCGTGAGCCGCTACAAATAGGCCTCACCCAAGTCCGTCTCCGACTGGAGGAGAAGCGGCGCAATATGGAGAAAGAAAAACGCCATCTTGAACGCCATTGGACAAAGCAGAGGCAGCGTGTTGGAAAAGCAGCATTCATGCAAGTACTGGCTATCCAGAAGCGGGCAAAAGAAAATGATAACGTAGGACATATTTCACCTGAAGGAACTCTTGGTAAAGGTGTAAATAAGCCATATTCTAAGGATGAGATAGAGAGATCCCTCCAGGAAGCTCAGAGTAGGTGGTTGCATGACCAAGGAAATAATCAGTCAGGCAAGACAACCTTCGCAGCATTAAGTGCAAATAAAGCTAGTAGTAGTGGTGGTAGCTCACAAAGTAGAGACTCTGATAGTCCAAGGACACATTCCGACTCTCCCATTTCTGTACGTGAAGTAGGTGGCAGAGGTAGTCCAAGCTCTAGTTCTGGTTCACACTCTCCCCCACAGATGAGTGCAGATCAGTACAATACCTCGTTGGATAAAATGAACGAGAATATGTCGCAACTGATGAAGGAGATTCAAAAACTGTCTGTACAACAAGAGCAGTTAAAATCTGCAGTGGAATCTCCTCGTCAAAAGTCTGAGGGAGACAGACAAACCCCAGTATCAGAACCAGAACAGTCTGGTTTTGTACTCCATGCACCTACGCAATCCCCTGAATTCCAACCATTCTTTCTTGGCAAACAAGCATCGCCTCCAACTGAGCCTGATAATGAACCATTTGTGTTGCAAGAAAATCCCTTGTTTAGTTTGTCATCCGAACAAATGTCACCCCCTTCGAGCACGCCTGTCACAGTGCAAAGTCCAAGAGAACAACCTAGTGTTGAGGCTCACACACCTAAAGACAATTATAACACCTATTGTGTAGCAAAACCCAAAACAAGGCCTAAGCTTGAGCTTGATATAGACCAAGCCACAGAAGACAAATCTGAATTATTATCAACAAAACGTGGACAGCAAGTGCCCCCCATCAACACAAAAAATCTTGCCCAATCTTTGGGCAGCAATACACCATTGTCTGCAGATGATCTTAACGGAACTTCACAACAACCAGGATTCCATTTACATAGTGATGATACCACTAACAATGACACACCTGTTGTACAAGCGAACACTTACAGGGCACCAGTAGGGTTTGATATTGTAGATGATTCAAAGCCGGCTCAAAAGACACATCGCAAAGATGCACCCTCTCCAGTCCAACCACCCAAACTGAAATCTGAGAGAACACCGAGAATACGAAGGACGTCGTCTGGATCATCACCAACTAAAAAGCGCCCTCCTTCTGTGTATGAGATTGTCGGCGAGACAGAAACCAACCAAGAAGAGCAGGATGGTATTGAGCCCATGGTAGTGCGCCCTCTTGATGATACTGCTGCTGAGGAAGTTGATGATAGTGGCGATTCAAAAGTGTTGGGATTTGTCATCGAACAAGATAAGGTAAGTGTTTTATATCTTGAGAGAATGGCTAAGATTAACATGAAATATTACTCATTCTCATGTGGGACAAAGGTAAAGCTGAAATATTTTGAAGGATTCAATGTAAAAGATATGTTATTTTTTGCAAGACACTTCTTCCCCTACTCAACAGCTTCTCTTTAAAATGAACTTTCAATGTTTATTGAAAAACCAAAATATTAAAATGTTTGAAGTTCAGAAAAGCAGTTAGCCTATGTTTGGTTAAAGTAAGTGCTTTCTGGTGACAAATGAGTTGTTTGCTGAAAGTAAGTGTGAATGTGTGGTAAACTTTGTAAACGAATGGGGCCTCTGTTAAACGCCAAAACATGTATTTGGCATGACTGAAGACTTATTATATATGATGGAATTCCATTTCAGAGTGAAGAAGATGAAATTGCCAAGAAAAGAGAGCAATTCTTGCGTAGTCGACTCAAGAAACAAGAGACCGAGAAAGCCAAGAAAGCAAGCAGGGAAGCACAAGCTGAGAAAGTGAAGGAACAACAAAGGTAAAGCAATGCATTCGTTTTGAAGGAGGCCAGATGTGTAAAGAAGAGACATTGTAAATTGAAACAATATTTTCATTTATTATTGATATCAACCTTCCCAATGGTACAATAAAACTGTATTGAAGTTTGTTCAACCAAAAAAACCGAATACGAACAATATTCAAAAACTTTGTTCAACTTGTTTGCGAAGAAGATGTGTACGACAGTATGTATGCATAGATGATGCGCACGAGTGTATTTTGGTGAACAGTGCTTCTTGTACTGAGATTTAGGTTGGTTTAGGGTGTGTTTTTTCTTTCAAATAAGTCTGGTATAATATTGAATGTCTTTTTTTCATGTGATACAGAAGATATTGCATTCAATATAACAATATATTCTTGTACAACACTCAAAGCCATTCAATATTATACCATTCTCTCTGTTTACTCTATATAGATGACATTAAATGTGTCATCTTTCACACACAAAATGGTAGGATTATAGTAATACACTCTAAGAAGTTACGAACCAATCCGAAAGCAAGAAACTAAAATACACGGAGTGCGTTTAAAGTGTCTAATTGCACTCGGCGTGCGCGCCGTACAAGCTCGCACCATGCCATTTTTTACTGTGGGTGATATCAAACTTGTTAACATGTTTTATTTCTTATTCAAGAGATTAACAGTATGCACAAAATTGGAAATTTTCATTTGCATTGTCGTGTATGATTTGGGTCATTACATGCTTATGTTTTGTTTCTCGAAAATTAAGAAAAACAATGCACTCGTGCAAATGTTGATACGCTCACAATAGCACTCCCCTATGGGGCCGTGCCATTATTCACACATCAACATCAGCGTGTGTGCATTGATTTTTCAAATTTAACATGTATACACATTTATTGAACTATAAATAGTAAGCAAATCAAAGTTGTCCTTTTCAGAATTTTGAAAAGGTGTTTTACAGTGTATCTACCATATTAAGATTAAAATGATCATTTGTAACTGAAAGGCAAAGTCCCAAGCGTATATTTGACACAATATAACTTGATAGCATATTCCTGTCCACTTTACTGGCACACACTCGATTGTGTTAAAGAGGAGCCACTGTATATGAACCTCCCTGAATCCAAATGTATATTGATTGAATGATGCAGTTATAAATTAAATATAATAAGTATTTTCTGGGGGGTTTTCTGTATGGTTTCAGAATAAAGCAAGACGAGATCGAGGCGAAAAAGGCAAAAGAAATTGAAAGGCGAGAAAAAATCCGAATTGCATATCAGAAGAAGAAACAACAAAAACAGGTAGGTACCATATATTTTATTCTGTTATTCAAATTAAACAAAAGATTCTTTATAGACTATAATTTTTATAAAGTCTATTTCTCTTCCACTATGATCAGGTCCAAATTGCGAAGAAATATTCGTTTAATCTCTCCGCGCGTAAAGATAATCCAGGAGTACGCGTGCGATTATGGCCACATGCACACTATGTTTTTGACATACAAACGCGCCACGCATATGATGCGCAGTGCGTTTGTTGCCTTCATGGGTGTCCACGTCCTTCTAAATTCATTCGCTGCAGAAAGGAGGCTTTGCCAATTTTGAACTGTTCAAACTGTAGACGTAGACAGTGACATGACCGCGTCATTGATTGACTGCCTACTTCAAGCTCTGACATATAAACTTACACATGGACAAAGATGGAAGATATAATGTCTGCATAATGTTGAGCCTGTAAAGTTACGTCCCTGTCCAATGGAATTGTAATGCACTATAATAACATCATGATTACCTTCTGTTCTCACTCCAGGATGAGCAAGATGGTGGTCCTCCAGTACCAAGAAGAGCAGTAAAGAAATCCCGCCCTAGATCAAGAGTTATTGTTGATGACAATACAGATTATGCTAAGCCTACAATTAGTTCTGGTCCACCTGCTGTATCAGCACAAGATATAGATAATGCAAACCTTGCTATGAGTAAGTGCTAATAAGGGTAGTGTGTTGATGTCGGTTGGTTTAGTTGGTATGTTTAGTTTTATGGTTTCATTTTGCTTATTTGTTAAATGTTTCACTGACTATATGGAGATTTTTATAAACACTGTTGAGTTAGGTATCAAGGGGAAACAAATATGTATTGAATCATGAATTAAGCGATAATGAAATAGTGGTTTCCTTTAGACCACTAACAAAACCCGCTTGACCGACCATTTTTTCTTCTTCAAATTTGCAATATTTTTAACAAAACATTTGGGAAAATTGTTGAATTCTAAAAATAGAAAGTTGCAGCGTTTTTATGCGTGAAAAGCAACTAAAAGCACCTTCATTCAGTAGTCAGTGAAACTTTTGGTTCGGTTTTAGGTATGTTTATTTTTTAACTATAAATAATATATTTTGAATAGCCTGCATCTTGCTGCATACATATTGATGATACATTTCCAAGTTGGATATGTATTGTATTGAAATATTCTTAAAATACATTCTGGCATAAGCAAAGATTATCTTTTATTCTAACATTTTCGTTCAAATATACATGCATAACATCCAGAGCTATGTTATAAAATGAGTATATTAGCAATTTTATATTACCATGCAAATTCCTTTTAAAAAACAAAAAAAGCATTGTACAGATCTAGTTCTCATTTAGCTAACGAAGCATACTAGTATTGGAATTAACACTAACTAGTATACTTTATCCTATCTGAAGTGCGATTGTGACATCAGTGTGTATTCCAGTGAGCGGCGCATCAATAACGCACCTATGACAGGGTTTGTCTTGATGGTGTTGGATAACACGCCTGTGCATTATACGCATGTGCCAGATAATAAGCTACGCTCACTTGAATATGCTGTGACATCTCATTTGTACTTCTTACGGGATGAAGAATAGTTTGTGTGAATATCTGCTATGTATTCTATGCTTTAGATTTCTGTCCAAATAGTGAAAGCCACTAATTGCAATTTAGATAACAGTTGTGTAGTGTTACAAGAACCAACGGCTGTTTTGTGTAAACCCATAGTAACTTGGGTTGGGTACTGATCTCCCAATAAAGGTCCATTTGATTTGTCACATCTTCCCTCCTTCACTCTCTTCTCCCTCCTCCCTCCCCAATCCCAACATCTCCCACTCAATCCCACCATAATTTCAACCATAGACCACAAATATTACCCAGCCCTAGGACCTTTGGAAGAGATGCCATAAAACACAATAAATACTGAGTAAAAAGGGAACAAATGCACACGCAATATTCAATGCTACATGAATTAAATGTTAATGAATCAAATCAAATTGAATTGAATTGAACATGGCTCCCCACACCTTGATAGCTTAGCATACACTTGCCAAAGTAATGACACAACAAATTGTCTAGATATATTCCATAGCATACCTGCATTTGTAAATTTGGCATAAATAAAGAATTTGTCAAGAAATATTTAAAATATTTGTTGTCATTTGAGACATGGGCCCTATTTCTTAAAAGTTTAAGATCTTCTTTAATTAAGTTGGATTTAAGAACTAATTCTTCTTAAATACTAAAAATTCTTCTAAAATCCTGAACTCCTCTTATGTGAAGAAGATTCTTATCTTCTATTCCATAAAACAACTGAAGGCAGATATCCTTCTTAAGTTTCTTCTTAACTTAAGAGGAGGTCAGAGGCAAAGGAATTCTTCGTAAGTTCGAAGGTAATATTCTTCTTATCCTAGGAAGAGTTTTTATTCTTTACTTACGAAGAAAATATTCTTTTTAACTTACAAACTTCAGATTAATCTTAAGTTGACCTTTATGAAATAATGCCCCTGTACTTTGATTACACCATCCATTACAAAACAACAACAAAATGGCCATTTCTCTCCTAACTTGTACCGATGGAGCCTTTCAACAAACAAAACAGCCACATGGTCAAATCATTATCATCATAGTTCTAAGCAAGCAGCAAATTTTAGATATTAGAAACCATGTAGCTGTCTATATGTATTACATGTTCTTATACCTATGCTTTCTGTCTCTCGCTTGGGGATCTCCTCCCTGCTAATTTATTTTGCACCTACAGGACAACAGAAGAGCTCGTTTACAATATCCAACGGTCAGCCAGAACGTGATGGTGGAGGGGCAGCATCGAGTATGTCTAGTGGTGGTATGTTATTGTTTGCTCCTTTTTTGTTCATTTTCTTGCAACTTTATTTTAGTTTTGATATGTTTTGCGCTAATTTTCTCTAGTGTTTAGAACTAGTTTGAGAACTTAGGTAGATTTAATTTCAATCTTACTATTGTTTGTGAATTAGTAGTCTAGATTTGTCTAACATTTGACTTGTAATTGTCTGTTTGTGAGTTCAATTAATCTTTCATATTCATGCATTTGTCCATTTATACATAATCAGATACATTTCTGGATATGTATAGTTGTATACACATATCCATGTTTTATAAAATTATTCTGTGTCAAAGAAGTATTCAATGAAAATGGATTGTGTCAAATTATGTCATTGGTTTTCCTTCCAATTTATAGATTTAGTTGATTTGATAGAGTATTCTACTTTGAATTCATTTTTAGTTTTACTGTTGAATTATTTTATCACTTTCCTAGACCAAAACCATAACACTTTCATTGAAGCTCATGAATATTTCCTTGGAATATATTTACATAGCAAATCATGTAATCTTCATGATGGTCTATGCCAGGCATGGTCATATAATAGAAGATAGATAAAAGTGAAGAGTTTATTTCAAAATGTTTTGAAAATCCTTTACAACAGTTGACACCCCTCTTTTAAATGGTATCATTCTATTTCATATCATTTTAATCATATGCACTTTTCACACTATTCTCAATTAAAATTTAATATTTTTCTTGATCACACTACATGGTGACCATATATTAGTCAGAGTATTTATTTTATTTTATTGCTATTATATAAGTTCATTGCCTCCAACTACCTTTTACCTATGTCTAACAAATTCTTCCATTTTTGTCCTTGTCTCTTTCCACTAACCATTCTTCAAACAGGAAAATCTACCCCTCCCAAATCAAGTCCCCAAACATCAGCCCCCACCACCCCAGCTGGGTTGACTTCCAATGATATCAACAAAGCAACTAGTCCTGAAAAACAATCCAGTATCCCTGAGCCTTGCAAACGTAGGCCTCCCTCACCGATGGTACGTCCCAGGCAATCTAAAAATAAGCGTGTAGATCCCTCACATGCAAAACCGGAGCCATCATCTGAGGAGGGCTCAACAGCGCCCCCTAGCATAGTATCGCAGGATAGTAATGATTCTTCTGGCGGTAGTGCATCAACACAGGAATACTCTGGTTTGTTGGACTTTGAATATATTACTGCATGATTGTTGCCTGATCGCATGCCACTGCAAGCTTCTGTTAACAAAAATTAATGTAGGAATGTCAGCATTGTACATAAATTAATAAGATCCTGGTTTATTGCACTTTGTTCTTTTCTTTCTTTGTAGCCATATCAGGCATAAGATTTATTATTGGATTTCTTTTCTGAAATGAATGGATTTTATCATTTATTCAACCCATTTTTAAGTAGTTTTAGTAGACACAGTTAATTGTGCCTTTTCACCTCATTTCATCTTTTATTTTCCACTTAAGGGCAGTGTCAACCCGGCACTTGTTTCAAAAATTGAATTTCATATTTATCTATTATTTTATACTTTTATATGTATTCTATCATTACCATCATAAGTTACTAATCGGAAGCGATTATTTCCCGTTCTTTTGGGTGATTTAGAATTGTTGTTTTGGTAAGTTTGAACCAGGAAAAGGCGCATGGTTATTTGGCGGGAATTTAAGCGGAGTTCCGCGCTTTTCAAATGCTGCGACAGCTGTTCGATCATTGCGTCGCGCGCTGAAACTTCCCGCGCGTAATACTAGACTCGCCGCTTAATATCCGCGACGTAGACGCGAAAAACAAAAGAGCGCAAAACAATGTCTAAAAATGTAAACAAAGGCCAATCTTACGATCATTTAAATTTCAGTTTTCTTCCAATTTCTTCACATTGTGACAATATAAATTGAATCTGATTTAATTAATTTGTTTATTATGATTGTTCATAATAGTATACTCTCTTTTTAGGTCACACGCCCCTGAATTCCGTGAACATTTAGCTTTAAATGGTGGAAAATGTCAATATTTTTACTTAAATCGCTGTTTTCTAGAAGTTCAAATTTGAAGGAATTTTACGATTTTTCAGACAGTATAACTAAAAAGATATCAAACTATCAGGTAAGATTTTACTACCATTGTGTAGAGGACTTTCAGCGCTACACTGTAGGAGGCAATTTTTTATTTTTTCGATTATGGATTTTAAACTCGAGATATGCATCCAAAAAGTGCCAAAAATGTGATTTTTGAGATAAAAATGTGATTTTTGAGATAAAAATGTGATTTTTGAGATAAAAATCTCAGTGTTGGCACTTTTTGGTCAATATTTTCAAAACTAAACATTTTTAAGCAAAAAAAAAAAAGGTGCTTCCTAGATAATTGACTTTAGATGATTTTGGTGAAATATTGAAATTTTTAATCAAAAACTGATTTTGTTAGGTTGTCTGAAAATTTTTGGCGCCAAAAAAGTGATTTTTGGGCAAAAATGTAGAAATCACTTTTTTGGGGGAAATTTAATACCAAATATAGATTCCCGACTCATTTCGTTTGAAAAATTGTATACTTTTATGTACATAACATTATTAGTTTAAAAGTTACAGTGCTTGATAAATTTCATATATTTAGGGTTGACACTTCCCTTAATTTGTCTTATGCCTGCTATCTGTTATGCATGAGGGGTATTCAAACATTCATTCATTCAATTTAATTAGACCAAAAAAAATGTATCTTTGTTCATTCTATTCATTATTTCAAGCATTACATTTATATTATTAGTTGATTGATACAGTGGTGAATGAAATTCTATAAGTTGCATCTGCCCTTTGAAACAAATGTTTATTTAAATTATAAACTGGCTACATTCTTATCCAACTTCTTATATTCATTAGCTTTTGGATAAACACCAAAAGTAAATGGGTAGATTCAAATTCTAATCCATTTAAAATGTCTCATGTCTAACTTTCTAGAACATTGATAGATTTTTAGATCAAGAATTATTATCAAGTTGAAAAAAATTGTCTGAGTTATCATCAATGCCATCTTTGTCATTCAGCAATTCATATACCAGTACATAATTTCACTTTCATTGCACTCTTTACTTTCTTTCACAAGTAGTTGTATATACTTTTGATTTTGACTTTTAAATACCCTCTTTTTATTTATTATGGTAATTTACCCTGACACTTTTGGTACATTTTCAATTGTATATTCTTTTTCATGTGTGGTTGAAAAACTAGCGATTTTATGCACCACATCTGTTGTTTTCATTGCAAACTTTTTGCAAGTAATTTTGTAAACATGTTTTAACACCTTTTATAATATTAGAAAATATAGCACTATTCAAGTGTACTGTAATTCAGAGGTTAGGAGATGCCTACAAGATTTTTAATCATACTATAACTTCAGGATTTTTAAAAATAATTCAAAAAATGAAATAATCATAACAGAAATGGTATGTTTTGACCAAAATATTATAGAGTGATTTTTGTATCTTTTTTCAATTCTACAAAAATCTTAGACTTCCAATATCATTGTTTTATACTACAACACATATTTACCATATAATATCCATAACAGCCCCTAAGTTTTATTAGATTCCATTAAACTAACAAACAAACTCAGATACACTTGCATGCATTTTGAAATATAAAAATGGTTTTGAAGCAATTTAATCAAATGTTTTTTACTAGGACAAAGATGTTTCTTTTATAAATGTTTCAAGTGATCAACAAAACTGTAATGCATGTGCATGACTGATAACTGTAATATTTAATTGTAATTCATACACTCTTAGTAGTGTCGAACTAATCAAAAAGCAAGAAACTATAATACGCGGAGTGCATTGAAAATGTCCAATGCACTCCGTGTGTGCTCCGTTTAATGCGTGCACCACATGCTTTGTTTTGATTCGTTGTTCAGAAATCGTGGGTTCGCCGATTTACACTGCGAGTGTTAACAAACTTGTTAACATGTTTTATTCGTTTTTACATCAAAAATATGCTCAAATTGTGAATTTTGATTTGTATAGTGTCGTGTTTGAATTAGTTCAATACATGCGTATTGTTTCTCGAAAAATTAGAAAAATCAATGTACTTGAGCAAATGTTGATATGATCACAATGGCACTCCCCCTGCGGGTCGTGCCATTATTCACACATCAACATCAGCGCGTGTGCATTGATTGTTTAATGTCTCTCGAAACAACACATACGCATTTATTGACCTATAATTAGCACATTGGTCAATATGTCTAATAGTATCTGTAGAGATAATGTACTTCAGGTCACAGACACGTATCAAGTCTTTGATGGAATAAACAGTATATTATGGATGTCATTGTACTGTATATTCTACCATGTAATTGTTGCAAGCCCAGGACTTACGATTCACTTGATCTGTATTTGTTTCACCATTGTCAGACTTAACTCATGGATAGTTTGTCATTTAGACTGAAAGACTTACGAAGAGACAATTCAGAAAACTTTGAGAATGCAAATATGCTATAAAATATCAATTTAATTGGTTGGTTGATGCCTTACATTAAAGCTTGCACAGAACCTTTGTCCACCTGATCTGTAAGAGCCCTGAATACTTTTACCATGACATGACCTACCATAGCATATTTATCTGGACCGGACTGGTATGAACAAATATGGAACATTTTGCGATGCAATTTTACGCGCAAAGATAAATTGCAAACAATGTTGAAAATTGAGGATAGGCTCTACTCATTTCAGATTGGGTATTACATACATTTATTTTATCTTCATTGGTTAGAACTAGACTGGAAAGAGTTGTGGTTATCTTTTCTATGAACCTCAACTTATTATCAATGGATATTAAAGTCTTAATATTAAAGATATTAAAGTGCAGATAGATGCTGTAACCATAGCCAATCATCTATGGCAAGCCAAGAAACCATCAGCAAAGAAACATTGATACTGCCCAAGACCAGCAAGAGATCTTATATTACTTAATTCAATATGCATTTTACACTACTCACAATATTAAAGGAACTGGTGTGTGTTATGACATATAATAGGCAACAGTACTTCAAATGTTCTTAAAATTATGTGAAATTCATTACAAGTGTAGTCAATTGTTACCCAAACAATATTCAGTAGTGTAAGGTGAAATCATGCATATCTTCTAACAGCTGGACTTAGGCTGGACATGAAGTGTCCACATAAGGTTTTTGGTTTTTTGCACTTGTCATCGCAAGCTTCATCAGTTATTGCACAAAAAAAATGCTTTTTCAAATTCTTGTGTGTTCTGTCTGTCTTCTGGCTCCGAGTCCTGGTGTTTGCCGCCAGCTAACTGAAGTTGAAGGTGTTAGAACTGCCTAGCTCCTTGAAGATCGCAGTTCCCAGCAGCAGGTGGCTGTACGCATTGGTGTTGCAGTAAGTGTCAAGGCCGCAGACGCATTACTTACTACCCCTTGTCAGGACCAATACCTGAGGTCACTGGCACTCAGAAATCGTCAAAGTACCGCCAGATCCTTAGCTAGAGTCTTCCAGAGGGCAACTGGTGTCTGTGTATCCAATCAAATAGTGAAAAACCGTCAGCATGACGATGATATGCATGCCAGAAGACCAAAGCAACCTGCTCCATTTTTACCCCACAGCATCGCAGAGTCTGGTTGGAATTTGCCAGAGATCATCAAGATTGGCAAGTGGGAGATTGGGCACCAGTTCTCTTCACCAATGAAAGCATGTTCTCAGTTTCAACCAATGACAAATGTGTTATGGTCTAGAGACGATCAGGAGAACGATATGCAGACTGCAACATTGTTGAGGTTGATCACTATGGAGACAGATCCGTTATGGTCTGGTTGGGTATCTGTTTGGACGGGCGCACAGACCTCATGGTGGTAGCTTGTGGTGCAATAACAGGTGTAAGGTACTGAGATGAGATACTGGACCCTGTGGTGAGGCCATTTGCTGGTGCAAGATAACTCTCGTCCACACACTGCACATGTAGCCATGGACTTTCTCAAGGATGAGGAAATCAACCCCATGCCCTTAGAGCATGCATGGGACATGATTGGCCGACTGATTGCAGGTTGACAGCATGCTCCATATACAGTACAGGCACTAGCATATGCTGATTCTAAGCATGTCTTGACGCTGTCAGGAGTGTATACAAGCATATGGAGGTCATACCAATTACCAGCCAGTAGGGAGGTCACGCTGCATGTCATATTTTGTTATACGCAAGAAAACAATGGAGTCATAGTGACTGCAATATTTGCTAGAAATAGCTTCGGGAAATGGTCTATTGGGCATCTCAAAAACTAAGAAACGTGTTAAAAATCATGTAGAATTTTAGAGGAGGGTCAATAACATCTGCAGAACAGTAAAATGTATAGTTTTAAACACGTTTGGTGACCAAATTTATGTCGTACAATGCCGGAAAATTCACGTTTTGAAAATCCGTGGTCTTCAAAATTACAGGAATCGTAACTCATTCTAAACCTCACCAAATCATGAAATGAACCCTCGTCTACAAAAAAGTCCGTGTACGTATTGCTCTATCTGCTTGGAGATAGCGAAGACCACGGAAACCTCATAGCTTTATACCACGGAATGAAATCTGTCATTGACATTACATGGCGAAAATCGTACAGATTTGCACTGCAGACCTCTGTGTAGGGAGTGTTGACAATAGCATGACAATAGCAAGGTCGTTTGACTATTGTGTTTGTGCATGTTTGTGACGACTGACCCCGTTTAACAATCTTCATAGCTTGCATATAGGGCTTGGGTGACCTAACTATTGACTGTTACTAGATGCCAGTTTTTGTGACTTCTCTTCTTAAACTGAAAGTGTTTACAGACACTTTACAATGTCTGACAAAATCAGTTCTTGATTGTCCTTATTGGGGTTTGTAAATATTCTTGAGTGTTAGAAGACACACATGATGTCACCTTACACTACAGAATATTGTTTGGGTAACAATTGATATATATCTGTAACAAATTTTAAATAATGTTAATACCTTTTGTTGAAGTACTGGTGCCTATTATATGTCATGACACACACCTGTTCCTTTAATTGTGTAGTGTACATACTTATCTTACTGGATACTCTATATTTCTGCAGATAACTGTTGAACTTTACAAACATTGATGTTATACATCATGATTTCTGAACAGCCTAATCTGACATTTGTTATATTAATACATTGTGTTTTTTGTCTCTTCACAGGTCCTAAGTTATATGTGAAACCTGCCAGTAAATCTAATCGTCATATCATCACTAATGCCATTGCACATGTTGTGCTAGCTGGGACAGTCAACCAGAATACAAAGGATAAAGTCTTAATGGTTTGTAATTTTCTTTATTAAAGGTTACATTAGGTCAGAAAGTCCCAGGCTTGGGGTTAGGGGAGCAGAGGATTTTATGACACACTTCACTGCAAGGTGCAAAACAAAAATAGGCTATTTAATTATGCCTGTATGGGAGGTCAGGTGTCCATTTATGTAAGGAGAGTCCCTTTGAGGGTTGCGGCCCAGTGGCGATTCAAAGGGGCCCCCAAACTCAATGATCAATTTGGTTGAAAGACCCATGCAGGGCAATGTTAAATTTGATTAATTAAGAGTCCTTTTGACTTGGGGTGGGGGGGGGGGGAATGATGGAGAACCTGAGAAATGTCAACTTTCATTTGAAATTTGTAGAGAAGTAATTATCAGTCAAAACTAATGTTCATGTATATTATTGTCGCTCGTTTTTTCTGTCTCTGAACGTAACAAAGTTATGTAATATTTATAGCAAGGAGAGCTTTTCTAGGCATTCAGACATGCTCAAACCGAACAGCTACAGGGGGCTCTGCTTGGCTCCCGCCAAGGGCTTTGGACCCTTCAGCAGGCCTGGTCCCCACGATGTTATTTGGGGGAGATAATATCCTGCCCCCACTCTTTTTAATTCCTGCTTACGCCACGCCACTGGGCCTGCCTCCCTTACTCTCCCGAGCATTATATAGTTTCTCCGCTGATTCGTTAATATCAATTACTGTGTTTGGAAGTTTCAGTAATATGTTCTTAATACACCCTCATTACTTGATACAAATTTGATTAGATAAACATTAAATCAAGTTCATGTTGTCTCATTACCCCTAGACCAAGTTTGAATATCAATGATAATCTGATGGAACATTAAATGGAGCATTGGGATATGCATTTCAATCTAAGATTTGTTAATGTAATTATGAATCATTAATTGGAATTAGTCCTTATAGTTATGGCATTGAATTAAAACTTGAACATAACCCATATCATGATTTGAAATGATGTGCATTTTATTTATTAACTTTTTCCTTACTTTTTTTTTAAATTTCATTTTACAGGAAGTTGCCAAGTCAGAATACAAGCATTTTGTAATCCTATTCAGAAACGCAGGTTTGCAGTTTCGTGGGATTTATGGATATTCGCCTGACAGCGATGAAATTACTAAGTTCCATGGCACAGGACCTCGGCATATTACTCCCAAAATGATAGAAGCGTTATATAAGTAAGTAATAGGAATGGGGACAGCATGAAGTTTTTCATAAATCCTGATTGATAGAATGGTACACAGAATGGGTGAAAATACTCTGTTATATAACTATTGCGTTATACCTCAAGTTGGGTGGTTACATCAGTGTCAACCAGTGAGAAGTGTAGCATTTGTGTGTCACGGCTGATGCTCTTTAAGTGGAACAACGATGCCACGGGCAGAGTTGTTCTACGTAAAAAATAAATACTACCAAACGCAATGTCTGACAATATAACACGGGTATGGTCTAAACCTATGTTTGCAATCGAATAGCCCACAAACACTCTATCCAATACCGTTTGAAAGGCATGCCTTGCAGACAGCAGAGTGCGCCACATTATTAAGCAGAAAAAACGCAGTAAGACCATGCACCACATGAGATTGTTTCTCTGAAAATCAATCAGGATTGCTTAAACTTTCCAAACTGTTTAAGAATTATGAATAGAAAGCCAGTTATGTATGTTTCTGTTGTATTATATGAAATATGGAAGCATATGTTGATTGTTTTTGTTGTTATATTTCAGATACAACTCTGGTGATAAAAGTTTCAGTAGAATACCATCAAAGACAATGTCAGTGCAGATAGATGCTGTAACCATAGCCAATCATCTATGGCAAGCAAAGAAACCATCAGCAAAGAAACATTGATACTGCCCAACACTAGAATATAATAGGTATCACCCAAGACTATTGATGGAAGACGGGTACCTCCAAAAATTGTACTGATGAATGACATACCTCTGAAAAGATGAATTACATGGAAAGACATGTAGCTTTAGAGATTCTATATATATGCTATATTGTAATGCCTTATACTTTCAAAGCCTATACTGTTGGAATGCTGATTAAATCGGAATGAAATTATTATGGAACCGAACAACGAATTGTTACCCAATGTTTAAGCCCTATATTTATATCAAGCCATGAAGAGAGTGATAGCATCATAGTGTAAAGATATTCTTAAATACCCATCCATAGTGGGTAGAAGAATTTAAATTAACTTGAAACACACTTGGTTATATCAAGCTTGCGATCATATGTAATTAGCAATATTAGTTATGCAATGCATCACATCAGAACTTTCATCTTGGGAGCCAAGCGTTCACAAGTAAAATGTCAAAATAATGAAATCAAAATTACCACTTATTTCCCTTCATATTCTATAATTCTGCCAACACTCCTTGATCCTGCTGGAGACTCCCTGAAAATGAACTGATCTGGGCACACACATTGGACAATATCCCTGATTGGGGAAACATTTTATCTTTTATATTACATGTAATTTTTAAAATCTCCCTGATTAGTTAAGAGAATCTATCTGATTTTAGCTTTCATAAAGCATGACTTCAATTCTAAAAAGTAGACAAGATGTTTATTTTGAAGCAATGTGTCACATATCATACACATAGACAGTATCAAAGTGTTACACATTAATATAATTGGGTAATAACTGTGTTTTTTAAATAGAAATAGATAAATATCCAAACAAAACCAAAAATTATTTGATTGTCTTGAAGTGACATGGCATGCCAATGGCTATAGTTGAATTTATCTGTGCTATTCCGAAATATGTACCAAACTTGTCAGATTTTGTTCAAACAAGAAACATTGTGTTTGTGCAGAATCAAGAAATAAAATCCTTTTTTGATTTTTGGGGTATTGCTATTGAACATTCTTGTTGTTGGAACCATATAACTGCCACACAAACGATTGTTGCATGTTAATTCCGAACAATTGTAAATCAAATAATGATATCCTATCTGTGGAATAAAGGGGATTTTATGTCCCAGAATTGGTATAAAGGGTGTGTCTGATTTTGCAAGGGTTGGCTTTTATTGAAAAGAAAAAAACCATGAGGAAGCAGCATGTATACATATCAGTTCCTAACCTATCTATCTTTAAAAAGATATGGATTTAAGTTCAATGGTACACCCAGAACAAGCATTATATTACAAATTTACAGAAATGATTTATCTCTCTGAAATGACCCATACACTTGATGTAATAGCCATGCGCAGTATTTCTGGTCTCAACAGGGTGTAACGGGAAACAAAAAAGCATATTTACCATGGTTGCTATTTTGTATTATATTTGCATTGAACTGGTTATCAATAATATATATATATATGTTAAGTTTCTCTTATCTATGTACAGCTATGTGTTAAATATATCAGTGTCTACACAATAATGTGCAATATGATGGATTGATAGGTAAACTGGTTATGTATAACTGCAGATCATATACTGCGTCATATTATTCTTTATAATTATATGTATAAGGAGGAGAAATTTACTTCCAGAAACCCTCAATATTATATTTGAATATTTACATCAAAAGGAAACACATGTGACGTGAACAAGCGAAATGCGTCACTTGTTGGCAGTTTTCAATTTTGATATCTGTCCATCATTTTAAAGCAGGTGAAAAATGCTCCACTATGGTCCAAACTCCACTTAAATTGAACTTTTAGTTTTCGAAGTTACAAACAATTTACCAACTGAAAAAACAAAGTAAACATGAGAATTAGTCCCTTCTTTTTACCTATAACTCAAAATCAATATTACCGACATCCGACTCATTCCGCTTGATCGTGTCACATATGTGTAAGTTGGTTGGGTCCTAACTAAGATTTGATCTATTTATGCCAAGTCCAACATCTATGTACGTTAGTTTGTAAAGGGTCACACATATTATACCTGAGCATGACTTAACGGCCTGTAATAGAGGTTATCCATGTAGCCACACAGAACGGACCACATGGTTCAATTGAATTGGTCCTCTATGTCCAATTCATAGCACGGAATGTGCCATTAAAATATGCATCAAACGTTTGTATCTTCTTTCTGAAAAACTTTAACATAGTTTAGTATTCCCGACAAGATGGCTGCTTTCTAATACATGGATAATCTCTTGACAAAATGTTATTAAAGAAACAAATAATAACCAGAGTAGTTAAGACCTTCTTGCATTAAAATTGTAATGCATGAGACCTGCTCCCCCTTAACCCTAACTCCTTGGGCATGTTTTTGTGAATTAAACTATCAGGGGAGAAAAACGGGTCACATTTTTTAGGGGAAAATCAGTCTCCGCATGTGCCGCGGATCGAACCCGGGCCGCGTGCGTGCAATTCTGATGCTCTACCGACTGAGCTACACTGGCGAGGTTCAAATAACTTAAATTGTTTTCACAAGTTGAACCACGCGCTGAGCGTGGCACTCAATTGATGGGCTCGCCGCGCGGTACAAGATTGTAGCACTGTAGGGTTTTGTATAAGGTCCAGGACGGTTATGGTTAACATAGACGAGGTTGTTACCACATATTATTAACAGATGATGATGTGACTTGAGTGGCATTAACAGAAAAATAGCACTCTCTTCAGAATTAATTACACGCAATCTCAGTAAGTGGGATCTTTTTCAATTACTTTGATTAAAATCGTACCTAGTTAGTGTTGGACAGTTCTCGATCAGTATACTGAACTATTTATCAAGTTAAGAGCATTAAATAGATTTAAGCCTATAATCTAACATGTTATGTGTCATCTCTCTATTACTGGTGTGATAAAAAAATAAGATACATTTTTCTTATTTGTATTTTGTCCAATCTAAGGATTTTTTGTTATGTTGGTCAAGGGCAGTTCTCCTCATATCCCATGAGCTGATTTATCTTGCCCACCATTTTGATAAAGATGACAGCCATATAAAAGAATTATGGATCCAGTCTTTAAGCGACTGTTGGAATGACTATCTAGTCATAGTATGAATGTGAATACATCTGAAATTTTAAATTTGATTTAATTTGTCTTTTTTTACCTCTATGCAGATTTTGTTGTAAACTTTGATTTTGTTGCTTTTGTTAGACACTTTTATTACTCCTAAATATGGAGTAGCATTATTAGAAACCAGAAATGATACAACTCCTGTAGTATAACACCTGTATGTATAACACCATTATTTATTTGTTCTGCAGAAATGTCAAAGATTAATATATAAGTATGTGTGCAAGGTTTCAAATCAAGGAGCACTCAAAGAAAAGTGTATGACGCCATCCTTCATTGTACCCTGTATACACAAGCCTTAACTTTATCATTCTGCCAAAGGGTGAAGGACGGGATGGTATCATGTTATTTGATTTAGGGTGCGGCTTAGAAAACGTGTGATTAATTTGTAATGGCTCATTTGTTTTAAAAAATCCTAACAAGATATCCTTTATTTAATAAATTCATACCATTTTTCCCTTGTGGTGGTCGAGATATGAAGAAAAATTCATTCCTCAACTAGGATTTGAACCAGGGAACCTCCCAAACTCCAGACAGATACTCTAGTAACTGAGCCAACAAGGGAAACTGGTATGGAAGTGATAGAAATGCATCTAAAGGCTTAGGAGTCAACTTCCCATATTTATCCCGCTTCTCTAGCGACAAGCATGATGAAGAAATAAAATTAATTCTATTGCATTAAACCTATCCTTAATCTGTTTCCACATTTCAAAGGGACATACCATTTTCCCCAATTCGCAGCTGTCACACCTGCCTAGCTTTAAACAAACATTTATCTACCAAAAAGATTAAATTTGCACACAAGCAATTGGCGCAAGATGTATGATTAAATATTATGCAAAAATGTCCACTTATATGTTGAAAATTAATCAAAGATTGTGTCCTTTTTTCACACTCGCAAGAAAAAGAGCCATTGTAATTTATAGCTATGTTTATTCTGGCACTCTGTGTTTAGATCCATACACTGAAATGTAACATACTGTTATGAGGAGTGATATTATAAATGATGCATGCTTCACTTGATATGTAAAAGTTACATTCTACCAAACATTTGACATCCCCTAGTGCAATTTACTAGTATTTAATTTATTCTGTACAGTTCCAGATTCTGACATGGAATCAGTATTATATACTTTGCCGCAGTATCGACGATATATTTGTATTATATTGCCAAATTACAAAGGCTTCATGTAAAAAAGCAAGAGCTTCCGATAATTATCAATTGTTGTGAATGTTTGTGATGATTATGAATAGAAATATGATGTTCAAGTATATTTTGTTTCCAATATCGTATATCTATAACAACATCACTAATCCCAGTGATGTTTTAAATTTCCAATGTATAAAATAATTCAAATATAATGTACTTGGCTGTTTTACAAATTCTATGAAGTGATGATGTTTAGAAAACTATAACTGAATTTGTTTTGGGAGTTATTGAATGCATTGCCGTATCCATACTATAGTTTGTTCAGTTCCAAATAGATAAAAGCTGTAAGACTTGAGTTTACCCACACCCAATAAGGGTCCCGGTAAGCAAACACCCCATAATCCCCCAAATTTCAAAAGTTGGAGCCCATGTGCTATCAGAATTTTATAATCACATCTTTGTAATCCAAATGACAGTCTAGTGAGTTGTCGGTGCTAATAATCATAAGGTCATTAAGGACCCATAATTCCTCAAGATTCCTGTTTTATGGGGGTCCCTGTACATAAAATTACGCTGTGGATCCCAGATCATTGAAAAGTAAAGATCCCTGCATCATAAGTATTCTTATAAAGAAGGTGTAAATGCTAATTAGCATGAAGCAAAATCACATGCATGTATATTTTATGTCTTTCTTGAGGTTTTTCACTGCCCCCTGTGCTATAATGAATCAATTTGCAAAAGACATACATATTTGGTCCTGAACAAACTATAGGTTGAAACAGAATAAGTCAAACATCAGATGTTCTTCATAACTGATGTTTCACTTATTCTCATGGTGTTGCAAGTGTTTGCAAGATTTGGTCTCCAATGTGTTGTGAACAGGGCTGGAACCTTTTTTTCTTCAACCAGCCAGTTGAGCAGATATCTCACAAAAAAATACCTGCCCGACAGAAATTCTACCAGCCAGTGTAACTCATTAAAAACTGTGAGCTTGAAATTTATTACCCACCAGTCGGTCGGGTACTTTTGCATCTTCACCCTCCCGACCCAAAAGTTACCCGCTATGGGCAGGCGGGCGGGTGCTATTTCCAGACCTGGTTGTGAATGGCCACAAATACCTGACTATTTTGGGTGATATTTAAAAAGATTGGATACCAACCCAGAGGAGGTTTGGATACTCTCAATGTGATTGGAAATGCTTGTTATATATTAAGGGTGTCCTTTTGATGTTGCAGGTTTCCAGTATTGAGTTAGAGGGTGTGGGGATATCTCCAGTTATTTGGGGACACCCTTATGATGCTGTTAAGTTCCTCTCATTTAACCACTTGGCTGCAGCGCCTGTAATATTACGGCGGCAGTTTAACTAGTTAAGAGATGGAGATGTTCCCATTGTTATCTTTGGGCATGTCTTTGACCTATCTATCGAAATGGTTAAGAAGCTGTAGAGGTCCTCTTATTACTGGGGGATTGGTTGGGATATTGTTAAGATAAGTAGGAAATTGAAATTGTCATGCAGTTATACTGTTATATATTGCAGAGAGGTTACTCTCAAATATTGACATTGACTATAAGAGTTAACAAATATTATTCATACACTTGTAGTAGTGTAAAACCAATCAGAAAGCAAGAAACTAAATATGCAGAGTGTGTCTAATGCACTCTGTGTTTGCACCGTTCAATGCGCATACCCACACACTTTGTTTTGATTTATTGGTCAGGCATCGCTGGTTCGCCGATTTTCACTGCAGGTGTTAGCAAACTTGTTAACATGTTTTTATTCATTATTGCATAGATCAAAATTATGCTCAAATAATGAATTTTGATTTGTTTAGTGTCGTGTATGAATTAGGTCAATACATGCGTATGTTTTGCTTTTCGAAAAATTAGAAAATTCAATGCTCTTGCGCAAATGTTGATATGTTCACAATGGCACTCCCCTTGCGAGGTCGTGCCATTATTGACACATCAACATCAGCGCGCGTGCATTGGTTTGTCTAATTTCTCTCGAAACAACACATACATATTTATTGACCTGTAATAATTCCAGGGATACAAGGATGGCGGGATTATCTACAATAAAATGTGGATGTCCTCAATTGGTTGAGAAAATCATCAAAGACAAGAGGATAATGGCAACAAATGTGAATGTAATTCTTTTGTGATTAAATTGTGTTCAAATCATTGAAAAGTTCACTTCTCTTTAAATCAATCCTTTTTTGCCTTCTGTAGTGTTTACAACAATTGTGTCATTAGTGATGCAGATATATATACAATGTGAATAATAAACTGCTTTAAAAGCCAAGAGACACTATCAATATTGTCAATGATATGTTTGTCATAATTATAAAGTCTCAATTATAATGATGTAAAATGTACATATATTCACATAATGAACCCCTTCTTAGATCAAATGGACCCTATTTCAAGTTATAGGCTTATTAAACTTAGGAATGAATAGTGAGTTTAACTCTTCATGAGCTTACGCCAAATGTTACAAAAAATGTCCACAAATTCTTCCTCAGTTGAGCTTTATAAAGCCATACATAGATCTCAAGTTTGACATTGGCGGATTTTATGAAGATCATCTAAAGCATTCTTGCACATTCAACTACCACTATGGGTGATATTACTAGCCACATCCAGTTCTCTTGGGAATTTTGTCAAGTTACAATTTCTACATGTTAACTATGTACAGTCTGTCATCAAGTGAGCAGGTCCCTAACTCCCCGGGCGTATTTTGGTGAATTAAACTATCAGGGGAGAAAAACAGGTCAATTTGAGGGGAAATTCAGTCTCCGCACGCGGAACGCGTGCAAGTCTGATGCCCTACCGACTGAGCTACAGGGGTGAGGTTCAAAAGGTTTTTTTCACAAATTGAACCCTGCGCTGAGGGTGGCACGAGATTGATGGTGCCGCCGCCGCAGTTCAAGATTGTAGCACTGTCAGGTTTTGTCCAGGAAGGTTAGAGTTACGAAGAGTTAAAAACCTGAAGATAAATCTTTAGAAAAGCGATGCACCTTTCTTAACCTTAATTAAATAAGACATTGTACACATTTTTCTACGAAAGAAACCGCATATATTTTAGGCTTATGTCTGAGAGTTAGCCAAAAAGTGCTCAGATGTCATAAATCTTGCGAAGTTAAAGGTATATTCAGTGATAAAAATGGACATCTTGTTCTAAATTTTAGAAGATGTCTATTTTTAAATTTCCTTCAATGTTGTGAATAGGTGAAAATACCTCAATTTGACACAATTTATCTATTAAAAGTTATTCTAAAAAATACATGGAAAATCAGTAAAGATCGACTGCATGAAGCATTTGTGACCATTTGAGTCGGATAGCAAATGGTATGCCTACTGCAAACAGTCAGGAAATGTAACAAAGTCATTAATTTGCAAACGAATATTGAACTCTCGTTCTGGCTATTAGTTAATACATAATGAAAATATTATCATCTTTTCAAACTGACAGTGTGAATGTCTTTAAAGTATTTGTGTTCTTTAACCTTAACTTTCCTGGGCACAACGAATCACTACACCACTGGTATGGTAGCGTGTGCTTCCTCAATCTTGTGGCACGATCAGGTGGGCTAGCAAATGGAATAGAAAAACCAAGCTGGACCCCGTGGCGCAATCAGTTAGGCATCCGACTTCCACGCACACAACCTGGGTTCAAGCGCTGACACAGCCTTGTTTTTTTAGCCCAAATTTGACCTGTTTTTTCCCCCCACAAATGCCCGGGAACAAGGGTTTTAAAGCAATTTTGATTTACCCAAAATTGATTCTTGCGGTCAGTATGTCCTGGACAGGTAATATATACAAGGCTTGTCATATCGAGGGTTTAGTGCAACAAAGGGCTATCTGCATTTCGGCAACTTTGAAAAAAAGTAAATTAAAGATTTATACCCATCATTGTCAAGTTAAAAGAATGCTATTCAAACCTTTTTGATTAGGTGGACATTAATTTAAGATTATCAATTATTACATGTTTGACTGAAATGAATTTACTATTTTCTCATGTCATCCTGATCTTGTGGGGATCATTTTGATACAAAAATCTCATTTTGGCCAAAAATGCAGATAGCCCTTTGTTGCACTAAACCTTGAAATACATTTGTTTTATTTATGGGGAAGGAATGCTAGTACCAGATATTTTAAAAAAAAAGTAAAGTTAGAGCCACATGTCAGTCGACATATCAATCAAGTCAGTGTTTCTGTAAAAAGAAGTTTATTTTGAGATACAAACCATCATTTTACAGTTTTTACCTTAATATTTTAATTCTTATATATTGTCACCAGTTCCAAAAACTGTCTATTGAGATATTTTGACACAATCACGGTTTTTGTTCTTCACTGTGTCACTTTATATCTCACGAGATTTGACAAAATAATATTCTGCAATAGTTTGGGAACGTAGTGACGATACACAGGGTGGTTCAAGAAAAGATCTACCAATTTTTGAAAGCCATTATTACCTACTTGCATAAGTTTCTTTGCATTGTATTAAAGGAGTGAAAGTTGTGCATCATTTGTGCAAACATCTTAGAACTGGCCTTTTGTTCATGTGTTTCACCACTCATAAAGAAAAGAAAAAAACCACATATAATATGAAACTTTATTATCAAGAAGGTACAAATGGCTTTCAAAAATGGCTTAACATTTTGAACCACCCTGTATTATTTGTGCGCTTCACAGCTATATTCAAAATGGCTGTTACATCTCATTGTTCCTTAAATTTACACAAAAATATATAATAGACCATTCAATTACAATTTTTGAATGTGATTTTGATTTTAAAAAATAACCTAGTGAGTTTAGTACTGTTTCAAAAATTTCAGTTTTTAGTGCATTAATATAAATATACAGTTAATTTTTCAAAACATTCGTAACAATTATTAAAAGGATAATTAAATACTAAGATTGTCAGAATCTTATATTTTGCCAAAGCAAACAAGATGTTTTGTGACTCTGGTCTGTTGACCATTTAACATCGGCCTATCACAAACATCAGATTTCAATTTAAATATGAGTGAGTTGTATAAAAATCAATCCTATTTTGCATGTGGATATAGTTTTCAAATCACCAAATTGCCTATAAAGACTTATTTGAAAATTGGCAACCTGTAATTACCCTATCATTAACCAGTCCTATTTTCAACTATTAAGAAATATAGAAAAATATCTATAATAATGAATATTTTACAAGTATTGCAGTTAATTACTATTGCATAATTATTCGAAGGATTCAAAATAATATCCTTTTCCCATGTCTATTCAGTAAAAATCCAGGACCCATTTCCAAGGATTTCTCGCAAAGACCTGTCACTCTGTAGGGGCCATCCCTATATGTGATATATATATATATGCAAGCATGACCTTCCATACCCCTGACAATGGGCCACTTCTCTGTGTAAAAACAGAGATCAACGATTGATAAGTTTTCCATGTGATTTAAACATCTGAATAAGACTACACTTTCGAGCAGTGATCGATCGTCAAAAGATCAATCGTCAATCTTGTGTAATAATATATATACATACAACATGGTATAGATGGAAGAAGTGTGAATTACTGGAATTACTAGTCCTGAGGTGTAGCAGAGGGAAGTAGATGCAATCATCCCAACACCAAGGGACCAGTAATTCACACTACTTGCCCGGTATAAACCATGTTGTATTTGTTTTACTATACCTCATACATATTGTAGGTCTTACCGAATAGTCGGTATACGACTTCTTGGTGTAGAATTTTTAAACTGTTGCGTGTAGGGATGATAAGGATTATGGTAGTATATTTTTTTAGATCAATTCTCCCCGCATCTGCATGATAACGCAAACACAGGGAAGTAGGCGAAATACAAGCTTCACGCTTTGAACAATCAAATTCAGTAATTAGCTTATGAATATTTATGAGGTATAATAATTATGTTTATTATTTTGGTTTTTAAAAGATATACACATCACTGCACTGATAGAAAGCTGGCGGTGCTTCTGGGTTCTTGGTTACATATGATACCTGAAGAAAAAAGAAAGAAAAAAATATTTATTGGAAATAGATATGGTTGAACACTTTCCATGATTCTGTAATGAAAGAATGCTTTCTACCCATATCAATATGATTTATTAAAAGAAATTGTAGAAAAGAATCCTTAAAAATCTCATTCTATCAAAAACAGGGGGCTAATCCTTGAATACGGCCTCATCTTTTATAAATAATAAATGCACTAAGTCTGAGCAGATATTGTACACACTGCTTCAGCACACGTTTGGAGGTGAGGTTGACATGTGTTATTGTCATAGGTGTGGCATTTCTGCTCCAAACTGACATTCTTCTTTGATCATGCAAGGGCAAATGCCATCGTCTTAGTGTCCCCATAACCCAACTGTAGATTCGTTGTATCCAAACCTTTGTGATGGGGTGAGGTGAGACAGTCATCCCTACTTTGAATAACAACCAGGGCTTTTTGGTTTATAATGCATCAAAAAGCTTGTCAATAACACTCCTTATAGGAATTTTTTACACACAACGCCTCAATTTTTTTGGAGAAAAAAACATTTATCTTAACTTTATTTTGTGTACATAAAGAGTAAATGTAAACAATAGCAGACATTTATGATCCTGGTGCCGCCACTGATTGGTTCACTGCAACGCAGAAAACATGCATAACACAAGAACTTGATGGTACAGTTAAGTATTTGTATGGCTGGTTAAACCTGCTTATTTAGTGAAATATATGATGAGTATCGATTGTTGGTCAAACTGAAATGTCTCAGTTGCTATCCACCATTTTGTAGTCCGATGTATACAGCAGAGGACGCAAACCTAAATCAAGACTTGCTAAAAGTAGCGTGCTCTGAGAAGATAATACAAAAAAACGTTTGCACCAACACCAACCTCCCAACGTAAGGTAACATGAAGTATGGAAGTTCAGTTCACTTACCTGAATGACACCTGTTTTTCCAGCAGAACTGTAAAGAAAAAGAATGTTGCGGGTGAGTAGATACATGAAACATCTAACAGCAAATAGTATACATGTATTACCCAAATGATCTGTGAATAACAATTGGTTGATTCAACCCCACCTCCATCCCACCCCCTGAGGCAACCAATTATAATACATTTCTCATATTGTTGTTCAGGGGTCTGCTTCTTATAGAGACTTTGCCTTGAAGTTTTTTGAAACGATGTGGATTTGAGTTCCACTGAGATTATTGCGACACAATTGCTTACCAAAACCTACAGTAGACAAAATGTGTGCATTTCGAGCATGGAAAAAATGTAAAACAGTTTCACTGTATAAGAGGGGTGCTGGTCCCCTTTGGATGCAAATTTTATTGAAGATAATAAAGAGTATGTATGAGCTACAAATAGGAGTATTACACCCAGGGTATCACACCTGAATTTCAACTTTGTTTAACTTGCAGAAATCTACAAAATCATTGTATTTTGTTATATAAGATATAAGATCCACTTATTTAGTACAATGTAGGTCCTTATCAAGAATATTCACACACAGGATCTTTTTAAACTATTATTTGTTGGAAAACCTTGTCCACCTTGTGTAAATCAATCTACACCCTCCCCAAAAACAAAATTCTGGTAATGGTCCTGATACATTTTCAAGTGAAGTCTGTGACTTTATTAGTCTTCTACGTTTTGATCATTTATCAAATTCTTACGTTGCTGGGATGGTAACATTCCTTGAGTACAAAGTAAGAGATGGTTCGCCCATGTCTGGAATGCGACTCAATTCCTTAAATGTACTGTTTGCACTTGCTGCCATGGAGATCAAAAAGTATCCCTACAAAACAAAACATGGTAGAAATAATAAACAGAAAACTATACCAGTGGAATCTGTGGTTGGATGGTCAGAGGTGGGTGGGGGATGGGGGTTGGTGGGGGATGGGGACGGTGGTGGTGGGGGGTTACTGTGAAAACAGAAAACACCTCTTAAATTGACCTTCTTCAAGGAAAATGGTACTTTTTAAAAATCCTGTTGATATTTGACTTGTTTAGTGTAAAACGGGGTGAATATGGACATGGGGCCCCATGTCCCTGTTCACCCCGTTTTACGGTACACAAACTGGCCGGATGACATTTAAAAAACGTTTCCAATTTTTGTCCCTATTCACCCCCATTTTACGGTACACAAACTGGCCGGATGACATTTAAAAAACGTTTCCAACTTTTGTCCCTATTCACCCATGTCCCTGTTCACCCCGTTTTACGGTAGGTCAAATATAGGGAAGAAAAAACACAGTATAATGCAGCTTAAAGGATGTCTGGAAAATCTTTGGTCATGCATTGCTTACAGCATGATATTTGATATATAAAAGGACTAAATATGCCTTTCATTTTTACCCTCCTGCTAAAGGCATTCAGTCCCTCTGCACCCCCTGACTGAGTGTTCTGCACCCCCTGGCTGTTATCACAGATTTGTTCTGATTATATGTTATGCAAGTCAAGTCAAAAATAGGTACTGATGTAACTCATAGACACCATGTATTTGCATAACCTGTCTTTGTTTATTCTTGACATTCTTATCATGTACTTGTGAATACTTACCGGTGTAGCCTGCACCCAGTGATCTAGATTCTTCTGGAAAGTCACTGTGAAGTTCTGCCCACCTCTGTTAATCAAAACAAAGTTCAAACATCCAAAACTTACTATAACAGGACATATCTCCTTAGTGTTGTCTCTGTGTATGCAATCTAATTTGGCATACTTCTAGACACAAATTTGGCTTAATATAATTTCTGCAAAATACAAAAATCACAGGAGAAGGACCATTCTAATGATATATGTATACAATTACAGTAATTTGCAACTTAGTCAATTAGGAATAACTAAAATGTTGAAAATAAAAAATGAACCCACTCATCCTTCTAAAATAAATATGTTCAGGTTAACCTTATTATCCCTTCTTCCACATTCAGTCAGTAGTAATTATTTGTTCAAATGCAGTGGCTATTTTGGATAGAGCCACAAAAGTCTTTTATATCTTGTGCCACCTCTTTTAGGAAAAGTATGGGCTGACGCTAGGAGTTCCATTTATTTTCATTACCTATCGTTGTGGGTGTATAATCTGAAAATAACAATCAGGATGTAACCCTTAAGGATTTAACAATGTTGTTCAGATCATGCTTGTAATCTTTTTCTGTAAAATTAGTTGATTTGTTTAAAATAATTTTATTTAGTGAATTTTGCTTTATTCCGTATAGGAATAAAGTGAATTTTACTCAACTCATGTATGAAAATAAATTGCATCCTGCTTTCATACCCAATTTTGATCATGCATTCTCAAGCACTACTACCCTATATCTATGCAGTGTAAACTTGCTACATTTGTTAGGCCAAAAAAAATTAATTGTTTGGTTGTCCTCCACACAGCTGAGAGTTGAGGTGCGGGCGGGCGGATTTTTATTTTATTTTTATTTTTATTTTTATTTTTAAATTAAATGGGAACTCAGTCCCAGGTATTGTAGTGTTGTAGTGAAGCTCTGCATAGTTCCCCACGTTCTCAATGTCGGTTATGTAAACCTCCACTATTGTTGAATGAGTTGCAACACTGCAAACTCATTCAAGTAACATTTTTAAAACGAGCGTCGCGATGGGTAGACACAGCGTAGGTCGCCATTACAATTCTTGTCTTGTTTTGCCTAAAAGAACGTTGAGTTGATGTGCAAGCTTTAGCAATTTACGCATGAAAATATTAATAAAACCTATATTTTTCGTACTAAATGCAGAACAAAAATGTTTCATACGGTGTTGAAATTAATAATGAAGCTGTTTTGCGAAATTTTCTTGTACAAATATACCCCAAAAAACATTTTTTTATATTTTCTCATAACACGATTTTTAAAATAAATTCATTAATTGCACGTTCAGCGAATTTTTGTATTTATAGTCCTTTTAATAGTCCCGACGCCCGTGCGATGTTATACAATGAACATCGTGTAACCACTGGTTACATGGAATTGCGTACTGAGATGATGTTGCAGTGTTTAGATTGCCGATGAAACGGAGTTGGTCTGTTCGAATACTTAGGTTGTATATTAAAACGATACATTTGGGCTGTCAAATTGTTCAAAAAAATGAAATAAAAACTTTTTAAAAATAAAAAACATATTCGTGCGGCCCTGAAATTACGTGCGGGCGGTCGAGGACAACCAAACAATTAATTTTTTTTGGCCTTATTGTATACTAATCAGGTGCATGTTTGAAACACTTACCTAACTCCAACCTCAGCAGGCATGGACATTCTTCCCCCACATGGCTTCTCGGTTAGAACACAGTCAGTGGCAGCTGCAAAACAAAAATGAAAACAATCTGATCTCAATGTATTATTTGTAAAACGGGAGCCCTACGCTCCATGTTCAAGTCAATACGTTGTGATATTAGTGATTCATTTGCAACACTTGTTTTAAATTGTCACAGGAGTACAAGAAAATCTACATTTTTGTAATTTCGCAAAAGAAGCAGTATTATATTAAAACGTCTTTGATTTTCATTGTCTTAGACCTACATGTAGGCAATAGGCACAGCATCAGCTGATGAGGTCATGACTTTATCCAGCCTACTCTTATCTTAAATTGTCTTATCTTTCTTAAGTCTCGATCAAGAACAGGCCTTGAAATAGCACCCGCCCACCTGCCCATAGCGGGTAACTTCGTCGTCAGGCAGGTGAAGATGCAAATTTAAAGCACCTGTCCGACTGCTGGCAGGTAAAATGTTTCAAACTCACAGTGTAAGTGTTATAAGTGTTACACTGGCTGGTGAAATTTCTGTCGGGCTAGTATTTCTGTGAGTTATCTGCCAGACTGGCTGGTTTAAAAAAGTCTGAAGTTCCAGCCATGATCAAAAAATTGTAATTTACCTTGAATATGTATGCGTTATTCTCTTTTAACCAGAACAAACTGATTAGAGAGAATGTGCATTTGATTACCCAAGCAGCAGGCATTTATACTTTATAGTATCATCCTCTTGGATCTTGGATGAATGACCTCAGAAATACTCAAGAGTTTAAAATGAAGGTGCAATGGAGGACAAGTAAGAGCAAGAAAGGGCTAGTTTTAAATTCGAACTGGTCAGTGTGAGGGACCATTTCAGGGGAGAGTTTGTACTTCCGGGTTTACGCACATGCTTTCCTTACGCAAACTAGGCTTATGCACATACGCATAACCGGGTTTACGCACATACGCATAACCGGGTTTACGCACATGCTCTCTTACGCATACGCAAGCACGCACCAATTGATGGAAATGGAATAATGTCCATAGCATTATGACGATGACTATAGTACTACTATAGAGAGTATGCAATGCTACGTCACTATGTCCTCATTTGAACTGAGCCTCCAAGATGGCGTCCACGGGACAATATGATTTCGTCAGTTCAGAGTACATGGAGCGGGAAATTTGATTGTTAATCCGAATACGTGACTAGCCTATACCTCCATAATGGCTGCCCGATCCATTGTTATACCGTTCCGGTTGGTTCATTGCATACCCTCTATACCAGATGAAAAAGTATGGACTACAGAAACCTGACAATGGTCTCAGCTAGGAAGAAACCGTCTCTGGCTTTCAGTTTGCTATAATATCATAATAGTTATAGTAGGCCTGTTGTTGCCTTACATCTGACTGACATGACATTTGACTTGACTTATTACTGCTACTGCAATGCTAGTGCTATACATGATACATTACCCATAAATTTGGCAACAGAAATATTAGGACTACAAATCATGCACTGCTATGCTAATGCACTTATCAATTGCAAGCCCGGCCCCTGGGGACCCGGGGCATGGCGGGGACCATGCGGGGAACGTACACGAGTGTACAAAAAATGTAGCTCGTTCACGTAGCGTACGTGTTGTCGTTCCTCCCACTAGCTGAGAGTAGATCACTGTGATCGTATCGGAACAAGTCTGAGCCACCTCGGACTACAAAAAATGATGCCCGGCTATAGCGCAATGATCAATTTTGGAATTGCGCTATATAAGCACCGTTATTATTATATATGCATAATACTACATAGTCCTGCTATACAATACCTGAGACGAACCCATAAACTTGGCAACAGAAATGTTAGGACTACCACCGTGAGAAAAAATATGATGATAGTCCCATCCTATTTGGCACTTTCTATCTGATTCTGACTTCAACTGACTTGAGAATAGCGTGTAGCTTTAATAGTTTATATGCACAAAGTTATATTTACATGTATTATTACTCCTTCCTTGACTTGTTGTATTTTTGTAGTGACTTAAAATTGAAAATACAACAAAAGCCTTTAGCTTTTTACCTTGTTTATTTATTCCCATCATAGATCCTCGCTGAGGCGGACTTAGAAGACACATGTGTGCACTACAGTACGCCACAAGGCATAGAATGAGTATCACCACACGCATGTTGAAGAAATTCTGGATGATAAAAATGATCAGAGCTTGTGGATGACGACTTCTAAAGTACTAATCTATCAACAATCACACATATATCGCATGTATCATATGACCAGTTATACAATATTATGGTCATATGACCGGGTCATATGACTCCATAGGGGCGTGGCGAATCGAATACATATAGGGTGAAACAAAATGTAATCTCCAATTGAATTCATTTCGTTAAACCCCATCAGGGCAGTAACGGTTACTGATGGGTATAAACAGAGATACAACAATAACATCATAACAACAATACAATTGATAAACAGAATGCATAGCTGGTTCATTTTAAAAGTGTTTGGACGGTTTCTGAAGTATGTATGTATGTATGTACATGTATTTTTTTCTATCATTGTTGAACAAGTCACATTCAAACAGGTAATGAAATTCATCACCAGTAAAATCCCCGGTAATATCATGTCTACATAATTTGCAGCACTTGTCCGAGTGTTTGCTTCTGGTAGATTTGCATCAAATCTGCCTAACATGGGTAATTTATGGTTTCTATATCTAAATTTACAAAGACTAATTATATCGTTAGTGTCTAATAATACTAATAGATAAGGTTCAAACTGAAACTCTGTTTATATAAAATACTTTTGGCTATTGTTAAACACAACATTGTGCCAATTTTGTCTATCAATATCATTTAATCTAGAACCAATAATATTGTTTAGGCATTTTGTATTTTGCATATTACTTTGATTAATCCAAATATCTCTTAAACCACTAATGTTCAAAATATTTTGGATTTTGGTTAACCATTTGGACTTGAAAGTATTGTCATTGTCATCATGATGATGATTTTTGCCAGAGATGATTAAAAGCCGAACCATTAACAGATTAAATCAACAGGATTTGTTTATAACGGCCCTTAAAAAGAACATAACTATTATACTGTATTGAAAGTTTTTAAACGCCAGATTTGAGACAACTTTCCACTTTCTGAATGTATTTCCCGGAGACACATCACTCAATATGGATTTTACGATGCTCCAGGGCTAAAAAAGAAAAAGAAGTTTGCCCTTTGCGACCGACCCAAAAATCTGAAAATCTAGGGTCGCGTTTTTTACAAATTATTTGTGATATTTCTTAAGTCTAAACTATTTTAAATTACCTGAATATCATTTAGATTGAGCTAGTGCCGAATATGATCAATGATGGTCAATGATTTTATGAGTTTTAAAGGAGGTAATTTATATCATATAGGCCTATTGGTTTTAATTTAAGGAAGGTGTTCCGATAACTGGCCCGTTTTTCAACTTGATGTTTTCTATTCTACATGAAAGGTCATCTTCACAATCACTGCTTAGAATAGTCATTGTATACCAAAGTTTGAGTTGCAATTGCAAGGTTCTGTATCTGTCGTTTACTGCGACAATCTCCACAAAGGGATATAGGCCTATGTGTCGCAGGGCATTGTGACTCAGAGTAAACTAAAAACAACTGAGAAGAGTAAATTATAAGGTTGCATTAGAAGCACAAGGCGACTTAAAATTTGACCATCGAGAAGTACACAAACTGGCCGGGGTGGTTAACCACCTTTGGCAGTAATGCACTGCATTTTGGCCAATAACATTTATTTGGAACGTATTTTGCGCCCCCATCACAAATAATGAGAAAACATGTGATGGGAACATCCACCTTTAATATAGCAAAATGAGTTTTTTTTTATTTTTTAGTTTTTTTATTTTAAATTCCTTCTTGACAGCTGACATAAACATAGTACTGTCACTTACTCAGTGACCTTAAGCTACATACACCTTTTTACATGGGTAACATATTGACAAATATATTTAAATGAAACTTATCCGTTAATCAGTGCAGAGACTTTTCCATTTATGCCATTTTTCCAGAAAAGTATTCAAGTCTGAATTACATGTGGCTTGGTATTTTAGAATATTGTAATAATACTTAATTTCGTGTTTGAAAGTGTCTAAATCTGGCTGTTTTTCTGTCATCTTTGCTCTATAAATATGGAATTTCGCCATTGTCATTATCAATGTTAGGGTGAAATCCAAATTTGATCCAAAAAGTATTGTTACTGGATTCATATTCAAGTCCACATTTGTTTGACCTTTAACCCACCTTTTAAAGATATTCCAGAATGATTTTGAGATTTGACAAGTTATGAAAAGATGCGTAATTGTTTCAGAGGTTTTTTTACAAAAAGTGCATAAGTCATCTCCTCTAATATTACATTTTAGCAAAAGACTATTCGTTCCTAAAATACTTTGATTGATTCTATATTGGAACCATCTATACTTTGTGTCATCGGAAAACTTAAAATTTAAAAGACATATTTTTTTCCACTCCCTATTTTCTATACCAAAGTCTAATTGCCACTTTTTAATGGATTGTTTCATTTTCTTTTATTTTATAAAGACTTTGTAGAATAAAGTACAACCTTTTCGCTGTTTGAACAGTAGTTCCACGTTACTAGGTCTAAAAGGTGATACTAGTTTCGACCCATTTAATTGACTGATATTGAAGTTTGACTTAATTGCTCTTATAATACCATTATACTCTAGGAAATTGGTTTTCACTTGATAAATTTCTTCGAACTCGTCTTTTGACATAAAAGTCCCATTATCTTTCAGTAAATCATTGATAAAAATGACACCATTTTCCTTCCAATGAGCATAGTTTATCGATTTACCTCCAATTTTTATTTTATCATTCCACCACAGATATTGTTTTGCAATGCGATTGAAGTCTAAAACACCGTTGTTAACAATGCATATCAAAGATGACCAAGAGAAAAGAGTATCATACCAGAAATTGTTGTCTATCTTCTTTTTTGTTGCATTAAAATGGAAAAAACCTGTACAACAAATATCGTCTTTTTTGGCATTTAAACATAATCTATACAATTTTATCCAACTTTTTTCACCTTGCAAAACCCTTTGAATCCAATTTATTTTCAATGCATTTATATGAGATTCCACATCTGGCATTTTTACACCTCCGTTCTCATAATTTTGCACAAACTGAGATCTTTTTATTCTGTCTGGCTTGCCACCCCATACATATTTAAAAATCATATCATTAACCGTTTTTATGAAATCTTTGTTCGGGTTTGGAAGCATTTGAGCAATATAACTTAACTTAGGTAGGACCAAAGATTTTACCACTACAACTCGACCCAAAATAGTTAGATTCCTTTTTTTCCAACTTAAAATCATTTTTTTCATCAATTTAAGTGACTTATCATAGTTCTGTTCAACCATTTGTGTCAAATCAGTATTAAAATAAATTCCTAAAAAATCAAAATGTCCATCAATATTCCAGGATATCTTGACATTTTCACACATTTTCACAATTCTGTTTTTATATGACCCAATCCATACTGCTACTGTTTTATCTATATTGATTTTTAAACCCGACATCTCACGGAAAATTTTCAAAGTATCAAATGTGCTTTTTAGTGACCTTTCTGTACCATCTAATATTAAAGTTGTATCATCTGCGTATTGTGTTATCTTAAAATTCATGTCATTTATCTTGATCCCTTTTATGTTTTGATTTCCTCTAATCATTGAGGCCAGAATTTCCGCACATAAAACAAAGACATAAGGCGAAAGAGGGTCGCCCTGCCTACAACTACGTTGAATTTGAAACGGTTTTGAAATATTCCCATTTATTAACACTGACGAAAAAGCATTTTTATATAGAGTTTGAAACCATTTACATATATCCGTACCAAAATTGAAGGTTTTCAAAGTTTTATATATAAAATCATGTGATACGGTATCGAAAGCTTTTTCAAAGTCTATAAGTAATAGCATACCAGGTATTTTTTTGATTTCCGTATAATTTAACAAGTCATAAAGAAGGCGAATATTTTCTCCAATAAATCTGTTTGGAACAAAGCCAGTTTGGTCCTCTGAAATTAGATCTGGTAAAACTGATTTTATTCTGTTAGCAATACAAGCAGATGCTAATTTATATGAAACATTTAAAAGTGATATTGGTCTCCAATTCTTCAAAAAATGGCGAGGTTTGTCACCCTTTGGTAGGAGAGTAACATGGCCAGCTTTTTGTTCTTTTGTGAGAGAGCCTTTCCTGAACCCTTCATTTAATGAACGAAGAAGAAAAATGGAAATGTCGTCCCAAAACATTTTATAAAATTCTGCTGTAAAGCCATCCGGGCCTGGAGTCTTATTATTTTTCATGTTTTTCAAAGCAAAAGAAAGCTCAGCCAAATCAATTTCTCCCTCTAAATTGGCTGACTCCAATTGTGTTAATTTGTTAATATGTACAACATGATCATTAATGTTAATATTACTCTCTTCATATTTATACAAGTTTTCATAAAATAATATTATTTCTTTTTCAATATCCTCCTGAGAGATTGCCTCTGTGTTATCTTTTCTAACAATTTTACATATTTGTTTATTTACAAAGTTTCTTTTTTCAAGATTCAGAAAATATTTTGATGGTTTCTCCCCTTCTTCTATCCATTTAGCTTTTGACCGAACAAAACATCCTTTAATTCGTTTAGCACGTAAGTCTTCAAGCTCATGTTTAGCATTATCAAGTTCTTTCATTACCGATTCGAAATTGTGGTCTTTATTCAAAGCTTCTTCACATGATTTCTCCAAATTATTGATCAAATTATCAAGTGTTTCTTCAGTTTTATCAATTTCTTTCTTTCTGTTAGATGAAAATGCCATGGTAACACCTCTAATTTCCAGCAATAATACTTCAAAAAATAGCTGATCGTCGATAGTCAACATTAATTCAGATGGGCTAATATCATTTATACATTCTCTATCATATGGAGAGGCCGCATATATTTTTTTTACCTTTGTAATTGAATCTTTAACCATATCTACATATTTTTCTTCTATAAGCAAATCATTGTTTAATTTCCAAGATCCCCGACCTTTTTTTATATTTTCACTCTTATTTAGACCAATGATCACCAACGAGTGGTCAGTTCTGTAACCAGGAGTTATATCAGAAAAATCCGTCAAATTAAGCAATTCTGAAGAAATCAAGAAAAAATCTAGCCTAGCTTGTTTAATTGGATTATTTTTTCGCCAGGTAAAACGTTTAATTTCTGGATTCAAAACTCTCCATGGATCACATAATTCCAAATCTTCTTTTATTTTTAGAACCATTTCTTTTGATTTAGGATTATTTATATTTATATAGTTGAAAGTATCCAGTTTTTGATCCTGAACTAAATTAAAATCACCGCATATAATATAGTGAGGATTACCAACATTTTCTACAACTTCTTTCAGATGATTATAGAAATCCGGTTGATCATCATTTGGCCCATACAAACAACATAAAGTGATGTCCATTGATAACAATGTAATATCAAGAACTATCCAATTACCAACCTTATCACGGTGTATTTTTCGTACCTTAAAATCAAAATTATTGTTCATCAGAACTGCTACACCCCTAGAGTTTGTATTATGACCTGCCATATAGATCTCATAACCCCATTCCGATCTGACCATATTTTCAAATTGTTGATCCCAATGTACATCTTGAAGACAGTATATCGAAAATTTCTTTTTCCTTAGATAATTCAGAACGTCACGTCTCTTTACTTTATTATTCAGGCCCCTGCAGTTTATAGAACATATTTTTATTGAGCTATCCATACCTTAAACCTTCATTTAATTTTGATAAATCATGTAGTACCCGAAACTGTTTACAATACATCAAAGCTGTCAAAAGCAAGAAGCAAAAAAGATAGATAGAGCTATGCAGCTCTGAAGAAGAAAAAAAATAACAACTATCAAGTGCTGAAAAAAATAAATAAATAAACAACTGGTAAGGGATCTATAACCGTCTATTTGAGCATTTAACAAAAGTTGTCGACAGGCGACATTATCAAAAACATTTTACTCACAAAATTCTCAATTTTTCTTTTTTAAAATAAAATGTACCAATAAAGAATCACATTTTGAATATAAACTGTACAATTGTTACATTATTGAATATTTCAATTTTAGTACCTTTTTTTTTGGCCTAAAAATAGGACTCGGAAAGCAAAATTGAAGGCTTTTCGAATCAATTTTATCAAAATTGTTTTGTGTTTATGTATGCTTTTCCAATAACCAAAATGGCATTAAAATGCCTTATGTATTGAAACTTACAAAAATAAAAATAACATCCAAAAGTCATCGAATCAGATCACAATGTAATGCAAAACAACATTTTGTTTTTGAATGCGTTTTTCATAGTCACATGAGTTCACAAAATTCTCAATTTTTCTTTTAAAATAAAATGTACCAATAAAGAATCACATTTTCAATATAAACTGTACAATTGTTACATTATTGAATATTTCAATTTTAGTACTTTTTTGGCCTAAAAATAGGACTCGGAAAGCAAAATTGAAAGCTTTTCGAATCAATGCTATCAAAATTGTTTTGTGTTTACGTATACTTTTCCAAAAACCAAAATGGCATTAAAATGCCTTATGTATTGAAACTTACAAAATAAAAATAACATCCAAAAGTCATCGAATCAGATCACAATGTAATGCAAAACAACATTTTGTTTTTGAAAGCGTTTTTCATAGTCACATAAGTTTCAGTTGCTCTCTCTCGAGTAAGAAGCTTTCAAAATCAAATGAGATTAAATGATCCAAAACTGAGTTCTGAATTCCTTATTTATTCAGTTGTTAGGATTGAGTCTCTTCCAGTCTCCTCTTCTATTTGCTTTGTCCTTGAACTCCAAGATCACGTCCAACCCAATGGTCCGGATACGTGTCATCTTCCCTTCTCGACGTAAATCCTTAGCATGTTGAACCAGCTTTCCTCGTTCCTGTTTCATACTTACAGGGAGATCAGTATATGCCATTACCGGTTTTCTGTCTTTGAAAAATGGCCGAATTCTCTGCTGTTGTAGTATGCCATCTCTATCAAACAAGGATCCAAAACGGATAATTACAGGATCTGGTATATGTGGCAAAATGAGTTTTAGGAAGAAGAAAGGTGCATGTTCAGTATTCTTTAAAATTTGTGTTCTTGTGTAGTATCTGTTTGTTTAAAATTACCCATTTTTAATAATTGTTTTATTTTATGCATTTTTGTTGAAAAGGGTCACATTTTGGTAAAAAAAGGTCTACTTTTGCCAAATTCGCACTCTGGTAAAAAGGTCAACAGGTCCACTTTTGACAAAATCCCCCTCCCGAAAACCGGGCCGAAACCCCACCTGCTTCTTTATCCCGGGTTGTTTATTAGAGGTTCAGGGGGGTGTAATCCACCTCCCAGTTTACACGGGCCTGGTAGGCCTGGGTCTATTCAGAATAAGCAAACCTGTGTAACCTTTGCATTTTAGTCACCCTATAAAATGAATTGAACTTCTTAGCAAAGTTTTAACCAATCATCTTCATCGCTTCCGTAAATAGTTTCATATGTAAATATAGACTCGTCAATATCTTAAGAAAGGGGTTATAAATTAATCGGGTTTATTTCTGGTTCCATAATTTATAGTTAAAATAACTTATGTTGACGAATTATTGTAGCTATAATAATATATTTGTATTTATATAATTTAAAATATCACTGCTTATAAAACTTATGGAATCCTATATTTTTACTATTTTTCTAAATTAGATTAAACGTTTATCAAAATGAGATTTTTAATACACCCCTATAATATGAAAGTCGATTGAACCAATCAATTTATCGAAAGTTGAAATCACTCCATCAATCCGACTCGACTGGTGACTCTGAAAAATCAGAAAATGTGCGAAAATAAGAAAGAAAACAACAACTTTAATTCAAAGATTTTACTACAGGTATGTGAGAGCTGATAATCTATGAATGTGTCAGACTCATTGTTATCTTCTTAATCGAGAAATTCATCTCTAACGTTAAGAAAATCCCAAAATATATTTCGGGATATCAGCCGGCGGCACCACATATCATTTTACCTCCGAATTCGACAGGCTCATAGTCATAGCATGAAATCTACTAAGTAAGCTTAATTAATTTAAAGATGAATGTGGTTGCAAATGTTTTCAGTGCAGTGCTAATTTGTAGAATTGTTTCAACGCTGCAATGCCAGGGAGACAAAAAAGAGAAAAAAGTTGGGTAGGTGTTCGCTGGGTTTGCAAAGAAAGAATGATGATTTGTCAGATTAATTAAAATTAAATTGGTACAAAAAAGGCCAAGTAAAACAAAACAACAGTTGATCGTCCGGACTTTTCAAAAAGAGGATGCGGGAGGGGCTTATTATTATTATTATTATTTTTATTTTTTTTCCAAGATGGCCGCCGGCTTTTTGAAGTAAGAGACCGTTCATTATTTATGGTGGAGGGGGAACAAATTCGAGACTCAGTCATATGTCAAAATTACCTAACCACCCCCCCCCCCCTACAACTGAAACTAAAAATTACATGACCGCCCCTGCTAACCAGTAGCTTTTTACCCCCCCCCCCCCCAAAAAAAAAAAAAACCCCAAACTTGAACTTGTCACAGGGGCTGTCTTTTCTTTTGTCCATGGATTCGTTGGTAAGTTCTGTTTGTGCCCTCTGAACGGCCAATAATTTAATGATACCCCCTCTTGATCTTTTGATTGTGTGATATTATACTAACTACATTGCGAATGTACGGGGCGGAAAATTTGTCATATATTTATACATTTTGGGTGGTTTTGTGAGTCTTTATATTCCCCCAAAAAGTTAGAATATCCTGACAAAAATGTATGCAACATTCTACTTTTGTGAGCTTAGGTGCAGAGCCGAGAGTGATACGAGGTGAAAAGCATGCAATAAATTACCGTTTTTAATCATATATTGTTGGAATTTGGAACATAGGCCTAGGCTAATTAACATGTTTTTATACACCCCATGGCTCTAATGTTTTAAACCGTTGATGATTATATAGGCGTTTTTTCAACAGATCGTCCGAGCAGAGCGTGTAGAAAAAAAATGTGCTGTCCGAAAGTCGTCTCATTATAAATACATGTTTGAAGTTGATAGGTCGTAAGAAAATGTGCGCGAAGCGCAGACAAAAATAACCTCTAAAATCACCCCAATCACCACCATCTTTATAGTTTAAAAAAAGTTACATACCCCCCCCCCCCCCCCCACTGTTTAAGAATAAAAAGTTACATAGCCCCCCCCCCTATTTCAACATAAATAATGAACGGTCCCTAAAGATTTTACAGTCTGAGCCTCTTTACATTGTATGCATTTATTTAATGTACAGATACCGTTTTAATAAAGTTTTACTGGAGCAACTTAAACATTTAATAGTTTTAAATGCAATTTTTGAAAAGTTTTACTATAAAAAATAAAATTAAAATAATAATAAATGATTAAAAAATCAATGCAGCACAAAAAAAGGAAGCGGGCAGGGACGATCAACTGTTGTTTTGTTTTACTTGGCCTAAGTAAGATAGTTTGCTTTTTTTTCTTCTCTTTTATTTAGTCTTCTTCTTCTTGGTTACTGCTTAATTAACATCCCAAGTGGGATAAAACAAGCAGGGGTTGGTGTGCGCGTTCTTATGATGTTTCTTAGTCTAGCTTTCGCTGTGCTTTGTGTTGAGTGCTTATTGCTGTATTGAATTTTGCTGGTTCCTTAATCATGTTTGTTACCGACTCAGGCAAGTCATTCCAGTCTCTTATTGATCTTGGTGTCAATTCTGGACTGCACTTCGGTGAAGTTGTTTTTGTTGGAGCGACGTGTATGCCTTTGGGCTGGGTGTAGTTAATTTTGTACCGGGATAGCTGCTAGGTGCCCTGCCCTCCTATTATGGCTTTGTGTAAGATCATGAGGCGGTTAATTTTCCTTCTGTCATTTAGGGATTCCTATTTTAGCTCCCGCATGAGTTCTGAAGAATCACTTGCCAGTTGTAGTTAATTGAAACCATTTGGGCGGTTCTTTAAATGTTGTATGAGGCTCTCACACAGCTGAGCAGTACTCGACTATGGGGCGAACCAGGGTTGTATATAAGCAATGATTTTTGTATCTTTGGTACATGAGGACTGGTTGCGCCTTACGAAGCCAAGTGTTCTGCTAGCAGATGCAGTGATTCTGTTGATATGGCAGGAGGACCGAGGGGTAAAAATCGCCCAGTGCCCGCTTATCTTGAGCCTGAGTTTTAGGCAGGAATAAAAAATTGTTGCAATCTTTGTTTGATTTGTTGTGCAATTCAGTTTTGTTTATAAATTTGTCTTGTAGGCCTAATCATTGTCTGCTATTTTTACAATGATGACTATTGGTCAAAGCAATCTTTAGCGCGGATTCATGTTAAAAAGGACGTCCTGATTCTCTGAAATTAGTGATTTTTCCTTAGCACAGGCCCGCGTTGTGGCCGAAAAAAGTTGATTGCAACATTGTACCTGACCCCCCACCCCGCGAAGTTACCAATACTATGCTGTGGGTCATGGGGTATTATGTGGGTCAATTGGGTCATCCAAAAAATCTGACACGGTTCAGAATTTAGCTTGATTGCTAGTGTTGATAGGATAGTGCCAGAACAACCACTAGTAAAAAAGATCCAACCGACCGATGGTCGAGTGTTAGCACAAAAATACTAATTTTTATCAGCAAAAACCAATCCTTATTGTTCACTGTGTCTGTTCATTATTTATTTATTTGTTTGATCAGATATAATTATTGGCATTTAAATGCATGTTTGATCAATATTATATTGATATGGGGGCTTATTTAATGATAATATTCACGAAAGGTAGGTTTACTATAAAAAGTCTTGCTTTTAAGTCTAATTCCCAATTTCATATTTTACAAACTGAAAAATATGTTTGAAATTGCTAAAACTAGCTACAATGATGTTTTGAAAGTAAATTAATGAATTATTTTGAAAATCTTGACATTTTGATGCAGGTGAAAAAAGTGACGCAGGCGGGTGACGGGAAACTCAAAATCAACTTTCTGGCACCTAATCTTGTGTCTTACTTAGGAACAACAAATTTATGTTAAAAGTTCTCTTTTATTTTCATTTAACCAAAGGCCTGACCAATGAATGTAATGCAGACCAGAGGGAAAACAGGCAAACTTAAAGGTAAGAAAGACGACCTGGGTTTCTGCTTCAGGAAGGATTAGGTTTGAAACCAGTGATCGATTTATGTAAACAAAATTGTGTAGGAAATTGTTGTCAAATTCCAACAGTTCGTTAAGAAAGATAAACTGTTACATTGAAATGCATAGTATAAAACTACTTTCACTATAGCAAATTCTGCAAAGTGTGGGGCATTTAGCGACTCAACACTGGGTAAATTGTACACAGTTTGAAACTTATCGTTTGAGGGGAATTATAATGTGAAATCAAATGGAAACACTTTAATCCCAACAAGAAATCTTACCTTGAGTTAATTAAAAGCCTTGACCAAGTAAGCAACTGGATGGGAAATCGTTTGATGTCCTGATTTTTTATGTTCAGCAGAAAATGAATGCTTCAATTTTTTAACTTTTTAATCTGTCTAAAATTGCATACATTAAATTGAATAATGGGTTGCATTTTGACTTATGCATATGATTTTGTGTATTATGGACATTTTCTTTATGAAATTGATATATTCATGTTCATGGTGTGGGTCAAATTAAGAGTTTGCAAATCGTCCAATAGAAATAATTTTGACTACTCCACCTTCAACCCCAGCCATGATTCATTTCATTCTCATATTATGTAACTTCTAATAATGTTCTTCCAGGGCCAGGGCCATTAGGACTGGATGGAGATAGGCCGAGTCAAATAACATCAGAAACTACAATATCTTCACCTGTCTCCCGATGTAGTTCACTGCACGTAGACCCATTGAAGGTAGGTGTTTATTAGATCATTGAGTCCTGATATTGTTCTTCATAGATGATATGCGTGGTTCAAGCAATTAAGGCCACATTATATTCCGGGGGAGGTACTTTTGCCAAAATCGTACTAGGATGTGCCTGCCGGACTTCGAAAATTTGACTTTCTCTGTACCTATTTTTGGGCCAATTTCCCACCCATCACCCATCAATATACCAATTTTGTTAGAAAAGCATAATTGGGCGCTTTGGTCTGTGATGAAAACACGCCATCGCTATACCAAAAGTTTCTGGAGTTTCTGTAACTGAAGTTGCACATCAATTTGGAGTTATAAGGAAGGTTGCAAGGAAATGGAGAGACAGGTGTTGGCTTACAAACATCATGAATGAGCCTGGTAATTGTAAATAGATGTGTCTCACACCAGTAGATACAGTGAGTTGTTGGAAACAATTGTAGATGTGAGATGTTCGGATTATGATTGTCTTTCCTGGAGAGAGAAAAAGAAGAGGTACACTTTAGATTTACTGTTTTGTTTACACTCTTTTCATGGGTATAGGGTTAAGTGCAACAATGGAAACTACATCATTTTTTATTCAAATGGCCACTGTATCATCAATATTGGTGCTATTGTGACAAATGAGATGTCAAAATGCGCGGAAGGAAATGTCTGTTCTTTCCACTAGTTGAATTTGATTAGAGTCCTAAGAATTAAACACAGGGCGCCTTGAAAAAAGTGGATACTTTCTTTTTGTGCGGTGTTTATAACTTGATACCAGTATTCTTGTTGTTAAAGATCTTGATTCAAGATTTTCAATGGTAATGTGTTTTGATCTGAGGGAAATGCCACATAGCTCTTTTGAGCCAAAAATATTTAGGAGATTCCTAAACATGATATGGTATTACCATTTTCTTTGTAGGTTGGTGAACTTGCTTGGGTGCAGTGTGAGAATGAATCATGCCTCAAATGGCGAATTATCAGCCAGGAGGAGGCAGACAGGTTACAACGCATGGATGAATCATGGTTTTGTTCTATGAACTTGGATAACAAATATAACGGGTAAAACATACATCAACATCCATCCCTTTGTGATCACTTTCTATATCACCTAGTTATAAACAATAGCTATATCTAGAGATACGACTAATTGCATTTAACACTATCCATTGAAACATGTTGCACCCCAATGAAATCAGTTTCACATATGATATCGATGAAACATTAGTTCATTTCCTTATTACATTTGTACAGATAAACTTGATTTAAAATGTGAAGATTTTATCATGCACACTTTCTGCACGTATCATACTCAACTTCCTCTGTACCATAGCAAACTATGCCCGGGGGGGGGGGGGGGGGCACTCAACTTTTTTTTGGGTAGGGGTGTGCCGCCCAGGGTCTCAAAAAGGGGGGCTACAGAACTGAACTGAGTGGATTTTATGACGAAAAATAGGGTCTTAGGAACTGATTTTTTTCCAAAAATTAGGTCTTGAGAACTGGCTTATAGTTCAATTATCGATTTATTTGGGTTTAAGAACGCAACATTTTTGGCTTTGGAACACAAAATTGGGGGTTTGGAACGCACATAAAATTGGGGTCTTAAGAACTGATGCAAGCTCAAAAGGGGGGTCATAAGAACTAGCAGCAGAGGGTGAAAAAGGGGGTCTTCAGCGCGGCATATACCTATACCCTTTTCAAATGTCAGTGCCCCCCCGGGAAACTATGGGGGTCGCGCTCTCAAAATTAAATTGTTAGAGCCTATGTACCTTTGCGAGAACGGGGTCCAACGTTTAAAGGATGAATTTTGCACCCCTATAGTCTCTACACAGAGAAAGCTACATGTCCTATAGAATGATAGACCACTGAGACCATACTTATTTCAATCTATCGTTATCTTCCAGCTGTGATAATAATAATAACGGTGCTTATATAGCGCAATTCCAAAATTGATCATTGCGCTTTACATCAATTACATATATAAATGGATAACAATAATACAAAGCAAAATAAATTATACAGAATACAGAATACAACATCAGCAAGAGGAATCACAAGAATAGATGAGTTTTGAGGCTGCGTTTGAAAGCATTAATACTAGGTGACAAGCGAATTGATTGTGGCAACTTGTTCCAGAGGGTTGGGCCACAGACTCCGAACGATCCATCGCCAATTTGTCTTTTAGTTTTTGGGATAAAGAGACGGGTCTTGTCAAGGTTGGAGCGCAGACCTGTCCTTGATGAGACATGAATTGCAATGCATTCGGACAGGTAAATCGGCGATAGACCATTCAGAGCCTTATAGATATAAAGGAGAGTTTTAAACTTGATACGTTTGTCAATTGGCAACCAGTGCAGTGAGTTCAACAGAGGAGATGAGGAATGACGACGTGGAACCTGAAATACAATGCGCGCTGCACGGTTTTGAAGGCGTTGTAGACGAACAATGTCCTTGCCTCTGCAACCAGATAACAAGGCATTGGCATAGTCTAATTTGGATAAAACAAGAGCCTGCATTGCATTAGAAGAAGCATCATGGTCAATAAATTTACGTATTCTGGCAAGGTTCCACAAGAGGAAATTAATAGATTTACAAAGTGATGTAACATGATGCGACATGGTCATAGTACTATCAAATGTAACCCCTAAGTTTTTTATACTGGGCGATGGACTGATTTCTGCTGAGCCAACTTGCAATGTGATGTTGGACAGTCTTGGCATGTTGTGACGGGAAGCAGCTATAAAAAACTCAGTCTTGGAATCATTCAATTTCAGCATATTGTTTGTTAGCCAGGAGCGGAGCTCCGTAACACAGGATATGAGTTTAAACATAGTACATGCAGCATCACCAGGAACTTTAGGGTTGAAAAACATGTATATCTGAACATCGTCAGCGTAAATGTGGAAGTTAAGGTTATGACGTCTAATTATACAAGCAACATGTTGAGCATACATAGTGAACACTTTAGGGCCAATGATTGATCCTTGTGGAACACCACAGTTAAGATCAAATTTATCAGACATTACACCTCCAGCAGAAACACAAAATTTACGACCAGTAATATAAGACTGAAACCATTTTAAGGCTGTGCCCTTGATACCAAAGCTATGATCCAGGCGGTTGAGTAGGATGTCATGGTCTATGGTATCAAAGGCCGCAGAAAGGTCCAGCATAATCAAGAAAGCAGCTTTATTATCATCAAGGGCCTGGACGATGTCATTCTTAACCTTGAGCAATGCAGTTTCAGTGCTGTGCTTTTGTTTGTAAGCGGACTGAGATAATTCTTCAAGGTCGTTAATTTGCAAGTGCTCGTTAACTTGATTAATAGCTGCCTTCTCAATTACCTTACCAACAAAACAGATGTTTGAAACAGGCCTGTAATTTTTTAGGTTGTTCCAATCCAGGGTAACCTTTTTTAGGATTGGTGTTACTATGGCCTGTTTGAGATCTTGTGGGAACACACCAGTTTTGAGGGAAGTGTTAACAATGCTAGTGAGTACTGGTAAAACAACATCAATATGCTCTTTGAGAAGCCCTGTAGGGAAGCTATCTAGCTTGCAACTCTTACTGGCAGCCCTTTACTATACGACACACATCGTTTTGGTCAAGCTCATTGAAACTATGCATATTCTTCCGAATCACAACATTAGTATACATACCAAGATCACTATTTTCCCTATTGCCATTTATACTTGATCTTATTTTGTCGACCTTTTCAATGAAGAAATTAGCAAACTTATTACTAAGTACATCGGGGGTATACAAAGTAGGCAAGATCTTTTCATTTTGATTTAGCAGAACACCTATAGTCTGGAAAGTTTCTTTAGTACTGGCACCAATCAACTTGTCATTGTAATACGTTTGCTTTGATGCCTCCAGCAATTTGATATAATGCAAATGCTGAGTCCAGTATGCATCTTTGTCTACCTGAAGTTTACTTTTTCTCCATTTTCTTTCCAGCCTATGTTGCACACGTTTCTCAGCCCTGGTTTCATCATTATACCATGGAGGTCTGGGGCGAGTACGGCGCATTCTTGTGCTACTAGGCGCATGGATGTTTAGGACATTAATTGACACCTTGGTAAACTGATCAAGTATTTCATCAACAGTTGAGTTGGTACCAGTACTAGGTCTTGGGTTCATGGTGTTATTAAGCTGTGTATCAAGATCGTGTTTAAGGGCAGCGTGATTAATTTTTCTTAAATCGCGGAAGGTATACTCGACTCTGAGAGGAGGTGGTGTTCTAAGCTGCAGGATAAATGTTATCATGTTGTGGTCAGAGCCATATCTGTTTCCAACATCACAGAACCTAATCACATTCTCATCAAACCGTGTAATCAACAGGTCAAGGGTGTTCCCCTTTTTATGAGTTGGTTTCCTTATGTGCTGTCTAAGATCAAAAGATGACAAAAGGGTCAAGAAAGAAGACACATCAGATCTGTAAGGCTTATTGACATGGATGTTGAAATCACCCAACATGATAAGTTTACCCGGCAGGAGAGATACCTCTTGTAAAAACTCTTCAAACTCTTGAAGGAATCCAGACATAGTAAACTTATTTTCTGTTGATGGAGGAGGGCGGTAAATTACAACATAATGCAAACTGTTATTTGGGTCCAGAAAACTGGCATGTTCAAATGTGACAGTAGTCATTTTCAATGGGTGTAAGCGAAAACCAAGTTGAGATTTATATAGAATTCCAATACCGCCATGTTCATTATAGCCTCGCGGGAAGTTGAAAAATGTGTACCCATTTGGTTTTAGTTCGCCGATGACAACTGGGTCTGTGGAAGCCAGCCACGTTTCTGTCAGGATCATTACATCAACATTGTCCTCGATGACATAGTCATTACAGGTTGTAGTCTTATTGCGGATTGATCGTGAGTTCCACAATCTCATGTTCATGAGGGGTGCTTTGTTGATATGTGGAAAGACAAGGTTTCTCTGTTTGGGTGATCTGACAATATTAGCCGTTCTATTTACACGAGGACGAATTAGACCAGGCACTGATTTATTGCTGTCTACATTACAGTGGCGTATACGCCCTGCAGCAGTACCTCTCCGAGTCGGTTTCTTTGGGCATAGTCCGAGGGATTTTAATGTGGCCCAGACCTTAAACGGAACTCTAGATTGACTATGTCGAAGGTTTAGAAGCACATCTCTGCTATAGGTTACTCTCGAGTGATGCTTAAGGTTTTCAGGCAGTATTTCATGTTCTTGATTGTTAATAGTATGATCGTCAATCCGATAATTGTTAGGCCCGGGATTTGGGTTTACATCACCAGCGATTAATAATCTAAGTTGGAATGTGGCAGTGGAATTATTATGATATGGAATTCTTGTTCCAAGAAAATGACCTTTGGTTACTGACTGTGTAGTAATGTAAGGTGGTTGTGGTTCTACTATATACACAGTGTTTGAGTCAATGCTGAGTAGGTCATGGCATAGACCAAGTAAAACTGTTAGGGCAAATACTCTCATCACTGCATGGTATCTCATTGTTGATAGTCACTCAACCACTATTCAAAATCCATAATCAATAATCTCTGTTGATTAGTATGGAGATATAGTATCTAATCTCTATTGAGTAGTATGGAGATATAGTATGGTAGTAATACACATAGTATGCAGTACAAGTAGTACATATAGTAGTATACAGGCAGATACTGGAAATAAAACTTCCCTAAAATATCACTTTATGGAAGCTAAAAGTTACCACAAATTTGGTCCATTGGAGTCCTGGGTCCAAACACAATGCATCAAAACATAGTCCAGAGGTACATGGTAAGACTGGATGGTTGAAAAGTTCAAGGAAACACAGAGCTGATGTGAGCTGCAACCTGGCGCATCAACATCAACATAGTCCTCAAGAAAAACTTCTGGATGACAAAACGGCTAAGAAATGTGGCTATCGGATTGTGCATGGTCTCTTGCCTGTTGGCTCTTTGGTCTGGGCCAGTGCTTATTCTGTACTTTGTAAAGATTTTATCATGTTCATTTTCTGCATGTATCATACTCAACTCAACTCTGTACCATAGCAAACTATGGGGGTCGCGCTCTCAAAATTAAATTGTTAGAGCCTATGTACCTTTGCAAGAACGGGGTCCAACGTTTTAAAGGATGAATTTTGCACCCCTATAGTCTCTACACAGAGAAAGCTACATGTCCTATAGTATGATAGACCACTGAGACCATACTTATTTCAATCTATTCTCTTCCAGCTGTGATTGTCCTCAAGAGAAACTTCTGGATGACAAAACGGCTAAGAAATGTGGCTATCGGATTGTGCATGGTCTCTTGCCTGTTGGCTCTTTGGTCTGGGCCAGGATGCCTGGCCACATCAAGTAAGATATAATTCTATTTATTACAGATTGAGTTAATTGATTAGAAATGTACTATATTCATCTTATATTCCTCTGTTATACTCTGTGTCAGCTGGGAAGTAATGTCACTGCGTAGTGTGGTGATAGACATAGCACTTTCTGCATCTTGCCAACATTCTTTTACCATGCAGCGTCCCTGTCACATTGAATTTATGTGAGCAATATAATGCATTTATTAAAATACTTGTTGATGCAACTTCCCAACTTGAGTATAGTAAAGCAAGGTAACATTCTTTTTTTGTAAAAACACATTGGGAACAAGTGAACATTTCGGGGTTGTGGAATTCTGTAGAAACAAAAAGGTTTTTATGCCTATCTTTGTATAGCTTTATCCTGATTGTTCACCAAAACTCAGGGGTATATGTAACTTAGGTATATGGCTCATTCCATGAAGTTGGGGCATTTGTTAAAATAGCAGAATTTGGTACTTTAGGCAGCTTATAAACTGTTTTACTCTATGTGTATATCAAAAAAAAATTAGTGTCCAAAAACAGTACTAGGTTATAGTATTGAGCCATGAAAATTTTTTTGAAAATTGACCCTTCCTTGAAGAAAAAATAAATAAAAAATGAGGTGGTGTCCAAGACCATTTTTGCTAAAAAACGTGACATGGAAAACACAACAATTAATATGAGTTTTATGTAAGCAAAACTATCATAGAATTGCTTGGAAATCGATTTGATTAATAAAAGATACATGTATTCATAGTTTACTGACCAAAACACCTCGTCACGCTGGACTGATTTTTCACCCAAGCAACATGAAAATTGCCTTTCCGATGCTACGCACGGTGTCCACAAAATATACACGTGTAGCATCGGGAGTTTTCATTGCTGAATGGGGGTAGTTCTCTATCATACATTTTTTAATTATTTTCCAAAATTAAGAGCATTTATCAATTGAAAACTATTGCAAATGAGAATAAATTTCATGAAGACCATTCCATATATTCATGAAAAAGTATACCATGCCGTGTGCATGGTGTCCTAACCATAAAATGTAGCATCGTGATAAACATCCTATGCAATTTGTGGGAATCCCCCCCTGGAGATAAATAAAACATTCCATATTTCTTTTTGTAAGGATAGAGGTCAATAGCTATCAGGTTTGTTTGGAATTTGCCACATGTGGGCTAGTTTTATCAAGGTTTCAGTCGCTGGTATCCCGTTGTAGCATCGGGACTTTCATGTAGCATCAAAATGTAAACATTGGATAGATTTGTGAATGGTAAGTGCGATTGTAATTATTTCTTAATGTTGCTTGTATGTCTGTATTTATTAATGCATTTTTATTGAAAGGGAAACACTGAATCAGAATTTCTTTTCATGTTATGATATTAATTTTGAGTCACGGACGCCATAATAATTTGGCGTCCATGTAGCATCGGGCATAGCATGGGCAATATTTTGCATTGGGTATCGTTATAGTTCAGATGATGATATCGTTGATTCTGTGACTGTTCCATTTTTGTTTACTGATCACGCCGTTATTCATTGCCAGCTTGCTTTACAAAAACCTAAATTTGTAAGGAAAGTTATTTCTTATCGCAAATGGAAATCCATCAACAAGGATAATTTTACGAAGGATTTACAACTAAGTAAATTGATAAGCAGCTCATCAGATCTTGGCACCTTAGTTGATGAATACGACACTATTCTTCGCAATATTCTTGACAAGCACGCACCTTTAAAACATAGATCCATTACTATTCGCCCCTCTAATCCATGGTATACTCCTGAAATTGATACGGCCAAAAAACTTCGCAAAAAACTTGAGCGAAGATGGAGAAAAACCAATCTGGAGATAGACAGACAGCTATTCAAATCACAGCGCATGGTTGTTGTTAATATGATAAATGATGCCAAATCCAAATACTACGAAGACAAAATATTGCAATGTCAAAGCCAAAAGGAAATTTTCAAAGTTGTCGAGAGTCTCTTACACCAGAAAGGCAATGTCAAGCTACCCTCACACGCTTGTCAAAAGGAACTTGCACATCGATTCAATGATTATTTTGTCTCCAAAATTTCTAAAATACGTCGTGATCTTGATACCATTGCTTCAACTGCTCCTGTTCTGCCTACTGAGAATAATGTTGCTACATTCATGATGTCTTTTACGCCTGCCACTGATGATGAAATATATAAGCTTGTGTCGTCTTCACCTTCTAAGTCGTGTACATTGGACCCAATTCCAACATGGATGTTGAAAGATCACATCAACATCATGGTGCCCGTCATTACTAAGATTGTAAATCTCTCTCTTGAAAATGCAACATTTCCGGACTATTTTAAAAATGCACTTGTTTCTCCACTCATAAAGAAGCCTTCCTTGGATGCAGACATTTTGAAAAACTTTCGCCCTGTGTCCAATCTACATTTTGTATCAAAAATTGTTGAAAAAGTTGTAGCACATCGTCTTGCTGCTCATTTATGTATAAACAACTTATATGAACAACATCAATCAGCATACAGAAAATATCATGGTACAGAGACCGCTCTTCTTAAAGTACACAATGACATTTTACGTGAATTGGATGGTAAACGTGGCATTTTTCTCATTCTTCTCGACCTCTCTGCCGCCTTCGACACCATTGACCATGATATTCTGTTCAGGCGTCTTGAGTCAATTGGTGTCAAGGATTCATCTCTGAAATGGTTTCAGTCCTACCTCAAAAACAGAACTCAAGCAGTAAACATAAATGGAACTATTTCTACACATGTTCCGCTAAAATATGGCGTTCCTCAAGGATCTGTGCTTGGACCTATACTATTCACCATCTATTCCTCTCCCATTGCTAGCATTGCTCGCAAACACGGATTAAATGTTCATTCTTACGCGGACGATACACAACTATATGTGCCTTTTAATTTAAATGATCGTAATGATGAAATGTCGGCCCGTCAACGCGCAGAAGCTTGTATTTTAGAAATTAAGTCGTGGATGTCTGTAAACAAGCTGAAATTGAATGATGATAAGACAGAGTTTTTAATTATGACCTCCAGATTCAATCAACGTAAAATAATTGATCATCATATCAATATCGACACTTCTTCTGTTCTTGCTTCAAAATCTGCTCGGAACTTAGGAATTGTGTTTGATAATAATCTATGTATGGATGTTCAAGTTCGACGGATATGCCAATCAGTGTATTATCATATACGGAATGTCAATAGTATAAGGAAAATGTTAACATTTGAAACCGCAGCTACTATTGTCCATGCTCTTATAACTTCTCGTATTGACAATGGCAATTCTCTTCTTTTTGGCATCACTGATCACTTACTTCACAAACTACAACTTGCTCAAAATGCAGCTGCTCGCGTTCTCACAAAGACAAGGAAATTCGATCATATCACTCCAATATTGAAAGATCTCCACTGGCTTCCTGTTCGCGAAAGAATTCATTTTAAACTTCTTCTTTTAACTTGGAAAGCTTTGCATGGCACTTCACCAACATATATTGCTAATCTTCTTGTACCATATCATCCAAAACGTACCCTCCGGTCCACTGATAAACTTTTACTTGTTGTTCCACGGACTACTTCTTCATTTGGAGATCGCGCATTTTCGGTTGCTGCACCAACTCTCTGGAACTCACTACCTTATAATTTAAGATGCTGTGATTCACTTGACTCTTTTAAGAACTTGTTAAAAACAAGATTATTTGACTCAGTTTATAATTGATTTCTTTGTATTATACATATGTACATGTATATGCACATCATCCTTGTTTATGTATTTTTCATGTTAATTTGTATTTTTGTTTTATATGTTTGCGCCTCGGAATAGTTTTACCTAGATTGACGGCGCATTATAAATGCCATTATTATTATTATTATTATTATTATAGTTCGTTGAAATTGTAATTTTTTTGTAGAATCACATCATTAATAAACTTTGAAGTTAATAATGAATTAGTTTTTGCTCTTTTAATGCTAATAATATAGCTTACCAATACGATGCTACATGGACACCATGTCCATGTAGCATTTCATAAAATTTGCCTAATTAGACTAAAACAATTACCCCATTCGAAATTATCAATCACCCAAAACATTCAAAACATTGCCTACATTTTACTACACTTTACAGAAAAAAAGGCATATTATGAGAGATGTATCTAATGAAATATATTAATACACAATGCTACATGGACACCATTTCCATTAGCATTTCACTGAATTCACAATAAACATTCCCTTATTTTAGTTTTATTTACTATAAATAAAACAAATAATTGTAAATCATTTAAGTTCTCTATCCTTTGCTATTCTTTTTTCATGTTAAATGAATAATAAATAAAATACTCCAGCATGATTTTAATATAAATATTTTCCTGCAACACAAAAAGTGCAACATGAATAAATAATCTACTCCAATATCAATACACAATGTTCCATGAAGATACTAAGCCATAGGGTTTATTTTGTTTTGCTTTGCAGGTTCTTGACATTAATTCAGAAGACAGTTCTATCGTCCTGGAATTTATGGAAATGAAGACAAGGAACCCATCATTTTCAAAAACTAGTACCTTTCCAAAGAAATCCATCATGGCAATTAAATTATTTTTTTGCAAACTGACTTTTTAAGTGATCAAACTTTTCAATCATCTTTATCAATAATAGAGGATGATTCAATCAGAAACGAGCAAAGAGACTAAGATCACAAAGGGTACTTTAAGAACAACACTGCATGAAGTTTGTTTCAGTGGACATCTTAAGTTTCTTTGATCAATGGTGTATTGTTATTGTGTAATTGTAAGAAATGGTGTATGTGTATCATAGGTAATTATGTTTTATGCTTCATTGGCAGGTTATCTTTTTGTGTAATTTGTAGTTTTACAATCCATGTTATTAATTTTATCGTGTGCTTATAACATAAAAAGTTAACATCATAGTACATCCTCTCTATTGATCTGAAAAAGATGCACCTGTTCAAGCTGTTCCAAATATTTTAGGGCACGGTGTCCATGTAGCATCGTAATACTTAAGTACACAGAAAAGGTCAATTTTACATGAACAGTGTTTAGATAAATTTCAAGCAATTCACTCTGTGTATCTACTTGATATGATGAACAAGTAGACAAACCATTCACACTCAAATAATTGTAACAGTATGAATAGTCTTATTATTAACAATGTTACAAGACGCAGTGTCCATGTAGCATCGGTAGTGCATTTTATAACATTATACAGGTAAATAATACTTCATATACTTACTTTATGACTATAATGTAATCAATGTGCATGGTTTATAGAGTACTTTACATCAAACAAATATTGATATGTACTTTATTTCAATTCAATATACAAATTGCAAAATAAAGAGTCACTTTTCAATGAGTTTTTACATAAAACAGTTAATCTACGATGTCTTGTTCGTTAAGTTATGTTCAACCTAGACAAATCTGGTTTCTTTTCATGTATTTGTGGTTCCAAGTAGTTAATTGAGGTATAGAAACTTGGCCCACATCTTAAGCTAATTTATTAGAAAATGATATGGAAATGGGAAATGGTGTCCATGTAGCATCAGGATTTTTGGAAATGTCATCCAACTGTTGAACATGTGCGGTAATTTTACACCAAATGTTACATTTAAAAAAAAAGGTTCTACATTGGACTTTGGTAAATGTAGAACCTAAAAAAGAAGAAAGAGTTGGAAAATATCCATTTTGAAAATTTCACTTGGATGTCACATAATATGCCCCAACTTCATGGAATGAGCCATATATAAAGACACTCTGTAAAAGATGAGTGGTGAACCAGTACAAAAGCAGTATAGTATTGTTGATGAAACTAAACTAAATGTCGAAGAGAGAGGTTGTTAGCATTCTGGGTGAGAGCTTTTTGAATCAGTGTTATGCTTATCATATTTTTACTTCAATATGTATTTGATTGTGTATATTTGTAGGTGGCCAGCTATACTGAGTCCTGACCCTGTCAACTTAGATGGTCATTATGTAGACTTGGATCGTGATGGGGACCCTACCTTCTACCATGTTGAGTTTCTTGGCAAATCTCATACACAATATTGGGTTAATGCACATAACATAGAGATATATGCTGATGCATTAAAACCCATGTTACGCCAGGTAAATTAATGTTACTATACATAAATTGTATATATGAATGTATCTGCATAACACCATGTACTTGAATTCAATGTAGCAAGGATAAAAACTTAAATGTAAATATATTGATTTATATATTTTTCAATTCATGATTAGACTATCTTTTGAATAAAATGCTCAATGCCAAAACGGCATATATTTCTCTGTATTCATGGAAATGTCCATGTTAAAACTTTGTATGCTATAAGCAGAAGTGATATTTGTAGCTGAAACCAGTTTATGAGTTTACAAGTTTTATCCAGGAAAATATTCCACACAATTATTAAATACAATATAATAATAAGATTAAAGGTGGAGGTTCCGATCACTTTAGCTCTTTTTTTGGCCCATCAACATAATTTGATACCAGAAGAAACACCATATTTTCTCATTATTTCTGTTAAATGTTTGGCGCAAGATATGTTCTGTTTAGATGTTTTTGGCCAACTGCCAAAGGTGGTTAACCACCCTGCCAATTTGTGTTCTACTCATTGGGCAAATTTCATGCCACATGTGATTCTAAAATAAGAACCATTGGAGTTATGCAACTCAAACTATGGAAAACTATTTTACAGGCTGACCCTTCATGTACAATAGAAAACATTGAGTTGTAAATCGGGCCAGCAATCGAAACACGTACCTTTAAATAGAAATATGCTAAAGGATCCTGATAAACCCTTGTAGGCATTTACAGGCACGATCCTCTTGATTTGTTTTAGAAATCTGGCAAGAAAAAGTGCAACCTTACATATTCCACATCATACACATCAAGTGTAGGATATTACCGTAAGCTTCATGACAGCATGGCAGAGGCTGATACACTGAAAGAGTTGAGCACTGAACAGAGGCTGGAGAAGTGTGTGTTTAAGTATGATAAGAAGGCTTGGCTAGAAATGGTTGAGGACCAGGATGAGGACCAGGAGGACGACACAGAAGGTCGGTCCGAAGTGGTTCAGAAAATGGAGAAGGAGATTCAAAAAGAAATGCTTGTCAATCAACTCAAAGGTAAATAGAAACAAGAATTGTGCCTGAATTTGTTTTGCTCATTGCCTCTTTATTTCTGCTGCTGTGATACCTTCTAAAGACCAAAGGATTCAACAATAATATTGAGCCCTGACTCTAATGTTTTTCAGTGGCAGAGATGTGCAACATGTTTATGATGGTTGTGTATTGATAGGAATGTATGTTTATTAAACTCTTTATTTCATGGTCAGCCAATTTGATGTGCAATAAAACAGGTTTTATATTATATCAAATGTATAACAACACATTAGCAAATTTGATTTGTTTTCTTCTTAAATTTCAGTTGAAAGGAAATCCAATCCCAAGTTTGCACTACCCACCAAATGCACAAATGGTACAACATATGAAATGATGCCAAGGAAAAGAAGAGGCAGGCCCCCTAAAAGTGATTGTTTTGCTTCCAAAACACAAATCTGTGCGCCTTCGGATCCATATGAGTTTACAATGACAGATCTATGTCAAGAAAACTGCAATAAAATAAAGAAGAAGGATAACTGCAAACAGAAACACAAGAAAAAGAAAAAGGTGAGACTTAGAGGGGATGGGAAGAGATCTCTTACAGGAATGCTTCAAGATATTTGAAGTTTTTAATTAATCATAGACCTTTTCTACCAAAATAAAACTTAAACATTCCAAACCATCCTTTTTCCCTTCAGTTGAAAAAGCACAAGAAGAAGAAATCCAAACGTAACAAACATAAACATCATAATTCAGAGAAGCAGCCTTGGTCAAACCCCCCTCAATGGCATCATGAATCATGGAAGCCTCTCTATGCTGCAGCACCATTGACAACTCCACCAAGGCAACAGGTAAGATCTAATATGTATAATGTAGATATCCCACCTTGGTCAAACCACCCTCAATGGCATCATGAATCATGGAAGCCTCTCTATGCTGCAGCACCATTGACAACTCCACCAAGGCAACAGGTAAGATCTAGTATGTATAATGTAGATATCCCACCTTGGTCAAACCACCCTCAATGGCATCATGAATCATGGAAGCCTCTCTATGCTGCAGCACCATTGACAACTCCACCAAGACAACAGGTAAGATCTAGTATGTATAATGTAGAGATCCCATTTTGGTCATACCACCCTCAATGACATCATGAATCATGGAAGCCTCCCTATGCTGCAGCACCATTGACAACTCCACCAAGGCAACAGGTAAGATCTAGTATGTATAATGTAGAGATCCCATCTTGGTCAAACCACCCTCAATGGCATCATGAATCATGGAAGCCTCCCTATGCTGCAGCACCATTGACAACTCCACCAAGACAACAGGTAAGATCTAGTATGTATAATGTAGAGATCCCATCTTGGTCAAACCACCCTCAATGGCATCATGAATCATGGAAGCCTCCCTATGCTGCAGCACCATTGACAACTCCACCAAGGCAACAGGTAAGATCTAGTATGTATAATGTAGAGATCCCATCTTGGTCAAACCACCCTCAATGGCATCATGAATCATGGAAGCCTCTCTATGCTGCAGCACCATTGACAACTCCACCAAGGCAACAGGTAAGATCTAATATGTATAATGTAGAGATCCCATCTTGGGCAAACCACCCTCAATGGCATCATGAATCATGGAAGCCTCCCTATGCTGCAGCACCATTGACAACTCCACCAAGGCAACAGGTAAGATCTAGTATGTATAATGTAGAGATCCCATCTTGGGCAAACCACCCTCAATGGCATCATGAATCCTGGAAGCCTCTCTATGCTGCAGCACCATTGACAACTCCACCAAGGCAACAGGTAAGATCTAGTATGTATAATGTAGAGATCCCATCTTGGTCAAACCACCCTCAATGGCATCATGAATCATGGAAGCCTCTCTATGCTGCAGCACCATTGACAACTCCACCAAGGCAACAGGTAAGATCTAGTATGTATAATGTAGAGATCCCATCTTGGGCAAACCACCCTCAATGGCATCATGAATCATGGAAGCCTCTCTATGCTGCAGCACCATTGACAACTCCACCAAGACAACAGGTAAGATCAAGTATGTATAATGTAGAGATCCCATCTGGGTCAAACCATCCTCAATGGCATCATGAATCATGGAAGCCTCTCTATGCTGCAGCACCATTGACAACTCCACCAAGGCAACAGGTAAGATCTAGTATGTATAATGTAGAGATCCCATCTTGGGCAAACCACCCTCAATGGCATCATGAATCATGGAAGCCTCTCTATGCTGCAGCACCATTGACAACTCCACCAAGACAACAGGTAAGATCTAGTATGTATAATGTAGAGATCCCATCTTGGTCAAACCACCCTCAATGGCATCATGAATCATGGAAGCCTCTCTATGCTGCAGCACCATTGACAACTCCACCAAGACAACAGGTAAGATCTAGTATGTATAATGTAGAGATCCCATCTTGGGCAAACCACACTCAATGACATCATGAATCATGGAAGCCTCTCTATGCTGCAGCACCATTGACAACTCCACCAAGACAACAGGTAAGATCTAGTATGTATAATGTAGAGATCCCATCTTGGGCAAACCACCCTCAATGGCATCATGAATCATGGAAGCCTCCCTATGCTGCAGCACCATTGACAACTCCACCAAAGCAACAGGTAAGATCTAGTATGTATAATGTAGAGATCCCATCTGGGTCAAACCATCCTCAATGGCATCATGAATCATGGAAGCCTCTCTATGCTGCAGCACCATTGACAACTCCACCAAGGCAACAGGTAAGATCTAGTATGTATAATGTAGAGATCCCATCTTGGTCAAACCACCCTCAATGGCATCATGAATCATGGAAGCCTCTCTATGCTGCAGCACCATTGACAACTCCACCAAGACAACAGGTAAGATCTAGTATGTATAATGTAGAGATCCCATCTTGGGCAAACCACCCTCAATGGCATCATGAATCATGGAAGCCTCTCTATGCTGCAGCACCATTGACAACTCCACCAAGACAACAGGTAAGATCTAGTATGTATAATGTAGAGATCCTATCTTGGTCAAACCACCCTCAATGGCATCATGAATCATGGAAGCCTCTCTATGCTGCAGCACCATTGACAACTCCACCAAGACAACAGGTAAGATCTAGTATGTATAATGTAGAGATCCCATCTTGGGCAATCCACCCTCAATGGCATCATGAATCATGGAAGCCTCTCTATGCTGCAGCACCATTGACAACTCCACCAAGGCAACAGGTACGATCTAGTATGTATAATGTAGAGATCCCATCTTGGGCAAACCACCCTCAATGGCATCATGAATCATGGAAGCCTCTCTATGCTGCAGCACCATTGACAACTCCACCAAGACAACAGGTAAGATCTAGTATGTATAATGTAGAGATCCCATCTTGGGCAAACCACCCTCAATGGCATCATGAATCATGGAAGCCTCTCTATGCTGCAGCACCATTGACAACTCCACCAAGACAACAGGTAAGATCTAGTATGTATAATGTAGAGATCCCATCTTGGTCAAACCACCCTCAATGACATCATGAATCATGGAAGCCTCTCTATGCTGCAGCACCATTGACAACTCCATCAAGGCAACAGGTAAGATCTAGTATGTATAATGTAGAGATCCCATCTTGGTCAAACCACCCTCAATGACATCATGAATCATGGAAGCCTCTCTATGCTGCAGCACCATTGACAACTCCACCAAGGCAACAGGTAAGATCTAGTATGTATAATGTAGAGATCCCATCTTGGTCAAACCACCCTCAATGACATCATGAATCATGGAAGCCTCCCTATGCTGCAGCACCATTGACAACTCCACCAAGGCAACAGGTAAGATCTAGTATGTATAATGTAGAGATCCCATCTTGGTCAAACCACCCTCAATGACATCATGAATCATGGAAGCCTCCCTATACTGCAGCACCATTGACAACTCCACCAAGGCAACAGGTAAGATCTAGTATGTATAATGTAGAGATTCCATCTTGGTCAAACCACCCTCAATGACATCATGAATCATGGAAGCCTCCCTATGCTGCAGCACCATTGACAACTCCACCAAGGCAACAGGTAAGATCTAGTATGTATAATGTAGAGATCCCATCTTGGTCAAACCACCCTCAATGACATCATGAATCATGGAAGCCTCTCTATGCTGCAGCACCATTGACAACTCCACCAAGGCAACAGGTAAGATCTAGTATGTAAATGTAGAGATCCCATCTTGGGCAAACCACACTCAATGGCATCATGAATCATGGAAGCCTCTCTATGCTGCAGCACCATTGACAACTCCACCAAGGCAACAGGTAAGATCCATAGTTCATAATTGGCTAATGGCTATATCACCGATCTGTCCATCACTTCACTTGAATATGCATCAACTTCACGTTTGTACAAAATGTACTTCAGAGGGAATGAAGTAGATAAGTCTATTTATCTAACGTGTGCGCCTACTTGAGGCGCTGGCGTATACATGCGAGTGTAGAAAGAAGGAAGATACATGCGTGTGAGTAAATGCTGCGCCTGTAAAGTTACGTCACTGTCCAGAGGAAGTCAAATAGAGTATAGCTGTTTACTATTGAAGTTGCTACTTTTCTGGACTTTTTGGAATCCAGTATTTGGGTTAAATCTGGGATAAATAAAGTTAAGTGTCAAATTACAACCATCAACGAAAAATGATACCAACGGGTACCACTATACATCTAATCATACCATAGTAGTGGGGTTTGAAGAACCCTGTGACAGATTATCATCAGAGTCATGCACTTATACATACAAGTTACATTGATGAATTCTTCTTATTCCATAAACAACACTAAATAAAACAAAAGTTGTTTTATTAAAACTTTGTTTTCATTAATCACCAATCATAGGTAAACTTTCACCTACCCCAGCATCAGTCTTCATTAGGTGGTATAGGAATACCATATAGCATACAGCAGCCTCAGCACCAAATGCAGAATGACTTCACATTACCCATAATGCAACATTCATCTGTATCAAAGGAACAACGTCTACAAGCAGATATACAGGTCAGTTAGCTATCCTCTGGATTTAGTTCATGTTTTGACCCAATAATTGGACCTTAGAGGCAGCACTATTCTTTCCTCTACCATAGTATCCAGAAATCTCAGCTTCTTTGATCACTGTGTAAATACTCAATTAGTTCCCACATATCAATAAATGATTGCCCCAAAGACTAGAGTAAATAGTTGATAATACCAAAAATAAAGTCACCATCAATATTGTTTGTTTCATGTTACAATTTCAATTCAAATTGATTTCTTTGGGAAATCTTAATTTGTGCATATTGGATAATTGATTATTGTCATTTACAATTACAGAGTCTAAGACGAGATGAAGAAGAGTTCTTAACTAGTTTGGCTGCATTTCTCAAGAATACTGGCAGGAAAATGAGAAAAACACCCAACTGGCAGAGCCAACAGATCAGTCTGTATCAACTCTTTATGGCAGTGCAAGAGAGAGGAGGATATGAGAAAGTAAGTTTTGTTCTTGGATTCTGTCTCCAACGCCAACACTTTCCACAGTAAAATTAGCAAACAATTGATATACTACTGAAGACAGGTGTAACTTTACCCAGAACATGTATCCTATATATTGATGAAGACAGAAAATTGTCTAAAAACATGACAGGTCACACTATCAGAATAACAAACAACATTGATCTACTCTACACAAGTTTACATGATGCCTATTTCAATTTATTGCAGGTTTAAAGTAAAGCTCTATTGTTTTTCTTTCCTCACTCACTCATTTAACTGGCTTGGCTTTTTTTAATGCAGTGCCTTCCATTTTATTTATCTCGCATGTGAAACAAAATGCATTTTTAGACTTGGAAAAGAATCCTTGGAACACTTAACACACTTCTCCAAAAATTATGTTTATTTAGATGTATGTATGGGCTGAAGAAGACATCTGAAGGTACACTTTTTCCTTCTCCACCCCTATTAATCAATGTTGGGACACTTGAAATAAATGCTGAAGAAATTGAGATCTCTCGACATTACAAGGGGGAGAGAGGTGTTATAGTTATCCGTTGTTAACAAGTAACTGTTCCAAGTGAGTATGTTCCAGGACTGTAGGTGAATAATTTGTGTTGATCCAATAGCATATTTAGTAAATCATGTTGATCCCACAGGTGTGTGCGATATCAGGAGCTTGGAAGAACATCTATCAAGATGTAAGCAATGTAATACTGCATCAATCTGGGTCATTTGAGGATACTGCTAGGAGGTATTATCAAAGGTTAGTAGTATAGTATACTTAGTAGTATAAGTTAAGAGTTTAACACATAGACTTAGTAGTATAGGTTAAGAGGTTAACACATTCCCGTCGGTCAGTTTTATACTTGTCTGATGGCGAACTTGTTAAACTCATTACCTATATTATGAATACCCTTCGTAAAAGCATATCTCACAATTTGACTTAGTAATAGTTGAGTTTGACTGGATTTGAGTTGACATTATGAAGAAATATGAACATAAGATACCGGTGAAAAGATTCATCAGATTTGTTGAATTTTATGAGCAAAAAAGTACCCTCTTAGGTCATAGGTCGAGAACACAACAGGAAATCCAGAGAGGTTTGTGATGCGATGGAAATCAGAAAGAGAGGTGACCAGAAACTCAACCGAGAGGAGGGGACTTTTTTGCTCAGTCACATCTATGATCCACTACTAAAACCCACTGGCAACTCTGAAGATGATGTCTCTTCTCGCCAAATTGGATCATTGCCATTCTGATGAAATCCTCTGATGTATGAGGATGAAATATTAATATGTGTGTATTCATTTATAATTGGTTTCGACAAGCATATTGTTAGATGCCTATTGTCATTATAGTAATGACCTGGGCAATTGACTTGTGATACATCACATTGGGTGTTGGGGTTGGAATGTGTAACCTTTTTAGTGAAGTGTTCCTAGCAATATGAAATTCATTTAAATACATTTTTGAAGGACAATTTCAAATGTAATATGATAAAAAGTCAAACAGATTTCATGGAAGGTAATGACCTGATTGATTGCCATGTCATGAGTTCATCAGGGTTAGATGGAACTCCTAGTTATTTGTTATAGGAAAGAGCCCTCTCCTACAAAATTGAAGTTTAGTGCTTTTTATAATGTTTTCCTCCATAGTCCCTCAAGACTAGAAGGAGAGAGCCCAATTGAGTTGTTTGACAAGTAAATGACTATGTTAATTATGACTAAACTAGACTTTAATTATTACACAATATCTGCAGCCTTCCAAATCATTTCTAGGTCATTGTCAGCAGGTAGATCATTCAATAACTGGCTCAATTAATCAAATATACTTTGTGCAAGCCCACGGAGGTCAGAAAAATTATCTTTAACGATTTTTCTGAATCATTACATTTTGAATAATATATTTAGAATCTTGTCAAATTTAGGTGTTTTTCTCCAATTTAAATTCAAATATATATATATATTTTTTTTTTCAAGTCAATTTTAAACAAAACTCAGAAAAAGGATTGCCTTGAAATCACTGAATGTACCTTTAATAGAATTAATAATTAGTGATTTATTTCATCCACTCAAACTAGTTTAAAAACTGATTGGTTACCTTCCAAACTTTTATTGTTTGTGCATTATTTTCTGCATAATGCGTAAATTTTAATAGAGCCAAATTTGAGCTGACTGGATTTTGCATTTGTGTTTTTCTCTCCCAGGAATCTACTCCCATATGAGCTATCCCGTAGTAGATTTACTCAATCACCATCACAACCTGCCATTAGTACATCTTTAAGCAATGCATCAAAACAGAATAAAATGGATGATGGAAATGCATCAGCTGACACAGAACCACCCTCCTCATCTGGAATTGGCGACACGTATCCTGCATCAAGCAAGGAAACACTGCCCTCGTTAGTCCCACACACTCTCAAGTTTCCAACACTGCCCTTTTGCGCCCAAGCCATTGCGACATCTCCACACTCACCAGCCCCGTCCGATGGTTATCAAAGCAATAGCAGTAGCTTTGATCTGTTTTCAAATTCTGGGGACTCTGTGACCAGTGAATTGATAGCGCCCTCTGGAGTTCATGATGCAGACAAGGCAATAGTTCATGACATGGATGCTGTGGTTGAAGGTAAGTTGTGGCTTAAACTATTTAGAGAAAAAGCAGGTTGCTGTATTAAAAATAGCATTTGTGAAAACATGAGAAATTGTACACAGGTGTGTGATATGTGTTAAAGCACTGGGGATTGAAATTGATGAAAGTTGCAATTATGATGGTGAACGGTATTTGCTAGCATATGTACGTCTATGAACTTTGGAAATTGATGAAAGTTGCAATTATAGCGTGAATGGTATTTGCTAGCAAACTTTTGGAAATTGATGAAAGTTCCAATTATGATGGTGAACAGTATTTGCTAGCATATACGTGTATACACATTTGAAATTAAGGAAAGTTGCAATTATTTTGTGAATGGTATTGCTCGTAGGTACCTCTGTTAATTTGGTCGTGTATTTTAAAAAACATGAAGTTTATCTAGCCTTTCAGTTAACAATGTATTAACAATTTATAAAGCTTTCAAAGTTAAGATTTAAACCATTTACTATCATTAGCACATCTGCCATAATAATTTTCAATTGAAAGAATGTGTCACTTGTTTCATTAAAAAAAGTTCAAGTAGTTGCCAAACATAGTTATGAGATGATTTGCTACAAGTATATCTAATAAATTGGCAGATTTCCTCAAAGATATCAAAATAAAACTAAGATTTTAATCTTTTCCCTGATATATAACTGCCTAGATTTTTTTTGACAACAACCTATACCTTTTCGGAGATATTGGGTGAGAGAAAGATCTTATGTTGGTGAAGGGTTTTTTTTGTGGTGAATTTAGAAAACAAGGAAAAGAAAATTAGGACTGTGACAGATAACAATGAATGAAATGAGTTCATTCTATTAATAGTGAATGTTGTATGTAAAAGATGAAAGGAAAATTGGTTAAATGGTTAACTAGATTTAAAATAAAAGCAGAATGGTTATGTAAAAATAGAAATGATGGTTAAAATAAACCGTCAATTATGCACAAGTTGTGTGTGAATTGTCTTCCTGGTTGCAGAGGGAAGTTGATGAAAGCTTTAGTTGTATATTTATTTACTCATTTGTTTCTACAACTTGCCTTCAACTATTTCAACAATAGGATCGTCAGTTGATCGCTACCTGTCTTGAGGTAGTTCCCAGCCCTCTTCTATTCAATACTCGCTTGAGGTTGGGGCAAGACCAGTAGTGAAAAATTCCCAATACTATATATTTTGCTTTGAAATATTACCTACTGTAGCTTTAAATAAAGTTCTGCCAGTAGGTATAAAGTTTTAAGCAAATCAATATAATTTTAAGCAATCAATAAATTACTATCAGCGCAACTAATTAAAATTGAATTATGATCTTTCAATTCATAATTGTGTACTTACTATAACTTGGTACATTTCTACATAATTACATTGTCTCCCACATCACCACCAATTGTCTGCTTGATACAATGCATGTGGTTCAGTCTTAGTCATATTTGACACTTTAAGCGTCATTCAGCCAGAGAGGTGGCATAGAAAAGAAGTATAGTTGGAAGCAAGGGTCGCGTTCTTGCTCGTTCTTGCGCGTCCCCGCGTCCTAGGACCCCTCATTTTCTTGTGGGACGCGTAAGTTTACATATTGAACTTCACTAACGGGTCCCAATCAAAAATGAAGGGACCCCTTAAATCTGACGATGTATGGATGTGGAAACCTTAAGACATTCTGAAAATTGTCAATCTCCTACATTGTAAATTTGTTAATGTCTGTAAAAGATAAATACAATGCAAATCCTGTATTTTTAAAAGTTTTTAAACACATTAAATCGCTTCCGAATTGCTTCCGCAAAAGTTTCAAGCGATTTCCAAAACATTCTATAAGTATCTTCTACTGATTAACATGGACACGACATAGGTATATGAGTTACACGTTCTTACGCTAGTGTGCATATCTGTGCTAGCGACTGTTTGCAATGACGGTCACAGACTCACAGTTCAAATTCAACGATCTCTGTACAAGACCGAGCGTGAACAATGTGTAAGCTATCAGCCTAATGAATAACAGCGAAACATGCATGCCGTTAAATCGACCATTTTCAAAGGCTCAAACTTCAGGACCCCTTATATTTCTGGGGGATCCCTTAAATTTAGTTTTTGCAGTACTTAAAGGGTCCTGAAAAATGTAATGGGACTCCTCACATTTTTGAGCCAGTGCTACCCATGGTTGGAAGGCTTTATGTTTAAATGAATTGGTACACTCTGGGTCTAGGTAACCTAACATCCAATGTATACCATAACAGAACAATAATGTGAAGATACTTCAGTGTTTCTAAAAGTTGGTATTCTTCAGTGTTTCTAAAAGTTGGTATTGTATTTTTCCATAAAACAAGTATTGAAATCACTATAATTATTCAGTTACAAATTGGCAAGATATATTTGTTTTATCTCTCTGAGTGAAAGAGTAAGTCTACAAGCTGAGACGATATTCGTCTCAGCTACGAGCATACGCACATGATTTTGGCTATGTCTCTGTTACTTATATGAATGGGGGTTTTAATTCACTACTGCAAGGCGAGGCACCAATTTGGACCTGATCTAAGTATAGGCATGTAGCATAGCTATTGTACACCTCACACCTTAGGTACCTGACACCCAATGTAATGAAGTTAATTGAAGATCTAGGACAGGTCAGCAATAGTTTACTTCATTTCTGGTTCATATTGGAAGAATTAGTCAAATAATTGGCATAAAAATAGAACAGGTGAAAACAAAATGAGGAATTTGTACTTCCAGCTGTTAATTGATGTCAGGGGAATTTGGTGAAAAGTACATTTTTTTGCTTTTGAATGGAATCTAATTTTAATTTAGTTTGATGGATTTATTTAGGATGGTGCACTAACATCAAATTCTGAGACAAATGATACAATTATATGTTTTTACGGACTCATGTTCAAAGGTCAAATGGATCTAGGTAAACACCAATCTTACCCTAGATATTGGCCAAGACTTTATTTCACCAATATCTTCCCATCTTTAACTAGCATTGGTGAATACAACACCTATCTGATCTATAATCACCATTAAGTGTAACATTTCATCAAAGATCTGGAAAGAATGAGTTTTATAGATAATCATATATCTAACTTTCATAAGAATAGGCAATCACAACCATTGCATCATAAAACATTTACAGATTAAATTTCATCAAGAATCTGGAAAGAATGAGTATTTACCCTAACACCAAAGGGGTGGTTATGAGAATTACAGTACCAGGGGGAGCTCATGGGCCAAATGGAGGGGAAGGTCTGTCAGCACTGAGAATCAAACCCAGTCTTCCTGTATTGGAGTCCCAGTCCTAAACCTAAGCTTTTTGAAGCGGAGTCATGTGGCGCCACATGATTCAGCATCTAAAAACTTAGAGAGTTTCATGATTACCCAATGAGTGCTATAACTCTAAGCATTGACATGTTTTTCTTATTTGTAGTACTCAAGCAAGCTTAAGAATTAAAGAGACTCATCCTATGTTATTCCAAGGCGAAATGATACTTTACGCCCCCCCCCCCCCCCCCCCCCCCCCCCCCCGCCCCGCCCGCCCCCTGTGTTTTTATCATGCCATTTGTATTTGAAAAAGAATCAAGCAAAATCCAAAATGAGGAAATATGTCTGGCCTACAGGATATTATGTGGTGCTACATTTAAAATCTGTCAAAATAATACAAAGAAACAGTCGGTGAAATGCAAGCTTGTTAGCGGTCGGTTAGAATATATTGCACTTGGTGAGTAGACAAGAATTGAAAAGGTAACAAAAATAACATTATGATTGGCTTGATATAGTGTTGACGTGAACACTCACTAGGGCACAGGTGAACTTGTCTGGCCAATTGGGCTAGATTAAGGTGTAAGTTGAATTGCCTTGGAAAGTAGCACAATCATTTTACTTGTAATATCTATATTTGTACAATCATGGTGTACGAAGGGTATAGCTTGGTACAGATGATCATTGATCATGTGAAGATATTCCACTAACATCATACCATTTGGCAAATGATGGTTTGGTGTAAAAAATATTTAAATCAATTAGTACAATTACTCTCATTTTCTAGTTCAATTTTGTTCAATCAAAAATTAATTTTGAAGTGGGCCAATTCATCATGTTGAACAGGCTGACATCTGCAAAGAAGATTTTGGTCATCTTATGGTTTGAGAAGCACATCATTTACCAGGGTTTAAATCAATGTTTGTGCACAGTAATTTGTAGAGACGACATTTTTCAGGAAATTTTCTTGGTTTCAACAATTTTTAACCAGATTTTATTCATCTTCATCTCACATGTTAAAATATGTGTGACCTGATCAAATGCACTTCCCGTCAAAATTGGGAATTTTGTTTTAGAAAAAAGGCCTTATTTTTGTATTACCTTTGCAAAAGTTTAGCCTGAAAAAATGATTTATTAAGATCCCACAAGCAATAAAAAAAGTGAATATTCCCAAATAATGGCATACCATGCCTAAAATTAGGATGAAGTGATTTTTACTTCTATTGTTAGAACCACTGAAGTAATTTAATTCTAATTTTGGAATGACATGGTTTGCAGTGTGCACTTACATTTTCCTAGGAATTCTTGCACTATTGTCAGGATATTTGAATGGCATTGACTTGCATCTTTGAATTTGAATTTATTTCTATGGTTACCATTATAAGGTTAACATTTTAATGTGGTGTTAAATGTTTTCTGTTTAGCTTATTCCAAGTTGTTGGGAGACTTTGTCATTTGTTGTTTCTCATTTTCCCAGTATCTGTGATGGGGTGCAGGTGGTAGGCAGAAGTCTCCCCCCCCCCCCCCCCCCCCCCCCCCCCCCCCCCCCCCCCCCCCGGATAGCGCTAAAGGGGTTCTTGCATGTTTAGCGCATATTTTTTTCATTTTGGCTCAATAAATTAGCTGAAAATACAAAATAACACCTTATTTTCAAGCTTTTATGGGGTTTAGGATTCTAAAAAAACATAATTTAAACCTAGTGCTACCCCTGCCCCCCCCCCCCACCCCCCTTCCCCTGGAAACACAAAACACAGAGAAGTGACATAAGAGATTAGACATATATAAAATTAGCATCTGGCTAAATATTGCATTGTAATGATATGGTGAATTATTGTATTGGTCAAAATGGCATGGCCATAATTCATCTTGACCATTCATCCATGATGCCACTTGGTGACAAGGGGAAGTTGAGTATGCGAACGGTTCAACTCACTGTAAAATTAGCCCAACTTTGATTTAATGTAGCACGAGCAATATAATGTGTGTATAATCCAATAGAATATAATTTTAAAAAAACAAGTTAAGTTTCTCTTGTGACTGTTTTAATTATCAATGTGCATTATTATGTCGGGTTTTTTAATGAATAGTTGTTTTTTTATTGCTTGTTATTGCTTGTATCTGTTTTTTTATTGTAAAGCGCCTAGAGGCCTTTGCTGGTATTTCTGCGCTATATAAGAGCCTATTTATTATTATTATTATTATTATTATTAACCCATATCGGTATCCACTGTTATTTTTTTCTTCACATTTACCTTTTTATTACACAACGTGAGTAAGGTTTTAAACCATATCGGTAGTTGTCTTTAATAGCACTTGTTTATTTTTTGTTAGTTATTAATATATCCCTATGGATTACACAGCCATGATAAGAAAGTAATACTATATTCATCTATTCATCTATTTATCATTTTACACAGAGAGAGAGCATCAGAATGAATGAATTGAGACAGTTACAATGTTCCTTTATCACGACTGGCTATCACAAGTACCAGCATACTTTGTTTCAAATCTTTAGGACATAAAACTACTCAACAAGCCAGGGTTATAATTTTGTCAAATGCTGTGAGAATCCATGTTGATTCTCCTTCATTTACTTGTTGTATAAACCTAACAAGTTATGAGAATCTATTTGGATTCTCTTGGAATTGTTGAGGAGAAATCGGTAAGAATAGATTCGTGGATTCTAGCCAAAATTTTAATCCTGCAAGTATCTGTACCTTAAGCTGACAGGCAGCCAATAACCAACCAATGTCTGGAAGTCAGACATTGCTTTCAAGTGATAAAGAGTGTGTTGGTACAAATCTTGTTTATAAAAATCACAATGGTTAAGGCCTGATGTCTTGCACTATCCTGCATTCGATATTTAATTTTACGGTAGACTAATTTGATATGATGGAGCACAGAATGACAACACAATTTCAAGAGTCACTGGTTAGGAAATTACTTGAGGTGAGTTGTCATTGCCGTTGTCCTTGCAGTGTACTATATCATAGATCTATGACTTGATATATGATGGAGGATATACCGCCCACTGAATATATGGGTCAGCACTGAGGTAAAAGTGATGACCTCCTTTTTAAATCTGATTGTATATAGTTAGTAAAAACAAATCAGATAAAATCTTGATGATATACAAAAGTTGTATGGGAGACTATCCATACCTTAATGATTACAGCGTCACACGCTCACATATTGGAGGTAGCAATGAAGTTTATGATGTTTCTGCTGGTATGTCAAACATTTGCAGTAACAAATATTAGGGGTTCGATAACTCATGGTTAGGTTCTTTTTTCATTTGTTTACAACATTTGAAGGAAAATATGACCTTCATTGTCAGACTTCTTCCCTGTTATTAACTCATTATGTGGTTAGATTTGTCCTGACATCAAAGGACTCGTGGGGCTACAAATGATGCTATATTCTGACCTTTAATTTAGCTTCTTAATCCCATTTCCACCCCCTCATACTATATTTATTAACTTACATTTTAGAAGTATATTGACCAGGAAGATCACTTTGTGTGTCTTGTCAATCTGTTTGTCAGAACCAGTTTTGTACTATAATATCCAGGCTCATTTTGATGACCGATGCACACCTCTTGGGACTGTAGGTTGAGTGGGATAGGGAAGATCTTTAATTAGAAATCCATCAAGAGGGACTTAAATGATATTTCTGTGTGTTGGTATTTCCCAGACTGGTCCTAGTACTTAGTGTATCAGAGGCTATCTATCCTGTGGGTATGGTGTATAGGGATGTGACGCTCTAACGGCTCACGTTCACGATTTGTTCCTCGGTTGGCATTTGATCAAAACAGAAAACGCACCATTGGAGGTGTAATTTCAATTAACTTAAAATACAGCATGTCCCCAAAAATTGGGTCCAAAACTGTTGAAATAAAGCAAACCACTTCTTTATATTTTAGGAATTGGAAAGGGTATTATGGAAAGGTATACACCTGTGAAATGTTGAGATAAATACATAAGAAATTGTTTAAATATTGTATTCGATGTATAAGCAGGTGATAAATCATTTCCCAAAATTTGACTCGGTCATTCATTGATTTATCAACTTTTACTTCAGTCGGAGCTAGCCAACAAATATTGCAATAGTGTAACCATTTGGGTTAAAAGACAGCTAGAACTATAAATACAAATGAAGCAATTAGCTTACAAAAATCATTAATTGGATTAATGTTAGAGTGATTTGTTAGCATTTTTACAGTCTTTAAACAACAACACTTATACCCAAATCCTGAACAGCAAATGCATTACATGGGTGGTTATTCCCATAGTAAAGTGGGGGCCTCACTTTATCAACACTGTGTATCTCAAACAGTTTACAATGGCTGTGTAAAATGATCTATATAGTATTTTCAACTGTATGCTGCTTGTAGGACACTCGTTAGGCCAACAAAAAAAGAGTTGTGTTGCCCTCAAGTGCCAACAATTTGAAATCGGGTCAGTCGGGTCAGATTTCTTTTTTCTTCAAAATTTTGTGTCACATTTTGTTTAACTTTTTTTTTTTTGGCTGAAAAATATATGGTTTATGTCAAGAAAAATTGATATAATAATAATAATAATAATAATGGTAATTTATAAAGCGCCGGTATCCGCCGCAAGCGACGCTCATGGCGCTTCTCTGCATAACAACCAAAATAACATAAACACGAATAGGAATAAAGATGAGGAGAGTCACATCAAGCAAATGCTTCAGAGTACAAATATGTCTTCAAGTTTTTCTTAAAAATATGTACAGAGTTTGACAGTTTCACATATTCAGGCAAGCTATTCCATAGTTTCGGTGCTGCGACTTGAAAACTTCGCTGTCCCCACTGATGTTTAGCCAATGTTTCCTGAAGAAGACTTTGTTTTGAAGAGCGTAGCCCGCGATGCCCTGGCACATATGGTTGAACAAGTTCTGTTAAATAAGAAGGAGCTGCATCATGTAAGATTTTGAAAATAATAAGACATATCTTGTATTTCAGTCTCTGCTCAATTGGAAGCCAGTGTAGGTCCGCTAATACAGGAGTTATATGATCTGTTCTCTTAGTATATGTAATAATCCGGGCGGCTATATTCTGCAATCGTTGAAGGCGAGAGAGTTGTGATGTTGTAATTCCATATAGAAGTGAGTTATTGGAGTCAAGTCTGGATGTTACAAATGCATGAATGATGGTTTTAGCTGCATCCCTTGTTAGATGTTGACGGATTCTGCCAATGTTTCGTATTGAGCAGAAAGCAGCCCGTGATACTGCTGTCACATGGCAGTCCATTGTTAGATTGGAATCAAACATGACCCCCAAGTTGCGTACATTTGCAGCTGGCACTACATACGATCCACCCACTCTAACATGTTGAATATTGACCTTTGCGATTTGTTGTTTGGATCCGAGAATCATGAATTCTGTCTTTGAGTCGTTCAACTTCAGAAAATTGGTATTCATCCATGTTTTGATATCATCAATGCAGCGTTCAATTCTGTGAAGCGCAGAGTCAACATCTGCTTGCACAGGTTTTACAGACAAATACATCTGCGTATCATCTGCGTAGCGGTGATAATTCAGTTGATGCCGACGAATGATATCTCCCGACGAATGATATCTCCCAATGGCAAAGTATAGATTGAAAATAGTCCGGGTCCAACACACGAACCTTGTGGTACTCCATACTTCATTTGCTTGAAATCTGAAATGTCATTGTTTATGCAGATCGCTTGAGATCTACCTGAGAGGTATGATATAAACCAGTCCAAAGCGACACCGTTAACACCAATTCTATGTTGAAGGCGTTGAAACAACACAGCATGGTCTACAGTATCGAACGCTGCTGACAAATCGAGTAGGACAATTAGTGTGATTTCTCCCTCATCAGTGGCATGCAACACATCATTCTGTACTTTCAGAAGTGCGGTTTCCGTGCTATGGAAAGCACGGTATGCTGATTGGTAATCCTCATTAAGATCATGTTGTTGTAGAAAGGGTTCTAGTCTAGCTAGAATTACACATTCTAAAGTTTTGCCGAGAAATGTCAGATTTGATACTGGTCTATAGTTCTTGAAAATGTTGCGGTCGAGATTCGCTTTCTTTATAAGTGGTCGAACATGAGCAACTTTCAAACTATCTGGGAAAACACCAGTTTCAAGCGATCTATTCACTATCTTGGTGATAATAGGCACAATTTCTTTGGATGATTTCTTCAGAAGCGATGTCGGGATGGGATCAAGCTCACAAGATTTTGTTGGAGCTTTGCGAATAATTGCCAGAATCTCATCCTCGGTAGCTGGTTCGAAAGATGTCAAATACTGAAATGCTGTTTTTGGTTCATCGTACGACCAATCATCCACAATATCAAAACTGTCACGAATTTTCGTTATTTTCTCAGTAAAGTATTCGCAAAATTGATTAGCAAGACATTTGTCTGATGCAGCGTCTGGAAGGGGAGAAACTTGACGTCGATGTAGAAGCTGATCCGCTATTTGGAAAATTCGCTTTTGATCCTTAGCATGTTCCATGAACAGGTCACTATAATATGTACATTTTGCTTTTTGCATCAAGGAATTTACCTTCTGCTTCTGTTGGGTATATAACTGCCGGTCAATTTCTAGGCGTGTCTGTCTCCATTTATGCTCTAATTGTCTACGCTTCCTTTTCTCATTGTTGATTTCGGTGTTATACCAAGAAGTGTTGGGGCGAATCTTTACAGTCCGGGTCTTTAATGGAGCATGTTTATCAATAGTTTGGCTAAGAACATCAGAGTAGCGATTAACCAGATCATTAACATTGCAGCTTGAGTTAGAATCAAAATCTGCGTCAGCTATATCAGAACAAAATGAATCAATATCAATACTGTGTAAATTCCGTGTTGTTATTGATTTAGTAGATGTAGGTGGCTTTTTAAGAGATAGTCTACAAGTAACTGCCAAATATATAGGCCTATATGTCAATTTAACTAATGTTTCTAGTGTGACAATAGCCTAAAAAAACAACTTACTTATTCATTTCAAGCAAGAAATAGTAACATTTACACAATTTCAATCAAATTTAAATCTAAAAAAAAAAATTAATTAAAAAAAAAAATGCAACCCTAGTTTTAACGATTTTAGGGTCGGTCGCTGAGGGCAACACATTTTGTTTTGTTTTTGGCCTTATGTTAGAAGCATCAGTTTTCTGAAAACTCTGCAATTAGGCTCAATTACAAGTTTTCTTTGGCTGAATAAAGGGTCACTCGTTACAAAAATGCAGGTATAAGGTTAAGAGAAAGGATAACATTATTCATCCCACAGGCCAAAACGTCTGGGACATGTCCCCCAGGATTTACCCAAAGTAGTGCACCAAAAACAATTGAAAGGGGTCATGCATGCCAGGAAAGTAATAAGTATCTGTCTACGAGGTAGTGTAATGTTGTTCAACAGAAATAGCTAATTTTGAACTTTTAAAGACACAGTTTAAAGATTGATTCAAAACACATTTCGTCTGAGGGAGTGTTCAGAAATACTTGGGGGGCGGGGGGTTGGCCAATTTTTTTTTGTCGGTGTCTTAACTTTTTGGACCCCCCCCCCTTTACAAATTGACAAACTTTTCTGCCCCCCCCCCCCCTTTAACAGGGTGAAAACCTTTTTGACCCCCCCCCCCTACTGTCAGATGTAGATAGACATTTGACTCAAGTTCTATGATGCTTACAGTCAGAACTGTGTATAGCTGGCAATCAATTTGCAACATTTTAAATTCACTTGAAACATATCTTTCAAGCCTCCGAATTGTATTTTTCGGTGATTTGTATTTATCATGTTATAGCGGTTATAACGGTTTCTTTTTTCCAGAAAGTTACTCTTTGTATACAAGTCCTTCTATCTACACAATACTTTCACAAATATTTGCGCGGAGCACGAAAAATGTGGTCAATTTGGTGCTATACAAAATGTAACAGTTCTGAAGTAAAAATTGTGGACACTGGTTAGTCACATTTTGTATAACAAATCCTGCTATCTGCATGTTGTTTTTACAAAGACGCGCGTGCGGAGCGCGCAGAAATTTGGTAAACTGCGTTCAAAATCATGTGTAGTGCGCGGAAATGTGTATTTAACCCTGTTGACGATCACCCTTATCAACAGTTCAAATTGTGGACACTGGTTAGTCACATTTTGTATAACAAATTCTGCTGTCGGCACAATGTTTTTACAAAGATTTGCGCGGAGCGTGCGGAAATTTGTATAATTTGTTATAGAAATGTTAATACTGCAGTATTTTCTTCCGCGAAGCGCAGAAAATATTTGGTATTTTTACCGTTAACGACTACCTATTTGGCCTAACTTTTTTGACCCCCCTCTTGAGTAGGGAAAACTTTTTAGTCCCCCCTTTTTGAGGCTTCAAAATGTTTAGACCCCCCCCCCCCCCATTTTGGCCAACCCCCCCCCCCCACCAAAGTATTTCTGAACACTCCCTAACTGTATACTAACTGCTTCCCCAAAGTGAGCTAGCTCAGGTAAGTGTTTTTTCTGTGCGCAGGAAGCAGCATTTGATTTAATCTAATGCAGGGAATAAGTGGTTTAGTGTTTGCCCAAATAAATCCAGTAATACAAAGACATAATATACAAAAATACAAACAATGCAAGAAATCCTACAAAATTGGCTAATGAAAAGTTGGACTCTTATACAATACTGATAATGGGATCTAAATATTGGGGAAAATAGAATACTTCCAGTAATCGGTTAAAAATAAAATCTCAATTTTCGTGATGGCAGTTCATGTTAATTGGACAATGATTTCCATGCAAAGGAATAAATAGTGTAATGTTTCAAGTCATAGGTTGTAAAAGGGTAACCCAGAAAGCTATTCAAAGCAACATGTACATGTAGCATAATTTTTGTTAAACCCTATCAAAGGTTTCATTTCCTTTGTATTGTAACTGATTGTTTTATTTTGATTGATACAATTTGTTATAAGGGGTCGTCCAAAATTATCGCCATTTTCACTTACGTACAGAGCGTACGTAACTTTTTACCCCCCTCCCCCCCTCGAGTTACGTACGCAATAAATGGCGAAATTTTATTTTATTTTGTACTTTAAAAATAAAATCCCGCCTCTCAAGATCGCCATTTAAGTTACGTACGGTTGGGGTATATTTCGACCCCCTCCCCCCTCTTACGTACGCTTTGTACGTAACTGAAAATGGCGAAAATTATGGACGACCCCTAAATGTGTTGAACAATCGCAGAGTCAGAAGTCTGTCAAAGGCTGTAAGAATCTGTTTAGATTATCTTTCCAATAGGTAGTATATTTTACATATTGATCATGATTCCAGTTTAGAATAAATGTTTAGATAGTAACCATCATATCTTTGAATAAAATGTTTAAAAAGCTACATTTTGGACAAGACCGTTTTGAAAACAGGTAGACTTAATTAAAAGGGAAAGCAGTACATTTTGATCATGAAAATAAAATGCTTGCAACTTACTATAAATCCATGTCTGTACAATTTTGACATCTTTTAGTGACTATAATGTAACATTCCTAGGAATTGACATATCCTTTTCAACAATATTTGTGGGTCATAGAATTATGTCATGAATATAAAATTAAAGGTAGGTGATCCGATTCCTTGGGCCGATTTTCAACTTGATGTTTTTCTATTCTACATGACGGGTCATCCTTAAAATAGTTGTATTACAAAGTTTGAGTTGCATAATTCCGATGATTCTTATTTTAGAAGCACAAGGTGATATGACATTTGCCCATTGAGTATTAGTATAGTACACTTCAGGCCAGTGGTTATCCACCTTCGGCAGTATTCACTGCATTCTGGCGTAAACGTCTTAATGGAACATATCTTGCACCAAAAAATGTTTAAAGAAATAATGAGAAAAATATAGGGTGTCTTCTGATATCAAAATATGTTCAGGGGCAAAAATAAGCTAAAGTGATCGGATCATCCACCTTTAAAACACTGTATACCACTCTATGAAAGTGTTATGATTATCCAAGTACTGGTACTGATGTATATTCTGTATCACCTTAAAGTTAGATGGTGACGTCAGAACGCATTCTAGTGATAGGTGCATCATCTCTGTGTCATTACTTACTTTCGTTTTTAGGACGGTGCCAATGTCATTGTATTAGAGTTTTATATTTCTTTAATATTCATTATATGATGCCTTTATTACTAGAATATTTGTTGACGTCAATGTTGCTGTTGCAATGTGCTCACTTTCAAATTATACCAGATTTGCAGCCATCACTTAATAATAATAATAATAATAATGGCATTTATAATGTCAATCTAGGTGAACTATTCCGAAGCGCAAACATATAAAACAAAAATACAAATTAACATGAAAAATACATAAACAAGGATGATTTGTATATACAAAGAAATCAATTATAAACTGAGTCAAATAATCTTGTTTTTAACAAGTTCTTAAAAGAGTCAAGTGAATCACAGCATCTCAAATTATAAGGTAGTGAGTTCCAGAGAGTTGGTGCAGCAACCGAAAATGCGCGATCTCCTTGTGTCAGTACTTTGAAATTCTGGACCTGCATGTGCCAAAATCATCATTATATTGTGTGTAAAGAATAACTCTGTGTCAATATGCATCTCTCTATTATATACTTCTCTATTGTCAATTGAACACTTCATTCAACAAGCAGCAGAGTTTTGGGGGAAGCAGGGGATACCAGAATACCATTGGAGTAGAACTACTTAAGCATTTGAGTTGGGGGGGGCTTAAGGTTAATATGAACCCATTGTGACAGTTCTTCTATCCTGTATTAGGGTTTCATGTTTCATATCTTTGATAGAAAAAGAAACAGATCATAGACTCCTTTTTAAATGTTATTTATTAAAGCTGTGATTTAATGTTACATTTTAAGATTCAAAGGAGACCACTCATATGGATCATAGATTGTGTTATAGAACCTCTAAGTACCCCTTAAAACTCTAACCTTCATGGACCCTACAAAACGTGATCATAGATTGTGTTATAGAACCTCTAAGTAACCCTTAAAACCCTAACCTTCCTGGACCCTACAAAACATGATCATAGATTGTGTTATAGAACCTCTAAGAACCCCTTAAAACCCTAACCTTCCTGGACCCTACAAAACATGACAGTGCTACAATCTTATACCGTGGCGGTCCCGAGTTCAACTTGTGAAAAAAACTTCACCTGTGTAGCGCAGTCGGTAGAGCAATCAGACTTGCACGCACGGCCTGGGATAGTGATCCGTGGCTCATGCGGAGACGGATTTGTCCCTCAAATTTGACCCATTTCCTCCCCTGATTGTTGAATTCACAAGAAAACGCCCGGGAGTTAGGGTTAAAAGGGGGTACTTGTGTTTCCAATTCAGAGATATCACCTACTATGGCAACATTAGCTAACACATGAATGTATTTATTACAGGATGAATGTTATACACAATATTGAAAACCTTCAAATCAAAACATAATCCATGTGAAAGCAAACTGACGTCAACCATCAATTCTCATAATCATAAACCAGGATTATATTAAATGTATCAAGATTGGCATAAGCTTTAGGAAACAAGTTGCAAATGAGATGTTTCAATCTCTCATTTCTACAGCCTTATCCTGAGAGGTATAGCCACTAATGACTTAACAATTTGCCAATTCATCATGTTGTACATTGATTCTGTCATGAAGTGTTCTTATCAACCATAACATGTTTTTCAGCAATTAATACATTTCTGTTTGACTTTTATTATCATCCTTCATTTTACAATGGCAAGGTTAGACATTTTGCCCTACTTTTCCCCTATTTATACTCGGTTTCCATGTTTGTCGGACAGCGAGAACGCGTTTCAATGATTGCTATATCATTTACACAACCTCAATGCGTGTGTATTGGGTGTTAAGAGGCAGTTCCCAGAGGATTGTTTAAAGGAAGATGATTTGCCACAGGTTAAATTTGTCAAATTATTCAAGGTATATGAAGCCAGCTCTACATATACGGTTGATGTTGAAAAGACCACTCAGCTCTCTAAATATCCCAAATATTATTCCAGTTTGGTTTGTAGTGATCTGAAACCTTGCTCATAGTAGAACCATCCCTCGCTGTATACATAAAATGATGCAAAGTAGATGTAAAGACGATCAATTGCTAATGAAACTGGTTGACTACCTCAATGAATGGGCAGGACTAGAACTTGCTTTAGGCCAAGACATGCACTAAACAGAAATGCGTGAAGGAAAGTTGTGCGGTTTGAAAAAATTGTACCTTTTCTTCGGCAATGAAGTGGCCTAAGGCAGGGGAAGGCAACCAGTGTTTCAGCATGCTTCTTGTAAACCATCCATCTGGGATTTAGATTTTGGTGCCCCCTCCTGATGACTAAAAAGGGTGAGTAATATGATTTAAGATTTTAAAATTTATCCCCCCCCCCCTCAACACAAGTAGCACTCAAGTGATGTGCTCCCCCTTGTCATTGCCTTCCCCAGCTACGCCCTGAAAGCAAGTGCAAGGCAACTTTGCGACTGCAGCATAAAATCAGGATAAAACATTAAACATCCTTAGCACAAACCATTGCATATTTTATTGCATAATGTTGTGAAGTGCGCAGGGATTGCCTATGTTAAGAGAATTGAAGGTTCCCAGGCCATTAAAGTGGTTGTGATAGAGTTCGCAGATTTCACATTCACCCTACTGAAAGTTCAATGATCGACACCGTGAAACCCCATGAGAAGCCTCAATAACATGTAACATAAGCCTAAGGTATATATAAAGCCTATGCCCTGTAATGCATTTGAGTGGAGTCATGTGTTTTTGTTTAAATGTATTTATGTGCGTATTCTGTCAAGATTATGTTTTTATTGTAAAAAAAATGGCTTGTCATTGTACTCTGTTATTTAGGGAATGAAAGGGAGTATCCTTATTCAGATAAAGAGCAAGGATGTGAGCATTGATGATGCTCAGACCTCAGTTGAATTCTGCTTTACTTCTCAGATTATTTTAAAGTTTAGCTTATGAGCTAAGATTGAAAAGTTATGATATTTGTATTCAAGTTGTTGCTTGGGAGAGGGTTCTCACAATGAAAGTTGATAATGAAATGTGTGTTGCTTAAAGACCCATTTTCATATTCATATTTTTTTTAAAAGATTGGCTCACAGTTCTGTAGGGCACCATTTCAACCCCTGGTTGGTCTGTAAGATCCCCATTTCACTTGATCAGTTCATCCGTTCACCACATACGGAAATTAACTGCGTACATACCCATCCAAATGTTAAGTACCACCCTCAGGGTTGTTGGAGTAGAGTACGAGGCAAGTATAAGATCCAGGAAGAAGATGCTTACTCATGTATATTTTATTTTGGACTGAACAGGTCTTACAATTAATAGCCAATCTATTTCGATATTAGTGATTCTAAAAATGAATTTAATCAATCACCTCTTGACGAAAATCATATTACATACATGTAAGGAATTCATTCAAGCTTAACCCTAACCCCGAGGCACCTTTTCCACAGATTTACAGAACTTTTTTTCGCGGCCAAAGAGCGAGGGGAAAAAGGCCCCCGGGGTTCGAACCCCAGAACTCTGGGTTCAGAGGCAGCAGATCTACCGCTAGGCCACGGGGGTCAACCATACATGGCTTAGTATACCCTGGGGCCATTATTTCATCGAAAAACTGCCGAGCCGGGTGACACAAGCACACTGCATCGTAGTAATTCGTAGTACCCAAGAGTGTTAGGGTAAATGAGACCAAAATTAGAAGAAAAAAAATTGAAAAAAGAAAAATAGAAGAAAAAAATCACTCCTTAATACCTTGAAACAATCTTTGATTATTGTCTAGTATCGTAGCCATTTGTGGCACACTGGATAGAGCACTGGACTGGTAATCCAGAGGTTGTGGGTTTGAGTCCTGCTGTGATCAACATGTTGTGCTCTTGAATAAGGCACTGTACCGTAATTACTTATCAGTTATTGCCTACAATACTATTTGCTCAAAGAGCCCCAACAAGGAAGGTATGAGCTAGATGAAATATGGAATTATAGAATGAAGAATGGCTCCAAAATATGGCACAATTTATCTGAAAGTGAAACACCTCCAAGATTAATTTTGAAAGTGCAAAGCATCAGAGCTTACTCCAAACTCTTGTCAAAACATCCCGTTAAGTCAGTTTAGGTCAGAAGTAATCATTTTACCATAATTAATAAGAAAAAGGTTCAAATCAATTTTAACAAACAATTTGCTGTGTGTATTTCATACATGAAACAGGACGTTGGGATATCCTGTTTCCTCCCGACACTTTGAATGGTACCCGGCGTGACATGTTGTATTTCATCCGTACTCTCGTCACGACTTGACTTTTGTATTCCTGCGTCGTACGACAAGTAGGCCATGTTTTAGCAAGTTCTCTGTTTACACCTGAACCCATCAGTATACGGGCCAGACGGCATTTCCTGAGGGGTAAACACAGAAGCAATATAATAGTTAAGGATGGGATGAAGTTACGGCGATATGCTTGACTACAAAGAGTGTCAAATATATCACTTCAAAGTTCAATTCATATCGACAGCAATTTTTTATTTGTGCCAATAATTTATGTAATATTTTAAAATTATTCAACCAGAATTTATTATTTAACACAACTATATGGTTTTGGTTGTTGAAATCATCCTACAATCGTACAATGGTTTAGGCAGGGCGGATTTCGTCTCCCTTCCCCCAATTGCTTTTGAATGAATAAGGAAAATGTGTGCTAAATGAATGAGCCCTTCGTACCCCTGTCTAGGAAAATCTAGTCAAAACTAGGGTTTTGGACCTCTGTTTTTGACAATGTTTTATGTCACCATCATAGTTATTTTTGCAGTGATGACATTCCACACTCCATGTTATGCTTGCATGCCATGTGTGAAAACAGTTTTCGCGGTGCGCCCACATGCGGGTTACTAAGATGAGCGCGTAGTGTGGCTGTTGCTTGGATATGCTTTCCCTGCGCGTATTGTGGGGAACTTCAGGTATCACCTCCTTTTGCTGTGTCACCACCTTTTGCTGTGTCACCACCTTTTGCTGTGTCACCACCTTTTGGTGCTGAATAGAAACATGCCTCTGGTTGAAATCCTAAGAGAGGCTGAAACCCCATCCAGTATCCCGACATCATCAAGTTCAATATCCACCTAGATCCGTCAGATCTATAAAAAAAAATGTTTTGGTCCAGTATGTTGCAAATCCTTCCTCCAATTCATCCTCTGACGATGGGATAATGATGATGATTGTTGTCTATAGATGCCTTCCATGGGGATGATCATTCACATTTAGAGTATCATATTCAAATTAAGATCAGTTATTGAATTGTATTGAATTGGTCTTATAGATTAGATATCTTTGCATAGACCTTAAATAGAAGGATAAAAACTAGATCATACATTCTTAGGTTTATCTGATACATGTTGATGTTGAAAAATGGAGTGTGCTTTGATTGATTGATTGATTGATATTTTTTAACCTGGTTCTTTTATGTGGCTTCTAAATAATCTTTAGGATCTTGTCACTTATAACTATAATGTAGTCTATTTTTTCTCTAGAGTCCATGGAAAATGTTTTTCGCTGATTGATGTTTTCCTGATTGAAGAGTAAAACTGTTGTTTGTCAATTGGTGGTGCTATGTATAACAGTGTACAGGGTAGCATTTGGTGATGGTGACATTTCACTGAATAGAATTGTTTATTTCTAATTTCCTCTTATATTCCTTGAGGATTCACATGCACTGCTGCCATTTCTGTATTTTTTTGACACATTGAATGGTGAAGGTTAAGAGCGTTGCCAGTGAGCTAGCGCTTTTACTGAGTTTTATATTTGAACCTAATTGAGACTTTAGTTCATAAGTTCACAATCTTTTAAGACCGGTCGTGTTACTATAGAATCAACATCAACTTGCTTTAAATTTATATGCTTTAAAAAATAAAGGAAAACCGTTATGGAGAGGTACACGCATAAGTATCAGTGAATAAATATTTATTAAGTCCAGCCTTTCTATTCAATCAGCTGTATCAGTCACCTTGAATATGCGTAAAAATGAATTTAAACATTTTCTTTCGCCCTGTATGTTTTAAAATTCGTCCGTCTGCCGCAATTGCCGATGAGATAGGTTTTGACGTTGTTGTACCGCCTGTACCAAGAATATGTCTATGCTTGCTAGCAAAGCCGTGTCGATATCGCAAAATGAAAGACTTGTGATAAATCTAAGCAAGGGTATGGAATGGAGACGGCACAAGAAATTAAAGTCGATGTTATCAATCGCTTCTTTTCATCCAACAAAGGCCACGCCATTTCACTTGCCTTTGTATAGCGCGGTTGTTTGGCTGCATTGGCCTCATTATCCCCTATTGCGTCACGGGGTAGACTAGAACCTCCCGTGGACAAAAGGACCCATGCGCCTCAGACAGTCTGGACAGAGTTGAATGGGTTCGATGCTTGTGCCTCCTCCAGTTTACTATAATATCTCCTTGATTAGACTACGCAAGCACGGTACAGCTATTTGGTGTTGGTGTATCGCGGTACAAATACGTCACACAATATAGATATGTGGAGATGTCCATTGAGTAAAAAAATCACAAGAAAAACTTGATTTCTCCATAATGGGACATTTTTAAAGAATTTTATTATTAAGTTTAGTATAATAGTATAGCGTTTGTATTAGGGTCGGTTTATGTTCCAGTACGGTTCTTTAATGTGGCATGGTGTTTTCATCATCATTTTAAAATTAAAGACAAATAAAAAAAAAATCATTTTGAAGATTTGAAACATCGCAAATTCTTTTAATCTTTGGTTGTCTGTCTAGCACTAGCCAATAATTGATTTATATTCTAGTAATAACTTCATGTGACAAATTCTTCAACATTGCTCATGTACACCTATTAATCTTTCATAAAATATTTGCTGAGCATGAACTCTGATTGGCTGTGCATGGTTCAAATGATAATTTAATAACATTGTTCATGAAGTCTTTGAATTACATATTATCCTCTGTCACAAAACTATGACCAAGCTGATTTATCAGTCATTAATGTGTTGCTCCTGCAGTAATAGCCGTATACGTGACAGAAGATACAGCATTCATAATCTGCTGCTAGTGAGTGTATTACATTATACATCAAGAATGTATGAGCTCTATATTGATTGATGTAATTGTAATCAGATGTTTTGCGATAATGTGATCGTAGTTTTACTGCTAAAACGCCAAATACAGGGTTAAACGAAATGTTCAGGTCCTGATTTTGATGATTTGTAAACCACTTTTAAGGCAGAAATGAACAAATTTGATTAAATGCATGGCAAGTACCTTTTGTTTACTTAAAACAATATTTATTTCATTAAAATCGATTAATGGGAGATTGGCTTATGCCTTTCCCCAAAACATGTGAAATCCAACTTGAATGAAACAACACATGACATGTTGGAATTATTTGTAACTGCAGGGGGTTTAAATATTTTATAATTGATTGCATACTTTTAGTGTGTATTGTGTGGTGCAAGAGCTTGTGTGGTGCTATATGTGTTTATATTAAATTTAACAGGCAATATTCTTTTATGAATCAAAGATGAAGGAAGACATGATATTTAAGATTTGTATGAGATTTGTATATCATAAATACTGCATTGTAACCACCCTGGCTAATAACAACCATTGAACACTTTAGATTGTGTGCTTTTCTGTAAATATGTATGACTAGCAGCGTACCCTCACTTTGCTCGGGTCCCCGCTAGATGGTTATGCCACATTAATTACTACCTCTGAAACCACATAAACCCCTACAACCCTCCCCACACACACACACAAACCAGGTTGATTTATAATCATAACCCTCCTAAACCATTTACTGTGGCTACTTTATTAACCCCTACTTCTTAAACCGCATTACTTCATTAACCCTTGGTACCTCTGAAACCACATAAACCCGCTACAACCCCCCCCCCCCCCCCCACCCACAAACCAGGTTGATTTATAAGATGATAACCCTCCTAAACCATTTCCTGTGGCTATATTAACCATACCTCTCAGAAAATTGCATTACTTCATTAACCCTCGGTCCCTTGGATTGTTTGGCATGCCAACTTAAAGTAAAGAAATCAGATTGCTTCATTAACCCCCACAAAACGCTACTTGTACCTAGGCGCGTCGCGGCCGGTGCGCCAGTTTCAATAAACTTCTATTTACAGTAACAGGTGAGAGCATGATTTTTACTGATAAGTTTACCCTTGCAGTACAGCCACCATGTACTGCAGTTATTTTAACTTAAAAGTTCATGTCAAAAATATGATAAGTTCGGTTAAAATGTTGAGTTCACTCACTCGAGATCCGTTTCTTTTACTTGTATTATTTACTGAAGTCGGTGTCGCACGCCCTGTCAATAAGTAAGGCCCCCCATCTGATCCACACCATGCATGGAGGTTGTTTGTAGAAAATTCAATTAGCAATAGCATTTTTCTTGAATCTGGGTTTTCTCTTTTAAACGGAATTTTTATTATATGATATTTCAGTGGGCTAACAAGTACACACTGCAAGTACCTATTTTTAGCCACAAATCTGCCATATTTTGATGAGTTGCATTCTCAGGTGGTCTATCTTGTGTATCTCATATTAATTCTTTTTTAATCCCTGATTTAATCTAAAGAATTAAAGGTGTCTGGTTAACTGTTTGCTTGGATCCCCATTTTCCTGTTCTTGTCATTTTATGAATGTCAATCAAAATGGGATGACCACAGAAACCAGATATGATCACAACTTTGTCTCTATAGGACATTTCACTTCCCTAAGATGGTGATATCACTTCATCATAGTATGAAATTCATGCTACCTCCTACAATCAAGGCAATGAATAATGTAAAAGTTGTATCTTCAGCAACCAAGTAAGAAGACTCAACATTGATTTGTGTGGAGGTGGTGTGGAGGTGGGAGGGTTCAAAGTTTATGTTTATGATCCTGAGACCAATAGGCAATGAGTTCTACAGTTGTAATGCTCCAATCTCAAATGCCCTTTCACCTCACCGGGTCTTTGATGGACAGCCAGATGGGAAGAGCCCAATTGTGATTCATTTGGGCAATTAATTACTTAGTTAATAAAGATCTAGCCTGACTTTTATCATTGCACAATACCCACTGACTTCCGTACTGGCTGTGTTGAGGTAATTGTGGAAAATCAAAACAATGGTTTCAGGCCCAAGAAATTCTGCGGGCCTTGTTTTGATTTTCAACAATAACCAAAAAATCAGCAAATACAAAGTATTTAACCTCATTCATTATCAAATATTTGTACATAATTAGACAAAAATTCTTCTTTAAGAACTCAGTTTTAAGGAGATTCTGAGAGGAATATATTTCAGATTCAGGGGCCAAGTAATTGCCTGCCTCTAAAGCAGTCTTTCAAATCAAGATCAAGGACGAAAAATAAATGTGAATGAATTTTTATTGATTGCTGTGGCTGTGTTGATTCTTTATCAAATCATAGATGGATGCAGGGTTCGACATTGGCAAATGCGTCGGGCAAGTTGTAGTACCATTGGCGGAGCCAGGGGGGGCCTGGGGGGCACGTGCCCCCGGGTCCCTGGCACCAAAAAAAAAAAGGAGAAGAAAAAGAAAGAAAAAGGAGAAGAAAAAGAAAGAAAAAGGAGAAGAAAAAGAAAGAAAAAGGAGAAAAAGAAAAGAGAAATAGTAGAGGGTATAGAGTTCTTTATTTGTTACATAGTAAGTTTCCATGCCCCCACCCCTTATTTTGTACGTTCCCGGCACAGATCCCGGCATATCAAGGCAATAATGGCGTAGCCAGAGGGTTAAGAAGGGGCCGACCGCTCCTTCTCCCCTGTCACACAATTTTGCCATTGTCGCCTCAATTTTGATAAGAGAAATCATAGTTAAATTATGACGTTCAAATACAAAGATAGCATTTTTCGTTGTATGTGCCCCTTCCCCAAAAAATAAATTCATTGAAAATTAAGAAGATAGTTTGAAGCCAAAATGTACCTCAATCCTATAGCAAAACCGGGTAAAATAGCAAAACATTTAACAATAAAAGCAGTGTCATAAGGCCAAAATATATCTCAAATGTGGCAAATAAGTATAAAGAAGCCAGGGGTTTTCGTAAAAAAATAAAAATAAAATGTGACATTTTAATAGAAGCAACAATGTATCTCAATCTTGGCAAAATGAATGTAAAGAAGTCAATTTTGCGTGGTTGGTATCTCAATCGCGGCACAATTTATGTAAAATAGCCCAAAAAAATCGCGCGTTTTGCTCATGTGCCTCGAAATATTTGCTTTAGTTTTTAAGCTTGTACCAGCAAAAATTTGCAAAATATGTAGAATAGCAAACAAAATTGCGCGCTACGCACGCACATGCCCCAAACGATAAGACTTGGGACCAGTCCTTGTGTGACTTCATTTCTTGTTTTTCCGTTTCGGGAGAGCCCGAGGGCCGAGCGGGTGGGTGAAGGGTGGGTGGATGTTTTAGAACCTCAAAATATTTACATTTCTTTTTAGAAGCTTGTTATCAGCAAAAAAAGTCGCTCAATTGTGACAAAATTAGTGTAAAATAATGCAATTTTGCGCGCTAAGCTCGCATGAACCTTCAAACATTATACATTTAGCTTCATAACAAATTAGTATCAAATGCTGTGCGCTACGCGCTAATGTGACTTCAAACATTAACTTTATCTTTATGAAACTTTTATGAAGGCAAGCCTCAATCATAGCAAACTGTAAAATAGCACATTTTTCGCGCGTATCAGGTGACTTTGTTTCTTTACTTCGTCAATTTATAGGTATCTGATTAATAATAATTTCAAAAATATATGATTTTGATTTGCAGCTTTAGTTTTCTTTTAAATTAAGATTTTGATATTCATAAAACGTACAAAAAAGAAGATAGAATTACCCAAAAGAAAATGTTTTTATTGCCAGTAATATGTAGCAAATACATAGAATATATTAGTATAATTATGCTCAACTTCTTTCGTGCATTGATAAAAAACAAAATATTTATTAGAAATGAAGAGGTGGCTTTTCGATAAAATGTTGGTCAAAAGTATATACCAGATCGCACCAAATGAGTTCGAAAATTGAAAAAAAAATCCAATTCTGAGGGGGAACATCCCCCCTCAGTCTCCCCCTGTTCGAGCTTTTGGACCATTCTATACTTAAATCAAGAATATATCAGTATAATGCTCAACTCTTTTCGTGCTTTGATAAAAAACAAAATATTTATTTGAAATGAAGAGGTGGCTTTTCGATAAAATTGTGATCAAAAGTATACACCAGATCGCACCAAATGAGTTCCAAAATTGCAATTTTTTCTACTTATGAGGGGGGCACATCCCCCCTCAGACACCCCCTGTCCGAGCATAGCTCGGAGGGCAGTGCTGCGCACCGCTTGGATGGTACCTTATCAAATTATCTTATCCGAGCATGAGTGCCCCCCCGGATAAAATAATCCTGGCTACGCCTATGAGTACAGCCTTTACTTGCTCGTGTGTCCAGTTGTTAATCTAAGCTTATTATTAATGTTGTAAATTTCTGTTTAATGAACTATCCGTTTAAACTATTATTTTTATGCCAGTTATATGCATCTTGGAATAAGTAGAATTCTACTCATTCCAAGTTTGCATTGATTTCATTGCGATTGTCACATTTCGTTAGTTGCCATTTTTATTTATTCTTATTCTTAGTTTAAATCCCCAGTCAGTCGTTTAACAATATCGATATAATGCATGTATGATAGACCAACATTGATTTCTACCGGGTTTTTATTTCTAGAAACGTTATCGTAATAATTTTGACATGTATACTTGGTACAACAAGGCTGTTTCCATCTGGTGTTTTTTTTAATTTATCTCTAGAAATGTTATCGTAATAATTTTGACATTTATATTTGGTCAATAATTCCTATCCTGAATCGCTATTGCCTGTGCGGTCTATTACATTATTTCATTTTATTTATTTACATCCCAAGTGTTTAATTTTATGAATGGCGGGGGAGGGGGGAGGCAAGGCAAGTTGATTGATTACAGTCTTATTATTCACAGATTTTGGATTTATTATGAGAAAAAAACTCGGAAATACCTTGAAACTTAGAAAAATTTAAGTGCAAGCTGAAATGCTGGCAGGGAAGTTGTAAAATACAACAACTGGCCCAAGCTTTTTCAACGACAAGTTGTTAAAAAAGTTAAAATCGACCCCTGGATGGATGATTGGAACTGATTGAAATATTATATTCTCCGTCAGTTCTTTGTTGACAAATGCCTTAGCCTTTTCTTCCCCAAGCAGGTAAGTTTTGCTAGGCCTAGCGAAATATATTTCTAAAGCAGAAAGGCATTGCATTCCAATTTAAAATCGTAAACCAGGGGTGTACTTTCGCGACATCCTGCGAGAATCCAAATGGATTCTGGCAGAGGAATTTTGCGAGAAATTCTCGCAAATGGATTCTCGCAGAATATTTTTGCAAGAATCCTTTTAGTACTGAATTTAAATTCCGCATTTTAAACATTTATTGTACTATTGTATACTTAGAAAATAATAGTATACACAAATTGAATCAAACACTTCTTAAAATTAATTAAAATAATATCAAGAATAAGGCTATAAGCTTGCATAACTTCCAAATTTGGAAAGTTTTTTGACTAAGGGTCAAATACCAGTCATCTAAGGTCCTGTTTTGGACTTAAAAAGAAGAAAAAAAAGTATAAAAAAAAAAAAAAGTATAAAAAAAGTTTAAAAAAAAAAAAAAAGTTTTTTTTCTTTTTTTCTTTTTTTTCTTTTGGCGAGAATCCACATGGATTCGCGCGGTAGTGATTTTACGTGAATCTGATTCGCGCCGAAAGTACACCCCTGGTAAACTGATCTTGGCCTGATTCTGATGATAGGGATTGCATACAAAATTGTGCAAATTGTGGTGTGTGCTTGGCTTTGTTTTAGTCCTGATTTAAACAAATTCCCCAGACAAAATCAATCATTATTGCATGCGGGCTTGCTGCACTTCTGTAGGCTAATCTTGTTATTTTTAGCATTATTTTCAGACTTTTTCTTCTACTTTCTGCTTCAATTTAATTGTATAGCCTTTCATCATCATGGTGATGACTCTCCAGGCATTCATTCATTCATTCATTCATTCATCATTTATTACCATAACATTAAAATCACAAATAACATCAAATTACATCAAAAAACAGTAAGAAACAATCAGAAAAACGAAACGGTTATGGAGGAGACAGCTAGAAGGCCAAAAAGGCCTGTAAAGTGCCATCCCCTGAAGCCCTGGGACAATAAAACACAAAACCAATACAGCCAAATTTAAAACCTAAATATGACACCAACAATATATACCGGACAAGACAAAGGACAATGCTAAAAAAAAAAATCATCAAATAACCATAAAGTGAAATTGAAATAGTGCTCTAAAAAGAAGAAAAAATTAAACAAAATCAATTAATCGTAACTTGAAATAAGTTTTTGCTTGAATTTATTACGAAAATGTTTTACCGAATTTGAAATTTTGTATGAATTTTCGAGAGAGTTCCAAAGCATATCGTCTGCTCTCATAATTAATTCAAAGTCATGATCAATGATGGTTACCAGTAGGAGTAGGCCTTCATTAATTCTTAACTGTCACTGATTAAAGAAGGCCTAGTACTGGCCTAATACCGGTATAAGCTTATTACTTACGATTGACAGCTTAAATATGAGAATGTGAATATAGGCCCAGTGTATTTTGGATGAATTCTTCCATACAGAACTTTGAAGCACTTAAAAGTTGATTTTAAGACATTCTTATTTTAGAATACAAGGAGTTCCAGGTCTGTCTAAAACTAAAAGTCAAAAATTCAAAACATGAAAGATAACTGATTGATTTTAGCCTAAATTGTACTGCGCCTCACAATACACACATGTCAAGGGTTGAGCGCCAGAAGGCTGTGTCTCAACTTTTAGGCAAATTGATATTTTGGTACAAAAATAAACCATATAACCTAGATTTTCGGAACCATAAAGAGATAACTCATAAACATTCTTAATTTGAATAAAATAAGTTGTAAGTTGGGTGCTACAGTGTATATTGTAATGAGTCCCAAATATTTGAAAGTCGATTATCTCAAAATAGCATTTCTTGAGTAACGGCCTTCTGGCGCTCAACCCTCGATGTGTATCTTGTTTTATAGGCCTACACCAAATACTGAATGAATTACCTGGATGAAAACCAATCGCATAAGAATCATAACATCATAGTTAGTCATTGTTAGGCCGTCGGTAATGAATTCATAGTTTCCTGTTGCCGCGCGCGTCAATTTACCCTGCCGCGTCAACGTTTTCATTATTCATTATTCCTGTGTCAATCAGATTTGACGTCGTATTTTGTTTACAATCGCAAACCCGGAAGTATTGTATGAAAGCTTACAAAGCATCATCAATCTCCGAGAAATTCCGCACGGCTATTCGACAACGCTAAATTGATAGTAAAATATTGAGGGCGTTATATTTTAAGGCTATCTGATTTTGATTGGCCACCAGTGGTACCATGGTTCGCCTTTACCCGCCCAATACAGCTATTGGCAGCTAGGAAATAAGGACCACAGGACCAGGGGCCACTTTTAGAAAAAAACGGCCCCTGGTTCACTGGCTTTTGTCATGAACCAGGGGCCGTTTTGGTGGAACCAGGGGCTGTTTTTAAAAAAGGTGTGGCCGTTCATGATGAGTTTATCCCAAGAAATTTCTCTTACGTGACTATGGGCGTATAAACAGGACCCGTATCCATCCCGCTCTCCGTGAACACACTGAGAGTAGAGCGCAGCAGACCCGCTATAACCTGCATAGTGCATACAACCAAGTCCAGCGTCGATTTTAAGCGGAGTTGCATCTCGAAAGTGCGACAAATTTTTGAAGATTTGCAATGCTATTGCACAAATATGTCGCAAATACTGACGCAAACATATTCCCTACTTGATATTTGCTCACGTACCATCAAAGTCAAACCAACAAATATAGAGTTTCATCTTCAAATAACTAGAAAAAGTGTGATAAATCTAGATGTATCGGAAAGTTAATATTTCGTTTTCGTCTGAGTCAAAATCCCCATTGCTTTACATGTAATTGCGCAGAATTTTTTCCGTCGGTTTAAAATTGGTTCAAAATGGCGGATTTCTGCGCAGGTTGGAGAATTTTATAATCATGACGTAATTGACGTCACATTTGATGCTAGTCTTGTTTCCATGTCGCTGAGTGTTACGAAAAAGCGCCAACAAAATGACTTGGAATAAAACTAGTGGTGCACCACGGACACGAGGAATCATAACAAAATGGCGCGCGATCGTAAGAAGATGTAAACAAACAATTATGAATTCCTTCGTGTCAAACCAGGTCTGACAACGGGCGCCAAAATGGTGAAATTATAGGCGCCTGTACTCTTCATTTTTTGCCAATACGGGCGCCTTTTGCCGTCCGACGGGCGCTGAACGGCGCCTGTCGCCCGCTTATTTCCTAGGTTGGGCCGCCGCCGCCGCCTATTGACTTGGCAATTTTGGGCTACTTTTAGCATACGCCGTGGGCCAGAGCAATTTTTTCACCCATAGTCCATGATTTGTATTTGTCTATTGCAGCAGATAATTCATCAATGGTCTGGGTGACCCCTCTTTAATATACTATGCAAAATAAAAGGTACTTGATGAAATAGTCGCTTATCGTAAGTTGAATTACGGCAAATCTTAATGTAATGCTAAATAATGAATAATGCTAAATAATGAATAATGAATAGCGACCTCGTCAGGTTTTCAAAACCTCCAACAGGAAACTTTGAATTCATTACCGATAGCCTTATATGAAATGGTATTGAACCCTAGATTTAGTCAGAGTAATATTTGATGTAAATTATGTCATATCAACTAGGTATGGGTTATCCCGTGTTTTTTCTCTTACGTGACACGGGTCATTCTATACGTGCGTGTCACGGGTACCCGTATCCCGTAAGTCTCACTCTCCGTGAAGTCCCTCAAACACACCGGGAGAGCCCAATCCCCCCGTAATAACCTGCATAGTGCATACAACCTCGCAGCGTTCGATTTAACCAATGTAGCATTACGAAATGCGACACACTTTTGAAGACTTTTCGATGCTAATGCACAAATATGTAGCAAAAAGTGCTACGCTAAAAGATTCCCTACTTGATCTCTGATCACGTACCATTAAAGCCAAACCTAAAGATTGAGTTTCATCTTCAAATAACTAAAACAAAGTATGGTAAATCTTGAAATATCGGCCGTTCATTTTCACTTTCGTCCAGAGTTAAAAATCCCATTGGTTTACATGTACTTGCGCAGAATTTTTCTGTCGGTTTAAAATTTGTACAAAATGGCGGATTTCTGCGCATCTCGGAGAAGTAATAATCATGACGTCACTTCTAGTCTTGTTTTCGTGTCGCCGAGTGTTACGAAATGGAGCCAATAATAATGATTTGGAACGGCCGCATCCAGTGGGCCGCATCCGTCTGGACATTATTTTTAATATTTCGGTGCACCAGGGGCACAAGAGGAATCGCATAACAATGGCGCTTTGGTATTTCCATCGTGACTCGAGCGATCGAAGTGCCTGGTAAACTCCATATTATATAGCAGTAATAAGGGATAGAATCATTGTTTTTTATTTGAATTTTCATGCACATAGTCAAAATAAATGGCTAATAATCCTTAGTTTCCTTGTATTTCCTTGTGTTTTATTACGAAAATGGGTTAGTTCAAATTGTAAAATCTAGTTCGTGTTTTCGTATACCGTGTTTTGCTTACGGGCCACGGGTCATACGTGCGTGACACGGTTGAACCGTGACACGGTCGCATGCCTAATATCAACTTATAGATCTGTTTCTTACATTCAGTATTATTAGTCATTGGCTGGTCTAGTTATTGTCAATATCCCCTTTCTAAACTGCTCACACAAAGTTAGGAAACTTTTTTTAATCAAGTATATTTTTATTATTTATTACCCTCTTGTATTATGTTGCATATCAATGGAAAGCTGAAGTGTTCTTCTTTAAAATGATACTAAATGTGCAATGATGACATGTTGCTGGACTTGGCCACATGAATAGGAATGAGGCGAAGTCACAAATGAAATGTGCCAAAATTACCGTTATCTGTGATAGGTAATGGCATGGGCTCTCTCCAAATCTGTTAATACCGTGTCTCAGAAAAATGTACAAGTTGTAGGCCAAACATTTCATCACTTACCTTTGACCTTTCACCTAGAGTCATTGTTGACCCAGTCTTGCAAATACCCAAATAATGGTTTTCTAAAGAGATGAGGGTTGGGGTGTGTGTGTTGTGCTCACTGGTGCAAATCTTTGTGTAAACCATTCATGTTTCTCAAGCATGACCAGTTTGATTATTGATCATTACCTATTGACTGTTTAGCACAGATAACGGTAATTTTGGCACATTTGATTTGTGACTTTGCCTCATTCTCATTCATGTGGCCAAGTTCAGCAACATGTAATCATTGCAAATGTGGTATATTCTTGAAGAGGAACACTTCAGCTTTCCATTGATATAACAGATACAAAGAGGGTAATAAATGATAAAAAATATACTTGATTAAAAAAAGTTTCCTAACTTTTTGTGAGCAGTTTACATTAGAAGATACAGCATTATGACCATTATTCATGGACTAACACTCTAGCTGTCCACTGAGAGATATCACATAGGACAATTGGTTTGTACATTGATATTGGTTTACACTATAAAGAATATGAGCTTAATGAATCGGGTCTGGAAATAGCGCCTGTCCATAGCAGGTAACTTTTGCGTCGGGCAGGTGAAAATGCAAAGTATCCGACCGACTGGCAGGTAAAATGGTTCAAACTCACTGGCTGGTGGAAATTCTGTAGGGCAGGTATTTTTGTAAGTTACCTGCTTGACTGGCTGGTTGGAAAAAATCTGAAGTTTCAACTTTCAAACCTGAAATGAAGTATAGAAAATGCATTAATTTTTAAAGTAACATTTGTTTTTTACATGTCTGACATTAATAAAGACTTGTTGACTGTTCTCCATGTGTGTGTGTTAAAATATCCAGGCCTGTAAAAAGGACCAAGTTTATATTGCATACAATATCTTTTGGATAAGTTATTTGTTGATGCAGTCGGGTCCATATGGTATCTGTTCCGAATTATGCCATAGGCTTTGTGTTATGATCAATGTGAACAGTGGTTCATAACATGCTATGTAAACAGTGGTTCATAACAAGTTAGCTGAGCCAGTTGACACGACAACAGTTATATTCAAATCAAATGTGTGCTATGCTAGTGAATTGTTATGTTCCACAAACTTAAACTTTTTTTCTTCTTTTTTTTCTTCTCTTTCCAGCCCGTTTATAGGGACTTTTTTATTTTATAACATACAACAATAAATTAACAAAATACAAAAATAACACTACAAAAAATACATCAAATACAGACAAGGCATCAACATTCAGACGCCACAAGTGCCAGACAAAGTTTTACTATATAGGCACATAATGCTATTTTTTTTAAAGAAAACATTATGAAAACAATATTATGAAAACAATATTATGAAAACAATGTCAAAATCCCCCATCTTTTGTTATGGGATGCCATTTTATCATTCCGTTCTGCAATCACTTTCTCGGATTTTTCGGACATTTTCACCAATGCTTTAAAGACATAAATACTAAGTTTCTTTTCTTCAACTCTGCATCTATAAATATAACGTTTTGCCAAAAGAATAATAATATTTTTGAAAACTTGAACTGGGGATGTGTGTCATTTCACCACAATGCAAGAAGCATCACTCGATCTGACAATAATGCAATTTACTGTGTGATACTGATCCCCTATAGAATCTTGTTCTAGGAATTCTCTTCCTTCAACTGTCTTCTGAGGTCTAAATTGGACTTTGATGCCCTATTTAAGGAGCACTTGGCGAAGACCTCTTAGTCCTCTTATTACCGAAGGGGGTAGTAACTAAACCTTTAGGGAGGTATGTTTCATGATGCAGGATATTTGGATGTTTAGATGAGTCACTATCATAAATGAGACTGGCCCGTTAGCTTTTCCTATATGATGTTGTAATAACCCATACCCTACTAGACCATACAAAATCATACAGCCAGAAACTATCTCCACGCGCGTACTGCCGCATTGACTCGATTACATCACCTACTGCAGGCATATGTGAGCAGGAAGTTGCTGCCTGCATATGCGCTGGGAGCATAGCTCAGTCGATAGGGGCACAGACTTTGGTGCGGATGGTCCCGGGATCGAATCCTGGTGGGTGCTCAGTGATTTTTCGGGTTAAAAAATCATACCTTTTCCCGCTCCCCTGATGCACAAAAAAGCATAGCCGCGGGAGTAAGGGTTTAAAAACATGCCAATTTTTCATGTTCCACAACCCTTACTCTACTAGACCATACAAAGTGAAACAGCCAGAAACTATATCTGCGCGCGTGCTGCTGCAATGACTCGATTACATCACCTACTGCAGGCATATGTGGGCAGGAAGTTGCTGCCCGCATATGCGCTGCTCAGTCGATAGGAGCAATGACTTTGGTGCAGATGGTCCTGGGATCGAATCCCGGTTGGTGCTCTGTGATTTGTTGGGTCAAAAATCATACCTCCCCCTCCCCCGATACACATAAAAACATAGCCACGGAAGTTAGGGTTAAGTAACAGATTGCTATGACCTATTTTTAAATCAGTATATCAAATATAAATTGAATTGGGTTCCTTCTTACTAATGTCCCATGTTAATACAAACACCAAAAGGTAATGGCCATAGAGGTACAGGTCTGCATAGAATAATGATAAAGCTGTTCAGACGATGAGTGCTAGTCAAATTCTCTAAAGCTGGAATTTGAACCCTAAAAATCTAGCAATTAACTAGTCCCAATACACTAACCGAGAGTTAGCCGAAAGTGTGTCTGCCGTGTGAATGCTTCATTGAAATTCACCACGAGTCAGATTTTAAAGTAAATAAAGTGCAAGTGATACACAAATCTATTATCTGTTGCAACATTTGGCCCAAGATTTTAACCAAAACATGTGCCAGTTTTAGAAAAGGGTGACGAGTCGGTATTAACATACCAATGTTTGGGTTTATAACATGGTTAAGAAATTCATTAGACCTAAGGTGTAATCTTTTGAAAAAGCAAAGGGTTAATGCGTCCCTTCCCGCAATCGGAGAATTGCTTAACCATGAGTTAGTCTCGAAGCTACCGCAGTGGTAACGCTAGACTCTAGGCTAAGATTGTTGTCTGGACAGGCACTCTGGACTAGTGGTAGAATCTTTTAAGCTCCAGACTAGTAACCGTCTGAACATGCCTATAGATAGTTAATAAAAAGTGATTAATAAATTAATTATTCAAGTCATCAAGGTCATGGAATATGTGTTACTCATAATCTATCTACATGTATGTCCCATTCCCAGGGGATAGGGCCGGTGGGGCCATACTGATGGATCTAGCGACTGACATTTTCTGAAGCTGTCACGGTCTTTGGCTGTTCTGGACAGACTGTCAAAGCGCATTTTTGTCCACTGTTTATGTTGTCTCTTGATGTCTTTGTTGGTCTGCTCTCTTTCTTACTCACCTGTCCATTCTTGCAATGCCAGGATGTTCTTCCATCTAATGGGGCTATCATTTTCTTCGGTAGAGGGATGTCTCAAATATCCTGGGGGGGGGGGGGGGGGGGGGGTCTATAGAAAATAGGGGTGGTGGTCATGAACTTGCCAAAACCACAAAGGTTATGTCCTTTCACAACCAAACAAAGATGTTCTTGCCAGGTATATAGCTTTCCATCAGCTTCCTCACTTGTTGGTTGATGGTATGTGAAAAATAGTGGACCATGCAGATCATTTCAAAAGTATTTTTAGAAGTCTGAATGGATATTTATTATTGTTAATGGAAATAATAAGTTTCTAAAATCGAGTCAAAGTTGGTAAAAGGCATACCACTATATTCCCTGTCTAAACTATATTCTGCACCCAATCAACAGCCAGTCATCAAGACAAATGTAATGTTATAAACTACCCTTACCAAAGAAGATTACTTAACAAGCAATCAACAAGCAATCAACAAGCAATCACTAACAATCATAATCTTTTAAGTCATCCTGTTAAAAATCAATGTTGTTTAAGAAATCCTGTTAGCAATCATTGCTTTATAAGGAATCCTGTTAAGAATCATACAGCAAATTAAGAATCATGTGAACAATCCTACAAAATTAAGGCATCATTTTAGCAATCACCTTTACTGCAAGCAATCACACTATAAGCAATCACACTAAGTCATCATTTTTACCTAAACAATCATGGCAATAAGCAATCAACTCAACTCTGAGCTAGCAATCCTCCACCATAAGCAATCTTAAACCAGGCCTTGACCTTTAACCTTAAAGATCACATGATCATCACCAACTGACAATTCAAATTTGCTGTTTTCTGGCTAGCTGCATGTAGTGCAGTTTATGGTGTGGAGCAGTGGATATTTTGGTTTCTTTATAAGGTATTTGGCATTATTATGTGAATTGTGAATGTCTATAGTAGATCTATGGATAGAATATTGCACTAAGCAGAGGGCTGACATGTGTAAAATATGTATTTAGTACACTTACACAAGTAAGCTTAATAAGCTAACATATTATATGGATCATATCATAATATTTGCAAGCCTCTAACAATTTGCATTTAAAATACTCCAGTGTTTTAATCAGCCAGGCCAGAGTTGTCTCTAAGAAGTTAGACAGATATCACCTATACCACCAGGTCATGTGCACGATCAAAATATGGATTTTTCGTATTGGTATGGTGGAATATAGGTCTTATGGTATTAAACATATTGAAATATGCATTTTTAGAATATTAAAAAAACCCATTTGTATTGTGGGCTTTTGGGCTATTTTGCCCATTTATTAGAACTGATTGAGAGAACTGCAAACTGTGTGGGCAATTATTTAGGGATAAGACAGTGTAGTACGGTACAATTTTACTGAAAATGACAAATACTGAAATTTCTGGGAGTTTGGCAACACTTAAAACTATACTGATTTCTATCCAAATATGATGTAAAACAAGTTTATACGCAAACTATTCACTCATAAAACATGCTTAATCTGTGGCGTTTAGATTCATCATTATTTCTTCAAAAATGGTTCTGGCAACACTGCCCTTTTCCCTATACAATTACCCTACCAGTTATTTCCAGAATAGAAAAGGGTAATGACTATGATATTCGGGGGGGGGGGGGGGGGGGTAGTGATTACATTGTCCTCAAAAATGGCGGGACAAAAATCGCTTGGTAGAATCGCAAATCACCCCCCCCCCCCCCGGGTATGCCACCGAGTCCAGTCCCTTAGACGTTGCATTCATTGGACGTAAACAACGGTCACCTCATTTATAGGCATCGTGGATGCACACACTAAGGCAAGAAAATCCGATGTTTAAAATATTTTTTGGTATCGGCATGTGGTGCAGATTGAGAATGATCATTGAACTGTTAAATGTGCATATAATTATGTGATATATCAACAATTTAAGCTCGCTGTTCGTTGTATATATCTTTTAATAATGTTTCCATGTAACCTTTTGAAAACGTTAATATAACATGAAAATAACCATGTTTAAATTATTTATTCTTACAAGAATACGTTTTAAAAACATGTTTAAAACGATCTAAAACATGTTTAACACATTTTAAAAACGTTTCACAAACACGAAACCTAATTAAAACCAATATAAAACGTTTTGAAAACCAATATTAGGTAATTGATAATTAATTGATAATTAACTGGCAATTTAAAGAACAATTCAATAATTTGGCTTTTTATTAACATTCTCCAACAAAATTGTTCATGTGTTTGGGAAGTAATGTTCTTATTTGCCATTTAATTATGAAATGATGCATGTTGCAGATTGAATAACTTTATGAAAGGAAATAAATATACAATCCATAGTGTACCAAACCAATATAACCCAGGTAAGTGCTCATGGGTGGAATTGCCCAAGTTTTTAAAACGTTTCGTTATAAACGAAAGTTATGGTCCAGGACCATAATATTATATGATGCCTTAATTTAAGCAATCGTTGCCTTAATTTAAGCAATCGATGCCTTATAATGATGCCTCGCATTAAGCAATCGATGCCTTATATGATGCCTTGTCCTTAAGATTGTTTAGCTCATTTAAATATTTCGGGCCGTATGATGCCTTACCGATTGCTTATAAGCAATCGCGACAATATAAGCCATCGATTGCTTAATATAAGCAATCATTCAAGCAATCGATTGCTTAATATAAGCAATCATAAAAGCAATCGATTGCTTAATATAAGCAATCAAATAAGCAATCGATTAATATGATGCCTTAATATAAGGCATCATATGATACATTGATTGCTTAATAAGCAATCGATTGCTTAGCTCATTTAAATATTTCGGGCCGTATGAGGCCTTAGCAATAACAAACAAGGCATCGATGCTTTAGTGATGCCTAAGGTGATTGCTTAGCGATTGCTTGTTTTTTGGGTAAGGGTAGCTTCTTTCTTTCCATTTCTACAATCGTTACATTCTATTCCCAATTTGTATCTTATTGCATTGACTTCAAGTAATACATCTGGCACCCACCGTGCACCCACTCATCAATATTGAGAGTGATGGAAAAGGATGTGATCTGTTCCTATCTACTTAAATTGAAATTCATTCCATACATGTATCACATGTCAAATGAATTATGACAATGTTACTGTGCAGTTTTCATAAATCAAAGAATGCCCTCTATTGTTAGTAAGTTTTAGAGTGTAACATTGTGGAAAGTAAGTAATCAGTTGTCAACATCTTTTCTGAACTCATTTAGTAAATGTCATATTTGATCTCAGTGTTGTCGGTCGTGCTGTACATTTGAGTAAGTTTAAGAAGCTTCAAGAAAAGGCATGTGGCAAACATAATTTTGAGATGAATGAATGATCATTTAATGAAATAAAGAAATTCAGAAATTGTAATTCTCATAATCACATCTGATCTATTTATAGTTTTAATTTATTCATAGACATGATAGAAGCGCAATCACAGATTAGAATGTTCCCTTTCTACAGGTGCTGCTATCTCACTTTGCATAGAATCTAGCCCCTTCTTTGTATATACTAACATCCCAGGTCCGATTTTAATTTTTATGAGAAGTCTGCAGAACGGTATTTCTATCATATTTAATGAAATCTTATGCAATTCTTGCAGAAACTTGCCGAGATGGCCAGTTTGGAATGACACCAAAAACATGAAAAAGCAGGAAGTCTGTATTTAATGGGAGACAAAATAGGATAAACCCAAAATGCAGCCTGCAAAAGTAGAGCCTACCATCATGCCATAATCTATACAGTACAGCAGCATGCGGCCAAATTTACCGTTACATGACGCATTTTTACCAAACGTACTAAATCAAGTTTACTAGGTGTTTTAAAAGTTTGTTGTTGCAGAGATTTAGTGATTTATTCAACACTGTTTTGCCTAGAACGAGATAAAAATAGATACAAATATGAGATTTCCGACCACAAAAGTCCTTCTAAAGTAAAACACTAGCTAGTCCACATCCGAAGTTCAGTATAGAACAATCATAACAAACCTAAAATATACAGAAAATCGATGGGACTAATCCATAACATTATAACTAGTTTGATTCTCTCTGTACAATATGACTAGTCATGCAGACATTGGACAATTTGGAAAGAGGGCACACTGATTCCAATCTTGCCAATCTTGACCAGACCTGCAAAAAGCAAATAATGTTGTTTTAAATTATAATGCAGGAAGCAATTGTAAATTGTCAAAGCTCTGGACATTGTTGTTGACTATTCTGTCTTCACAGTGTTACTCAATGTTGTCTACACATCAATAAGGAATTCTTTAAGATCCTTGTCCCAAAACAGAACAGGAAACTCTCTTTAAATTTGATGGAAATCTACCTGGGTCATTATACAGGATATTATTTTAAAATGTTATAAAACACAAAAATGTCTAGAAAAGGAGATTGAAACTCTCCTTATATTTGACGGAAATCAACCTTGTCATTATACAGGATATTATTTTAAAATGTTATAAGAAAACAATAGATTAATCATGTAAGTGATAGGTAATCGTGTAGATAATATAAATATAGAATGACCTTCTCCTTCCACGTATCTGGACGTAAAGGCATACCCAGTCATTTTGGTTAGTTTATTTATTTTATTTAATAATTAGTATTTATATAGCGCCATTCCAAAGTGATCAAAGCGCTGTAATTTCGCTGCTGGTGAATCATCAGAATCAGGTCGCATCAACTAGGGTGCTGCCAATTTCTAGCGCAAACCTATCCGCACTTAGATTGTAACATCCACCATTTTTCAATGCAGCTCCCCAAATACCATTGGGTCAAGGAAGTGGGTTTTTTTTATTACCGAAACAACTTATCACAGATTTTGAAAGCAGGAGGAAACCGGAGATCCCGGAGAAAACCTGCGAGAGCGTGTATTCATCGTGATAAACCAAATGCACATAAAGCCAGACCGAGCACAGATTTCGAACCCGGGATTCATTGGTGCAAAACGAGGGTATCTACTGCTGCGCCAACACGCTCTCCCTTAATTAATGTTAATGAAAGCGCCCTCATTACAAATTGAGATTTTGTACTTTTTCTAATGCTATCCTATGAAGAAACCAATAAGGAAAAGATCCAATGTTGAGTTTTGGCAAATAAATGACTAAGATCATAAAACTTTAGCCGGACTTTTATTGTGCAATACATGCAACCTTCAAGAGTTCAGACTTTTTTCTATACCATTTACAGTTTGTGGACCATTCAACATTCTACCCAAACATTCACATGTACTAAACACTTGCTGGTAGAGATCAGTAAAGTCAGTCTTAAACGATTTTTTTGAATTTTGAAAATTATGCAAAATGTTGTGAACATTTATCAAATTTTGTCAAATTTAAGTGTTTTACAACTTTCTGGAATTAAAAAATACCAAGATATTATTCTATATGGTTTTGAAGGAAATCAAGAAATCAAACCTCGAAATGGCTTAATGTCCCTTAATGAACTTTTGGGACACCCTGTGTTATAGTTGCCCTTAATAATGAGGGTGTGGATGGAGACATTCATTACGCCATAGATACAATTGGGCCGATCAGATGCCCGCATTGGGCGGGTCAAAGTTGTGTGTGATGTGTGCTGTGTTCAAATCTTGTAAACTCGTAAAACGCACTTCCTTGTTTACGCGCTCATTACAAAACAAATGCTAAACTTCTTTGCCACTGACTATAGGGCTAACTGGATGTAAAAGAATGACTAACATTTATAGAAAAGTTGAAGAAGAATTGAATTAGATTCACAAATTCTCATAGAAATCCTAATCCTGGGAAGAGGGTATGGATAGAATCATAGTCAAAAGTTCAAAATATGATTCATTCAATCATTCACAAGTCTGGTGTTTATTTCTAAATGGTTTATACAAAACTTAAGTAAACAGGAAAACAAACTCCCCTAGAAACTATCAGCTATTCTGATACTTGGCGTGCAGCCTGATAATTGGCATAGCTTGTCTGAGGGAATCTGACATAGCGCATGCCTAACATAAAAGGTTACAAAAAAAGTTCAGTTTCTGGATTGTATTTAAGAACGGAAATTATTAGCTATTTTGATCTACGCAATTTTAGCGTTTATCGGCATCACACATGCTTTTATTAATGTTACTCTTTACAACAGTGGGTGGGGCACTAAATATACAGTTTTCATAGGATTTCAAATACTAACCTTTTGTCTCTCAACATAACAGGATTTGATATTTATAAAAAGAAAAGGATATTTCAATTGACAGCTTTCTCCACAAAGTCCCAATTTGACATGCCCTACAATCAGGGTATGCATGTGCCTGCCTTTCTTGGTATATTTTTGCTTTGCCCTGGTTTCTGTTCCATACAGTCATGTCTTGTGCTAGTCCCGGGCATATATCAATTTCAATCACTGTCTATTCTTTGTCTTCTTCAACTTTGGATGACATAACCAGCCCCAATCAACCATCTAACTTCCTATAAACTTAATAAATCTAGCTCTACCTCTACACAGTGACGTCATAGTATATTCGATCCAATGATCACACCTTACTAAAGCATGCATGATTGTAATACGCTAAGCACCCACGCATCAAAGAGAATCCCAACACACATAATTATGTTGAATACTAGAATACACTCTACCATCATTGAAATATAGATTGTATGTGTTCCTCATTTTCAATTTTTATAAAACACTTAGCATTTATCTTGTGAAATCACATTTCTACCATTTAATTTTTCTTAACTGAATTTGAGTGTTATCCTCAAAAACAGGGTTTTAGACCATTATAAATTTTCTAGAATAGGGCCTTATATCAGAACAAATTTACAATAGAGATGCTGAAAGTAACAATGCTACCCCTACCTATTATGGATAGGAATGCACCAATCTTTTTAACAAATCAGCCATGGAAAATATTCAACCATGCTGAGATAGACCTACATGTAGACAGCGTTTAAATTAAGTGATAATCAGGGCATCCTGAAGCCCAAAATGATGGCAGGAAACCAAAATGTCAATGTAGGTTATCCGTAGGATGACCATACATTTTGATTTTAATATTTGTACTGTATTTGAAAGATTTCCTTAGATTTCCTCATTTAAATGTCTTTCAAACCATTAAATCCTAATATTCCCAATCATTTATCCATGATTTTTGAAAGATTAAACTTTCAATTTGTTCATATTGAAATTCTGAGAAATCCTGAATTTGGTGGACTACAAAAAACATTGATGGCAACCTGATTTCATGAAAGGGGTCAATAACTACACCAAGAAGTTGGTCCATGTTCAAGGCAGATTTGCCGTCACATAGAAGGGGATAATAACTATTCTTATAATAGGTTTTCTCTTATAAATCTAAATATCACTTATAAAATCCATCTATAACATGTTTAGAAAGGGGTCAGTCAGTCAGCCACTTTGAAATGATCCATTCCTGGAACTGACTTAGCATTTCTATTATTATCGGACAACATGGTGTGTTACTTGTATACTAGTTTAATGTGTTAACAGGGGCTCGCCTCCTGTATCCTTTAGGCCTATAAAATACAATGCTATTTTGTTTTGTTTTTCTGTTCATTCGTTTTTACTAGCAAATTTAACTGCTAATATATTCATTTACTCAATTAAAGGAGGTGTCCCGCAAGCACAACATTGTGCATTGTTTGTCAGAAGAATAGTTATCGAGCCCAAATCGTGTAGTTATATAGAACAAAACATCATACTTATCACAAAAACGAATAAAAACTGCCATATTTCAACATGTTATTTTTAACATCTGCGGCGATCGAAAGTCCCGGTGTCGATGACATCATGGTTATTGGTGATCAAATGTGCGCAAGTGCATTGTATTACAACGACTTCATCGACAACATGACTTTCAATCGCTGCAAATTTTAAAAATGGCCTGTTGAGAGATGCCAGTTTTTATTCGTTTTTGTGATAAGATGTTGTGTTCTATATAACTACACGATTTGGGCTTTATCATTATTTTTCTCACATATAACGCACAATGTTGTGCTTGCAGGACACTTCCTTTAAAAACCATAAATTGCACATTGGCCAGCCAGCTCAGTTGGTTAGAACGCATTGCTGGTAACCTTAAGTCTGGGCTCAAATCCTGTATAAGATCATGTGCTTGGTTTACAGCTCCAATATCTTAATCAAGACGCAAGTGTCGACAGTGTGGTCTATTTTGATGTGACCAACTAATCCTGTTATAGTCCTTGCTCATGTTTTTGTTTTTCAATTTTGAAAGCTTGTTGTCATTGCTTTATAAATGAACTTGAACCTTTTGTATCACATATGGGTTTCATTATGTCTGTATGTGATGGGCAACCTGTTTACCATTGATGTCCACCCTTATGCATTTTAAATTAGGCGTTAGTGAGGACAATTAGTTTCATCTCTTCAATGCTGTGATGAAGGTCGGCAGACTGGTCTGTTTTGATGTGACATCTGAGTGTGAGAAATTCTTGGTCATCCATATTCAGTTTGAGGATACATGCTGTAGTAGTGCCCTGAGAGAGACAATATTTAAAGGTGTATGTTCTGTTAACTTTTTTGTGGCTGTGATATTTTTTTCACATCAAGATATTTTTATATCAGAAGAATCCCCTTATTTTTCTCATAATGTCTGTAAAATCTTAGGGGCCATAAAATGTTCCATTTAAAAATTAAAGGCTAAAATGTGGTGAATTACTGCCAAAGGTGGTTAACCACCCGCAAGTTTGTGTACTACCAAGTGGGCAAATTAATTGTGACCGTGTGCTTCTAAAATAAGAACCACTGGAATTATGCAACTCAAACTGTGGAATGTGACAATTTTAAGGATGACCTTTCATGTAAAATAGAAAACATCAAGTTGAAAATCGGGCCAGCAATCAGAACATCTACCTTAAAACTATTTGAGGCAGAACTTAATCTCATGGTTCCTTATTGAGGACACTGGTTCAATCTCTATTAGTACTTAGTGCTATGATTGCCGGCAGAATGGATCAATTTAATGTGACCATCTGGTTGTCAAAAACTTCATATAATTCTGGAAGTGCAGAAAAATCATGGTCAGTGAGGCAATTGTGGATTTGATAGTCAGGCATTTTTGTGGTCACCTTTCTCCCTCCAGAAATATACGGTAACAGCAATCAAACTTTTACATAGGAGCTTGTGATATTCATACACATATGAGTACAGCAGGGGTCCCATTCTGCGAGTCTGCGCGTCCTGGACCTCTCATTTTCTTGTAGTGACGCGTCAGGTTTCAAATTGGAAAGACTTGCGGGTCCCGATCAAAATTGAAGGGACTCCTTTGCTCACAATATAACTTCATTATAACTGTCCGTAAAAAAGTAAAATTTTCTAATACCCAAAGTTCAGGACCCCTCAATTTCTTGGGGGACCCCTTAAATTTGTTTTTTGAAGTCCTAGGGTTCCTGAAATATTTCATGGGACCTCTCACATTTTTGATCCAGTGCTATCCATGGAGTACAGTACACTCTAGGTAAATACTGTAAGGTAAAAATGAGTGATAATAAAAGATTCAACCACAAAGACTGCTGGGATGTATTAACAAATTTGAATAAAGTAGGAAAGTGTCTCACATCCTTCCATAAGTGGATCAATTAAACACTGGTCAATATATTCATCAGTTTCATCACTCAGTATACGGTTGAGAACACCAAGAGTAATAGGATTGGAAAGTTTGCCATGTGAATGTAGCATTGCAGGAAAGGACAAGAACAGAATATTGGCTTAGAATAGACCATACACACATTCCCAAGGGAAGCAAGGAACTCTTACACTAGAATGAAAGACAGTCTAGGGAAGGGGCCAGTGTTAGATATGGCCTTGAGTATATGATGACAGCACCCCAAATTGAGGGAAGAGGTCCACTCTTTAACTACGTTTTGTCTTAGCCCAGGATTGACTAATGACAGTATCACAAGGGACAAGGAGTAACGGTTAGCCTTGAACGTATACAAAGGTCAGCCCAAATAGAGTGACCATCTTTAGTCAGCAACTGGTGAACCATGACATTAATAGAACTCCAAGAAGACAGCAAGGGATTAGAGTGAGTGAACAATCCAAAAAAATTATAACAGAAGCAGAGTAGAGCTACGTTCACATGGTGGTTATTCAGCAATTAAAAATTCCACAAATATTTCCATTATTCTGACCGCGTGTCAGCACACATCTTACTCCTATCGCTACGCAGCGTAATTTACGCTGAGATCGTGATAAATATGATGTCAAGCATATCTAAAATCACTCTACCGGTATTCAAAATGGTTCCTTTGAGTTTTCGGCACAAACAATAGATTTCATTCTTTGTTTTTACCTGAATGTATATCTCAAATGTATAGGGATTTAATCAAACATTTCATATATCGTATAGGCACAACAATTATTAGGAAGTGCAAAGCAAGGTCACAAACAAAGGTCAAACTTACACGCGATGGAAAGCGGTAGTGCATCCACACAGTCAGCTACTCCATGGTGGAGCTATGCGGAGCTCACTACTCCGGCTTACTCCTGCTAAAAAGCAGAAGTAAATCGACTGAAGTAAGGGGTGTAACTTATGCCAGCCATCGTCCACAAGGTCACTACTCCATCAGTTAAGCGATCGCTACTCTACACCACTACTCTTCCTTACACCACTCTTACTCTCCCTCGTGTGAACATAGCTTATCATGCTTATGTAGATATGATCTAAATGAGCATACAAATTGCCGTTTCATAACATTACAACATACTTTCTACACTAAGAGTTATAAAAAATTAAGTAGAATATTGGTACTTCGTGATCCTACTGATACAATTATTGAGATGCATTAACCTTTGCTTCAACCTAAGAGTGTATTGTGGACGGATGATATTCTGATTAATTCAAATAGACAGGGTCAGTTCAATGTAGTCATCAAATAAACTAGTGAAACATCCTGAAGTCCATCCAATGTAAAAAGCAGCTTCTCTGCTATACTGTAAAAGTAGAAATGTTCGCGCTACTTTTTTTTTCGCGCTAAGATAAGCAAGCGCCAAAATAAAAATGCGCGAATATATTCCTTTTGTATGTAGGTCTATAACTTAAGAAAGCTCAAAATTGTAAAAATAAAAACAAGCAAAATTGTTCAAAATGTGCAAAGCACAAAAATTTCCACTTTTACAGTATTGCATTTGAAAAATATATGATATCCTATGTCAGCCACCTTTTCTTGATATAATGTAATACATCTCTGTTTGATTGTTCCTGCAGGGTATATAAAGTGTCTTTGATATGCTTAGTATCTCTTATATCACAAGGGATACAGGTGTCTGTGCTTCCTATGTAAGGTGTCCCCCGCTTCATCTTAAAACTATCTCTGATTGATATTTGATGTTTTTGGGCTTGGTATGTAAAGTGAGCTGTATGATATGTAAGGCATCTGTTTGATATTGTAAGGTGTGTCTGCATGATATGCAAGGTGTCTCTACTTCATATGTAAGGTGTCTCTACTTCATATGTAAGGTGTCTCTACTTCATATGTAAGGTGTCTCTACTTCATATGTAAGATGTCTCTACTTGATATGCAAGGTGTCTCTACTTGATATGCAAGGTGTCTGTACTTGATGTAAGGTGTCTCTACTTGATGTAAGGTGTCTCTACTTGATATGTAAGGTGTCTCTACTTGATATTTAAGGTGTCTCTATTTGATATGTAAGGTGTCTCTACTTGATATGTAAGGTGTCTCTACTTGATGTAAGGTGTCTCTACTTGATATGTAAGGTGTCTCTACTTGATGTAAGGTGTCTCTACTTGATATGTAAGGTGTCTGTACTTGATATGTAAGGTGTCTCTACTTGATATGTAAGATATCTCTACTTGATATGTAAGGTGTCTGTACTTGATGTAAGGTGTCTGTACTTGATGTAAGGTGTCTCTACTTGATATGCAAGGTGTCTGTACTTGATATGTAAGGTGTCTCTACTTGATATGTAAGGTGTCTCTACTTGATGTAAGGTGTCTCTACTTGATATGTAAGGTGTCTGTACTTGATGTAAGGTGTCTCTACTTGATGTAAGGTGTCTCTACTTGATATGTAAGGTGTCTCTACTTGATATGTAAGATATCTCTACTTGATATGTAAGGTGTCTGTACTTGATGTAAGGTGTCTGTACTTGATGTAAGGTGTCTGTACTTGATGTAAGGTGTCTCTACTTGATATGCAAGGTGTCTGTACTTGATGTAAGGTGTCTCTACTTGATATGCAAGGTGTCTGTACTTGATATGTAAGGTGTCTGTACTTGATATGTAAGGTGTCTCTTCTTGATGTAAGGTGTCTCTACTTGATATGTAAGGTGCCTGTACTTGATGTAAGGTGTCTCTACTTGATATGTAAGGTGTCTCTACTTGATATGTAAGATATCTCTACTTGATATGTAAGGTGTCTACTTGATGTAAGGTGTCTGTACTTGATGTAAGGTGTCTCTACTTGATATGTAAGGTGTCTCTACTTGATGTAAGGTGTCTCTACTTGATATGCAAGGTGTCTGTACTTGATATGTAAGGTGTCTCTACTTGATATGTAAGGTGTCTGTACTTGATGTAAGGTGTCTCTACTTGATATGTAAGGTGTCTCTACTTGATGTAAGGTGTCTCTACTTGATATGTAAGGTGTCTCTATTTGATGTAAGGTGTCTCTACTTCATATGTAAGGTGTCTCTACTTCATATGCAAGGTGTCTGTACTTGATGTAAGGTGTCTCTACTTCATATGTAAGATGTCTCTACTTGATATGCAAGGTGTCTCTACTTGATATGCAAGGTGTCTCTATTTGATGTAAGGTGTCTGTACTTGATGTAAGGTGTCTCTACTTGATATGTAAGGTTTCTGTACTTGATATGTAAGGTGTCTCTATTTGATATGTAAGGTGTCTCTATTTGATATGTAAGGTGTCTCTACTTGATATGTTAGGTGTCTCTATTTGATATGTAAGGTGTCTCTACTTGATATGTTAGGTGTCTCTTATTGATAAGTAAGGTGTCTCTACTTGGTATGTAAGGTTTCTCTTCTTGGTATGCAAGGTGTCTCTACTTAATATGTAAGGTGTCTCTACTTGATATGTATGGTTTCTCTACTGTCTAATCATCAAGTACTGACTGACACTTTTGCCTTGTAAAACAAGTCTGGCGAGGTTAATTAAATTGGACAAGGCTAAATCTGTTGTGCTAGAATTACACCAGATTCACATCCTGAACATGGTGTACCATACAACCTAAGGGTCACTATCAGGATCCTGTGCATGTTTGAGATGATTCTGAGATGCTTATTTTAACCGATTGTTGCTTCCTATCAGTATGATTTTAGACAGTATCTATTCTGTGTCCTCAATGCTTTGCTTAATTCAACTGATTAGGGTCAGTTGAAAACCATTTGTATCACACCATCCTGAACAAAAATGAAGTGCTAGATTCAACCTCTCTCCAATAAGTTGTTAATGTGAACAGTTACTGCAACTGCAGTCAATCATTGATTAATGACCTATCAGTGGTCAGTAGAACTTGTACAATTCAGTGCAAATTCTGCTGAGTATGTAAAAATGTTGTCAAACTTACATCAGTGTTTAAAGGTAGATGACCCGATCACATTTTCGTAACACAGAATTATTTCAAACATACGGAGATTTTCATATCATATGAAAGCTCGTATTTTTCTCATCATCATACTGAAATTTGACGGCCTAATTCGGTATAATGACAGAGAAATCGATGAAATAGCGTTGAATTACCGCGAATGGTGGTTACCACCGATATAGTTTGTGTACTACTCAATGGGTACAGTTCCCAGCATCTTGTGCGTCTAAAATAAGAACCATAATAGCTATGCATCTCAAATTTTGGGACACAACGTTTTTAAGGATGACCTTTCATGTAGAATAGAAAACTTCAAGTTGAAAATCGGAACATCTACCTTTAAATGAAATGTGGTGCAACATCCCTGTTGGGACGATTGATGATGTGAACCAACCAGTGTATTGACTTGTCATGAGGCAATCAGTGAATTTGTGTAATTATGCCTTGACTTGAGAAAGACTGAAGACTCGAGTCACATCTGTCTATAATTTGACAAGATCTGAGGTGTTAACCATATACACGTCGTAGATGTACCCAAGTGCCTAATTGTAAGCCACACTTTGCGTCATGCTAATTCTGATAAAAAACAGATCATTTCATCTTAGAAGGTTTAATCCAACTGGACAAGAGGTTTCCTGTGAGTTGTAACTACAGCATCCTGAACCTATGCAGGGTAGGTTCAGGATGTTGGTAACTTTCAATTAATGCTCAATAAAGATGATGATCCTAGTATGTTCCATTCAAAGCAGTATAAAAAAGAAAGGCCTTGAGACTCGCTCTGGTATGGATAGGATTCATCATATTTCTCAGGTTTTTTTAAATAATGTGGCGGAGTTTATAGAGGACCTCTAATGCTATTATCGTTACAGATTTCACAAAATGTTCATTTTAGCTAAATAAGTCAACATGGATAATATGGTACAAGGGGATACCTTTGGCTCCCGACTGTGTCCTTCAAGTTCAAGGTCTTTAACTGAGTTGAACGTCTTGTTCTTCTTAATTATGCTTCGAATGGTGGAATCTGGCCCTTGGAATAGCTTCAAAATAGCTTTGTAGCCTTTCCTTTATTTGTGAGCATTCAGAATATGCACACACAAAGGTTCTCACTGAGTTCTTGGTCTTCTTCTCTATGCTGACAAAGAGTGTTGTCCTATAATATCCCTCACTGTACATTCAATAGGACACATTTGTCATGCATCCACATTGTATGCACACATCATGGAATAATTGCATAACAATAAAAAAATGTTTGGAATGTCAAATACATGTGTATTATCACAAAAAATTGCCTCAATTCTGAGACTTGGTATGGGGTATGGATAATTATGGACAAACGTAAAAAGTCCTAAGTATTAAAAAAACCCAGAAGTATTGGGAAAATAAAGGAACAATAAAAGTAATAGATTGTAATCGAGCGATAATAGAAGATAATTTTAAATCGACAGAAATGAATATTTAAGATTTTGATAACAGGAATTAAATATTTCCATTATACGTTGATACTGGCTGAAGCCACTCTATGTGGGGGAAATGATGTCATCAACTTGAAGGAAAACATCATAGTTTTCTTGTTATCATGAAAATATGAGAGCAATCCATTGAAAAATCCCAATTTTACCCCAAATATGGGTCTAAAATGTTGCGTCTTGAGAAATTCTTGTATCTTCTACATTATATATCCATACCAACATGTGTGCCAAAAATGGCAATTTTGTGAAGTTTGTAACGATCAAATCCTTAACAAACCCCGCTAATGTATTGTAGGTCCGTCTAACTATTGACCAAGTGCAGGGTTTTGTACAAGACCGAGTAACTTGTGATGTAATAACAGGTCATTAATTTTGTGTTTTATGAATATACAAAATTGACTGAATATGCTAAGAATACCAGCTTTACTGACCGTAGAAGGTTGATATTAATTGATTTGCATTATTGTCTCTGTCATTGGGATTATTCATCTAAAAATAAGATTAGTTTACGACTCGCTTTGGATAAATTCAAACATCTGAATTTGAGAGGTCACCTGGCATTTTACTTATGTGCGTGCTTTCAAGGAAGAAATGTGTTTCAAGATTGTAGAAAAGGGACAATAAAAAGGAATAAATAATATAAAGACTGGAAACAACTTAAAATAAGTAAGTGAATGTCAGCTTGGAACATAGGCTTAAGGGGGGGGGGGGGTCTATGTTAGTCAGATAGTAAAAGTCAGTGCTTCTGACAAAAATGAGATATTAGAACAGTAGGAAACTGCTAAGTCTCTGCTTTAAAATGCTTTTTGTTTGAGGTAAATTGGATTTTCGGTTCCGAAGTTATGGTCGATTGAGTTTCGGGTGTCTCAAAATATCGGTGGTGTTTTGTATACATTTGTATGTAGAAAACGCTCACCCTGCGATTTTAAGCATTTTCAGTTTTAATTATTTTTTGATCAAATAATTGTAACATTTGATCAAATTTATTTATTAAAATATTAAAATAATTAATTGCACATCATAAATCATCAAAAATTCAAATTCAACGTAATTTCTTATGTATTTCTTTATTTTTCTCACCCAGCTATTTTTAAGCCATTTATCTTTAAAAATCAATAAAAATGCTAATATAATTGCTATTTTCACCCAAAATGCCTCAAAATGTGTCTAAATTCATGCTCTTCCATAATTGAACAACTATTTTTATCCAAAATGTCAACTTCTTTTTCTCGCCAATTTTAATATTTTTCATACGTTTTGCACGATATCTCAAAACTATAAAACACGTAAACTTGCAATATTGGTACAAAGATATCTAGAAAACTAAACCTCGTATCAGGGTGATATTTGGAATGGATAATAAGCTTGAATAGGGGAATGAACCAATGAAGCCGGATTTTCAATTTATTCTTTCCAAATTTGAATTATAACGTAAAATTACCTGATTGGTCGGTTCCTGGTTACCATGGCAACCGTATGAAAATCCGGCTTCATTAATTTGTGCGCATTGTTCCCATACATCATCTCTACCAAAGTATGGTGAACATGCAACGTTTAGTTTTCTAGTTATCTTTGTACCAGTGTTTAGCCAATCAGAGGCCTTGTTTGGTTACCATAGCAACCAGATCAAAATAACGCGCATTTTCTAAAACGCTGTTACCTAAGCTTCAATTTGATATATGACTCTAAGGGGTAAACCCATGGTAACATTGAGAAAATCTGTTTCCAAAATTGGTGAAAATAACTTAGACCCCCCCCCCCCCCCCCCCCCCCCCCCCCCCCCCCCCCCCCCCCTTAAAACATATCCAGAAAAGACACAAGACTGTCGCACAAGAGATAGAGGAATAGGCTTTTGACAGGGCATTATAACAATCAGAATGAGGTAAGACTGAATTAGAAGACTGTTGAAGAGGCCTTTTACCTGCATTACTGACACAAGCTTCAAGACATCTTTGAAAATAGTGTATGTGTGGCTATGACCAAAACCAATGCTGAGAGATGTATTCAAATTGGCTCAAATAATCTGACAAGATTTGCCAAGTCAGTATGATTCTATTTGACAAACTAATAATGACACTTCAATACCCAGCGGTTTACAGGCTATAATTTGTGTCATATTTTAACACACTGCTACATTGATTACTTTAATTGAAGTAAAATCAAAACATATCCATTGAAGGATTGAAGGATACGACTGTAAATCCAAACTATCATTGAGTAAAATGAGTCATAGGTAGGTGGCCCAACTGTAAGGTTTCACATTTTCTAAATGTAACTATATGTTGGCAAACTGCTAAGTATACATTTATATCTGTTATTCAGTACTGTAGATACTCAGATACTCAGAAAAAACAATCTCATAGAGGTTCATGATGGATAAGCTATGAAAGAGTAGTAATGTTACTGTGGATATTTTGCTTGTTTGCACACACAAGTTAATCTAGCAACAGTAAGAACATATTACCAAAGAAAGTTTGATGTACTAGCGAGAAATGTTAAGTTTTAAGCTATGGTGAAAAAAAAATCCAAATTATGGTTTACTGATGCTCTGATGGACTGATTCCATTAGGAAGCACATCTATCTCTTATCTTTTGCACATCATATGAAAAAAGACACTGGTGGCGCTACACCATCAACAGGGTCGCAAAGAATTAGTCATGAACCTCAGAAAGATGATGACATTACAACTGATTGGTGATTCTCAATATAATTCAAGTTATGCTTGGTGAAAAAATTCCCCATACAATTAGTAATGTTTTAAATTCAAGTAATGTTTTGATCAATGAAGGCGCCATTGTTTACTCTCTGATGTAGTAACCTTGAAAATGTCTTGTATTGAAAGATTGAAATTCTTTTAACCTTTTGGTCATTAACTTATTTTGAGTCATTGTTTTTATATATCAAATTGCATTGACTGCATCGAGAGTGATAGTGCACTATTTTAAAGGACATTGATTTGATTTTTTTACATGGGTGCATTAGGGAATCTTAACCCTAAGTCCTTGGAATCCATGATCTACATACTTTTTGCAAATTATATGCTTTAGAGGTAAACTTATACCATCTTGTGTATAGAGGAGACAGAATGCATGGTACTTAAGATCAGGTGTGTGAAAGGAAAATTATAAGGAGTACAGACAGGCCTATCAGGACGCTAAATGTGATGCAAGTATTTTAAGTGAATAGGTATTTGAAAACAAAAATTAATTCATCATATTTTAAACACTAAAGTTACATATCCAGGAATCTATTGAGTGTCCATGAAATATAGGGACCAATACAAATGGTCAATATTCTTGTGCTGAGTTTGTTTTTGTCAATTTTGCTGACAGAGTTAGTTGGACCTGGCCTCTTTTTTTAACTCATTCAATGTTTTCCATTTGCTGAAATGAAGCAATTTTATTTTAACACAACATATAAATGTGATCATTTTTCCATGTTGGTCAATCAAAAAAAAAAAATCTTCAAATTGCTCGACTGTATACGTTTGTGTACTAACTGTAGACTGTATACGTTTGTATTATTAACTGTACTTTCACAGAATGATCTCACAAGAGGATATATTTATTAAAGGAAATGATCATAATCTACCAAATTTGCTTGTAAGGAAGTTATAATTTGTTCAGAATGTAAAGGCGATCTTTAAGACTACATTCAGCAATAGGTCAAAAAGACCCTCAAATATGTAACATATGTAAATGCATCATTCTTTTATAAGGCCATACACACCATGGTACCAAGGAATGATTGATACTAAACAGTTCTGATGTTAAAAGGAAAAGAAAGTTGCACTTTGGTTGCGCCTTCTCCCATCACTCTGAAATTCATAGCATATGTAAATGTGTCATGCCCTCAAGGCCATACAAAACCATGGTTCCATGGAGTGACAGATACAACGAAACCCAAGGAGTGACGGATACAATGAAAGAGTTGTTGGCTTTACATCACGTACATGAAATATGTGAGACCACATTGAGCATTAGTTGAAAAGAACTCCAAACATATGTATATATCATATTCTTAGGGCATACGTGCCTTGGTAAGCATGACTGATACAAGGCTATTAAAGAAATAACGAGAAAAATCTACCTAGAGTGCAATATCTTAATTGTGGGCATTCTATGATCAAAGGAAAAAGTTAAAAGGTGTGGGTTTTTGGGCATCGCTATGGGGGTGGGGGGGGGGGGGGGCTGTTTTGGCATGAGTTTGCGAAAAACGCACACAAACGATGTAAAACGTGTTTTGCACTTGTCTACGTGTATCGTTGATATCTCAGCGAATCAATAATCGATATCGCTGTAATTTGACTATGTGATAGCCAATAAGTACACCTAACAGAATATATAAAGTTCAGAGTGATTTGTGATTTGCCGTAATCGGAGAGCTCGCGACAAAAAGTGTTGCGTTTTTATGATACACCCTGTACAGCACCAGAAGTTTGTTTACTGTTTCTTTGAACAAAGTTTGAACGATATTTGACCGCTTACTTTATCCTAGTTTAACTCATTTAAGAATATGTCTGATTTTATGATGCCTCTTTCTGAAAAATAGAAAATAACTTGTGAGAGATGGAGTCATTTCAGACACCGGTTATGTATTGAGTCATTTATAGTTTGTGGACAATGGGAAAATACCTAAGTTAAACAAACTTGCCCAAGTTCAGTAAATTGTGCAAAGTTAATGTGCAACATCATAACATTTTGAGGATATTTTGCACATTTTTCGACAACTTATGGCAACCTCTGATTTTGCACATTTTACGGCAACTTCATGAAACTTTGCACATTTATTTTGCAGTTTACTGCAAATACAAGTTTGTGCATTTTCAGCAACTTGGTGCAACATTTGAGATTTTAGGGACTTAGTGTAACTTTGGGTCATTTTAAAGAAATTATAAAACTTAGTGCAACTTTGAGCATGATTTTTGTTGATTGTTAAGGCATTTCCCTTGTGATATGGGCTTGTTTGAGGAATAGGGATGGCAGGTCTCAACTTCGGAACAAGCTCAATTTTGCCCATGGCATTTTATGTAACTTGGATAATAGTCACCACACCATACTATGACTAGGGGTAGGAAAAAATGAGATTGCGTTTTTTCCACCCTGACAAATTGCAGTGCTTTTTAAAGACCTCTCTTGTGATTATTATTTAAGTATGCTGCCCCCACAAGTTAAGGAAGTGGTGTATGCCTGGACTTGGGGACTAAATAGCTTGTTTAAATGTCACACTGAAGTGTTGATCATTATACTTTACTTAGTATGCTGATTTTTCATGACACAACCATGCTTTCCATTTAAATGAAACCCACTCAACGACCAAAGCTATGAAATTACCTCAAGTAGGTTTTTTTTCTCACTTTCATTTCATATAGCGAGCAAGCATGCTTAAAAGGCCAATGCTCAGTCTGGCCCGAGCACTTTGCTCAACTTGTGTGTGTTTTCAAATACCGACCATACAGACAAACAAACCACCCCAAAACAAACACCCAACAAACAAACAAACAAACAAGCCAAAAAGTAGAAATATAGAAATAAATGACCAACAGTGTTGTCACTTTACATGCTAATGCATAATTGTAGCTCTGATTGTTCAAAATCTCGTAAATATGGTCCACTTGTATCTCTGTGTGTAAGTCAAATGTCATTTTTCTGTGATACATGTAGTCACAGCATTTTTCTGTACTATTGAAGTTGGAGTACTGTATTCCCAACTTCAAAAGTGAGGTGCAATTAAATATGACATTTCCTATGTCACATCACGATATGTATAACAAAATATGTATTTTGCAACAAAGACAGTAATTACCTTCTTTGATTGAAATATAACTTTCGCAAAATTGCGATAAAAGTGTTTATAATGTAGCCAATAACAAATTGCACCTCATGAAAAGGAATGATTGCGCTCCAAGTGAGGTGCAATTAAATAGAATGAAACAACATAAACGATTGTGTGCAAAATGTGCTGAGATTCATCTTCCATCACCTGGATAGGGCATTGAGTCATACAAGCTATATATTGCAATCTGTGAAATATGTTCTGTCATCACTGCACAGAGGTAGTTAATAGGGTGTAATACTATAACCATGCATATTATGCTTCTGATAGTCCGTCCATTGCAGGTGTGTGTGTAGCGGCTATACACCTTACACTTAATCTGTGACCATGGTCAATTGAAGCCGTAAGATGGTTGGGATTTTCATCAATTGTAAAAAAATAAATTATAATAATTTTTAATATCCTGATCCATATTCCATAACGTCTTAATTATCCCCGGGTTTGTAAAATCAGAAGGGGATTTTGTCTTTTGGTTAGCCTTTGTTCCGAATGCTGTATCTTTTGAATGGATGGGGGGTGGGGGACATGACCCCTATGTGACCTTTGACTTTATTTAGGTCAGAGGGACATCCAAGGTTAAAGGTCAACAAGGGGTTAACTTGTGCAATGAACACCGGAGGAACATTTAAAAAATAATAAGAGGTCATCTGAGGTCAAAGGTCATCAAGAGGTCAAATCGTAAAAGTTGGCTGATTGACGTCAAACTTGGAGAATAGAAACATGAACACCGGGGGAATGTGACCTTTGACCTCATAAAGGTCATTAGAGGTCATCCAAGGTCAAAAGGGGTTAACTCGTGCAATGAACACCGGGGGACCATGTCAAAAAATAATTAGAGATCGTCCGAGGTCATCTGAGGGCCAAAGTTCAACCAAAGGTCAAATCGTAAAAGTGCCCGATTGACTTCAAACTTGGAGAAAAAGAAACATGAACACCGGGTGAACATGTCTAAAATTAATTACAGGTCGTCCGAGGTCATCCAAGGTCAAAGGTCAACAAGGGTTAAATCTAGAATAAACGCCGGGGAACATTTCAAAAAAATAATTAGAGGTCATCTGAGGTCAAAAGTCATCCAGAGGTCAAATCGTAAAAGTTGCCCGATTGATGTCAAACTTGAAGAAAGAAACATGAACAATGGGGGAACATGACCCCCTATTGACCTTTAACCTCATTAGTTAATCTCCCAGCCAAGGGGATTCTCAAGTCGTGACTTGCAGTATTTAATTTAATATTCTGATCCATAATAATTATCCCTAACCCCACTGAATCTCACTAAATCTCACTGCCAGAAACTATCTCCAGGCACGTGCTGCTGCATTGCCGCGATGACGTCACCTACCGCAGGCTATGTGGGCCACGGAGTTTGTGCCGCATATTGACCTAGGAGTTAGCTCAGTCGGTAGAGGGACAGACTTGGGTGCGGATGGTCCGGCGATCGAATCCCGGGGGGTGCTGGGTGATTTTTCGGGTCAAAAAAATAGCACTTTTCCCCCCCCTCCCCCGATACGCACAAAAAACTAGCTTTACTGGTTAGGGTTAATTAAATGTCAATTTTTGATGTGCAATAACCCTAACCCCACTGAATCTCACTAAATCTCACTGCCAGAAACTATCTCCAGGCACGTGCTGCTGCATTGCCGCGATGACGTCACCTACCGCAGGCATATGTGGCCACGGAGTTTGTGGCCGCATATGACCTAGGGAGTTAGCTCAGTCGGTAGAGGGACAGACTTGGGTGCGGATGGTCCGGCGATCGAATCCCAGGGGGTGCTGGGTGATTTTTCGGGTCAACGTCTTAATTTTTAATATTCTGATCCATATTCATGACGTCTTGACCAGAATCTGTTTACCCTTTAGGAGTGGATAACCCCTGTGGGAATACCATTTATCACTATTCCCATACTTAACTTTTCAACAAGTGTGGATCTCTGATCAAGGTCTGAAATGATTCACTTGGGACCTTTACCTGGTGTCTTCTAGATGAATTTGCAGTTTTAATAGGTTGGCTAATTGATCATTGTTGAGTATATGTCTTCATATTAAACTGCCAAGAAGGTTGTCGTAAAATGTTTCAGATTATCATTGCAACACTTTTAACCCTTTGAACCAGAAAGGCCGCTATTGCGGCCGCACGGAGTAAACGCTATAACCCGAAAAGCCGCAGCGGCCTCTAAGCGGCCTCTGAACAGGTGACACAATGATAATGTGATTTTGAGTTGTCATATGACTTTCAAATCATGTGATGTTTACCCGATGTAAGATGCCTTGTTCCGTAGGTTTATGTTGTGTTTTGATGTCATTGCTGATGAAAACTGTCAAAATTAGCACGAAATGGGATGAATATGCTGGATCTGGATCATTTTATACTCCAATTAAGCAGGTTACTGCATCGCATTAGAGTTCCCTGTAACCTAGGGAAGTGAGTATACAGACACAGACCGGGATGATCCCCTACTCTTTACGAAGGAGTCTTTGACCTTTTTTTTTTTAACGTGCTCGGGGATAGCTCTTCCGATACACGGGACCAACATTTCTATGTATCTTCCGAAACACGATGCGCCATGTACATGCCTATTTCAGTCTGTACGGTCTGAAGGAGGCATGGGGACGAGGCTGTGTTGGTGTATTGAATTGAACTCATGCTCAAACGATCCACCAACAGAACTACGGTGCGCAGCAGTGTTACGACGCTCTAACCGACTGCGCCACCTCGCCCCTTGTGCTTGTGCAGATAATTCTCAGGTAGACAGTAATGCATTGTATTACGATTATGAATAGCGATTTTGGCGATAAAAACAGAATAAAGCTGCCAAAGACGGATGTTTTATTACGAATATCATGTCTTACGATGATAGAGGGCAATATATCGATCAATCAGAAGGTGTAAGATAGGGAAATCACTAAACATAGAATTATCCATTATTCACGAAAATAACTCAGGGTGGGGCTACCGACCCCCACCAATAACTCAGGGTTCAAAGGATTAAGTCATTTTACAAAATGGTAAATAAGGATTATAAGGATCAGTAATATGCACCACATTCTTTTAAGATCGAGTTATTGAGCTACGGCTACAGGGAAAACTTTTGTCCTACAGGCCCGACCAATCCGTGTGTGGGGGGGGGGGGGGGGGGGGGAGGGGATTGGTTGAAAAACAATTCACATGCAAATGATTACAGACAAACTTTTGGGGGGTTTGTCAAAAAACAGCAACATTTGATTAATTTTGTGTGTGTGTGTCATTTTAAGGAGAGGAAAAAAGCCTGACAGACCCAACCTATCCATTTGCCCGTAGATCAGGGTAGTTTGTTTTGTCACCAAAAGGAGTCATTTATTTGGATGCACGGGCGGTTCCTGGAGCCCAAGCTGACCAACTGTGGGCTCTCCTCATCATGAGATTGATATTTAAAAATAAGGAAAACCATACAAAGGTTGGATTTCAAAATTAATCCTAACCTTACCAGAGGCCACAAAGGCTACAGCAAATAGCTGCTGTACCGCATGCTTCACAGTGGCAAGATCAGCTGACTGGCGGCGAACAGTGATCTAGTGATCTTTCCCCCAAATTTGACCTGTGTGTCTCCCCTGATAGTTTAATTGTCAAAAACACACTTATGGAGTTAGGCTTAAAGGTATATTATGTGATCTTTCCAGGGAACGCCCTCAACATCGAGAAAAAAAATAGAAAGCAGATTTTCTTGCAGATTTACATTTCTGATCATAAATCATGCATACATTCCAAGTTACAGGGCGATACGATTCTTAATTACTTTATATTTTTCACTCTAAATTCACTCTAAACCATGATTTTGAGGTAATTAGGAATCGTATCACTCTGTAACTTGGAATGTATGTATGATTTATGATCGGAAATGTAAATCTGCAAGAAAATCTACTTTCTAAAAAATATCATGAATAGAGGGCGCTCTCTGGAAAAGATCACATAATATGCCTTTAATAAACACCTTTCTTTGTGTTCCCAAAACCCTAGCCTTGCCAGACAAATGGTCTCGAAAAAGTGAACTTTTTTTAGCTCCCCTGTTAGCGCAATCAGTTGGGTCTGCCTGCCATGCTGGTGGTCCCGGTTTGATCTCTGGGGCGGGCGAACAATGATCTTTCCCTCAACATTTGACCTGTGTTTCTCCCCTGATAGTTTAATTATCTAAAACTCGCTTAAGGCGCTGTCACACACTACCGATTTACCTTGCCCGGACTAAACCGGAGCACACAATTACAGCGGTGAGAAAATCGGGGTAGCTCCGTCGAGAAAGCACTTGAAAAAAGCTATACCGGAGCACACATTTGCACACATACTAGCACGGTAGCGCAACGGTATCACATCGCTAAGAATGGTATATAGTATATCGTCAGTCCACGGCAGGACCACAGTATCACATCGGTATCAGTATGTAGCCACCGAAAAGCCGCCAATCCATTACGAGGCGCTACAGGTGCTCTACCGACATTATCAAAGCCATACTGGTTGCACACTCCGGTATCGTAGTAACGGCAGACATTTTGTTGAGCATGTCCAGAACTATGTACTACCGTTCTTAGCGATGTGATACCAGTGTGCTACCATACTAGTACCGATCCCCGAAAATCGCCAAATTTGTGCTCCGGTATAGCTCCGTCGAGCCAAATCCGTTAGGTTTGACAGCGCCTTTAGGGAGTTAGGGTTAATAATAACTTACCTGAGATGAGTTTCAAAATTATTGCAGTATTTTCTTAGCCATCCATTGACCCTTATAATTGGAATACAAGTATTATCGAGTTACCAACAAATTAGGCAGCATAAATCTTGCGGAGGAAATTGAGTTTAGACATCTACAATTAACCTAGTTTATCATCAGTTTGTGACTTGCTCTAATAAGCGGTGAATTGAATTAAGCCACATCATTATATAAAGTATATGTCACATTTTTATATAAAGTATATGTCACATTTTGGAATTTTGAAAATGAAAATTAGCATTATATGTGGAATGTGAATGGTTTAATATCAAAATATAAAAGATGTTGTACTTGACAATGAAAGTTCCATCACATTTGTGATAATTTTCTTGCTATTGACATTTGAATGTATGAGGTTAAATGTATTCTTAGGGGGCGGTCATTTTCTTCGGTAGGGGTCCCAAAAATGTAGAATTTAGACGTACAGTTTCATCATTAAATCAATTGTTTACAATTGTTTACAAAATTGCTCAAGTGATTTGTTTTTTAGAAATAGCTTTTTCATCTTTAATCTTCGAGTCAATGATACCTTTTCATATCTCTCTAAATACCAGTTATTATAGGGCATAGCCAAAACGTATGTTCAATAGTTTCTTTCTCTAGGCATAAATGTCAATTGTCATTATCAATAATGTTTACAGTCTTTAGAAAAGAATTACTCGCAATAATACAATGTAGCAGCTCAATTTAGAAATATTTCATTTTTTCCTCAATCGTTACTTTGAAAGGAAGAGACCAAATATTACTCCAATTGATTTCATGTGGGAGTTTCAGTAGACGCTCGTTATATATCTGACTTGATGGTATTGTCAATTATTTCAGATTTCAGATACCACGGGTTGTTATAACCTACTAATATTCTGTTTTGTATTAATATCTTTAATTTTCCATTTAACGCTTGTTTCGCTCTACACTGATCGTCATTATTTTCAGTCCCCGGTAAAAGGAGCTTCTTGATCCACCCCATGTTAAATGAAATAGGTCAAAATCAATAATCGATCACCTAATGTTTATGAATCTACTATAACATTGTTGATCAACAATAAGGAGACATGGTGTATATGAAAGATCTTATTCAATTTCGGCTCACTTATTGTGATGATTGAAAGAACAAAACCAGGTCATAATATTAACCACTAATTTAATTGGTTCTTTTTTATCTTGCTGAAAGCTCTTAGGTAATAAATTGGTATTAAGACATTTCCTCTGAGTATTTGAGCGGAGATCCTATCTAGTATCTTCTCTTTTTGGCCAAGTTATTTTGGATTATTTAATCGTTGAAACCGGGTTACAATATCATTGGTTAATTGATTGATGTAATGGAAGGAATTAACTTGTAGTGTAAGGTGCTAGTGAGTCATGTCATCGTGGAGTTTAATTTATTACAGTTCTGACCAGTTTTTGGACCACAAATATATATCATATAGGTCTAATAATAAATCCTAAAAAGTAATCCTAAAGTGTTGAAATATTGTCAGACTGTTATATGCAGTTTTACTTTTTCATTGAGATTTTGACACGTTTTAGATTAGGGTTGTGGGCAGAACTAGGATAAGAGTCACCGTTTTTATTTAAAACCAAAGACTTTTTTAGAATATCAATGGTAATATCAGGAACTGTACCAGACCTAATTACTCATCTAGATTTGGATAGAAAACATGTAATCAATCTGAAGTTCTAACACAAGCTATAATTAAATATAATTTAAAAGCTGAATGCAAACTGATTATCCACAAAAATAGCCTGTGTAAGTAAATGTAATAAATATAAGAGGACCTGACGTTTCGATTCTAACAGAATCTTTTTCGAAGGTAAAATGACAGAATACAACATATACACAACATATATATGGCCATGCGTTTTGAACTCGCCACCCAAAAATGGTGGTGTTGTTACGGATTTTCAAATTGTGATCTGTTTAATTCATCATATCTCAGCAAAACAAAATGCTATAGTCATGTTTCTGGTCTCATTTAAAAGCTAATTAATACCACTAACAAACCTGTAAATATGAACAACATAGCTTCTCAATTAACAAAGTTATGGTTGATTGAAGTGCGAACAGTCGAGGTGGAGGAGGGGGGGGATGCGGAGGGGGGGATGCGGTACACACAAACTCTATGGGAACGCCGCGTTTCGCGTGTGCAAACTTGATTAGATTTACTACTACTTAAGTACTACAGGGGCTACAAACTTGGTTTTGGTCTTAATTTACAGCTAAACAATTCTGCTAATTGTTTTTAATCATTTTGAACTCTTTATGATCGGTTTAGTCTATAAAATACGAACTTTTACTTACGAAACTACCCGTTTTCATATTGAACACTGTATTAAGTAATGCGGATGTCTTTAAAATCTAAAAATTGCTGTAATATTTTAATTACTTATCCTATCATAGTCAAACTATACATTTTCTGAAAGGGAATTTGATGAGGAATCCAAATATGGACTTACTTTTTCAGTTAGGGTTAGGGCTAAAATGTTTCAGATCAAAATAGGTTGAATTGTAAAAAAAAATTAACATAATTTGGAACACCCTGTATTCTGAGATTAACAAGCAACTGTGATTTTTCTTTCTCCATGGTCAGTAGGCTTCACCCATCCTCTAACCAAATACATATTGTTTACTTTCAGTTTATAACTGTAAGTTAGTAATAAGCAATGCATTAAGTAACCCACTTTTTATCCGGAATTTATTTTTTCCACCCTGTATAATTTTAAGGTCACCCTGTATAATGAGTTGAAATGTGTATATTTAGATTGCTTATGCCTTCAGCTTTCCAAAAATGTATACCTTTGCTAGTTTAAGGTTGATAGTTGTGGAGATATTCTGATTTGAAACTCAATTGGTGTAAAAATTCATAATATTTGTGATGTAACGCTAAGGGTGGCGAGTTCATAACACATGGCCATATAGACAAGCTATAATGTGTTAGTAAACATGCAATGTCACCCTTTTGTTCAGTTCTTTCACTTGTCTCTAAACCTATGACATGTGTTTTCTATAAAGCGATGAAAAAACAACCCCTGTTCTACGGGCGAATGGACCACTCTGGTCTGGCGCTTTTTCGCGAACATTTGTGTGAATTTTCAACAATTTTCAAATTATTAGAAATATTCAAAACAATCCAGATTTTTTTTCAAATCAATTTTCTTTTCAAAAATGTTCAATAATTGTCAAAACATTTGTTATAAAAATTACCTAATTTAAAAAAAAGGTTCCGTCCGGCTTGTAGAACATGGTTGGGATTTGTCATCACCTTAAATGATATGTTATTTTATGACTTTGGACATGGTCCCTTTGTACTTCAGCAACACAAAAAAGTTGCGATTGTGACTTTGGTATTAAAATAATTAACTAATATACAATTGTTTTGGTCCCCTAATACCTTAATACAAGTTTAAGGATATATTACCACTTATAATGTATCCTCATCATAAAAGCTCGTCTCAAATATATTGCATACCATTATACAACAAAATATAGATGTTTTTAAAATTGTTAAAATGTTTTTATATACCTGTTTCATTTGCCACAGGGTCAATTTGTATTGAAAGACTCGCAACACCACTTTTTATTGAAATACTTCTATCTATATAATCTCTTGTTTTATCTCAAGTTCTCTCATTGCAATCAGGTCCATGTCCTGACTGCATTGTGCAACCAGAATGCAGCGTAGTGTTCCACATTTTGTTATACTGCCCTCAAATTACTCACTATAGCTTCAGGTGCATTTGGTGGGGGAAACTACTAGCTATAATTACACATTGCCTTTTTATGTGCAATAATTATTGTCTAGAATTACACTGAAATTCAGAACATCAAATCCTCCCAACATTTAAACATCACTTTCCAAATTCCAAGATGGGGAAGAAATTATTTGTGTAAAAGAGAAGAAAAAAGAACAGAAGAATAGGAAAAGGGTAAATAGCTTTTAAGGAAGTCAAAAGAGTCTTATACTAACAATGTGTTTCCATCATCTGATTTACTATTCAATCAAATTGCCCTTGTTTAAAGATCCTGTTTCATAAAATTTAAGATATAATAATAATAAATAAGCATTTATAATGCGCCATTTATCTAGAAACGAGTTAATCCAAGGCGCAATGAACAAACAAGAAAAACAATACAGTAAAGTAGAAATTACAGAAGAAAAAATGATCTGTCGTCCATAATTTTCGCCATTTTCAGTTACGTACTAAGTGTACGTAGCAGGGGGGAGGGAGTCGAAATATACCCCAACCGTACGTAACTTAAATGGCGATCTTGAGAGGCGGGACTTTTTTAAAGTACAAAATAAAAGAATATATCAATAATAAAAAGATAGGTAAATTCATAGATATTTTTTTTAAATAAAAATAGTAGGAGTAGAAAATAATTATACAGTATACATTACCCCCAAACACTTGCATGATACAAAGAAGAGGAAAAACGGGGCACCAAAAATAGCGGATGACTCCAAACCATGAAAGGTCATTTATTTCATACGAGATGTCAATGGACAATGGTGGATGGTACCACACATAAATATTTCACTTTGATGAAAATACATGTGATTTACGAATCTTTAACTAGCAGCGACATAGCCTACCGCATTCACAAACATGACCCTCCGGCATTGCCTGGAAAGCCTAACAATTATAGATTGGTTTATAGATTGGTTTATTGAAAAATACAAAATCGTGGCTTAAAAGCCAAATTGCATTGCACTTACAATATTATAAAAACATTTAAATACATTCAAAGAGATACATTAAAATATAAATATAAAATACAAAGACACATTTATATAAAACATGTGATACCAATAACACTCTCACGAGATGAACATACACATACCCTCAAACAGCCTTACCCACACGTACCCCACCCCCACACACCCCACACCAGACCCCTCCCACACACTTTCATAAATTTAACAATAAAAAGATCCTCTCACGAGATGAACATACACATACCCTCATACATCCTTACCCACACGCCCCCCCCCCCACACACACCCCCATACACACCCACACCAGACCTCTCCCACACACTTTCACAAATTTAACAATAACAAAATCCTCTCACGAGATGAACATACACATACCCTCAAACAGCCTTACCCACACGTACCCCCACACACCCCTCCCCCCCCCCCCCCCCACACGCACCCCCACTCACCAGACCTCTCCCACACACTTTCATAAATATAACAATAATAAGATACATTTATTTATTTATTGCACAAAAAATTCTAAAATTATTCATTGTTTAAAAGTCTGACATAATATGGTACCGGGCTGTTAAAAAATCTCTTTGTCCTGAAACGAGGCTGGGAAATTGCACTTGAATTACGTAGGTTAAAACTGTGACATTCATTTCTTCTGGGTGGTAAAAGATGTTCAGTCCTGACATTATGATCTAAACCTTTGGCAAACTTGAGAGAGTGATGTTCTCTTCTTTCCTCCAGACTATCAAGATCACACATGCTTAAGGCATCAGAATAAGAAAGATACTTGCGGCCTAAGATAGTTCTACAGGCCCGTTTTTGAATTCTTTCTATAGTCTTGGATTGTTTCTTGGTAATACTAGGATGCCATACAACGTCACAATATTCGATGACTGGTCTGAGGTAACTTTTGTACACGACAGTAAGCTCATCTTGATCAAAGCCAAACTTTTTTAGAGATCTTAACATGAACAAGCGCTTGTTGGCTTTGGAAAGCATGTCATCTATTTGAGCGTTCCACTTGAGATCATGTTGGATAAGTACACCAAGAATTTTAGCCTTTTCAACATACGGCAGTACCTCATTACCAATTCTCAAATCTAAATGACGCGGTGTGTCTTTACCAAACTTAACTTGCAATGCTTGACATTTGGCAGGGTTTAGATTCAGACAATTGGCATCTGACCATTTTTTAAAATCATTCAAATCCTCCTGAAGGTTGCCAAGTTCAGCAAAATTGCGGTTTTCAGCAAATGTCATATCATCAACATATTTCCAATAACTGGACCTAGCATCAACAGCAGCATCATTAATGACGATCTGAAAGCCAAGTGGACCTAGTTTGGTACCTTGAGGGACACCGCCATTAATACATACAAAATCAGAAAGGGTATTATTAAATTTGACACATTGCTGCCTGTTATGCAAAAAATCGCATACCCAGGGTATTATGGATCTGCGCACTCCCATGTCAATCATTTTGTCAATGAGAAGGGTGTGGTTTATCAGGTCGAATGCTTTAGAAAAATCAGTGAGAACAACTGTGCTAACATTGTGTTGTTGCTCAGCGCCCTGGTGAAGGAGATGAATAAGATTGACCAAATAATGACTAGTAGAAACACCCTTGACATTGCCAAACTGATTGACATCAATTAAACTTTGAACATCACGAAGGATCCAATGTGAAACAAAACCTTCGGCTATTTTAGCGAAAATGGAAGTTAAGGACACAGGTCTTAACTTGTCCTTATTCGGAGGCTTTGTTTTAGGGATCGGTACTACAATGCCCTCTTTCCACTGAGTTGGTACAATTCCTTCAATCAGAGAGCTATTCAGAATATCAGTTAATGGAATGCTAAGTTCGTAAGCAAATTCTTTAACGATTTGTGGTTTTATCCCATCGGGACCAGCAGCCTTGGAAGGATTCACCTTTTTGAGCTCAGCATAGACTTCCCAGGGATACAGATAAGGTGGCGCTGACTCGGCAGGTCTATATGCTGGGAGTTGGGATGTGTCGAGTGGTTCAATGTGCTCAGACACACCTGCAAACATGCTGTTAATATAGTTGGCTTTGCCTTTAACATCCTTATCCTCTACCCCAGGGATGTCCAGTTTAAGCTCAGATCTGCTATTATTTGTTACCATTTTAATTTGCTGGTGCCATTTCTTAGGTTCAACCTTTTGCAGATGTTTTATTCTATTAGCATGATATGTTGTTTTTGCTTTCTGAATTTCCCTTTGAACCTTATTACGCAATTTACGCCAATCGTGATTACCTTCAAAAAATGCTCTTTGTCGAGCACGGATCAAGTTTTTAACTCGAGTGGTGATCCACGGCCTATCGTTGTTATGAAGCCTTTTCTTTTTAATTGGAAAGCATGATTCAAAGGCAGTATCAAGAATGGCATACATAGCATCACATTTATTTTGAGTTCCCTGGGCACTGATCACTTCGTGCCAGTCCTGGTTTTGAATCCAGGTGCCAAAAGATCTTATACCATTGTCAGTGATTGGCCGACCAACAGAGATCATAACCGTGTTTCTTTTAACCCTGTTTTGTAATTTAGGTTTCCACAGTGCACACAGATGGTCGCTTTTACCAATTGATGGTAAAGGACATGGGTCACCATATTGATCTCTCAGTTTGCTGTTGGTTATCAGAAGATCCAAAATAGCGTTTTGACGTGTGTTGAAAGTAACCAATTGAAATAAATCATTTCCAGCGGTTATAGGGTAAATGTTCATCCGATTAAAATCACCTAATATTACTACTCCAATTTCTGGGTATTTGGCACGGAGAAAGTCAACACTACAAAGCAAATGATCGGCAAGAAGTTCTTGATGAGGGGAGTCGGTAGTGATATATACTGTACATACGGCTAGGGCAGAAACTCTGCGAGGAAGTCTGTTAGGTCGAATTTTAACCCATATGCACTCCAAAGGATCGGGCACCACAATGTCATTTATTTGAGTTGCTGGAATGTCATTTTTCACATACACAGCTACTCCACCTCCACCTTGATTCTTGCGGTCTTTGGAAAAAAGCGTGAAACCATTAATATCTAACTGATTTGTAGGGATATTGTCTCTAAACCAGGATTCGGTGATCACAGCTACATCAACTCGATTTTGTTCCAATATAACTGCAGCTTCATCAAATTTGTTTACAATTGACTGTGCATTAGTCATTAAGATTGTTGGGAGATTAGATCTGGTACAATTAGAATCAGTCGATGGTTGAACATTACATTTTTGAATGGAAGTCAGTGTTCTGTTACGTAATTCAATGGACAATCGTTTCGGATTAGTTCGGTCCACTGACTTGAGCTGAGCAACGGGTTGTTTACGTAGGGTGACTTGCACTGGTATAGACTTATGCATGTGTTTCCCTGCCCGTCGACCACGACTACGTTTGTGAATGCCAAGGTTCTTAATTGTAGAATAAACATTATCAGGAAGTCTTGATTTCTTGTTCAGCGAGTGCAGGAATCCACTGGAGTACCTAAACGAATTTTTGGTACTTTCAGATAACTGCAACGGACCAAGATGACGAGGCTTTTCAGTTGACGTGCCAAAGTCTTGATAAAGTCTAACCCCAATACACGGGTCGCCATTACGGCTATGTACAGTACTCACGTTCACTGAATGATTTTCAAAAAGTCCGCTAAAACTTCCATACAAATTCACATTCTTAGCAACCTCCTCGTTCCTCTGATGCAGCATATACTCAACAAATCTCTGGCACAAGATAAAAGAGACAGCTACAAGCACTCCGGCCACCAAACGAAAATAACACGGAGAGAACATTGTCGTGGGCGTCAGCTACATCAGCGCCATTTTTTTACATCAATATATCAATCACTATGCATTATCAAAATAAAAGAATATATCAATAATAAAAAGATAGGTAAATTCATAGATATTTTTTTTAAATAAAAATAGTAGGAGTAGAAAATAATTATACAGTATACATTCTAGAAAAGGTGTCGGTTGAGATTGGTACTGATTTGACAAGAGGAATCATGGAATTAATATGATGGTCAAAAGTACACAGATGGAATTTTTACGGAAGCTACGCGCAGCGCACATGTCTCCAAAATGCAATATTTTTGGGTGTAAGCTTGTTTAGAGCCAAAATGTACCTCAATCTTAGCAAAAATTAGGGGAATGTCAAAATTTTCGCGCTACGCAAAAATTTCTTTTGTCACAATAATCGTGTCGGTTCACTTTCATTTCTGCCTCCCCCCATATGAAATAACTAGCCACGCCACTGAAAACAATGTTTCATGTACACGAAGCAATATTGCTTCTGTGTTTTTAAAACAATCCATGGCTCAAGTTCCTAGTGTTGTTGTTTATCATTTCTGTATTTAAAAGTATCTAATACATGTGCCATTTGTTTCAAAATATTTTGATAATATTTGATAATTATTTATCATCAAAGAAAATTAGAATTTTTACCAAAGAACGGCAGAATCATCAAATCAACACCAGAGATATGACAATAAATATTGTGTACCGTACAGTTTCTAACGTTGTATACGGCAATTCGTCTTTAATACAATAGTTTTAATCAAACATGAGGGTATATCAAGCCATGAAAATTTCGCCATTTATTGCGTACGTAACTCGAGGGGGGTAAAAAGTTACGTACGCTCTGTACGTAAGTGAAAATGGCGATAATTTTGGACGACCCCTAACAATCTTGCGCTGAACAAATCATAAGATGAGCTATTCTTAATAATTTGATCTTCATGAAATATAACCCATGTCAAACATTAGACCTGTGTCCTAGATTGTAAAGCTCAGCATGGGAAGAATTCTTTAATATTCTCCTTAACAAGACTTAAGAAGAGTTTGAAAATCACTCCCTCTACTTTTACCCTTACAAATAATCTTAACACATGAAATAGGCCCTGAGAGTATTTCATTGTGACCTCCTTTTAAAACAAATGTTCTGATTGTGAAATCAGCGACTATTCAAGTATACATGTTCTCTTGCACTCCATGACACTAGTGCTGAAGAATTGGTGATAATTTTGGGATTTTATCACCTTCTTCATGGGTAGGAAATTATATTATTTGCTGTTTGACTAACTGGTTAAAATGTCACGCATACTCTACTTTATAGTGCTAACTGAATAAATGGATATTATCGTAAGGATATAACATAAAAAGGGGTGATGACACGATTTAAATTGAAATTTGGTACAGAAAAAATAATAAATAATATAAGAATGATTCATTATTATTTAAGAATGATTTATTATATAGACCTTTCCAAATTGAAGTTTTCCTAAAAGCAAAAAACAGGATAATTAAACTTAAAGTTTCAACAAATCATACAACAGGAACAAAAGTTGTAATCAATCACATTCATTGATTAATTTTGAGGATATTATTTGAGTTTGGGGTAATTGATTGGTTTTTTAGATTTAAATTATTCCCAAATTGTCAAAATATGACTATTTGCTGCTTGAATAAATAGTTTTTAACTATTATCACAGAAACATTATAGTAAAATTATCATTTACCAGGGGTTCTTTTGGTTTTTTATCTTTTTTCTTTTTCTTTTGCTCAAAACACACAAATCACAATAAAGTCACAAATCACAATAAAGTTACAATAATACATAAAACATGCAGTACACCACCTGGGTAACATAAATAAAGCACATCATTAAGTATAAAGTTATACAATTATTACTCTTCACAAAACTTTTCTAATTTTGTCCATTTATCAATGAATTTATACATTGTGTTGATGCTGCTAGAGATCTGGTTTTCAAGTTTATAATGGAATTCAATTAAATATTTTGTCTTGACATGAACCACTACAGCCACAGTCTTTCAGTAATATTTGTTAGCCAAAAGAAAATCACTCTCACAAAAAAACGACCACCCGATCAGTGTCCGAATTAATAACAGGGAATCTACATACACTGGTGCATGCAGAGTCAAAATTCTACATGCACAGCATCAAAGTTACATGCACCAAATTTCCTGGTGTACAAAATCATATAAATGATAAAGTAACAGTAAAACAACATAAAACTGCAGTATAATTTATGATTAGGCCTACTTACCCTGTCTTCTGTTATGATGCCCTTAGATTTGTCCTTCTTCTTCCACAATGAAAATAATGTATTTTTTTGCGCTGGAATTGTTTTTTTCGGAGGCATTGTTGCTGCCTATTATTTAGTTATTTCCTACAAAACTTTTAACAAATCAACAAATCGCACGTGTGATAGGGGTATCAATTATTGAGACCCCGCCTGACGTAATCATAATTAACGCTGATTTGTCTGTTCTGCACATGTGACCGGGACATGTGTTTACCCGACAGAATACGATCATGTTTCACGTACGAACAAAGTTTTACGAACGTAAATATAGGGGTTTTCCCAACTTCGCTGAGTATCGTGAGCTTCAGACTGTGAAGTTCGCGACTTTCGCGTTACTCAGTGGAAGCTAGGTCAACACGGGGAACAGCAGGGGATTTCCAATTTTTCGTAAGGATTTGCCGATCATTCCAACTCAATTGGATAGTTAATTATATTAATTTACTAAATTACTTTCAACTATTTGAATTTTGAATGGAATTTTTTCTTTTTCCTTCTTTTTTCCTTATGATATCCTGAATTATTATATGAGCAGTATCCAGATCTGCCGATCATTTACAGTGTTGCTTCTTGATTAAGCTTAGGCCTACATGCACAGTGTGCATGCAGCATAGAAAAGTTACATGCACTAGCAAAAAACTACATGCACCGGTGCATGCGTGCACCCGACTATTTCGAAACCTGCACCCGATCTGACCTCAAAATGTGTGGCACTTGAGGGCAACGCAACAGTTCGTTTTGTCTTATGGGAGAGTTCTAATATATTGTTTACCTCATGTTTTGAAAGCTGACAAATACTCTTTATTCTCATTTCCAGGTTTTGTGGCGGATATGCTGGATGTGGAAACTGACCAAACTGAAGATGAAATTCACATGATAAAAGAAATGCTACAAACTATGGATAGTGGCAATATGGTGGCCCCTATTCTTGACAGACCTACTCATACTGGTAAGAAATGCTACAAACTATGGATTATGACAATATATGGTGGCCCCTATTATCTTGACAGACCTGCTCATACTGGTAAGAAATGCTACAAACTATGGATAGTGGCAATATGGTGGCCCCTGTTCTTGACAGACCTACTCATATAGAAATGCTCCAAACTATGGATAATGGCAATATGGTGGCTCCTATATTCTTGACAGACCTACTCATACTGGTAAAACATTGATACTGTCTCCCTGAAAATGAAACAGGATAGAGTGAATTTAGTTTGGTTAGTTAAATGAGTGTTACATGTGGAAATGAATATGGATACAGGTCTGTTTTAGAATTGCAGGTTTTACCACATTTTATACAGAAATAGTTTTTTAAAAAACACTAGAACCATGAAGAAATACTTGAAGCCTGCGATATGAGTGTAAGTATACCAAGTTAAGATTTCACACCAGTAAATGGGTTCACTATGCCATGTATACCTTTACATAGGGTGTTACAAAACATTGGTTTTCTCGCTAATAAAGCAAATGTATTTTTCCACTTTTACATTTTTCTTCAAGTTCATGATATTTGTGATCATTGAAGCACAACATTTATATAAGGTAACCCTGAAAGTTCTGAGAAATAAGCCCTCGAAATTGGACAGCTGGTGTATTTCTAGTAGTTCGAAAATCAGGATTATTTTGGGTCAATAAGTACCTTTCCTGATTACTTATGATTAGTTTTGGATCACAGGATGCTAAAATAGAGAGAAAGTGCGATTGTCATTGGCAAAGACTACAATCATTTACCGTTGTAAAATCTTAAGGTTTTTAGAGGTTTCTGTGCATGTAACACTTGCAAGTCTGGATTCCTGCCTCTGAGATTTCATCAACAATATCATCTGTAAAATTGCTTCGTAAGGCAATGGCTGTGTTGATGAAGCCTCTGTTTTAACAGCAAGTTCAGGCAGTCGGCAGTGAAAGAGCATGAACTGGCACTAATACACTCACAACAGTTAGCAAGATATTGCACATGGCGTGGGATGTAAAGTTGCTTAACCCTAGTTATCAGGGGAGAAAAACTGGTAACATTTGAGGGGGAAATCAGTCTCTGCATGCGCCGGGGATCAAATGTGTGGAAGTATGAGGCTCTTTCGACTGAGCTTTACGGGTCAAAAGATGAACGCATGGCGGAGCGTGGTACGAGATTGACCGGGCGATTGCGCGCAGTACAGAATTGTAGCAGTGTCAGGTTTTGTAGTGTCTAGGAGCTCTTGGTTAATCTAGGAGGCAGTGAGTGTTATAAGACTGTAGCTTCTGCTAACTATTGCCTGCAGAACAGGCTGGTGATGTTGAGCTACCAGGGAGTATAAGCTTTGTATCTGATGACTGGGTGTTGTTAGGATGGACTATGAAATAGTAGATGAATGGCATTCTCAGCTAAATGAAGCATGCTCCATAATGTTACAAATTTGTGATTAAGAAGCAGTAGATATGCTTTCTGCCTCCCATCTATTTGCATCCAAATGAAGAAGGCCAAGTTTCTGTCTAACATTGAGTTGCATTGAGTGAAATCTTGAAAGGAAGAAAGGATGAAACAAGTTTATTTATTTTCTCTGATCTTGACAAATAAACTGAATATTTTATCTGAATTATGATAATCAGAGGATCGTCAGCAGATATCTTCAACAACAAATGTGTATTGATTGCTGCTGTTCCAAGATTAGACCCTGAATAACCCCTGGGAAAATGGGGACTAACCATGCATGCAAAGCGCAATAAATATCAATTGCCATAAGACTGACCACCATAATTTTTGGTCTATTTTAGTTCGTTGGATACTTGTGCCACATTAATGTTTCCCCTTGCTTTCCTCGGCATCAATCACATAAAATTAAGTGCTATTTTAGGTCCAAGGATATTGTAATTTAGCTAGACCATATGATCCTAGTTAAGTTACTGACAGAAGTGACTTGGTATTCTGTTGAATGAAGTGCCTTACAAATACTTTAATGACCCTTGTCGATATAGTTCACATAAAGTTCACGTAATTAATGGCCCTATTGATGACCAAATGTAAAACTGCAAATTCATTCAAATCAAAGGCTCAGGCGTTTGACTGTGTGTGTGGAGACCTTGAGCCTAGCAAGACACTGCTTGCAGGTTTTCTTTGTTCCATGTTAAGATGTCAAGAGGATGTTTTATTGTAGTCTCTTACGTGATCATTGTGAAGGTTAATAGTTTGCTGATTTGTACTGATCTATTTTGTTGACTTGTCAATGGCAAATTAACGTAAAATAGGAAATTGTATTTGCACGTTTTCTAGAAGTCTTCAGGAGTAGAGGCTTCACAGGGATTGAAGACCCCTCGTTTTAGATCATGGTAGTGGTGCCCCATTTTTAATCTAGATAGACTTTCTGGTTAGCCTTAAGTTCATGACATACTCCATAATCGCGTGACGCGATTTGTCGCTTACGCTCCTTATAAAGAGTGCTATTTACCAAATAAGGAGCATAAGCGACAAATCGCGCCACGCGATTATGGAGTATGTCATGAGCTTCACAGTCTTTCTCTCTCCTAAATGGCTGCATTTTCCCAGTCGTTTATATGATTAGCCCATGCCACATGATCTATGATAGCGGATTTATTCAGTTTTGCTTCTGATTCTTGTTCTTTAACATAACATAACATAACATAACAATGAGCATTTATATAGCTCTCTTACACATTATACAATTGTACCACCAGCACTAAACAAAATAAAAACATAACTGTAAACCAGTGTTAAACATCACTTGCACTATGATGTTGGAATAAATAAGTTTTTAACATCTTCTTAAATTGAGTAGGTGATAGGCATGCCTGATGTGACGTGGAAAATTGTTTCACCAAAATGGACCGAAGGCATCAAATCCTTTCTTGGCGGTATTGAAACAAGTTTTAGGTTTAGTGAGAATCTGAGAGTCAGAGGCAGAACGAAGTGTGAATATGCATATTTTACATTGCTCTTGCCTTGTCTGTTATAGTCGATTCGCAGACATTGGCCGATTTGAGCGATTTACCATTTCAGTAAAGAGGTAACAGAAGCAAAAGAGGGGAGGCACTCGAATTCAATCGTAATTATGCAAGGTTAATACCGTGTCTTTATGTGCATGTACTACTGTGATGTAGTCACCACTATGTACCTAGTGACAGGGAACTTGCGGATGGATTATCGGCATAACGATAAAGAAATATATTGTTATTCAGATAAATTGATCAAGGTATTCAGGTGGTCTCATAGCCAGATATACTTAAAGTAACGTTTATAATCCGTATCTTGGTTGATATAACTGTTTTTCCATTTAATTAGGACAAATGGTTTTGTACCTAAGTATATATAAAAAATGATTATTGAATTATCTTCTGGTTTTTTCTCGCAAATAAATACGTAGAACTGTTATTTTCATTTTAATGTTTCCTTTATTCCACGTGCATAATAAAAACAGAAAATAATAAAAAGTATCCACTAAATTATGAATAGGTAAAATGACATACATAATATTTTTCTTTCGAAACCTGTATACGGTCGATGATGGTCGATTTGTTTTTATTGTGGTAACCGCTTCCAAAGGGATAACACATTTGAAGCTGCTGGATTAAAAGTTTTTGGTTGTCGTGATTTTAAGCTATATGATCAGCCCTATTCATAAAGCCACACTATCATGAATAGCATTTGATTATGGAGCGCAAATAATCATGATAATAACATCTATAAAAGTACCGCTGTTTCATCATTGGTCAAAATGGGTTCCTCTAACGCCCAATGGACGAGGTCCAAAATCGATACCGATGCGCCAGAGTATATGAATCTACTATAATATGGTCTTCAATATATATCTGAACATTCCTGTACTATAGAATAGGAATGTTAAGGCAACTATCACTATTATCTTGGGGATACTGACACATGATTGTATACATCTTGAGCCTGTATCTGCTCATAAACCCCATCTAGAGCTCTGATTTTTTAAGGCAATATCTATTCTTAAGCCCCAAAACAAAAAATCACTGTGAGGCCCTACTTTTGAAACCAGATAGCACACCTGTACCAAAAAAGTAGTGTCTCCCCCATCCATCGTCATATGGTCTCCTCTTGACCAATATTGTCTGCTCTTGGCAAATCCTTAACCCTAACTCACCGCGCATGTTTTTGACAATTAAACTATCAGGGGAGAAAAACAGGCCAGATTTTTTTGGGGAAAATCACTCTCCGCCAGCGCCATGGATCTAACCCGTGCCATCGGTAAGTCGGACACCTAACAGAAAATAGTTAACTTTTTCTAGACCATTTGATAGCCCGCCAGATTGTGGCACGAGATAGACCCGTCAAGCACATGCTACCAGCAGCTATCATTGAAGTGATTTGTTGTGCCCGGGAAGGTTAGGGTTAAGGACCAAACACGAGATAGACCCATCAAGCACATGCTACCAGCAGCTAGCAGTGTAGTGATTTGTAGTGCCCAAGAAAGTTTAGGGTTAAGGACCAAACACGAGATAGACCCATCAAGCACATGCTACCAGCAGCTGGCAGTGTAGTGATTTGTAGTGCCCAGGCAAGTTAGGGTTAAGGACCAAACACGAGATAGACCCGTCAAGCACATGCTACCAGCAGCTAACAGTGTAGTGATTGGTAGTGCCCAGGAAGGTTAGGGTTAAGGACCAAACACGAGATAGACCCATCAAGCACATGCTACCAGCAGCTAGCAGTGTAGTGATTTGTAGTGCCCAGGAAAGTTAGGGTTAAGGACCAAACACGAGATAGACCTATCAAGCACATGCTACCAGCAGCTAGCAGTGTAGTGATTTGTAGTGCCCAGGAAAGTTAGGGTTAAGGACCAAACACGAGATAGACCCATCAAGCACATGCTACCAGCAGCTAGCAGTGTAGTGATTTGTAGTGCCCAGGAAAGTTAGGGTTAATGAAGTATGAGTTAGCATATAGCAATGCAGATGATCTGTAAATGGTATGACCATGACATGTGTTTTCACTTCATATTAAAGGTCTACAACTGGTTTGCGAAACAAATTTGTTCCAGATATCAATAATGTCACTCTAACCGATCCAGAAGTCAATAAAAAGTACACATTTTTAGAGTGTAATATAGTGACGCCTAGTGCCAAGCCATAGAGGTTGTAAAGTAGTCTGTATAGGATCTATATGATACGTTGCATCATGTGAAATATTAGGCTATTATTAACAACATATGATTTGAGAAAGTTAACAGATGTATGGTCATCTTGTAATCATCAGTAATAAATAATAGCATTTAGTCTAAGAGGAGAATATAGTCACACTAAGTGAACTCTGTTCTTCATTGTATGAACATAAAATGGGATTTTACCTAGCCATACACCATTTACCAGGGTCTGAATTTGGTTTAGACACTCACTTGTTTCATGCTAGGGTAACAAGTCCTGACATTTTGTTAGATTTAGATTCTAGGGTTAGGGTTAGTTTTAGGGTTGCTTGAGCTGTTTGGAGTATAAGCCTACAGGGATGACAAACTTTAATGCACACTTCAGTATTGACACTTAAATGAATCCAACTGGAAAGACACCAGGGAAAGGTTGCAAGATTGTAATATTTTTTTCTGTCATTTCTGGATAACCATCTAGCTTGTGGAACCCTATAGGCTTAGGCTCTCTCCACCAATTATGAGAGATGTGATATTCTTTGAGGATATTGGTTCAACTAAATTAACTCACAGGTTGCAATATTTAATATTTGTGTTCTGTCGCGGCAAAAGGGTGCCGTTATCGGCAAAATGCATTTTCAGATATAGGTGGAATTAGGCATGGAAAACTAGTGTCTAACCGATCGGCGATCGGTCGATCATTGATCATTTCCTCTTTGATCGGCCGATCCGATCCGATCACCGATTAAATGCGCAAGTGAACTACAATGCCTAAATAACAGTACATTTCCCTCGTGTGTGTTGCCGTACATAGTGTAAATATAGTAGCATTTGTGTACTAGCAAAGCAGATTATAACGAGTGAAAAACAAGATCAAATTTTTTAAATAAAAATATAATTATTTACTCTTTTTATTTATCATGTTTACCTGGTCCATGTCTCTAAGAACACCTGTCAATCAAGTGTCAAGTCATTGTTTACATTTTACAAACGTTGCGATTGCCAGCGGCTTGCCCAGTACGACCGACCATGTGCGATGTGTGTTGAAGCTTTGCACACGACACGCTGGGTATTCCCACAATTCTTTCTTTGTTGCAAAAATACATCATAATTCATAAACACAGATACCTGATAGTAAATTAATGTATTTGAGATTTTCAATATATTTAATTCTATCCATAAACCCGAAGTTTAAACTTAGTTTAGTGAATCTTTTAGTATATAGAAGTGAAACGTAGCCTAGCCAATGACAAGCCTTGTTTGATAACGTCTTTGGCGGGCCATGACATGAGTATTTCCCGTAAATAAAAACGAAAACAAAACATTGAACAGACATTCACTGAATCCCGCCGATCGAACTAATCTGAAAACAGGCGAGTTTGAAAGGATTTGTACTCTTATAGGCTTCGCTAAATTCACCTGGTTAAACTAACTAACTAGTATATGTTATGTGAAGAAATAAGATGGTGAGTTTGAGAGGAATTTTAACGGAGAAAAGACAACATGATAAGCTTTAAATTGGGTTTTCATACTAGTGATTGATCGGTTCATCAGATCGGTAGATGAAGGAATTTTGCCGATCACCGATCAGATCCCGATCAGACTTATATCGGGCCGATTGGGAAACTCCCGATCTGATCGGTTAGACACTATGGAAAACATAAGTAAATAAATACAGTTTTACAGTAATTTTTCTTCATCAAAGCAGAATCCACTCTACCACAATGGTGTCATTTTGAAGCATTCAAAAAGTCCCTTTCGTTGGTATTAAGATGTCAACTTTTTATTTGATAGACAACTGCACCCTTTTGCTGCGACTGTACACATTTGTGATGTGATCAAGCAAAATCACACGAAGTCGGAAATATCAAATGTTTAGTTCTCTACTTGATTGTATAGGTTTGCATAGCTACATTTTACAGAAATCCTCATCACAAATATTTCCATCCTGTTTGGTTATATCTCAAAATCAATATTTCTGGCTTCCGACTGATTGTGCTTGATCACATCACATTTGTGGTTAAAAAACCTTAAACCGGGGTTAGGGTTTTGGTACTAAAAAATAATAACCCTAACCCCCCACCCCACCAACCCCCTGAGTACTACAAAATACTACTTATGAGCCTATCTCCGAAATCCTGTGCGGACGATTTTCGATGACGTAATCAACCGAGCCTATCTTGTGAGTGCGGTATAGTAGCTGAGGGCCGTGGCGTAGTGGATGGGACGACTGGCTGTTGTCCGGAGGATCCCCGGATCAATTCCCAGCCTGCGATTCAGTTGGTGTTTTCTCTTCGAAAATTGTGATCCCGGTTAAAAAAGATTAAACCGGGGTTAGGGTTATAATAGAACTGTCCTGAAAAATGGTTGTAATATGGATCTCTGGATGTGCAGATAACCTCCTAAATTGACAAGAGTATCTCTAACCTATACAAGTTTAATTCCGCATCTGCTTGCGATTTATAGATTTATATAGCTTCAAAACTATAATTAATTTTCTACTTAGATCAGGACCAATAAACATAATTATATGGCTTCATAATCATAATAGTGCCGTGCGCCTGCTTCTTAGAGATACCTGAAGGATGCATGCAAAGAGTGAAATAGTAACATAGACCTTAATAAATGGGTAGATAACCCAACAAATTGGACTATAACATATGAACAGGTGCGATTCCACATCTGTTGTACAGGACCAATAAATGGATTTATGTATCATCAAAATATTGCTATTCAGGACCAATAAACAAATTAATGTATCATCATAACCATAATGTACTCTACACCATCTTCCATCTACATGTCTGAAGGATACGCCAACAAGAGTTTTATCAGACAATTAGAGGAAAGTGAAGTGTTGAATTACATGTCATTTTCCATATTATTGGTCCTGTGAGACCGCTAAATTCCGTATTGTGGCTTCCGTATTAGGTTGGATGACGTGATTTACATACTGTTAATTTAAATTGCAAGCCATAAAGCTATATAAATATACATTAAAATTGTTATATGGAGGACATTAAAATTATTAAGAGGACAAATCGTCACATAAGCACATGCTTATGCTCAATTACTGCACGATTTAGGGACCCATGAAAGTGTAAGGAAACCGAATCCTTACATCCTTACACCCGGAAGCCCTCTATTGGTGTAATAACAAACTGCCAGATCTACCCCACTGCTACAATGGCTTGAGAAAAAAAACTTGTAATGAAAATGTAAGATTTTGAAATCCTTACATGTGAAAAAAGTTGTGTAATGAAAATGAATTTGAAATCCTTACATCGAGAAGAAAAAAAACTTGTAATGAAAATGTAAGATTTTGAAATCCTTACATCGAAAAAATTCGTGTAATGAAACTGAATTTGAAATCCTTACATCGAAAAAAAGCTTGTAATGAAAATGTAAGATTTTGAAATCCTTACATGTGAAAAAAGACGGTGTAATGAAAATGATTTTGAAATCCTTACATTTGAAAAAAGTTGTGTAATGAAACTGAATTTGAAATCCTTACATCGAAAAAAATCTTGTAATGAAAATGTAAGATTTTGAAATCCTTACATGTGAACAAAATTCGGTGTAATGAAAATGAATTTGAAATCCTTACATCGAAAAAAAACTTGTAATGAAAATGTAAGATTTTGAAATCCTTACATGTGAAAAAAGACGGTGTAATGAAAATGAATTTGAAATCATTACATCGAAAAAAAACTTGTAATGAAAATGTAAGATTTTGAAATCCTTACATGTAAAAAAAGTCGGTGTAATGAAAATGAATTTGAAATCCTTACATCGCAAAAAAAACTTGTAATGAAAATGTAAGATTTTGAAATCCTTACATTTGAAAAAAGTTGTGTAATGAAACTGAATTTGAAATCCTTACATCGAAAAAAAGCTTGTAATGAAAATGTAAGATTTTGAAATCCTTACATGTGAAAAAAAATCGGTGTAATGAAAATGAATTTGAAATCCTTACATCGAAAAAAAACTTGTAATGAAAATGTAAGATTTTGAAATTCTTACATGTGAAAAAAGACGGTGTAATGAAAATGAATTTGAAATCATTACATCGAAAAAAAACTTGTAATGAAAATGTAAGATTTTGAAATCCTTACATGTAAAAAAGTCGGTGTAATGAAAATGAATTTGAAATCCTTACATGTAAAAAAAGTCGGTGTAATGAAAATGAATTTGAAATCCTTACATCGAAAAAAAAACTTGTAATGAAAATGTAAGATTTTGAAATCCTTACATGTGAACAAAATTCGGTGTAATGAAAATGAATTTGAAATCCTTACATCGAAAAAAAACTTGTAATGAAAATGTAAGATTTTGAAATTCTTACATGTGAAAAAAGACGGTGTAATGAAAATGAATTTGAAATCCTTACATCGAAAAAAAACTTGTAATGAAAATGTAAGATTTTGAAATTCTTACATGTGAAAAAAGACGGTGTACTGAAAATGAATTTGAAATCATTACATCGAAAAAAAACTTGTAATGAAAATGTAAGATTTTGAAATCCTTACATGTAAAAAAGTCGGTGTAATGAAAATGAATTTGAAATCCTTACATGTAAAAAAAGTCGGTGTAATGAAAATGAATTTGAAATCCTTACATCGAAAAAAAAACTTGTAATGAAAATGTAAGATTTTGAAATCCTTACATGTGAACAAAATTCGGTGTAATGAAAATGAATTTGAAATCCTTACATCGAAAAAAAACTTGTAATGAAAATGTAAGATTTTGAAATCCTTACATGTGAAAAAAGACGGTGTAATGAAAATGAATTTGAAATCATTACATCGAAAAAAAACTTGTAATGAAAATGTAAGATTTTGAAATCCTTACATGTAAAAAAAGTCGGTGTAATGAAAATGAATTTGAAATCCTTACATCGCAAAAAAACTTGTAATGAAAATGTAAGATTTTGAAATCCTTACATTTGAAAAAAGTTGTGTAATGAAACTGAATTTGAAATCCTTACATCGAAAAAAAACTTGTAATGAAAATGTAAGATTTTGAAATCCTTACATGTGAAAAAAAATCGGTGTAATGAAAATGAATTTGAAATCCTTACATCGAAAAAAAACTTGTAATGAAAATGTAAGATTTTGAAATTCTTACATGTGAAAAAAGACGGTGTAATGAAAATGAATTTGAAATCATTACATCGAAAAAAAACTTGTAATGAAAATGTAAGATTTTGAAATCCTTACATGTAAAAAAGTCGGTGTAATGAAAATGAATTTGAAATCCTTACATGTAAAAAAAGTCGGTGTAATGAAAATGAATTTGAAATCCTTACATCGAAAAAAAAACTTGTAATGAAAATGTAAGATTTTGAAATCCTTACATTAGAAAAAAGTTGTGTAATGAAACTGAATTTGAAATCCTTACATCGAAAAAAAAAGCTTGTAATGAAAATGTAAGATTTTGAAATCCTTACATGTGAACAAAGTCGGTGTAATGAAAATGAATTTGAAATCCTTACATCGAAAAAAGCTTGTAATGAAAATGTAAGATTTTGAAATCCTTACATGTGAAAAAAGACGGTGTAATGAAAATGATTTTGAAATCCTTACATTTGAAAAAAGTTGTGTAATGAAACTGAATTTGAAATCCTTACATCGAAAAAAAACTTGTAATGAAAATGTAAGATTTTGAAATCCTTACATGTGAACAAAGTCGGTGTAATGAAAATGAATTTGAAATCCTTACATCGAAAAAAAGCTTGTAATGAAAATGTAAGATTTTGAAATCCTTACATGTGAAAAAAGACGGTGTAATGAAAATGATTTTGAAATCCTTACATTTGAAAAAAGTTGTGTAATGAAACTGAATTTGAAATCCTTACATCGAAAAAAAACTTGTAATGAAAATGTAAGATTTTGAAATCCTTACATGTGAAAAAAGACGGTGTAATGAAAATGATTTTGAAATCCTTACATTTGAAAAAAGTTGTGTAATGAAACTGAATTTGAATTCCTTACATCGAAAAAAAACTTGTAATGAAAATGTAAGATTTTGAAATCCTTACATGTGAACAAAATTCGGTGTAATGAAAATGAATTTGAAATCCTTACATCGAAAAAAAACTTGTAATGAAAATGTAAGATTTTGAAATCCTTACATGTGAACAAAGTCGGTGTAATGAAAATGAATTTGAAATCCTTACATCGAAAAAAGCTTGTAATGAAAATGTAAGATTTTGAAATCCTTACATGTGAAAAAAGACGGTGTAATGAAAATGATTTTGAAATCCTTACATTTGAAAAAAGTTGTGTAATGAAACTGAATTTGAAATCCTTACATCGAAAAAAAACTTGTAATGAAAATGTAAGATTTTGAAATCCTTACATGTGAACAAAGTCGGTGTAATGAAAATGAATTTGAAATCCTTACATCGAAAAAAAGCTTGTAATGAAAATGTAAGATTTTGAAATCCTTACATGTGAAAAAAGACGGTGTAATGAAAATGATTTTGAAATCCTTACATTTGAAAAAAGTTGTGTAATGAAACTGAATTTGAAATCCTTACATCGAAAAAAAACTTGTAATGAAAATGTAAGATTTTGAAATCCTTACATGTGAAAAAAGACGGTGTAATGAAAATGATTTTGAAATCCTTACATTTGAAAAAAGTTGTGTAATGAAACTGAATTTGAAATCCTTACATCGAAAAAAAACTTGTAATGAAAATGTAAGATTTTGAAATCCTTACATGTGAACAAAATTCGGTGTAATGAAAATGAATTTGAAATCCTTACATCGAAAAAAAACTTGTAATGAAAATGTAAGATTTTGAAATCCTTACATGTGAAAAAAGACGGTGTAATGAAAATGAATTTGAAATCATTACATCGAGAAAAAAACTTGTAATGAAAATGTAAGATTTTGAAATCCTTACATGTAAAAAAAGTCGGTGTAATGAAAATGAATTTGAAATCCTTACATCGCAAAAAAAACTTGTAATGAAAATGTAAGATTTTGAAATCCTTACATTTGAAAAAAGTTGTGTAATGAAACTGAATTTGAAATCCTTACATCGAAAAAAAAACTTGTAATGAAAATGTAAGATTTTGAAATCCTTACATGTAAAAAAGTCGGTGTAATGAAAATGAATTTGAAATCCTTACATGTAAACAAAGTCGGTGTAATGAAAATGAATTTGAAATCCTTACATCGAAAAAAAACTTGTAATGAAAATGTAAGATTTTGAAATCCTTACATTAGAAAAAAGTTGTGTAATGAAACTGAATTTGAAATCCTTACATCGAAAAAAAAGCTTGTAATGAAAATGTAAGATTTTGAAATCCTTACATGTGAAAAAAAATCGGTGTAATGAAAATGAATTTGAAATCCTTACATCGAAAAAAAACTTGTAATGAAAATGTAAGATTTTGAAATTCTTACATGTGAAAAAAGACGGTGTAATGAAAATGAATTTGAAATCATTACATCGAAAAAAAACTTGTAATGAAAATGTAAGATTTTGAAATCCTTACATGTAAAAAAGTCGGTGTAATGAAAATGAATTTGAAATCATTACATGTAAAAAAAGTCGGTGTAATGAAAATGAATTTGAAATCCTTACATCGAAAAAAAAACTTGTAATGAAAATGTAAGATTTTGAAATCCTTACATTAGAAAAAAGTTGTGTAATGAAACTGAATTTGAAATCCTTACATCGAAAAAAAAAGCTTGTAATGAAAATGTAAGATTTTGAAATCCTTACATGTGAAAAGAATTCGGTGTAATGAAACTGAATTTGAAATCCTTACATCGAAAAAAAACTTGTAATGAAAATGTAAGATTTTGAAATCCTTACATGTGAAAAAAGACGATGTAATGAAAATGAATTTGAAATCATTACATCGAAAAAAAACTTGTAATGAAAATGTAAGATTTTGAAATCCTTACACGTGAAAAAAGACGGTGTAATGAAAATGAATTTGAAATCATTACATCGAGAAAAAAACTTGTAATGAAAATGTAAGATTTTGAAATCCTTACATGTAAAAAAAGTCGGTGTAATGAAAATGAATTTGAAATCCTTACATCGCAAAAAAAACTTGTAATGAAAATGTAAGATTTTGAAATCCTTACATTTGAAAAAAGTTGTGTAATGAAACTGAATTTGAAATCCTTACATCGAAAAAAAAACTTGTAATGAAAATGTAAGATTTTGAAATCCTTACATGTAAAAAAGTCGGTGTAATGAAAATGAATTTGAAATCCTTACATGTAAACAAAGTCGGTGTAATGAAAATGAATTTGAAATCCTTACATCGAAAAAAAACTTGTAATGAAAATGTAAGATTTTGAAATCCTTACATGTGAACAAAGTCGGTGTAATGAAAATGAATTTGAAATCCTTACATCGAAAAAAAGCTTGTAATGAAAATGTAAGATTTTGAAATCCTTACATGTGAAAAAAGACGGTGTAATGAAAATGATTTTGAAATCCTTACATTTGAAAAAAGTTGTGTAATGAAACTGAATTTGAAATCCTTACATCGAAAAAAAACTTGTAATGAAAATGTAAGATTTTGAAATCCTTACATGTGAAAAAAGACGGTGTAATGAAAATGATTTTGAAATCCTTACATTTGAAAAAAGTTGTGTAATGAAACTGAATTTGAAATCCTTACATCGAAAAAAAACTTGTAATGAAAATGTAAGATTTTGAAATCCTTACATGTGAAAAAAGACGGTGTAATGAAAATGAATTTGAAATCATTACATCGAGAAAAAAACTTGTAATGAAAATGTAAGATTTTGAAATCCTTACATGTAAAAAAAGTCGGTGTAATGAAAATGAATTTGAAATCCTTACATCGCAAAAAAAACTTGTAATGAAAATGTAAGATTTTGAAATCCTTACATTTGAAAAAAGTTGTGTAATGAAACTGAATTTGAAATCCTTACATCGAAAAAAAAACTTGTAATGAAAATGTAAGATTTTGAAATCCTTACATGTAAAAAAGTCGGTGTAATGAAAATGAATTTGAAATCCTTACATGTAAACAAAGTCGGTGTAATGAAAATGAATTTGAAATCCTTACATCGAAAAAAAACTTGTAATGAAAATGTAAGATTTTGAAATCCTTACATTAGAAAAAAGTTGTGTAATGAAACTGAATTTGAAATCCTTACATCGAAAAAAAAAGCTTGTAATGAAAATGTAAGATTTTGAAATCCTTACATGTGAAAAAAGACGGTGTAATGAAAATGATTTTGAAATCCTTACATTTGAAAAAAGTTGTGTAATGAAACTGAATTTGAAATCCTTACATCGAAAAAAAACTTGTAATGAAAATGTAAGATTTTGAAATCCTTACATGTGAACAAAATTCGGTGTAATGAAAATGAATTTGAAATCCTTACATCGAAAAAAAACTTGTAATGAAAATGTAAGATTTTGAAATCCTTACATGTGAAAAAAGACGGTGTAATGAAAATGAATTTGAAATCATTACATCGAGAAAAAAACTTGTAATGAAAATGTAAGATTTTGAAATCCTTACATGTAAAAAAAGTCGGTGTAATGAAAATGAATTTGAAATCCTTACATCGCAAAAAAAACTTGTAATGAAAATGTAAGATTTTGAAATCCTTACATTTGAAAAAAGTTGTGTAATGAAACTGAATTTGAAATCCTTACATCGAAAAAAAAACTTGTAATGAAAATGTAAGATTTTGAAATCCTTACATGTAAAAAAGTCGGTGTAATGAAAATGAATTTGAAATCCTTACATGTAAACAAAGTCGGTGTAATGAAAATGAATTTGAAATCCTTACATCGAAAAAAAACTTGTAATGAAAATGTAAGATTTTGAAATCCTTACATTAGAAAAAAGTTGTGTAATGAAACTGAATTTGAAATCCTTACATCGAAAAAAAAAGCTTGTAATGAAAATGTAAGATTTTGAAATCCTTACATGTGAAAAAAAATCGGTGTAATGAAAATGAATTTGAAATCCTTACATCGAAAAAAAACTTGTAATGAAAATGTAAGATTTTGAAATTCTTACATGTGAAAAAAGACGGTGTAATGAAAATGAATTTGAAATCATTACATCGAAAAAAAACTTGTAATGAAAATGTAAGATTTTGAAATCCTTACATGTAAAAAAGTCGGTGTAATGAAAATGAATTTGAAATCATTACATGTAAAAAAAGTCGGTGTAATGAAAATGAATTTGAAATCCTTACATCGAAAAAAAAACTTGTAATGAAAATGTAAGATTTTGAAATCCTTACATTAGAAAAAAGTTGTGTAATGAAACTGAATTTGAAATCCTTACATCGAAAAAAAAAGCTTGTAATGAAAATGTAAGATTTTGAAATCCTTACATGTGAAAAGAATTCGGTGTAATGAAACTGAATTTGAAATCCTTACATCGAAAAAAAACTTGTAATGAAAATGTAAGATTTTGAAATCCTTACATGTGAAAAAAGACGATGTAATGAAAATGAATTTGAAATCATTACATCGAAAAAAAACTTGTAATGAAAATGTAAGATTTTGAAATCCTTACATGTGAAAAAAGACGGTGTAATGAAAATGAATTTGAAATCATTACATCGAGAAAAAAACTTGTAATGAAAATGTAAGATTTTGAAATCCTTACATGTAAAAAAAGTCGGTGTAATGAAAATGAATTTGAAATCCTTACATCGCAAAAAAAACTTGTAATGAAAATGTAAGATTTTGAAATCCTTACATTTGAAAAAAGTTGTGTAATGAAACTGAATTTGAAATCCTTACATCGAAAAAAAAACTTGTAATGAAAATGTAAGATTTTGAAATCCTTACATGTAAAAAAGTCGGTGTAATGAAAATGAATTTGAAATCCTTACATGTAAACAAAGTCGGTGTAATGAAAATGAATTTGAAATCCTTACATCGAAAAAAAACTTGTAATGAAAATGTAAGATTTTGAAATCCTTACATTAGAAAAAAGTTGTGTAATGAAACTGAATTTGAAATCCTTACATCGAAAAAAAAAGCTTGTAATGAAAATGTAAGATTTTGAAATCCTTACATGTGAAAAAAAATCGGTGTAATGAAAATGAATTTGAAATCCTTACATCGAAAAAAAACTTGTAATGAAAATGTAAGATTTTGAAATTCTTACATGTGAAAAAAGACGGTGTAATGAAAATGAATTTGAAATCATTACATCGAAAAAAAACTTGTAATGAAAATGTAAGATTTTGAAATCCTTACATGTAAAAAAGTCGGTGTAATGAAAATGAATTTGAAATCATTACATGTAAAAAAAGTCGGTGTAATGAAAATGAATTTGAAATCCTTACATCGAAAAAAAAACTTGTAATGAAAATGTAAGATTTTGAAATCCTTACATTAGAAAAAAGTTGAGTAATGAAACTGAATTTGAAATCCTTACATCGAAAAAAAAAGCTTGTAATGAAAATGTAAGATTTTGAAATCCTTACATGTGAAAAGAATTCGGTGTAATGAAACTGAATTTGAAATCCTTACATCGAAAAAAAACTTGTAATGAAAATGTAAGATTTTGAAATCCTTACATGTGAAAAAAGACGATGTAATGAAAATGAATTTGAAATCATTACATCGAAAAAAAACTTGTAATGAAAATGTAAGATTTTGAAATCCTTACATGTGAAAAAAGACGGTGTAATGAAAATGAATTTGAAATCATTACATCGAGAAAAAACTTGTAATGAAAATGTAAGATTTTGAAATCCTTACATGTAAAAAAAGTCGGTGTAATGAAAATGAATTTGAAATCCTTACATCGCAAAAAAAACTTGTAATGAAAATGTAAGATTTTGAAATCCTTACATTTGAAAAAAGTTGTGTAATGAAACTGAATTTGAAATCCTTACATCGAAAAAAAAACTTGTAATGAAAATGTAAGATTTTGAAATCCTTACATGTAAAAAAGTCGGTGTAATGAAAATGAATTTGAAATCCTTACATGTAAACAAAGTCGGTGTAATGAAAATGAATTTGAAATCCTTACATCGAAAAAAAACTTGTAATGAAAATGTAAGATTTTGAAATCCTTACATTAGAAAAAAGTTGTGTAATGAAACTGAATTTGAAATCCTTACATCGAAAAAAAAAGCTTGTAATGAAAATGTAAGATTTTGAAATCCTTACATGTGAAAAAAAATCGGTGTAATGAAAATGAATTTGAAATCCTTACATCGAAAAAAAACTTGTAATGAAAATGTAAGATTTTGAAATTCTTACATGTGAAAAAAGACGGTGTAATGAAAATGAATTTGAAATCATTACATCGAAAAAAAACTTGTAATGAAAATGTAAGATTTTGAAATCCTTACATGTAAAAAAGTCGGTGTAATGAAAATGAATTTGAAATCATTACATGTAAAAAAAGTCGGTGTAATGAAAATGAATTTGAAATCCTTACATCGAAAAAAAAACTTGTAATGAAAATGTAAGATTTTGAAATCCTTACATTAGAAAAAAGTTGTGTAATGAAACTGAATTTGAAATCCTTACATCGAAAAAAAAAGCTTGTAATGAAAATGTAAGATTTTGAAATCCTTACATGTGAAAAGAATTCGGTGTAATGAAAATGAATTTGAAATCCTTACATCGAAAAAAAACTTGTAATGAAAATGTAAGATTTTGAAATCCTTACATGTGAAAAAAGACGATGTAATGAAAATGAATTTGAAATCATTACATCGAAAAAAAACTTGTAATGAAAATGTAAGATTTTGAAATCCTTACATGTGAAAAAAGACGGTGTAATGAAAATGAATTTGAAATCATTACATCGAGAAAAAAACTTGTAATGAAAATGTAAGATTTTGAAATCCTTACATGTAAAAAAAGTCGGTGTAATGAAAATGAATTTGAAATCCTTACATCGAAAAAAAAACTTGTAATGAAAATGTAAGATTTTGAAATCCTTACATTTGAAAAAAGTTGTGTAATGAAACTGAATTTGAAATCCTTACATCGAAAAAAAAACTTGTAATGAAAATGTAAGATTTTGAAATCCTTACATGTGAAAAAAATTCGGTGTAATGAAAATGAATTTGAAATCCTTACATGTAAAAAAAGTCGGTGTAATGAAAATGAATTTGAAATCCTTACATCGAAAAAAAACTTGTAATGAAAATGTAAGATTTTGAAATCCTTACATCGAAAAAATTCGTGTAATGAAACTGAATTTGAAATCCTTACATCGAAAAAAAGCTTGTAATGGAAATGTAAGATTTTGAAATCCTTACATTTGAAAAAAGTTGTGTAATGAAACTGAATTTGAAATCCTTACATCGAAAAAATCCCTTGTAATGAAAATGTAAGATTTTGAGATTTTGAAATCCTTACATTTGAAAAAAGTTGAGTAATGAAACTGAATTTGAAATCCTTACATCGAAAAAATCCCTTGTAATGAAAATGTAAGATTTTGAAATCCTTACATTTGAAAAAAGTTGTGTAATGAAACTGAATTTGAAATCCTTACATCGAAAAAATCCCTTGTAATGAAAATGTAAGATTTTGAAATCCTTACATTTGAAAAAAGTTGTGTAATGAAACTGAATTTGAAATCCTTACATCGAAAAAAAAACTTGTAATGAAAATGTAAGATTTTGAAATCCTTACATGTAAAAAAAGTCGGTGTAATGAAAATGAATTTGAAATCCTTACATCGAAAAAAAACTTGTACTGAAAATGTAAGATTTTGAAATCCTTAAATTTGAAAAAAAAGGTTGTGTAATGAAATTGAAATTAATATATCAATACATCGAGAGAAAAAAAGTTTGTGAAAAAAGTCGTTGTCAAAGGGTAATTAAAGAATTTGAAATTAAAAATCATTACATTGGAGGAAAAAATCTTATAATGAAATCTAAAGAGTATCAACTTGTTATAAAAACAATATAATAATAATATATTTTTTATTTGAAGTCCCTATCGTGTTCTCAAATTTAAGCTGAATTGCAAAAAAAGTTTGTGTGTGTTTCAAATTATACATGTGTAAGGATGTAAGGATGTAATTACGGATTTTAAAACACCTTCCGATTTTTTCGTCCCTAAATCGTGCAGTATCTACTTATGCTTTCAGGGTCTGATTTTCTCAAACAGGACCATATTTATTTGTTATTTTACACATTATAATATTTCAACATTTTTATAATTTTAATAATTGCCATGGTCCTAACAAATAACAGACTAAAATAAATAAGATACAGTGTGTCCAAAAAGTGTTGATACATTTGTCAAGCTTTATAACTCTGATAAAATTATTTGCAGTATAAAACTGAAAACATATTTGGATAGAGGAAACATGTAGAATTATTTTGATACCATCTATTATGAATTCCTTAGTTTTAATGTATGACATGAGCTGAAAAGTTTGGTCACATAACTCACAATGACATTCACATTTTTCATCTTGCAGGATGCCAAGTGTGAGTAGCTGTAATCACATGCTGCACTTTCATCTCATTCCATTCATGTCTTTTTCCAAAAAGAACTTTCATTTATTATATTTCGTGGACAACATTAGTAACGTGCACAGTAAAGATTATTTCAATCTAAAATTTAAAACAATCACTGTGGAAAACCTTTCTCAAGTTTCCTCTGTCCAAATATGTTTTTGGAACTATTTTAGATATAATAAAGCTTTTAAAAAGTATCAAAATGTGGATACTCAAGAAGCACTTAATCCAAGTCAAGTGGATAATTGTTTCAAAATATGTGACCAGTCGCGTCGAAAAGGACATGTTATCGGCAAACACTGTTTTGAGATAGAGGCCAATGTATTTTGTGAAATACAAAGAAAATAATAGAAAAAGATATGCTTCTTCAAATCATATCTTGTGATTACAAAGTCTGATTACCTCCAACATGGTATTATTTCAAAGCTTAAAATGTGCTCTTTCAAGTCTTACCAATAACTCAGATTTGACTCTGGCCTCATACATGTCCATTTTGATGTGACGGGTCACATATCTGGTTTTTGTAAGATAGGTTTACATATTTGAACAATCATGGAGGTAGCCAAGTTACAAATAGCACAAAATGCCTAGCACACCTGCTGCAACACCTGAAAATTGCAAAACCAGTATAGGCTTTTGTCAATTATTTCACATTATTGTACCCTCCCTGTCTAGACCAACCGGGTGATAAATGCCGTATGTATGTATGTTTGAAATTAAGAGTTAATATATTATTATTTCAATGAAACTGGACTAGCACACTCCTTTCCAAGTGTAGGTGCAATAGATTCCAGATATCGGTAAGTTATGGAACACTTGAGGAAACACGTTCTATTAGCATATCACTTGACTTCAAAGTTGCCTGTAAGTGAGCCCTAGAAAATAGTTTGTTCAAATCTTAAGATCTTCCGTATATGATGATAGCCTGCCTATGGGGAAGTGTGCACTTCCAGCACTTAGTAGAGTAGGATTTTGTAGCACCTACAGACCTGAAAATGTTTGACTTTTAAACTGATTTCAGCTTCTTTTATTTGCTTAAATCCACATGTTTTCTTTTGTATGCAGCTCAATTTGAGCTATTCTACCTCAATCTCACACTTTTTCAGCTTTCTTAGCATTGTCAGCTTTTTTCACTGAAGGTCTGTTTCAGGTCTGCACCTAGTAGAGTTAGGTTTTAGCCTCGTTTAATAGCAATTAGCAATTTTGATCAAGCAATAATTATACAGCATGTCCAAAAAGTACAGGGTTAAAAATTAATAACTTTTTTAGGAATTTGGTGCATGTGCCACAATATGCGCCATCTCTCAGCTGATATTTTGACAAAATCTTGTAAGCGATATTCTTATTGCTGGGCGCGCATAAAACTAACGACTGCATAGGCTGTGAGTCGAGCGCGTATATTGAATTTACTGCGCGAGAGTTGATCGCGTAAAGCGCTACGCTCGAACCAACACAATTTCATAATTGAAGAAACCCTCATATATTGCTTATAATCAGGATCATTTTGTCTATGTGGTTGGTGTCGGTGCAAATAAATGTGCTAGCAAAATGCAGAATGATTTACATAGAGTTATTAAAACATTTGCAGCATATTTTTAACATTTCTATTTAATGTTGTTTACATTACAAGTGCATATAACATGACTCATGACTGTTTATACCGATTGCTATCTACTGAAGATAGCAAGTACAGTATGGATTGCTAAATGCTATCCAATGAAAGGTTATACATGTTACTATATGGACTGAGTAGTTGGCCATCTACTGTTGGCCTATATTGTATTCTAAGTTCGGACTATTCACATTTTACAACTGAACATCTTTTTTATGTAGAGTCATTGTGGTGCAGACTGAAGACTATCAGTAACGTGGCACCTCCTAAAATGTACCCCATTATTTGATTATTCTTTTGTTTGGGCCTATTGTTGAAGTACCACATCTAATCCGATGGAACTGTTTTAGGTCCTAATGACAGTGTAAAGCAAAGCAATTCTCAAAACAGATATTTATCGTCAACATTACCTGTAGTTGTCTTATGTTAAAGGGTTATCTGAAATGCCTAGTTTTAGACCAAATAGAGCTGCATCCTTTGTGCGTCTATCAGTCTGTTAAACATTTGGTATACACTTTGGATTTCTCCATTTCTTTTTCATACAAAGTCTAACAATGACCTAACTTGGTACAAAGATGCATCATGGTGACCTTCATATGTCACTGAGGTCAAAGGTCACAAAGTCAAAGGTCATCTGAGGTCAAGTTGTAAAATAAAGTGAAAACATAAAAAATGTCCATTTTGTCAGTCTGTCAAACATTTTATATACACTTTTGGTATACACTTTTTGATTTTTCTCCATTTCTTTTTCCTACTAGTCCAACAACGACCTAACTTGGTACAAAGATGCAACATGGCAACCTTCATATGTCAATGAGGTCAAAGATCACATATTAGGGTCAAAGGTCAGTTGAGATCAAGTTTTAAAATATGCTGAAAACATCCAAAAATACTAAGACTGATTGGAACCAAGTCCCATTGCAAACAAACTTGGTTCATAGCGGCAACATGAAAACCTTCATATGTTAATGAAGTCATATGTAATTGTTATCATTCTTTATTTTCAGTAACAAGGAGCTATGTTTCCTTTCCTGATACCGGAGGACCTATCTCAGACGTGTCTGTTATCTCAGACGTGTCTGTTATCTCAGACGTGTCTGTTATCTCAGACGTGTCTGTTATCTCAGACGTGTCTGTTATCTCAGACGTGTCTGTTATCTCAGACGTGTCTGTTATCTCAGACGTGTCTGTTATCTCAGACGTGTCTGTTATCTCAGACGTGTCTGTTATCTCAGACGTGTCTGTTATCTCAGACGTGTCTGTTATCTCAGACGTGTCTGTTATCTCAGACGTGTCTGTTATCTCAGACGTGTCTGTTATCTCAGACGTGTCTGTTATCTCAGACGTGTCTTTTATCTCAGACGTGTCTGTTATCTCAGACGTGTCTGTTATCTCAGACGTGTCTGTTATCTCAGACGTGTCTGTTATCTCAGACGTGTCTGTTATCTCAGACGTGTCTGTTATCTCAGACGTGTCTGTTATCTCAGACGTGTCTGTTATCTCAGACGTGTCTGTTATCTCAGACGTGTCTGTTATCTCAGACGTGTCTGTTATCTCAGACGTGTCTGTTATCTCAGACGTGTCTGTTATCTCAGACGTGTCTGTTATCTCAGACGTGTCTGTTATCTCAGACGTGTCTGTTATCTCAGACGTGTCTGTTATCTCAGACGTGTCTGTTATCTCAGACGTGTCTGTTATCTCAGACGTGTCTGTTATCTCAGACGTGTCTGTTATCTCAGACGTGTCTGTTATCTCAGACGTGTCTGTTATCTCAGACGTGTCTGTTATCTCAGACGTGTCTGTTATCTCAGACGTGTCTGTATTTTTAAATATTTTATTTTGACATTTTAAACCAATGCATGGGTGATTATTTAAACCAATGCATGGGTGATTGTTTAAACCAATGCTTGGGTGATTGTTTAAACCAATGCATGGGGGATTGTTTAAACCAATGCATAGGGGATTGTTTAAACCAATGCATGGGGGATTGTTTAAACCAATGCATGGGGGATTGTTTAAACCAATGCATGCATGGGTGCTTGTTTAAACCAATGCATGGGTGATTGTTTAAACCAATGCATGGGTGATTGTTTAAACCAATGCATGGGTGATTGTTTAAACCAATGTATGAGTGATTGTTTAAACCAATGCATGGGTGATTGTTTAAACCATTGCATGGATGATTGTTTAAACCTATGCATGGATGATTGTTTAAATCAATGCATGGGTGATTGTTTAAACCAATGCATTGGTGATTGTTTAAACCAATGCATGGGTGATTGTTTAAACCAATGCATGGGTGATTGTTTAAACCAATGCATGGGTGATTGTTTAAAACAATTCATGGGTGATTGTTTAAACCAATGCATGGATGATTGTTTAAACCAATGCATGGATGATTGTTTAAACCAATGCATGGGTGATTATTTAAACCAATGCATGGATGATTGTTTAAACCAATGCATTGGTGATTGTTTAAACCAATGCATGGGTGATTGTTTAAACCAATGCATGGGTGATTGTTTAAAACAATTCATGGGTGATTGTTTAAACCAATGCATGGATGAATGTTTAAACCAATGCATGGATGATTGTTTAAACCAATGCATGGGTGATTGCTTAAACCAATGCATGGATGATTGTTTAAACCAACGCATGGATGATTGTTTAAACCAATGCATGGGTGATTGTTTAAACCAATGCATGGATGATTGTTTAAACCTATGCATGGATGATTGTTTAAACCAATGCATGGATGATTGTTTAAACCAATGCATGGGTGATTGTTTAAACCATTGCATGGGTGATTGTTTAAACCAATGCATTGTTGATTGTTTAAACCAATGCATGGATGATTGTTTTAACCAATGCATTGATGATTGTTTAAACCAATGCATGGATGATTGTTTAAACCAATGCATGGGTGATTGTTTAAACCAGGCATTCTCAAATGGTGGCATGCGCGCCACTTGTGGCGCATCAAGGCATCCTAAGTGGCGCGAGAGTGGTTAAAATTTGTTTTAAAAAAAATCATATCATGATATAGCAAGATTTTCATAGGCCTATGACGGTCAGATGTATAAAGACAGCAATTTTCACGCGCTGCACGCTCATGTGCCCTCAAAAGAGTAATATTAGTTATTATGTTTCCTACATACATATGTTAAAATATTTTGTGAAGGGAATTTTGCCATTGTAAATTCTAAAAAATATGACCAAGTGGAGCTTCAACAAGTTGGTTACTAAAATGTGGCGCATCAGTAAATCTAGTTGAGAAAGCCTGGTTTAAACCAACGCATGGATGATTGTGTAAACCAATGCATGAGTTATTGTTTAAACCAATGAATGGGGGATTGTTTAAACCAATGCATGGATGATTGTTTAAACCAATGCATGAGTGCTTGTTTAAACTTATGCATGAGTGATTGTTTAAACCAATGCATGGATGATTATTTAAACCAATGCAAGGATGATTGTTTAAACCAATGTATGGATGATTGCTTAAACCAATGCATGAGTGATTGTTTAAACCAATGCATGAGTGATTGTTTAGACTAATGCATGGGTGATTGTTTAAACCATTGCATGGATGATTGTTTAAACCAATGCATGGATGATTGTTTAAAACAATTCATGGATGATTATTTAAACCAATGCATGGATGATTGTTTAAACCAATGCATGGATAATTGTTTAAACCAATGCATGAGTGCTTGTTTAAACCAATGCATGGGTGATTGTTTAAACCAATGCATGGGTGATTGTTTAAACCAATGCATGGGTGATTGTTTAAACCAATGTATGAGTGATTGTTTAAACCAATGCATGGGTGATTGTTTAAACCAATGCATGGGTGATTGTTTAAACCAATGCATGGTGATTGTTTAAAACAATGCATGGATGATTATTTAAACCAATGCATGGATGATTGTTTAAACCAATGCATGGATGATTGTTTAAACCAATGCATGGATAATTGTTTAAACCAATGCATGAGTGCTTGTTTAAACCAATGCATGAGTGCTTGTTTAAACTAATGCATGGGTGATTGTTTAAACCAATGCATGGATAATTGTTCAAACCAATGCATGAGTGATTGTTTAAACCAATGCATGAGTGATTGTTTAAACCAATGCATGAGTGATTGTTTAAATAAATGCATGGGTGATTGTTTAAACCAATGAATGGGTGATTGTTTAAACCAATGAATGAGTGATTGTTTAAACCAATGCATGGGTGTTTGTTTAAATAAATCAGGGCAAGTGATTAGTTCTTCATCTTTTGGATCAATTTGTTTTTTGACACTCTGTATGATTTTTACACCTCGGATGACAATTTTTCCTAGTGACATTTATTACATCATTGACATTCATTTCCTGATGAAAATGTATGTTAAATTTCACATGGTAAATGTTACAATGGAACCCTTGGTTATGATAATTTAGTAAGCAAATTAAATGATAAATCACTAGCCCTCCATGTAGCTCTTTTATTTCAAATGTAAATATGTAAAAAACACCTATATCATTATAGGTTAATGAGTTTAAAAGAGCTCTGAAATAAGCTTGAAGTCAAACGATCTGTACAGATCAGGACCGGATTACTGTGCAATAGATTTTTTGTAGTCTGTTTAGAGCTCTTTTCTGAGCCACAATCTCTGGTCAGTGGACAAGGGGCAGTCCATCTGAACGGGATTATTTTCAGAGCCACCAATTTTTTACAAGAAGGAAAGGGGCACCTACTCTCAAATAATCGGGTAAGGGGCAGCCCAAATGATGATAATAATAGAGTCGCAATCTCTATGTTTTGCTTAATATTATAATAATTTGGTCCTGGAGAAGTCAAGAGCTAATCTTGATGGAATGTGACAGTTTCAAACTTGTCCAACAACACAAACCTGTTAAACTCTTTTAACCTATATGTGATGTGATCTGTGAAAACCCGTCGGATGTCGCAAAATGTGAACTAGGGATTATGGGTAATTTAAAAAAATAAAAAAACCTTTTTCTTTTTTTTTAGATTTTTTTAAAGAAAATTAGTTTCCAATACTTTGTATCATCATCTTTCATAAAATTTCACCTTCAAAAACTTACTTAAGTCACTTTTATCATCAACCTTATAATGTTATTATATTGAATTATGTATCTTTTTTGGCTTGTTTTGTAGCTTTTGATGACATCACAATCATCATTCACTCATAACTTTTTTTGTAGTGATCGTAGAAAAATGATCGAAACAGTTCTGTAATCAGCACAGTTTTAGCTTTCTTATGATATAAATATCTCCAATATGAAAAATGCCACCATGTGGCGGGTTTTCACAGATCGCATCACATATTATGAATACCTGTTGTAAATTCCTGTCTCACAACCTTTCTTATTGTTTAATGATTGTTAAACTCATTTTATTATTTGAATCTTGGGTCAGGTAGTCTCTGCAGATTCTTTTGTTATCAACTTCTGAAGAAAGATTCTCTTGACCCAGAAATACTTTAAAATGTCTGCCCTATCTACAATCTGCCTATGCTGTCTACTCTCATTCCAGGGGGGGGGGGGGCACTCAACTTTTTTGGGGGTAGGGGTGTGCCGCACAGGGTCTCAAAAGGGGGCTACAGAACTGAACTGAGTGGATTTTATGACGAAAAATAGGGTCTTAGGAACTGATTTTTTCAAAAAAGTAGGTCTTGATTTATTTTTTTATTTTTTTTAGAACGCAACATTTTTGAAAAATTGGGGCTTTGGAACGCAACATTTCGCGATTTTTGAATTTTCAATAAAATTGGGGTCTTAAGAACTGATGCAGGCTCAAAAGGGTGGTCATAAGAGCTAGCAGCAGAGGGTGAAAAAGGGGGTCTTCAGCGCGGCACATACCTATACCCTTTTCCAATGTCAGTTCCCCCCCCCCCCCCCCCCCCCCCCCCGAGCTCTCATTGCTATTTCCAGTCAACCTGCTAAAAGTTTTAGACTAATAAGAGGACATTATTAAGTTTCAAAATTATATCTTAGATTCACTTGATTCTAACAAGGTTTGTCTGTAGCTTGTTCATCGACCATGTCACAGCTTTAGTCCTTTAATGGCCAAGCTCATACCTTGTAGGATTCAGAATTTCTCCATTCACTTCATCACCACAATTTGGAGTACCACAAGTTTCATTTTGGGACCCTTGCTATTTGTTATCTACATTTCCCCTCTGGGCAACATGGATATCACACACAATCATAGTTTGGTCAAAATGCAGATGACAACCAACTGTATCTCTGTAACAAAGTCAAATAGGATGGTTATTGTATGACTACAAATGTCACTCCCTTCTTCTCTTAAATTTGTCATCTCTAATTTCTGTTGTCAAGTGTCATACTTCTGACTATTGCCTTATCCTGTTGTCTTACAGAATTGGATATTTTATCCAGATGGATATGATATCATGATTTGACAAAAATTGACATGAAGTCACACTTACAGTCATTAACGTGTTATTGATGCTTGATATGAATCATAAGTATATAATTCAACACTAAGCATAAAACAGTTAATTGGAAAAGAGAATAACAAGTTATGTTAAAGGTAGGTGTTCCGATTGCTGGCCCTATTTTCAACTTGATATTTTCTATACATGAAGGTACATCCTTAAAATAGTTGTATTTTAGCAGTAATTCACTGCATTTTGCCCTATAACGTCTAAATGGAACATATCTTACGCCAAATATTTTGCAGAAATAATGAGAACAATATGGAGTTTCTTCTGATATCAAAATATGTTGATGGGCAAAAAAAAAGCTGAAGTGATCGGAACATCCACCCTTAACTGATGTTTAGTAACCTTGAAACATAGAAATAAATCAGCAGATATTCAGTAGCATTGAATTCAACAGAAAATGTTGACATTTGTAGAAACTGCTGCCAAGTTACAATCAGAAGTAATCAATGATGACTACTGTACACTGAATCTGCACATCTGATATGCATCATTATGATTGATGTCTTGATATGATATCTGATACTTTTTAAATTCAGATTGGTAACTTCCCTTGCTATGTGGCCAAAAATTGGATTTGATCATTATCCATCTGCCATCCGTAATTTTCAGAATTGGCTCCATTTTTCAATAACAACTTCAAAAGCCAACACCTGGCTCGTTATGATCTCCACATTACATAAAAGAACACTTAATTGGCTGAGTTTTTTTCACATTTTTTGAAAATGTTTGTACCTGCATTTAATGTTATTTTCACCCAATTGAGATTTCTTGTCAAACACAATTACCTTAAAATACATCCTGTTCTATATGGATAGTTACCTATCTTCATGTATTGATCACTGCCGCGTAAACTGATGTGTAATTTTTAATTGGTCAGAGCATTTCCCACAATAAGGTTTGGCAAAATTAGGGTCGGTATTCATTTGTACAGCAACATTTTTTTGTCAGTCTTCAAAGTTAGGGTAGGTCGGAAATGGACAAACAAACAAAAGCAAAATGGGGAGGGGGCCTTATTAGATAACATTGCGGTGTCTATGCAAATTGGCAATTTGCAACAAAGGAAATGAGAACAATGTACATTGTTACATACAGAGTATCTCTAGGTCAACAATCAGCTCCTTTTGTAACTCACCCTCCTCTGGATAACCTATATTGCAGTAAATGTCATAACCTTTGTTCGCACCCTTGCTTCCTAACTTATTATGTAGTCTTACGTCCAATGATATCACATTGTAAAACCACCAGACAGAAAAACAATAGAGGAAAAATGTAACAAGTGAATATGTCTCTAAGGTTATTGAGGCTTTCCCTACAGTCCTAAAATAATTACATTATTCAAACAAATGAGTATATGAATGTTGCAATAGTTAATTAAATATACTCTCAAAGGAGCTGAACTTTTATCTTAAAGTAGGCCTAAGGTTATTGAGGCTTTCCCTACAGTCCTAAAATAATTACATTATTCAAACAAATGAGTATATGAATGTTGCAATAGTTAATTAAATATACTCTCAAAGGAGCTGAACTTTTATCTTAAAGTAGGCCTAAGTATGACATCTTATATTATAAGAATAATTATCTTAAATCACTTTGCTAAATATAAGATCCCCTGTGTCAATGTAATAAAATGTGTGTGAATGATTTAATTATCCTGCATACGTTATCTATTACATGCAATTCATGTTCAATTACATAAAATTCATGTTCTTGCAAAAGGAACTCGCATTTTATTGATCCTGTTATCAGATCCTATGTTTAGAACATACAGTCATGATCTCAACCTTAAAGATTGGGATGCTTATTTGAGATTGGGTTGTACAATTTGTGGATTCATCTAATTTGTATGTTCTGCCTACAATCTTGGAACGCTTTACACGTTTTGAACATTATGTGCAGATTTTTTTCTGATCTTCAAATGATGTTTATGTTAAGGGCTGAATAGGACATCTTAAACAACAATTTTATCTTCCCACACCCCATCAATCAATGTTGGGACACCTTGAATAACTGCTGAAGACATAGACTAGCAACCAAAAGTATTAGGACACCTTGCAAGCTGCAAATTGAGCTCTTATAAATCAAAAACAGGATGTTGTATGAACTTCATATTATTACACACAATTTGAGAGTAGACCATAGGCGTTCGAGTCATTTTTTTCTATAAAGTCTATAAAACATTCTTTTATGTAAACGTTCATGTAGGCCTCATTTGGTGATTTGTGTTATAAAATGCATAACATGGTGATGTATGCATGGTAAGGGTTTATATTCTTTTTACATTGAATACTGTATTTTCTCATAGATATGTTTTACAATAAAAGAAGAAAAAAAAGAGAAAATAAATAACAAACATGCTGCCAGTGGGACTTGAACCCAAACCTCAATAGGAATGATAGAGAAGAATGACCAAGGATTAGAAAGCTAGGCCGTATAGCCATCTGGCAAAGCAAGCGTTCTTGTTTTGTCTTTCATAGTAGTCCTGTAGAAATGAACGGTGTAAATTGTTAACAGTTTAGAAATTTGGTTCCAAATTAGCCTTTTTTTGCATTATAGATCCTGTTTTAGTAGCCGTCCTGTTAATTTGCATTAACTAAACCAACTAAAATGTTTTAATGCAGAAATAATGTCGCATTTACACATTTTGAAAACAGAATTGTAGACATTGTGCTGTACAATGGGGTTTCATCTGATTTGGATCTGCTTGGAGATGTCTTGTACAATTCAATTATTATCACTTGCAATGATTCAAAAATTGTGAATAGTCAAGACAAGTGGATGAAGTCAGTGGGTGTGGTAGAAGTTCTACATTAAGAGACTGTTGCAACACTAACCAGACATACCGTACGTGGTTCAAACTTTCCAGGTCATTATAGGCGAAGTTTCCCAATAGCTTGATTTTATTTCCATATGTTTAAGAAAATAAATCTGAGGTTAATGCAAGTATTCCGGTTTCACATTATTTTACTGAATTAAAGAAAACACATTTCATTCACTCTTAGTCTTGATATATATTATAGTTAGGTAATTCATGTAACAGCTGGTGATGGAAGAAAAAGTAAATTATGTTAAAAGGAAATATGAGGTATAGGAAACTTTTGTAAGTTTGAAAGTTAATTGGAGGAAACATGAAATATTGAGGCGGATTGAACAGTGAAAAGAACTTAATATGATTGAGTCAATCGACAACCCTTTCAGACGATGTGTATAACTACACCTTTAAGTGTTCAAGATATTATTCTAGATTCTTTATGGGGCCTAGCTTGATGTTTTGTAACAAGGTATGTCTTACTATGATTCAGAATGTAAACATTGTAACCAGAGAGGGTTTAATCTCAAGCTTTACTTGATTGAGGACAAATCCAAAAAGTAATCGGCACTAACATTTCCTTTGGGAGAATACAAAACTATAATTATGTAGAAAAAGATCTGTGTGGAATAGCATATAAAGATAGTCATATATTAGATGATACAAAGCATTATTCATAACCTAAATGCAATATTTTTCACATCTACTTTTGTATTTCAGATAGTACATGTTACAAGCCCAGTCCACTATCCAGTAAGAAACCATTTGAGTTTTATTCTATGAGCTATGATGATATGGATACCATTATGAAGGCGGACCATACCAAGACCAGTGCAATGGTAAGGCATTAACTCAAATAAAACAATATTTAACATGACATTAAATAAAGAGTGACTTAATTAACATGAAGTTGCCTCTTGGAAGTAAAACTATTATACAAAATCTGCAATTTGGTGTTGCTACCTAGTCATTGTTATGACTTGAAAGTCACAGATCCTCAAGTCACAAGGCAAATGATAAGCAAAAAGTAAATTCAAGTCAATCACTGATTTTACTTACAGTTTTCAATATATTCCAATTGAGGTGGTTCCATGACAGTCCTCATTTCTACATATTGTATTTTGCAAATATTCAATTCCAAAATTGGATCTATTATATATACTAGCGGCATACCCTCGCTTCGCTCGGGTCTTCGCTAGATGGTTATGCCACTTTTACCTATCTCTGAAACCTCATAAACCCCCTACAACCCCCCCCCCCCCAAAAAAAAACCAGGTTGATTTATAACCATATCCCTCCTAACCATTTACTGTGGCTACTTTATTAACCCCTACCTCTCAAACCGCATCAAGTTAACCTAGCTCCGTACTTTTAAAACCACATAAACCCCCTACAACTGCCCCCACTGCAACTACACCAACCAGGTGGATTTATAATCATAACCCTCCTAACCATTTCCCGTGGCTATACTTCATTAACTCTTAACCCTATACTAAAACATTTCCCGTGGTTTACCCCCCCCCCCCCATACACACACCCAAACCAGGTTGATTATAATCACAGCCCTCCCTAACCCATTTCCCATGGCTTCTTCATTAACCCTCGGTCCCTTAGATTGTTTGGCACCAACTTAGAGTAAAGAAATTAGGTTGCTTCATTAACCCCCGCAAAAACGCTACTTGTACCATTATAACCCTAAGCCTATCCTAAACTATTTCCCGTGGTTTTACACCCCCCCCCCCCAACATGACACCAAATACCCTACCAACAGGCCTATAACCATTTCCCGTGTGGCTTCTGCGCCATGTGTAGGAGTGCGTGTGCCGCGGCAGTGAGCCCTTGTGCAAACATGCACGCGACGCGTTACCACGGTATGATTACGCGGTAGTACGCGCAACGCACAATGTTGTTCGATTCTAGTGGCATTTATGAGCCAAATCTGAGAGGTTTTTTGCTGTTTTTGGAGCCAATTGTTAACCAATTTCACTAAAATAAACTTTAACACCCTTCCCGTTATTTCCTCTATCTTTCATGCAAATTAGGCGCCACTTTAAACACAGCTAACGGAGAAATAAGGATAACAAACACACACCGTTTCCAGATTTATAGTAAGATCTTGGGACTTAAGTGACAGGTAACTGTCACTGGATCAAGCCTTTGTGCTGATAACCTAGCCCTCGTCCAGGCTGATCAGTGAACTACTACTCACACTTGTCATCATTTGACTACACTCCCATAAGCATGTCTATACCACATTGCAATTGACTTGCCCCAACAGTCTTACCATTTCAACTGCCCGGTTTCCTTTCTGGCAGGAATTCTTGGATGGGGCGGTTCTCTGGATATAACCCTTACCGCACTAAATCTCACTGCCAGAAACTATCTCCGCGCACGTGGTGCTGGCATTGCCTCGATGACGTCACCTACCCAGGCATATGTCGGCGGGAATTCTTAGGCGGCATATGCGCTGGGAGTTTAGCTCAGTTGGTAGGGGGACAGACTGGGGTGCGGATGGTCCCGCGATCGAATCTCGGGGGGGTGCTGGGTGATTTTTCGGGTCAAAAAGATAGTACTTTTCCCCCCTCCCCCGATACGCACGAAAAACATAGCTTTACTGGTTAGGGTTATTGAATGTCAATTTCTCGTGTTCAATAACCCTTACCGCGCTGAATCTCACTAAATCTCACTGCCAGAAACTATCTCCGCGCACGTGGTGCTGGCATTGCCTCGATGACGTCACCTACCCCAGGCATATGTCGGCGGGAATTCTTAGCCGGCATATGCGCTGGGAGTTTAGCTCAGTTCATATCAAAACGTTTTGAGCTCTAAGGGACCTTTATGTATGCCGACTTTAACCTGCTTTCAGGTTGTATTTATCTAAGCACTTAACGCCCGACTACCCAACAATGCACAAGGCCACACTATTCAAACACATTCTCTATACAGTACATGTAGTACCGTTTGTTCTCAATACGGGAGATATGGGAAATGCCAGTTTACAATAAATTACCATATGACCCTTTAAATGTTTTACGGTCGCCCTGATTATCCAATCAGATTAATTTTTGCACAAGGAACCAGGAAATTTATTTAGCTTCATCTCAAACCCGATTTGCAGGCATTAGGCCGCCCTCTTGGGACCTTTAAGGCGTCCATAAGAACCCGGTGTAGGACTCGAATTTCTAAAAACTCTGTGTAACGCGAGCTTGCAAGCACAGAATAGCACGTGTTTTTCCTGAAATTTGACACAGATAAAAACCATATACTACAATATACATGTGCTTAATAATAATATATTTTGAGAGAGAATATTATGAGCTTCACATGGAACTCGATTTGTGGGTGTTCCGAATTGTATTTTTTTATTTATCACAATTTAAGTATAAACGGCCAGAATTTTGGGAGGATTTTTGGTGGGTTTTCAATAGAAATTGTACAATAGAAATTTTGCGTTTAGTGGTTTATTTGAACGGCCCCAAACGTTTTGATATGGGTAGGGGGACAGACTGGGGTGCGGATGGTCCCGCGATCGAATCTCGGGGGGTGCTGGGTGATTTTTCGGGTCAAAAAGATAGTACTTTTCCCCCTCCCCCGATACGCATAGTACTTTTCCCCCCTCCCCCGATACGCACGAAAAACATAGCTTTACTGGTTAGGGTTATTGAATGTCAATTTCTCGTGTTCAATAACCCTTACCGCGCTGAATCTCACTAAATCTCACTGCCAGAAACTATCTCCGCGCACGTGGTGCTGGCATTGCCTCGATGACGTCACCTACCCCAGGCATATGTCGGCGGGAATTCTTAGCCGGCATATGCGCTGGGAGTTTAGCTCAGTTGGTAGGGGGACAGACTGGGGTGCGGATGGTCCCGCGATCGAATCTCGGGGGGTGCTGGGTGATTTTTCGGGTCAAAAAGATAGTACTTTTCCCCCTCCCCCCGATACGCACGAAAAACATAGCTTTACTGGTTAGGGTAAAGCCTCAGTTGGTATTCATGGTATTGGCTAGTGGTTCTAGTTTTGTACATGGATTTCAAAAGAACAGTGTATTGAGGATCAAATTTCATGAATAACGAACAGAAAGGATGCATTTTTATCATAGGAATTAGGCATGGAAATAGCACCCTACCACCTGCCCATAGCGGCTAACATTTGCGTCGGGCGGGTGAAGATGCAAAGTACCCGACCGACTGGGGGGGGGGTAAAATCTTTAAATTCACAGTGTAAGTGAGTTACACTGGCTGGGCTGGTTTTAAAAAAATCTGAAGTTCCAGCCCTAATAGGAATTTTATACAAAGACAATAGGGTAATTGCACAGTTTATTGGGCAGTTTACTGTGTAAATAGGACCAATTGCATACATTGTTATCATTGTTATGGATGAAATTTAACATTCCTCGTAATTGTAATATCTAAAGACGATTCACAAAGACTTGGGTCAAATCTACAGATAACCCAAGTGTGCTAGGATTTTATTTTCAATTTTTACGTTCAACATTTTTACGTTTAACTCATGACGTTGATCTTTGAATGTAAAGTGGATGAATGCTTTATTGAGGCATATACGACAAAGTGTGTGTCATACCTGTTCCAGTTTCATAAGTGGGTGTGGGGGGAACAGTAATTAAATAATGAAAAAATGGAATATGAGTTTCTTCACAAATTGCTTGATCATGCTGGTCATGTCACAAATGAATTAATGTCACTTTTCAGTTTCAACTATGGAAGTGTTAAATGATTTTCCCCTATCCAAGTTGCCTTAAAGATGTCTCTACCAGGTAGGTCAATGTCCAACTTTATTTCAGATTTTTCTAAATAAATAAAAACTGCAACTTGAAAGAAAAATCACAAAAGCAGAAATTTTGGAAATAAAAAAGTTGAAATGTTAGGTTCTGGTTGAACATGATATTGCCCTGTTCTTTGTAAGGTGGAAAAAATTGTATTTGCGTAACATGCCATCAAGAATAATGGTAGGATGTGCTGGATTTTCTTTTTCTTTTTTTTAATTGTATATATACTATAAATTCAAATAAATCACAAAATATCATAAGGCGGTTTGCGATAGTCAGATTTGCTGTGTACTGTATTCCTTTTTTGATGAGGAATGCCAAAGATCTTTTTTTTCTTCTTATTTTCTTCTGCAAAAAAAGAAGAAAAATGTCAGGGTCTGGTTGGGGAGGGTAAATTAGGATCGGGTTACTCCAATACAACATTAACTGAATACCTGTGAACATTATTTGCTCGCTTCCCTTGTGGCACATATTCCATCCTATCAATAAAGTGCACATTATGTGGAGATCTTCTCTGTACCTCTATGATGGAGGGGTTTGAGAGTCAGTAAGACAAATTTTGCCAACTTTTGCCTGGATTTGTAAAACCATCTTGCAGTCATCCACACTTAAAGTTTCCCATAACCACTCCATATTAAACATAGGACATGTCAACTTGTATTTATTGTATATCTAATATATCTATGTGATGTCATAATGCTGATGGGAATGGAATGGGTCCACAACCTTCCTTGATTTACTGATTTAGAATGTGTTATGGAATAGTTCTATCAGGAATTCAGATGAACATTGTATGAAATTTCGTTTGAAAATTCCAAGTAGGAAACTTAATTTTTCCCATACGGATCTGTTGTCTTCCTCAGTGGATTGTGTTTGATCCATAGCTAGTGTTTGTAGACTGTTTCTTGATGATGTTCATGCTGACCCCTCTGGATCACTGAGTCGTAAAGATGACTGAGTTGGTTCACCCCTCGTCGCCATTCATTAGGTGCTTGTGTTGGTCTGTGCCGCATTTCCTCTGAAACCAAATAGATTCCCATAGAGAAACACCAGATGGATACGATGTGATTCAAGACACAGAAGCATTGAACCATGTGTCAATTATCAGATTAAGATTTCAAATCACTGCACCCCTCCCCTCAATTTGAAGATATTACCTATACTGAAATAGTACACCGGCCAAAATCTATGAATCTATCTTTGTTGTTGTATTTTCTTTTCTTTTGAATTTTTTTAATGCCAACTTTTGTTTTCCAATGCCACACCCGCATCCTGTAAGCTTATAATGATCTCAGATCATTCTGTGGTTATGTTGATCCTGAGATATTAAACTGTCAGCGGGAAGTAACCATGGTAACATACATATTTGATTTAATTAGAAAGATTGGTACTTAATGAATGATCATGATTCTGCAAATCTGATGAATTTATGAACTGGGTGGGTCTTCGGAAGTCATACATCAGAGATAAGTGATAACATGTTGGTGTCATATTTGTACGTGTCTTACTTGAAAATGTTGATGAATTTATTATCATTGTACGCCATGCAGAAAACCAACTGACCAAACTTTGTTAAATTTAGTGAGTGTTGACATATTGCCTTCACATTTTTCATGTTTTATGATGACAATGTAAGGAAATTTATAATCATTGGACATCATGCACAAACAAAAATCAGATGGGCATTAGTGTGAGAGATATTTCAATTTTGCTGATTTGTGTACTTGACAATATGAGATGAATTAATAATCATTGCAATGCATATATAGAGAGACAGGATAGGCCTCTAGGAAAGCAATGTAACTTTATTACTTCTAATTAGATTTGAAAATACTCCAAAAATAGATAGATAACATATCTATGGCACATTTTTCATGTATTTCACCCCTGGCTTTTTCCTGTACGTCATGTGCAAAAAATGAACCATGTGTCTCCACATTTTTATGTCTTCATATATGGGTTTTATCTTGTATGTCAAGCACAAGGAAGTACCATGTGTCCCTGGTTGTCACATTCTTTATGCATTTCAAATTGACAATTTAGGCACATTCATTAGCAGGAAAAGTTGTTTGAGCCTTGGGAGAGATCATTTTATCATGAATAATCAGATTTGAAACAATATTTTCAAAAATAGTATGATGTAAGGCAGATCACATGGTGGATGTAATTATGATATGATTGAATCAATTCAATATAATGTGAATCGGTGAATAGTTCACATGATTCGTGTATATAATCCTTAGATTAAATTGCCCACCAATTTTGTTTTAATGCTGGAGACTCCACTGGATATCCCCCCCCCCCCCCCAGTCAGAGGCCATGCCCCCCCCCCCCCCAAAAAAAAAATTGAAATACCTAGTTACGCCACTGATTCCAAGGAATATGCAGAACACAAATTTGACACAAAAACAATATAGATATAATGTTGCAAATTTCCCAAAAATGAAAATCAAGTGCAGATCACATGTCATGCTGACAATCTAGGAATGATAATATTTTATTTTATAATTAAATTTGAAGACTAAAAAAATATTCAGATGTAAACAGAACATATGATAACATTGGTGAAAATTATGATGATTTATTTAAATTTATGAAATATTTCCGATAGTATGTACAGGTGCGTAATCCCCATACCCATTTAAACATCTGACATTTGTACAGGTGCGTAATCCCCATACCCATTTAAACATCTGACATTTGTACAGGTGCGTAATCCCCATACCCATTTAAACATCTGACATTTGTACAGGTGCGTAATCCCCATACCCATTTAAACATCTGACATTTGTACAGGTGCGTAATCCCCATACCCATTTAAACATCTGACATTTTGGAAGACCATATTTTCATTCTGGGGTTCTTTTCAAACGTCTTGAATTAATTGACATCGGAGGTTCAACGCTGAGATGGTATCAGTCGTATCTTTCATGCAGATCTCAAGCAATATATATGTATTGGTCTGTTTCTACACATGCTACGCTACACTACAGAGTTCCACAAGGATCTGTACTTGGACCTTACTTGTACTTTACACTATTTATTCATCTCCCATTGCTAACATTGCTAGAAAATATGGATTATATGTTCATGCTTACGCGGATGATACGCAACTATATGTGCCATTTGATTTGACTGATTGCTCAAAACGCAGCTGCCCGCATTCTTACAAAGACACAGAAATTTGACCATATAACTCCAATTTTAAAAGATCTGCATTGGCTACCTGCTGCTTGTGATAGAATTTATTTCAAAGTTCTTCTTTTAACTTGTAAAGCATTTGGACTTGTACCATCATATATATCAAAACTTGTTCCATATCATCAACCTGTTCATGCCCTTCCGTCTTCTGAAAAACATTTGCTTGCCGTTCCTAGAACTTCTCCTAGAATTACCACATTTAAGTGAATACCTGCGGTTTTGCAGTATTTTTTTTATATGTAAATTCTCACGATCAGCATGATGCCACAAATCATTGTTTACTGGTCAGCTGGCTGTTTCAGTGAGTTTCCCTCCTATTCAAAAGGTCAAATCGGGCAACAACTCTCTTATTTTGCCATGAAAATATTCAAATTGTCACAATTTTGTATAGTTTGATGATATCTCATATAATGTTGTCCTTATTTGTTTCACTTGAAAAGAAAATTGAAGCAAAAAAGTTCACCCTATACTTTGTCAATGGTAAAGAAATGACGTCAACCCCTTTGACAGAGCCTGGCACTGGGTATTGATGTAACAATCCAGACCAAGAAAATTACAGACTAAACAGATTTGAAATAGGTTAATATTTCTTATATAGCATATGTGATGCGATCTGTGAAAACCCGCCACATGGTGGCATTTTTCATATTGGAGATATTTATATCATAAGAAAGCTAAAACTGTGCTGATTACAGAACTGTTTCGATCATTTTTCTATGATCACTACAAAAAAAGTTATGAGTGAATGATGATTGTGATGTCATTAAAAGCTACAAAACAAGAAATCATGAAAACAGGCCAAAAAAGATACATAATTCAATATAATAACATTATAAGGTTAATAATAAAAGTGACTTAAGTAAGTTTTTGAAGGTGAAATTTTATGAAAGATGATGATACAAAGTATTGGAAACTAATTTTCTTTAAAAAAAATCTTTAAAAAAAAGAAGTTTTTTTTATTTATTTATTTTTATTTTTTATTTTAAATTACCCATAATCCCTAGTTCACATTTTGCGACATCCGACGGGTTTTCACAGATCACATCACATATTGTAATGCATGTGTTCCAAATTAATACACATCTGATTTGGATTTTCAGATTTTCAGACTTTTAATGTGTGCTATTTTAAGCAAATTCTACATTAAGTGACAATTTGATTTGAGCAGAGTTGTACCATACCCATACTATTACTAGCTCATTTATGGATAGTGTTACACTATGATTTGATTTGGAATGCTTGTCGGATGTTGCTTATCAAATGATATCTTTTAGCAGGTAAAAGACATTTGGATTGACATTAAACTTTCACCACTTTTGTCCAGAGTGTTAAACTGATTCAACTTTTTCAACGCAGCATCTTTCATATTTAAAACAGTAATTCTTAATAGTTTACACTTTAAATTATGTAGAGACTAGAGATGTAGGCCCTTATTTGCTATTTATTAAGGGACTTGACTTGATTTAAAACTGGGTATAGTAAAACTGTCGTATTTAAATTAGGAATAGCAAATTGTATTGAAACAAGGTTAAAAGAACTTGAGCGATAGCAAACCTATTTGAAGTGAGGGAGACCTAATAATCGGTATTGAACTGTTTATTATAATATGCTTAATTAGAGCTAGTGAACCTAAGGGTGACCATACTAATATAATAATTCTCATTGGAATACACCATTAGGTATATTAGACCATTTGTTCAACTGATACTTTGTGCTTTCCCCAGTTATCACACACTTATTAAACATTGCACTCAAGACCACAAAATTGACTTTTTGCAAAAAGATTTCTCAAATTTTGCATCCAAATGTATAGAAAAGAGATATAGAGCTTATTTTTATTTTTATAAGATCAAAGATAGTGGAAACAGGTTATAAGTGATATCCTAATCCCCAATCTAATGATGAGAAGAACCTGTTTTTGATCGGCATTTTTTCCAGAGTAAAAAAATGTAAAGGAAAGGAAATATATAAGTTAACCAATTATTAGAATATTGCTAGGTATGGGTTTTGATTATATGTATCTGTATTTTTCCTAGGAGATGAAAAAGCTACCTTGACTTACAGGGTGTATCACTACAAATGAAATCCTATTTTGGCAGCAATTGTAGAATATTGGTTTAGATTAAAGGTATATGTTCCGATCAATTTTTTGGGGCTATGATTTTTTTTTCACATCAAGATATTTTGCTATCAGAAGAATCCCCCATATTTTTCATATTATGTCTGTAAAATCTTAGGGGCCAGAAACGTTCCATTTAGAAATTATAGGCTAAAATGTGGGGAATTACTGCCAAAGGTTTGTGTACGACTCAATGGGTAAATGTTTTGTGACCCTGTGCTTCTAAAAATAGAACCATTGGAGTTATGCAACTCAAACTTTGGAATGCGACAATTTTAGGGATGACCTTTCGTGTGAAAATGAGAAACATCAAGTTGAAAATCGGGCCAGCAATCGGAACATCTACCTTTAATGTAACCCAATTATTTGTAAATACTCGCAAATAGAAGAATTTATGATCATTTATGAACAATTTGTTCCAAAATAAATCTCATCAAGTAGTATTTCAAATGTCTAGTGTAGTGATGGACATGTAATTTTACTATTCATTCTCACATTAGTTGCCTTAAGTGACAATGCATAAACACAAAAGGGAAAGTGCTTGAAGCTTTCTAGGGCCCATTAAATACTACCATGGCTGACTTACATCAACATTCGGCATTTGTAACATGTCCGTTATCAAGTTCGATTTCTGTATGATGTATAAAACAAATAGGCCCATTGGAACTATTTTTTTATTTGGGAAATGGTAAATATGTTCTCATGTAAAATGGTAAATATGTTTCTCATGTAAATAGTACACCTCACGTTTCAAATGACCTTGGGGATAGATCATGTACCTTTCCCTCTTAAGGGGGGACTTAAGGAAGTTTTTTGTTGAATTTTGTTAGTGCTGTAATTATTGAACCATGACTCAAAAGTGTATAAAAGTATACCTTTTTGGAAAGGAAATGTATCAGAGAATCCAAATTTGGCATCAATTTTGACCAAAAATGTTGATTTTTTGAGAAAATCACAAAAAAAAATCACTTTTTTGACCCAATTTTTTTGAACAAAGCTAACAAACATAATTTTGAGTTAAAAATGCCCAAATCACTTGATGATGATGTTAAGACACTACTGGAGGGACGAATTTTTTTTTTATTAATCTAATCCAATATTTTTTTAAATTTTGACAAAAAAGTGTAAAAAAAAATTAAAAATCCATTTTTTCACGTTTTTTGGCACTTTTTGGTCAAAATTTTCAAAAATATTAGATTAGGTTTAAAAAAAAAAAAATCGTCCCTTCATTAGTGTCTTAACATCATTATAAAGTGTTTTGGGCATTTTTTACTCAAAATTTTTGTTAGCTTTGTTCAAAAAAAATTGGGTCAAAAAAGTGAATTTTGTGATTTTCTCAAAAAATCTACTTTTTTGGTCAAAATTGATGCCAAATTTGGATTCTCTGATCCATTTCCTTTCCAAAAATGTATACTTTTATATACATTTGATTAATAGTTCAATAAATACAGCACTCACAAAATTCAAAAAATCAAATCAAAAACTTCCTTAAGTCCCCCCTTAAGCGTTCAATTCCCTCCTAAGCATTCAATAATAATTATACCTCTGTTGGGTATACTGAATTGAAGTGAAGCAGGACCTGATTAATGACATGTATGTTTTATATAACCCTTGCATTAAATCAAACAATTCCATGGATTGACCAACCCTTGGCACTATCTTTCTTCAGGCGATTACTACTACTCATTCACACTGTTCACCGCATGTTCTGTCATAATGTCTCAGCTCATGAGGTCAACGGCAGCCGGCAAGTTTGGCTGTCAGACCGCAATAAAAACACTTCGATTAGCGATCAACCGGTTGTAAACCGCCTTTTTGTAAACCGTATAAAAGCCGGTTAGCTTAATAAAAACACGCTGAATGTCTATTACCCTGATGGAATAATGTCTCAACAGGATCCTCTGGCATGATAATGGGACTAATGACTGGACTGTAGGCTGTAGCTTTCTTCCACAGCAGGCGAAGCCTTTATCCTATAATACTACAAAAATATATAATAGACTAGGCTTTTACTTTGTTCAGATCCGGCAAGGTTAAACTATGAATGCTGCAGGCAAGGGCGTCATTCCGTTTTCAAAAGTGGGGGGCACAAGTTTCGGATCATGGAATTTAACAACATTTTTGACGAATATGCATAGGCGTAGGATATTTTTACTCGGGGGGGGGGGGGGGGGGGGGCTTAAAAATAAATTTAATTGAGTATGCATGATTGACTAACCAAAGCGGTAATGCGGACAGGGTGAGTCTGAGGGGGGGGGGGGGGGGGGGGGGGGGTGCTGCCCTTGGAATTTGATTTTTTGTTGTTCAATTTTCGAACCTATTTGATGCGTTTTGGTGTGTACTTTCGACCAAAATTTAATTGAAAAGCCTTCACTTCATTTCCAACCAATATTGGTTTATTATCAATATCATCCAAATTTGGATTTTTTTTTTTCCCCCTTAATTTTGCAAAAGCAAACAACACGGCGTAAGGGTTTTGAAATGCGCGTAAATTAAAAAGGATATTGTAAAAAGAAAGGTTTAGAAAAACGTTCCTGAATCCAACTTGTTAAGCTTGAATAATAAATAAACAGTGAAACTAATTCGTGCGTAGCGCGCACATTTTTTTTTTTTTTTAACAATAAAAAGGTCCAGAAAACTGAAGCTATCATGTTCAAATTGAATAACAAATTTTTTTTTTTTAAAAAGTCTATTGTAAAAAGAAAGGTTATCTTGTTAAGCTTAAATAATAAAACATTTAAAAACATGCGCGCATAGCGCGCAAAAATTGGTTATTTTAACACTAAAATGGTCCAGAAACCCGTTCCTGAAGCCATCTTGTTAAGCTTGAATAAAAAACAATAAAACTAATTCGCAGCGCGCAATTTTTATTTATTTTTACACTGAAATGGTCCTGAAAACGTGCCTGAAGCAATCTTGTTACGCTTGAATAATAAAAAAAATGTGGCTGTTTCTCTACAACTATTGTTCAAACTGTTAAATGTCAGCATTTTAATTTTATACTAGTACTACTACCCCCAGCAGTGGCATAGCCAGTGAGGCCTATGACGGAGTACTGCTTAAGAAAAGATTTTGCATTCCCCATCGAACAAATTGAGATCTCGATGATAGATTCCCATAGAATATATATATCCATGTCAGCGCCTCCTTGCTTCCGCCAGGATGTAATATTCAACTAATTAAAGGTAGGCGTTCCGATTACGGGCCTGATTTTCAATGTCTATTATTCTACATGAAGGGTCATCCTTAAAATAGTCGTATTCCAAAGTTTAAAGGTAGGTGTTTCGGTTGCGGGCCTAATTTTTGACTTGATGCTTTTATTCTACATGAAGGGTAATCCTTAAAAAAGTCGTATTCAAAAGTTTGAGTTTGATAACTCCAATGGTTCTTATTTTAGAAACACACGGTGACATGAAATTTGCCCATTGAGTAGTACACAAACTGGCCGGGTGTCTAACCACCTTTGGCAGTAATTCACTGCAATTTGGCTTAAAACGTCTAAATGGAACATATCTTACGCCAAATATTTTACAGAAATAATGAGAAAAATATGAGTTTTCTTCTGATATCAAAATATGTTGATGGACTCCACATTGTTTGCGCTCTTTGCGTGCCTGGTCGAATCTAATAATGCTCGATAACTTAGACATACAGGGTGAGTCAAAAAAAGTGTACCCTAATTGAAAAAATAAAAAATAAAATTTTTGACCACAAAATCAAGGCAAACAAAACTTTAAATGATTGCGCCATTTCTTTGCTACCATCTGGAAAAAAATCACGCTATTTGATGATACCGTTAAGTAAATATGACTATTTCTGTACAGGAGCTGTTTTTTCACCTAAAACACGGTTTTTAATTTCAAGCTTAACGAGCTTAATAATGTTTGCCTACAGACTCAAAGTGGAGAGACAAAGCGACACAAAATTTGTAGGTGCTGCGTGTTGATTACCAGCATACCAATTGGACATTTTATTTGCCCAACCAATTGTTTATTCACACTCAATCCGCTACCAGCTTCTCTGGCGTTGTTGAAACATAAAAATATTAATATCAATGATATTTCGGATCTTTGTGTAAATATGAAGTAAATGACCTTTTAAGGCATTTATGTTGTCAACTCGTGTCTATTTTCTTTAGAGTTCTTAACGACACTTATGAGTTCAACGTACAAGTAGTCAGTAAATATCCAAATATCAGTCCATTTAAGGGATATAATCTTTACTGCAATTTGTGTCAGACAATGATTGGAAAAAACATATATTTCTATATGACGGCATCAGGACAAGAAAAAACCGCCTCTCAGAAGGGGCCATCTGCAAAGGTTAACCAATTTGTCAAATTCAACACTATATTAATCATGCATCTATTTGCACTAAACTTCTTAGTAAATAAGATCAAATGTGTATCAAAAATTCCAAGGCAGCGAACGCGAAAAACCCATCCCTCCCAACGGAAAAATTAGCGAAGGGAAATTTTTCCAATACACCTGAATTGACTTTATTTTACTTTATTTATTTTATTTTATTAATTTCCATATTTTAAAATGATGTTGTAGCCCCAAATGTATACCAACCCCACCTAACCCAAAGTCACAGCTTACAGGGTGGGTGGGAGGGAAATTTCAGAAGCTTCCGACTGGTATGCTGGCAAAAAACGCAATGAGAGAAAAAGAAGATCTGGCAGATCAGCAGCCAGGGACAAAAAACTCATGACTGCAGACAAAAGAAAATTACGCGGGTCAGCAAACACCAAACCTGATTGGCTAAGGCATGGGTTGTTAAAACACAGGAGAGCAACCAACAAAAATCAATGCGCAGGCCTTATCGCGGTAAGCAAATCAGGATAATTTGGATTTCACAAAATAATCCTTTATTGCCTACAGACTCAAAGTGGAGAGACAAAGCGACACAAAATTTGTAGGTGCTGCGTGTTGATTACCAGCATACCAATTGGACATTTTATTTGCCCAACCAATTGTTTATTCACACTCAATCCGCTACCAGCTTCTCTGGCGTTGTTGAAACATAAAAATATTAATATCAATGATATTTCGGATCTTTGTGTAAATATGAAGTAAATGACCTTTTAAGGCATTTATGTTGTCAACTCGTGTCTATTTTCTTTAGAGTTCTTAACGACACTTATGAGTTCAACGTACAAGTAGTCAGTAAATATCCAAATATCAGTCCATTTAAGGGATATAATCTTTACTGCAATTTGTGTCAGACAATGATTGGAAAAAACATATATTTCTATATGACGGCATCAGGACAAGAAAAAACCGCCTCTCAGAAGGGGCCATCTGCAAAGGTTAACCAATTTGTCAAATTCAACACTATATTAATCATGCATCTATTTGCACTAAACTTCTTAGTAAATAAGATCAAATGTGTATCAAAAATTCCAAGGCAGCGAACGCGAAAAACCCATCCCTCCCAACGGAAAAATTAGCGAAGGGGAATTTTTTCCAATACACCTGAATTGACTTTATTTTACTTTATTTATTTAATTTTATTAATTTCCATATTTTAAAATGATGTTGTAGCCCCAAATGTATACCAACCTGCCAAAACAAGGTCCTACTAAGGGGCTTGTAACCTACCCCCCCCCCCCCCCCCCCCCCCCCCCCCCCCTCCGAGGACAAAATGTATGAATTTTAAGGGCACATTACTATAATTATAAAGCAAAGAAATGACCTGATGGCAATAGGTGTAGAACAACATAGAAGGGTTTCGGTTGAAGAAACTAGAGCCTTACCTAGTGCCTACCTAAAAAACTGTATCTGAGAGGTGTGTGTATCCCATCAGTCCTATTACATAAATATAAAATCAAAGTGTTGGGTATGGTTCATTCCAAAGGTGACCCTTTAATATATCCAAAATATCACCTATATGTTTTAATGCTAAGACCTTTCCAGTTAGGACGTATCGGTACCTTCAAACTGAAATTGTACTTGCCAGCCATTTACTATCGCCTACTATCCATGTGCGGATTCGGAAGGGACCTGTATAAAATTGTTTCCAAAAAACAAAGCAAAAAGCAAAAACAGCAAAACAAGCAAAAAAGTAGCAAGAAACACAACAACAAAAGAAATGCAAACAATTAGACATAGGCAGATACAATATCAAGTTAAGATATATTTAATGGAACCCCCCCCCCATGCACTGGACTGAATGATGCGTTGAAACTTTACTGGACACAAAATGTCACCAGTATTAATACGTTCAAATTGAAGCATCACAATATGCTGCCCCATGCCCCTCATTGTTACACGCTTGACAGACGTGGGTAAAATTGCATGAAGTACGGGAGCACCCGGATTTACCATTGAAGGCGAAACAAATGCCTCCCCAGCCCGCAGGAGATCTACCGTTTCCTGGTTGTTCCTCCCTCCCAAAATTCTGAAACCCTCCCTGATTACCCCTAACCACTGGCGGCAAAATTGGGGAAGGCACTGCGATATGTAAATTCCACAGTTCTCCATCCATTGTAGCCCAAGAACTATGAGGGCAAAGTTCTTGACGGCGGCGGTATTCTATATCATACTGCCTCCAACCATAACCTAGAACTCGTGAGGCCGCAGTTCTGATTATTTGACCATACTTTAATAGCTCTTGAGTGCGTAATGGGTGAGCTGATAAAAAGACACCAGCGTATATGAAAAAGGCACTAGTCCAAGAATGAATAGAATTGATCCCATTTTGTGGTTTGGCCTCCTTCATCACCAACTGCCCATCTGAATTAATTTCAAAAATATTCCCTGAGCTTGATGATGATTGAACTTCCCTTCTATCCTGACTATTTAATAAAAGATTAAAATCAACAAAATCGCCAAGCGTAATTTTTTCACGCAATTTGCGAGGAAGGTGTTCACCTAGAGGGCTGCAAATTGAGGTTAACGCCTGTTGATTGGCATTCCCAAAATTGGTAGACATAGACGCGAAGTTATCAATGCCACTCGACATATTCAATGTATTTGTATTGCTTTGATTAGCTGTTGATGAATTACTAGCATTAACACCTGCGAAATTGGAATTATTGACACCAAAATTATTGGAAACGCTACGGCCTGAGTGTGCTAATATAGGCCTACCCCCCGACAAAACTCTACCAAAGTTATCAAACAAACCATGCTCACCAGATGTTCCCTGCAATAGATTGTCAGTTCTGCCACTGCTCACTACACGCCGTTGTTGATTTCCCCCATTTTCTTCCACCCTCCGATGCGATGCTGCCGAATTCGATGCAGAAATCTCATCAATGTTACTGGCGACTGGCGCTGACGTCATCCTACCCGTGAACCCGGAAGTTGAAGGCCCCGAAACAGCCTGGTTTCCCGCCCGTTGCTGCTCAATGAAAACATCGACATTATCGTCCAACTCCTGGCGAAAAGAATCTTCTGAATCCATGTTTCCCGATAAAAAATCATGGTGAACGTCCACATCTACAGCACGACCACGTCCCCTTGCTCGTCCTCTCCCACGACCTCGGCTTCTACCGCGAGTAGATTGGCGATACTGAGATGGCTGTCTAGCCGGCCCCTGAACCTGAATACGGTTCTGGGCGTTGTTAGGGACGCTAGCTGAATTGATAATCGTCCTAGCCTGAGAGCAGGTTTGCCGAACTCGTTGACCTACGAGCTCTTCTACAGCTTTCCGTGTTACCGCTGCACGCTTTTTTGGTGCCATTTTATTAAACAAAATCCCGTCGGACAACGATGACTGATAGATGTTTATAACACAGTAGTAAAGACGAAAAATAAGCAAAACCAGACGGATGTTTATTGTTTTATTTCTAGATGATCAACGAGGTAAATAAATTCAGATACTTAACACAAAGCAGCAGGCTGAATGATTATTGTGATATAAACGTAAGACGGTTGAAATCAAAATCTTCACATAAACAAAATCAGGAAAAACAGCCCCTACTGCTAAGAAATTTCAGAAGCTTCCGACTGGTATGCTGGCAAAAAACGCAATGAGAGAAAAAGAAGATCTGGCAGATCAGCAGCCAGGGACAAAAAACTCATGACTGCAGACAAAAGAAAATTACGCGGGTCAGCAAACACCAAACCTGATTGGCTAAGGCATGGGTTGTTAAAACACAGGAGAGCAACCAACAAAAATCAATGCGCAGGCCTTATCGCGGTAAGCAAATCAGGATAATTTGGATTTCACAAAATAATCCTTTATTACTAGGATTATGATGTAAAGCATTACACATCTTGTTTATTAAAAGAATTAAATAGACAATACACTTGTTCAAAATTGTCTCCTAATAGATTTTAATCTATTTATTTATGACCACTCCCTTAGCTGTATATTTGATACAAGCACAAAGTAATATTCACATACAATACATTTCACATTACTTAAGGATAGGAATTCCCAAAAAAGTAAAGATTGACATATTTTGCTAATTGATCCATTAGCCCATAGGTTTAAGAACCAATTTTTACAAGGTTGTGATTACATACAGTAAAAGATTCTTTTGAACCCACATCTTGGAATAAAATTTAGATTTAACCAAGCATTTACAACAATTATTGTCCAGTACATTTTGAGAAACTACTGATGATATTGGCATATTTCTTGATTATGCACAGGGAGAGGGATAGTAATCATCTGTTTTCATCAAGTAACTATTCCAAAACTATTTCCTAGGATTAGAAAGGTCTCTTGATGAGGTCTATAGTAGAACAGTGGAAGCCTCTCTCGTGTAGGAAACCAGATGCCCATTTCTACTTGCTTACCAATCAAAGAATCTAGGGTAGACGTCACTATCATATATCAAGAGTCTTGATACTGCTCAAGGTTTGTAACTTGGGCTATGAACTTAATACTGTAAAAGCCAATATTTTCGTGCATTTTGATACCATAGACATTTCGTGAATTGGTTTTTTTGCGGGTGACCTTCTGGATGTACTGAAGTTATAATTTTTGTGGAAAAATATTTTGCGTGAAAAGCGCAAAAAATAAAACCTCGAAAATTTCAGCTTTTACAGTAGTATTTTGCTGGTTGATTTAAACTTAATGAATTGTAAATTGTTTTGAACAAACTAAACACCATTAGCAATGTGCATGCAGGGGATCTTTAGAAAACCATATCTTTTCCTGTTATGGGTCAGAGTCTTACATGCTGTTGTGAAAGATTTGAATGTTGTGGCTCTGTTAAAATCTTTGTCGATATACATATCATGTGTTTATTACATGACAGATATTAAGCTTTTTATATAACCCCGTCTTTGTTATTAAGTTTTAAAGCACCTTTAATACTTCTGGGGGATTGATTGCATTTTACAAAGGATATGCTTAATTAGGCAACCAGAACTTAAATGGTTTTAAGGAGGTAGCTCTACCAGCCAAAAGGTTATGAACGATCTGTTTGCCTAATTAATTATATCCTTAAATTTACCGTAAGTTCCCAGATGAATGAAAGGATACACCGTTTGATTGCTTTGATTGCATTGACAATTTCTGAAATAAATAAGACAGTGTAGGCTAGCCCGTAATTAGGGATGGGGGGTACAGCAAAGGTCCACATTTTAGGGTTTTGGTTTTTGTCCGAAAAGGTAAACATAGTGGTATGAAGGACCACTTTTGCCATCTTTTTGCAATAATGTAATGACCTAAGACCCATTATAAGCAGTTAAGGATTAAGTTTAATAATGGGTCTTGGGTCATTACATTATTGTGTCATATCATATTGTCATAAAAGTGCATATCATGTTGTTGCATTGACAGCTCCTGTGGAAAAGCCATTTTTACACATACTCGCTAAAAATAGCAATATCTCAAAAAATATTAATGTAATATCTTCCCTATTTTCACCAATAATGCTCAACGATATATGCTTTAATAATATGCAAATCAAATTACTAAAATAGTTTATCATCTAGGAGAAAATGGCCTCCAAAGTTGGGTATAGGTGTTTTTTTGACCACCCTGTATGTAACGAATAACATCAAAATGTGTTTCTTATTTCTAGGACATTTATGGAATTAAAGGTCAACTGCAAGATGTCTAGTGCTCAGGCTAAATGGAGTATGGTTTAATCCTTGATGCAATATGACACTAATTATCCTTCATAAAATCTTCTATTTTAATCATTTTTAAAAAGAATTTAAGATTTAGGCCTATACAGCTTGTAATGGATAGAGTCTCCTCATAAGTCTCTCTCGTGAATCTTATAACAGGATACACCTAAATTTGAAAATAAATATGTGATGTCTATAGTAAGATTAGTTAATAATCATATTAATTTCTGTATTAGTTTTTGGCCCTATCAACACCATTTTTATACAATATCATCAATCAATAGCAGTGTGTGAATGTCCTAAGTTAGACCATTACCTTGGACTTAATAATGTTAATACATAGTGAATGTAACCAATTGTACATTGACATGACATGACCTAGGGGATATGGTCTCATTATAGATCATAGTAATTAAGCATATGGGTCAATTAGGTGTCTAAGTGTACTTCCTATTTACAGTATGGGTTAATGCATTTTGGAATTAATCCATGAGGTCCGTGTCTGGAAGTCTAGGCATGGACTTAATCATACCATAGCAATATTTTGGTTGGAGCCTGCTACAGATACTTAATCATAGGTATTAATGTTAAAATATGAGATCCTTATTGCAAGTAATCGAGCCTGCTATAGTTCAATCAGTTCCAAATTGGCGAGAAATATTCATTTTTTATCTATCCGCACGCAAAGTAATCCAAGCGTATAAGGGTGATTGCACATTGCGCGCCATATTGCGCCATGCGAGCGTTTTGCGCGCGACACTCTTCTGAAATCGTACGCTGCTGTAAACAGGTTTCGCCAATTTAGAACTGACTGAACTATACAGATACTTAATCATAGGTATTAATGTTAGAATATGAGATCCAGATAGCAAATAATGTGCAAGGAAGATCCATGGAAATAGACAAGGGTATGGTTCTTGTGAGAAACATTTTTGACATGACATTTTCCTACCAAGGGGACTTGAACTAATTCCCTAATTTGGGACGAGGGCTGATGGGTCAAATTTGTCAAACATAAGTCTAATTTCACAAAATCTTTGAATTCCCACAAAGCCGTCTCAATGGGAATGCCAACTTGCCTAAATGGAAGATGAAATAGTGATATATATTCACATAGGATCTTAAATAGTATGGTTTCCTGGGAAAACATAAGGCATGTGATGAATTCAAATGGCAGTAATTTGCATTCTCTCTGGGTTTGCTTATTGAGCTCAGTCTTCACAGGTTTGCAAGTTCAATATATGAACTCTCATTCCCTCATTACGTCTTAGGATGAAATAATGCTTGATGAGCATTCCCATGAGCTCAGTGTTTATCACAAATAGGGGGATTATGCATACTTGCCATTACCCGTAGACATCGGAAATTATATATGCAGGAGAGACAAAATAGAATAAGAGCAATTCGGCTCCGTACCAAGACGATTTAATTTCGCAATTTTACACGACATGCATTACGCATAATCAAGGGTACTATGATACCATATATATAATACATTGATAAATATTCATATTTTGGTCGTCCTATTAGACGAGTACAGTCAAGGTTAATTTTTTGTAAAGACTACAATTATCCAAATAAAATTGGAAAGGTCCGAAAGAATATACCTTTTTAAAAGATGGTCCTAACCTTGAATTATCAATGCTTTCTCTCAAAATCAATTTTATTAAATTTGAAAATGCGCCAATTGAAATACGACAATCCAATCTACCACCGATAATAAATCCTCAAGTGATAATTTACAAATTAATTGATTTCCTGAATGGTAATTTTGTCAATTTTTAAAAGATGGTCCTAACCTTGAATTATCAATGCTTTCTCTCAAAATCAATTTTATTAAATTTGTAAATGCGCCAATTGAAATACGACAATCCAATCTACCACCGATAATAAATCCTCAAGTGATAATTTACAAAATAATTGATTTCCTGAATGGTAAATAGATTAAATAACTACTTGATGAGTAGAAACCAGTGGGCCTTATTGATAGATTACCAATTATACAATGAGGTAATAATTTACATTTGGCCTTATAATAAACTTTCATTTACCATTTATAAATATTTCTTATATTAAGATTCAATAATTGGGATTTAAATCCCTGTTTCTTCAAATTTTACTCCCTCTAATCACAGCTTATATAAATAAGTACAATTTAACTGCTACTCGCGTTCAAATACGGCCTAGAATCTTCATTATTAATGTTAGAATATGAGATCCAGATAGCAAATAATGTGCAAGGAAGATCCATGGAAATAGACAAGGTAGTATGATAACATATATGATATCATACCGGCCCAGATGTGTATATTATGACATGTAGTACGCAAAATAAGACCGTGAGTGAACTGTTAATCTGTCCGGAGCGTGATACCCGACGAGATGAGACCATTATACGGAAAGCATAAAGCAATGATTATAACCAGCATTTATAACAAGGAAACAAACACACGATGCCACGAAGGGCAAACCGCATGAAGGATTTTTTGTGGAGGCCAAGAAAAATCAAGGAACATGGACTCGCACGACTGATGCCACGAAGGGCAAACCACAGGCCAAAGAAAAATCAAGGAACAGAGGCCTGTGGGTTTTTTCCTTAGTGGAGACCTAAAATCCAGAAACCCGGTCTCACACACACACACGATGCCACGAAGGGCAAACCACAGGCCAAAGAAAAATCAAGGAACAGAGGCCTGGAGGGGTACGAAGAAACCATGATCAACCCCGAACATGGTCTCTAAGGGAATAGTGTTGCGGCCAAGATGATCAAGGAACAAGGCCGCCCACAAATGCCAGGATCATCCAGAAGCATGGCATGTCAAAGAGCAACAACTGGGAGGGTGGGAGAGGTTTTATTTTAAAATCAACCTACTTGGTACGGAACTAAAGAGCGAATGATAAAATTAGTTAGGGGATGGACGAGCAGAAACATATAACAAAGGAGTGAGTTCGCGGGCTCCCGGAAGTGGAACGAGAGTGGTCATAAGGTTGCTACGGGAGACCAGCAAACTATAGCAAACACAATTTCCGCTTCATCGGCTAAAGGAGTTTAAGCTTTATGGCTTAAACTTTATTACCCGTAGACATCGGAAATTATATATGCAGGAGAGACAAAATAGAATAAGAGCAATTCGGCTCCGTACCAAGACGATTTAATTTCGCAATTTTACACGACATGCATTACGCATAATCAAGGGTACTATGATACCATATATATAATACATTGATAAATATTCATATTTTGGTCGTCCTATTAGACGAGTACAGTCAAGGTTAATTTTTTGTAAAGACTACAATTATCCAAATAAAATTGGAAAGGTCCGAAAGAATATACCTTTTTAAAAGATGGTCCTAACCTTGAATTATCAATGCTTTCTCTCAAAATCAATTTTATTAAATTTGAAAATGCGCCAATTGAAATACGACAATCCAATCTACCACCGATAATAAATCCTCAAGTGATAATTTACAAATTAATTGATTTCCTGAATGGTAATTTTGTCAATTTTTAAAAGATGGTCCTAACCTTGAATTATCAATGCTTTCTCTCAAAATCAATTTTATTAAATTTGTAAATGCGCCAATTGAAATACGACAATCCAATCTACCACCGATAATAAATCCTCAAGTGATAATTTACAAAATAATTGATTTCCTGAATGGTAAATAGATTAAATAACTACTTGATGAGTAGAAACCAGTGGGCCTTATTGATAGATTACCAATTATACAATGAGGTAATAATTTACATTTGGCCTTATAATAAACTTTCATTTACCATTTATAAATATTTCTTATATTAAGATTCAATAATTGGGATTTAAATCCCTGTTTCTTCAAATTTTACTCCCTCTAATCACAGCTTATATAAATAAGTACAATTTAACTGCTACTCGCGTTCAAATACGGCCTAGAATCTTCATTATTAATGTTAGAATATGAGATCCAGATAGCAAATAATGTGCAAGGAAGATCCATGGAAATAGACAAGGTAGTATGATAACATATATGATATCATACCGGCCCAGATGTGTATATTATGACATGTAGTACGCAAAATAAGACCGTGAGTGAACTGTTAATCTGTCCGGAGCGTGATACCCGACGAGATGAGACCATTATACGGAAAGCATAAAGCAATGATTATAACCAGCATTTATAACAAGGAAACAAAAACCCAACCGACAAGGACAATATTAAAACGCAGGCCTTAAACAACACCAAGCTAATCATGATCATCAACAACCTTATTGAGCATTTCATACTAATCTACCTCCATGCGTATTAAGAAAAGAATTAAAACGAACAGCCCGAGTACGTACGTGGTAACGTCACATACATAAAACATACAAGAAACCAACAGTGTGGCTGGGCCTATCAGGGAGGACTAGTCTCTCTGCCTATACACTTTACTACCTAGAATTGGTGTAAACAGTGGTGAATATACATAAATAATACAGGCATGTACTATCATGTAGTACCCATGATATTTGTCAAGACGTAGACAAGGACCCAGATGGTTTAATCTGAAACAAATATTATTAGTCTCAGGTTTAATGGACAAATTATAGTCAATAGCCATTGATATGAACGCCTACACTATTCTGATTACAATGGATTTACCATAATTATAATTGAACACAACCCTGATATGTTTAATCATGTAAATAGATAATTATATGGCCTATACAAGGCATAACGCTAGTCTTAAAGATCGATTATGAATGCTTGCTACATAACGCATAAATCAATATAACCATGATAATGAAGCCATTCACCCTTTTCAAGGGGTATATTCTGTCTGTGTTAATCCATAATTACCCCCACATTTCGATCCAGGATTTCAATACTAAACACTTGAACTAAGATGGCGTAACCAATGTCCCCATTAGTCAATTGAGGCAGTTCCTCGCCTAACGGAAAGCAAATTGATGCGAGGGGTTGACTACCCGTGAATGTATCGGAAAAAACACAATCGCGGGGAACATAATTTGCCTATTTATATAAATATTAATATTATTATTGCGGGGAGAATTATTAAAATTACTAGTACTAGCACTAGTCACACGATTAGAAGAATAAAATTCGTTCTCACCCGACTGATTTTGTGTAATCTGTGGTGCTGCTCTCGATGATGCACTCGTCGATGGTCCTAGAAATAAGCTTGAGACATTCCTTCTTTCCACCGTCGGCGTCGTATCCTCGCTTGAATCCACCAAATCCTCGATTTCCTCGTTTGATACTTGTATGCGAAGAGCATCGTCACCCGCACCACCAATTTATTGAATAATGTTCGATCTATCTTATACGGGAAGCAATCGGAAACGGCCGGTTGTTGTTGTTGACTTTGCAACCAGCGGACTGGTCAGCTGCTGAGAGGCCCATGTGTTAATTATATCGACTTCTGCCTCTCGCTATCGCGGAATTCTCGCGGACATTTATTGAGCCATATCGTAAAGGCACCAAATAAATGATTCTTAAATACCAAATAATTAAATTTCTAAATAAGTACTTTACCGTAACAAATGAATGTTAATAGCAGAAGGAAATCAAAGAAGGAGGAGCCCCGTAATGTGAAGCAAAAAAGCTAAACCGCTGACAACACTCCAACTTGAAAACCAAACGGGTACGGAAAGAATTTATTTTAAAATCAACCTACTCGGTACGGAACTAAAGAGCGAATGATAAAATTAGTTAGGGGATGGACGAGCAGAAACATATAACAAAGGAGTGAGTTCGCGGGCTCCCGGAAGTGGAACGAGAGTGGTCATAAGGTTGCTACGGGAGACCAGCAAACTATAGCAAACACAATTTCCGCTTCATCGGCTAAAGGAGTTTAAGCTTTATGGCTTAAACTTTATTATCAAGGAATAAAAAGTTAACCCTGTTTATATATGTTTTGGTGTGCTATTGATACTTTATTCACATTACATGTCTAGTTTTGACAACTATTGTAATTTTGTGAATAATCCTTTAACACTCCGGTTAGTTAAAACTAACATTGATTTACCACTGCCCCTCTCTCACAAGAGATTTATTTTATTTCCTTTCATTACAAAGAGAACTTTTTGAAAAAATGACCTTAATGTAGCATTTATGTTGTGCATGTTGCACGAGGTTATATAAAACATCTATAACAATAACATGATTCTGCTAGTAGCTTCCTTTCTAGTTCCTCTTCATTAACCATGTTATCACTTATTTAACCTAGGCTGGGTGGAATTATAGGTCAATGGACAAGCGTGCTAGATGTCTGGGTCAGTTTGGTTGGTTATTATAGGGGGACAGGAAACCTAGCCGATTACGTTTCAACTCAATCAACTCAACTCTAGAAAAGCATCCATAGCCGTAAATCCTGGGAGATGGGTGGATATATCCCCCCACCAATATTTGACCATGGGAGATGGCCTATGTAATAATTCCCCCCCCCCCCCCCAATGTTATACATGATAAAATGCTCACCATAATATAAATGTCTAATTCAGACCAAAATAAGCTAATTTCATGCAATTTTTCCAATATGTGCGCGCGCTTCCCGTCCATTTCCCCCAAATGCTGATGCTGCCCCTTGATTTATGTAATTCATCACATTAAGGCTATCTGAATATTGTCAGTTTTTAGAGTTTCATGACATTTTATGGGGGTTTTTTTAGTTAACGGTAACATGCGTCAATGTTACAACCGTTACCAGTTCGGACGGTTTGCAGACTCTGGTATGAATCAAAAGTACCATAATTTGTTTGATTTCAAGTAATTGACATCTTTCAACTTAAGAAATAAGCACAAACCACATACATGGTCGACTTTTAAAGGTTCAGCCGTTTGAATATTCTTGACGCACAATTGTCCCATAGGTGTGTGTAAACAAGAAGAGTCTTAAAAAAGACAAACATCGCTTAGAGGGGGTTGAGTTCTAATGCAAGCAGACAAAAAGGAATAGCATCATTAAGAGATTTGTGTCATACCAAAACAAGCACTCTCAGTTTTCTTGAAATCAAGTGTTCAAGATTTGTTTTAATAACATAATAGAGTCATAGTTATATTGTACATGGTTGTTTACAAAAATAAATGCCACTGAACATGATGTGAGTTAAAAGTCCCAAAACGGACTATTTTGTATCTAATTATGAATAGACTTATCACATCAAAGTCAACCAGGGGAAAAGCAACTAATTAATTCATGAATAATTAATAATCAATTAGGCCTAATGATTAATAAATAATTGATTATGAGTAATTAATGATTGATTAATTATCAATTAATTTTGAGTAATTAGTGATTGATTAATTATCAACAATTAAATAATATCAACAATTAATAATCAATATTTAATTAATAAATAATGAATTTAACATTGCATCTCCATACATCATTGTGCAGCAGACCTTATGCATGATGTACAATGCACATTTAGCTAAAACCGTGCACTGCGGGTATAGTACACTTGATGTAAGAGCAGACGATACTGATACATGGGTCATTTTATGTGAAAATATTCAGCCGCATTTCCCTTCTTCAATCGGAACGTGAAGAAATTGAAAGAGCCTCCTTTTACCGTGTTGATGTTCCTACGCACATAGCTAAATAGCGCGGTCCAAAATATTTGTATTATGTTCTATTTTCAGTGTTTTCTTATCAAACTAAAAATAAGTAACACTGTTAAGGTGTAGTTTGCATCATTGGTGCAGATTTCCTGAAAGATTAGCCAAAGGAAGGCAATATTAATGTTTTCTGTTGTGTTATTTCAGGTCAGACGTCTGATTTTGATCATTTCACACTGAAATCAAGCTCAATTGCAACAGACGCCATTGTTACATATGTACATTAGGATGTGGTCCCGGTGTTCTCCCTTCGTATTCAGAGGGATAACACATGATCGTTCCAGGATCCTAAAATACCCCCCTATTTGACGGCGTTTCGCGGACAATTTTGCTCATTTGACCCCCTTTTTTGCACAAAAACGAGGACATTTTGACTGAAAATAACCCCCCTTTTTTCACCATCTCAAGGACACTTTCTATATAGTTCCCCTATTTGCGCAAAAACGAGGACACACATGGTTCAAAATACCCCTTTTTACTTCTTCGCGGACATAGCCTCTCCAAAAAACACCCCTAATCTTTTGAAATCGCGGACATAGCTTCCAAAATTACCCCTTATTTTTGGAAATCGCGGACATAGGTTCAAAAAACACCCCTAATTTGGGGAAATCGCGGACATAGCTTCAAAAAACACCCCTAATTTGGGGAAATCGCGGACATTAATGTCCGCGGACATGGTACAGAAAACCCCCCTTTTCCACGATATTTGGAACGATCATGCGTACCCAAAGTCAATGTTGACTGAAACCACCGGGGATGTGGTGATGAGTTGTGATATATTTCCGATATATCTTATCAAGGATAACTCTTTTAAAACTTGTCTATTAATTGTATACACAATTATTTCACAGACCAATGACAATCGAGATAGCTTTATCATGCTCAGAAGCGCATAAAACTAAATCACTCAGTCAACAATGCAATTGCCTACGTGCGAAGCAATGCAATGGTAATGTGTGTGTGGCGTGACGTTTTAGCAATGTATATGCATAGTGTACATGAAACAGCCTTCAAACCAATTCTGTTTCATTGTCACTGCGCGACAAAAAATGTGTGCAAAAAAATCTGAACATTTAGGTAGGATTCTGAAATTTTGCTCGCTATCTCTATGCTACCAAACAGTAATGCTTGCCAAATATGAGCTAAAAAATCAATTTAAAACAAAATCTATCGGTGATAGACAGTCAATGACCAACATTTGGAGTTTAGATTAAACTTGCAACTGACTGTTTGGTAACAAATTCTGTTTATAAACATTTTTGTTCCTAAAGTGTTGCCTTTAAACACCTTATAACCATGATGACAAGGTCCATATGACAGAACATATTATATACAGGTGTCAATGCCACTCTACTTAGAAGATGATTCAGTAGCCATTTTCTCATTCATCATGTTTCTCCTTAACTATGTTAGCCCCTCAATATATATCCTAATTATTAAATTAAGGGTCAAAGTCTGGATGTCTGCTGTGTACAAAAGATGACAGTTTCATGTACAAGGTATTAGATTTAGGATATTTAAGTGTTATTATTCATATTTTCAGGAAATCCCCTCAGAAAGTAATGGTCAGGGAAATGTCAACATGTCATATGATCATTGCCAGTGCTTGTGGTATTTGTTTGCTATCAGAACTACACAGCTCAGTTTCACCTGGGTTAGGAGTTGAAATCAGCATAAAGTGATCAGATAGTCCTAGTATGATCATGTAAAATGTGGTTGGAGTAATGACCGTGTGGACGGCACTCGTGTTAACTAATTCGACCTTACTCCGACCCGATTTAATCCTGAGATTTCTCAGGAGTAACGCGCTAACACGACCTGCAGGTCGGAGTAGCACGCCTGTGTGGATGCACTTAACACAATCTCTGGCGTAAACCTTCGCCAATGATGTGACGATGCCACAAACGCATCCAATGTTGCTCATCCCTATCAAATCGCCTGCCTTGAAACAATACCGCTGTTGTCATCAGCATAGGCATTAAAGCTTGTATACCACCAAATCCGTAAAGAGGCGAAAAGTTAGAAACAACAAGAGTAATTTCGATCTTGAATTCATGTTTACAATCAAGCGATAAATAAACCTGGCTGAAATAATCAGAACTTGCGTGGTTTTCATCGGTCAAATGTCAAAGGGCGCGGTGAGTGCACTTCTGATATTTACTCCTAGGCCCCCTGCGATGGTCGTGTTAACTTTGTCGGAAAACTTCGGAGTAACGTTGTGTTTAGTACCGTGTGGACAACTGTCCTAGAGGAAATATTTGTGGAATTTTGATTGCTGCAGGGTCTAAATTTACTCTGATAACTTACGCATGTCTGAACGTACCTACTGTAGTGTTAGATGCGTGGTAGAGTATGAAATCAAATTCAGTGAGATCATCTGCATACTTTGGACTTCTACACAATACTGCTCCCAAAAGTGAGCCTGGTAATTTGGTGGGGGAAACTAGTAATTTAACATAGCATTGGAATTGGTATGTGGCCCAATTTAGCCTCGAAATGCTGACATTTGCCCAAGATGTAATTCCTACTATAGGGAAAATTGTACAGAGCAGATAAACTGGTATGTCCACTGCAGGCATCTTATACCATCCTAACTTTGTGTCTAGTCTGCTCGTCTATCACCACTTAAAACTGGTTTGGATTTAGATTATTGGTGTGATAGGAAACTTCCCATAGTCTTTCCTGTTTGCCTAAAGCGTATCGGTAAATAGAATGGGATGGACTATTTCGTGGGTGAAAACATTATAAATATGCCTTCTAGGTATTGGGTATGTCTGCCTGTGGTCTGCCCCTTATAGATCACGTATCCATAGGACATGCCCCCTTCCCCGTCTTAAAGACTTTAACCACACCCATATCCTTATAAAGTCATTATTCTCATTAGGTAATAAATGTTATGGCATCATGCAAATTCTGAAATAGCCTTAAGGTGTGTGTGGATAATGATATAAACAATAAGTCTGACAAAGCTTGCACTATTTTTTGTCGCCTTGCAAATACCGTTAGGCAGTAAGGGAGAGTGTTGTTTGCATGTGAACTTTGGTTACGACAAGATTTGTTGTTGTTCAACAATAGGAACTGTAAACGGTTTCCCTTGAAGCACACAGGATATTTGTGTGTTGTGGTGATGGCAATATGGTTCATTTTTGTGGCACAAATGCTAACCCTTTAGACTGAGCTTATTTGGTGGTATTCAGAAACATTTATGTACATATATACCAACCTGTCATGTTGGTTTTGATTAAAAACCTATTTATGTTCAATTTTTTGCAAATAAATAATAAGATTCACATCACTTTTCACAGCAAATACCAATAAGAGACACGGACAATAGCAAGTGCTAACAGAAACACTTCACACATTCACTGAAAAGATAACTAATTATAATTTTGCAATATCATCACTACAGAGCAAGCAAGTAGAAACACATAACAGATGACGTTGAAGGCAGAGACAGTTCAGGGCTCTTGCCCAAACACAAGTAGAGGAAAGCTCGAGGAATTAAGAACCCATTCAGTGTGTTGTTAATCACAGATCCTTTGTCACTTATTTTAACAATTATGAAAAAAGGATCGCGTTTTCCCCACTCTTTCCTCAAGCTTTCCTCTACGTTTGTGTTTCCTTTGTGTTTGGGCAAGAGCCCTTACATATGTGACGTGATCAAGTAATGTGATTTATGTCAAAAAACACTGTTTTTTGTGCAGTATTTTGAATTTGGACCGATATTTATTTATAATAATTCGAAACTCACAGCTATACCGATGCGGTCAATTTACACAGGAACTTTATTTTGGTCACACTTTGGACACCCAACATTCAAATCCTAGCTAAGGCCCTGAATCTCACAGTGTACACTGATTGACCTCTAATGACCCCTATGTGACCTTTGACCCCATTTAGTTGAATCGCCCAGCCAGGGGTATTCGCAAGTCATGACTTGCAGTATTTTTGTTTTTGTTACACGCTTAGTCAAGCGTAGGAACCCCAATCAAACGGGGAGCATGCAGTCGATAGTGCTGCTGTATGCGCTGTTCTTTTTCAATATTTAGCTGAACTTTGATGGCTTATAATAAGGTTGATATTCTCACATGGCCGTAGAAAATAGCGCCATCAGTTGACAAATATTCTAAGGTAAATTTTGATTGGCCATATTAGTGTTTGTGGAGCAGCATGCTGCGAGATATACCCATGCAGGTAATTTTCAATGCTTTATCCTATTTATTGCTGTGCTGTACATGGCCTGTCCTGTTCATTATGCACTTATCAATTGTATCCCCGGCCCCAGGGATAGCGGGGATTAGGGCCGGGACGTACAAATTTCACATGTGACGTCCCGGGTACAATCGTGTACGGTCCCTGCAGGGCCAGGCACCATTTTTTGTACATCCCTGCTACAGTCCCGGCCCCCTTGGCCGGGACAAAGTGTACAGTCCCTGCCACCCATCCCAGGACAAAGTATTCACCCAGCCCAGCTACAGTCCTAAGGTCGCTTATTTCTTTCTGCAACCATACTGCATACTGTAATGCATTTCTATGTGTTCCCTATGTGTTATTAGGCTTATTCCGTCAAGCGCATTGCATATCTAGCTTATTTATAGCAAGCGCCCGGGGTGTACATTTGTGTACCTTAGCGTACGTCCCCGCTACACGCCCCGGCTAGCGGGGCACAGTTTGTACGTCCGCCTACACTCCCCCGCATAGCCGGGCATCACTTGTTGTACACTCGTGTATGGTCCCCGCCATGCCCCGGGTTCCCGGGGGCCAGCTTGCAATTGATAAGTGCATTAATGGGATGCATGTGGAACTGGTTAAAGGTGTAGAGACAAACAAACATTACATTTCCAAGAGACTTTTAGTCTGCCCTCAACGTCATCTGAATTTGCTCTGTGTGGATACACTAGGTGTCTTTGGTGAAGGCTTCATACCACAAAATTCTAATTTCTATATTTGGATGTCATGTGTTGCTACTTGATATGAAACTGTTTCTATTTGATATGTTGAGTGTCTCTGCTTATGTGTAAGACATTTAGATCTTATATAATAGTCAACATTTATGACTCATACTGTTTTGATTATTTAATGTGCTACTTTTTGCATTCAGGTGCATAGTGACACAGGGGATGTTGCATGAAATGAGTAATAAAAAACTATTAAGAAAAGTTGTCATCTGTTTTTCCTGTATGTAGTTGAATGCACTAATGACTGTGCATTTGAAATGTAGCCCAGGGAGAGGGGCTCAAAGGAGTATCAATCATAAGAAAAAAAAGCAAGAAATAAGTGTATCATATCAAAACGTTTGGGGCCGTTCAAATAAACCACTAAACGCAAAATTTCTATTGTACAATTTCTATTGAAAACCCACCAAAAATCCTCCCAAAATTCTGGCCGTTTATACTTAAATTGTGATAAATAAAAAAATACAATTCGGAACACCCACAAATCGAGTTCCATGTGAAGCTAATAATATTCTCTCTCAAAATATATTATTATTAAGCACATGTATATTGTAGTATTACCGTAAATGATTTTTATCTGTGTCAAATTTCAGGAAAAACACACGCTATTCTGTGCTTGCAAGCTCGCGTTACACAGAGTTTTTAGAAATTCGAGTCCTACCCCGGGTTCTTATGGACGCCTTAATGGTCCCAAGAGGGCGGCCTAATGCCTGCAAATCGGGTTTGAGATGAAGCTAAATAAATTTCCTGGTTCCTCGTGCAAAAATTAATCTGATTGGATAATCAGGGCGACCGTAATTAACATTTAAAGGGTCATATGGTAATTTATTGTAAACTGGCATTTCCCATATCTCCCGTATTGAGAACAAACGGTACTACATGTACATGTATAGAGAATGTGTTTGAATAGTGGTGGCCTTGTGCATTGTTGCGTAGTCGGGCGTTAAGTGCTTAGATAAATACAACCTGAAAGCAGGTTAAAGTCGGCATACATAAAGGTCCCGTAGAGCTCAAAACGTTTTGATATGTTTCCCTCGTTTTGGAAATAGACGTATCAGGGGGAATAAACAGTCCAAAACAGGGGAGGGGGATGGAAACCAGCTCTGTTGGGACCTGGAATAAAACCCAGGTTATTAGAGTGGGAGTCTCAAGCCCTATTCACAAGACATGTAGAATTCTGCTCCTCAAAACTTTTTTTTTGTTGTTACTATAATATAGGCCTATCTGCCTGAACTGCCAGGCTGCGACAATTACGCTGCCCGATTGCCCGGGGCAAGTGCTTTTCATTTCGGGCTACTACTTTTTGAAGTAGCAGTGTCCGTTTGGGCAATCACATTTTTTCAGTATGCTGCAATGGGTTGGCTAACTTGTTTTTAAAACAGAAATAAAACCGTCCATAGACTGAAGTAAACAGATACAAACATGTACAATACAATTGCAATTCAACCTGGCATAGTCCGCACTCGGCAATACCTCATGACATGACGATGACCCCGGCTCAGTTTCCAGTCAAAATAGTATTTTCGTCTTGCCTGAACTTTGCACAAATTACGTCACTTACATAAACCCGGAAGTGACGTTAGATAATGTTGATCACTTGTGTTACGAAAAAGTGCGTAATTTATGGATCGTAAGTGTTGTCGTGTCGTGTGATGATTGAAAATTCCAGGGCAGCGCTACCTTATTTGGAAGTTGAACCTGGGGTCAGTAGTCATTTGCATAATTTATGTCCGAGTGAGTGTATAGCGTAAAGTTGTAATTGTAAAGTAACACGTGGTGTTGCGCGGCTACTCTGACGGTACATGTACTTCATTTGCATACTAAAGTGATTGTTATTGTTTTAATCGAATTTTAATGCCGTTTGTGTGGGTGGGTCATAGTGTGATTGATAGCTCATTAAATAAGCACATTGTGAGAGTCGGAGTGGATTAAATAGTCTAGAACTTTTCAGTTAATTAAAAATGGATAAGTATTTAAAGCGGAAGGTAAGTTTTCAAACTTTTTTTACTCCATCATCATCATTCTTGTTGCCTCATTTTCATGTTTAAAATGTCTTCATATTGTTCCAAAATATTTACATATTTTCGGGCAAAGTTCGGGCAAGTAATTTTGCTCAACAGCTTGCCCGATCGGGCTATTAAAAAAAAAAATCATTGCGGCCTGTGAACTGCATAGTAAGATAGATCATGGAACATGAGTTTTAAGGTTATAAAAGAGCATGATATTGGTATCATAATTTAGGAGTTTAATCTCACTTAGGGCATAGTTTACATCCAGCTGTATAAGAAGGAGCTGATAAGTGAGGATTTGACCTTGATAGCTCCCTATTCCTCTCACAGACCTTCAATATCACCCTATTGGATGCTTATTTTGGAACGTGATAACATCTTCTCGTGATCAGTATCAATAGTTATTTCAACTAGAATGAAATCCCGACCATCCGGAGCTAGCTAGGGTGTTTATTTAAACCTATTGATATAGTACATAGTCTAGTGAAGGTGTAACTGTGACTAGTCCCTGTATAGCCCACATCTCCTGTCCTAACACAAGTCAGAAGTGACTCATACACTTTGAATGCTAGTACCCTAGATATTCACTTTGTCAAGGCCCTACACTCATTAACCTATTTCCACAACGAGAATTGATACCGTATGTGTGTGAATAGGTAACTCTTTTTTACCGTACCTGGATGGGCAACAGAATGCCAGATGATGAGCTTAATGCTCTGCGTTGTACTTTTCAATTAAGAAGGCCCTTTCAATTACCACACATGAAGCTGTTTGGGAGAATACTGATCCAACATCCAATCTTTCTAACGGCACCCTCACATCAATATCAGTTACAAATAGCTTCACACCAGGTGCCTCATCAAGACTAGACAACCTCCTTTACACCATTCTGGAAACCAGTCCCTCAATTACTATTCCTTCTGTACAAAGTACCAACCTCATCTTAATGTCTACAAACACATCAATGTCTAGCAAGTGATTTTTATTTTGTAATTTACTGAGGGACCCCCTTATTTTAACTCTAACCCTAAACCCTAACAATCCCTTGCTAGGTTACAAAAAAAAATGTGTCAAATAACAATCTACCTTGCTGAAGTAAATATTATGCTATGTCACCTATTGGTGTGCATATTGATGTTTTGCTGGATGTATTACCTACGGTATTCAGATCAAATTAAAAACTCATCAGGTTTGACCCTGTATGTCTATTTGCTTTATTTCTCGTGTTAAGGAGAATCTTTCGTACAATGATGGATATCTTGGATCCTTGTCAAATGTCTAACTCTGTTCTAGGAACAATCTAAACAATCTCTTCTAAATTTGAAAAACATCTTTGACACATTGCCATTGATTCATTCATCCAGAAAACGGTTCAAATTGAAATAAATCAAGCCTGCACCGATAAATTGCAACTATCTGATGAAATCAAATCATATTTGTTGAAATTGTTGAGCAATCCTAAAATAGTTAATCCAGTGTATGATGATTTATAATATTTAACTCATGTTACTGATAGTGCGTAACATGCATTTCTTTATCTTCACGCATGCTGACAGGTATGTTCTTTTGAGCTACAAATAGAATTAGGGAAATAAATATAGATGTGGTTTATAGGTTCAGTACATTGCAATTTATTGGTCAATGGCCCTTCAGTGGGACAAAATACATAGGATTATCAAGAAGGAAACAGAAAGTCTCATGCCCTGGGGTATGCCCATAGGTTTCTGAAACCACTAGTTAGATAAATGTGATTCTTGGATCAGAGAATAGATTCATCAGGAATCCAAGGAAACATATAATAAGATTTCATAGAAATAATTCCAAATTTGAACTGTTCTAGAAAACTCTGGATCAGCTATCACACACAGTATGTTACACAGTATGTTTAAATTTATGATTATTTCTATGATTATGTGATAGGCTTACATTGATCAAGGTTTGTGAAACCAGAGAGAAAGAATTCATTGGCAACTTCTATACTATATAGACAACATGAATCAGCACCTCTGCTACAATCTCTTCATGTTACCTGTTGAACAGAGAATATTTTTAAAATTGCTTTTGTATGTCTATAATAAGTCACATGGTCTTGCACCTATGTATAATGTATCTATCAAAATTATATGTTCCAAATAGACACTTAAGATCATCCAAGGATCATCTTCATCTTGAGTATCCTATGACAAGAGTCAAAGCCAGGTACAGGGCTTTTACTGTTTGTGCATGGAATGATCTATGTTTATAATTCATTATTCTTATGTTATTTTGTATATTTGTAAGCACTTTGAGCCTCCGAGAAATGGTGCATCACAAATACTTGTTGTATGTATGTGGGTCATGTGCACTTACGGTATAGTTCACTTAGAAGATAACATGGATGTCATGTCATTCTATGTGCTATTTCTGGCAATCTCTTGAGGTTCGTCGGCTGCAGACCAGGCTTTGGTGGATTAAACGAGATTTCATACAATTTTGATTAATATCTGTCTGATTAGACAAGGTTAATCACTCAATAACAATAAAAGGAGACTTTACAATCGATTGAATAGCTTTAACTATAAATACTTATTTATACCATTTCAAAAGTACTTGAATCTTAATTTTTAGCATATTGAACAAAATATCATAAAACAGTCGGCTAGCTAGCACAGCAGGGACCAGACAATTTAGAATTCTTAGTCTAAGAAAGCATTTTTAAATTGAAATACTTTTCCATTTTGTCAGAAGCCTGAACTTTCAATCCTAGCAGAATCTCAAGATCATGTGGCCTTTCAACTTATTTTACCAACTAGGCTTTTGTTGAGAAGCAGTTTCCTGTAGGAATTTGCTTTTTTAATTGGAAAATACAGCACACTATACACGGTCTTGTCTTGTCTTGCGGTGTATTGTGGTCTGCTATATGGCAATGAGTCGGCGTAGACTTCCCAAAGCACTTGATTGTGTACCTTATGATAATGAGACTGGAATATGATTAATAACATGTGAATCAACAATGCCTTACAAATATTTTTAAAATACATTGTCATTGAAATCTGGCCCCTTTAATGTAAACCTATTAACGATGGTGTGATATTAAATATTGGTGATGTATAGGAGGTTTTCAATTCGGTCTGCATAAATCTGTGAAGGTATATTGTAACCTACCTTTCCTTGCAACATTTTCATTGTTATTATGATAAAGTGGATTGATATTGCATATAAAGGAAGTTGTAAATTGAGAAGGGGCTATGATTCAGTGCATCTCCAAATTGTATAACACTGTGGATAGGTAGGTTGTAATTGGGCTTATAAACAAGTAAGTCTTATAGGGAAGTAGTTGGCAACACCTATATCCTGATTGGTCTCATTTCATTTCCACCTGCAGGTACCTGTAGTATCAATTGTTCCTTAAGAACAGGTGTAGTCTACTGTTGTCTTTGTGTGCCTAACGTTGTATTGGGGGCTGAGTGGAACCTGAAATACCTCTTGTGAAAGGGTTTCATTTGATTAGAAGATGTTGTTCACTTTATTCAAGATTTTGTTGCCATTAGTGCTTAAAAAGTTCATCACTATGTAAATTTCAACTGGGCGAAACAACGTTTCCTTGGGAAGAGGCTGTTTGAGCCTAATATATGAAGCATATGTTACATTTCCATTAAAACTTCAAACAAGTTTTGACATTGAGACTCGAACATCACATAAACCAGGATGAAGCTCACTCTTGCTGCAAATTTGACCCTAAACAAGCGACTCTGGTGGGCAGTCTGGCAGGTTGGTCGGTCTTCATTTCCTCAATCCATCCAGAAGGGAAAAATTGATTAACTTAAACTTCTCGTTTTACATGTAATCCAATAAGTATGATAGTGCCAGGAGGGTTCAAAGACATGAAAGACCTAGTCCAATCATGTCACTCTGTATGTCTGTTCTTGTAGTGACAATTACATTTCGAAGTCAACATTGTCACTTCAATTTTTAAAAAACAAAAATCAATCTGTTTGGGAAAAAATGATGTTTAAAATTGGCGCCTCGGACTACTCTAGGGAAATTGTGCAATGGTAACGGTACCCTACCTGAAATACTGAGCCTAACAGAGACCCAACCTAGAATTGAAAGTTTGCCAAGATGCTTTCCTTATAATACGGGTGTTAACAATTTCCAATCCTTACTTGTAACAGAGGTCACTGTCTATTATTAAAGTCCCATACACCTTTTCTCACTTATCGTGTAAACTTTTTCATCAGATAAGGAATTGGTAAATTATAAATTTCCCTTTCTTCTTCCTATCCCTAAAGAAGGAGTTGTTGATTTGTCTTGTTAGTCTTTTGAACAATTCCATGTGTATTAGATAATACTAGGGGGTGCTAAAATATTTACAAAGGGTTTGTAGTTAGAGAAATGCATTTATCATGGTCATTCCAGATATGGTGATGAAATTCAATAGTTTTTACATTTTTGAAACATTTTGTAAAATTTTGGAACTATCTTCTGCAGATGACTGCCGTGTGGAAAGTGCTAAAGTAAATAGAGTAGACTTCCAAGTCCAAACAATGGTTTGTAAAAAAGAACCTTTTTGTGATAACATTTCTATTCCGATTAGTATAACTATGTACAATTGTAATCATTTTTGACAATAGCATCAAAAAGATTATGTCGTGGTCAGACTCTGGTTTTGAGTTACAGGCTAATGAAACCAAATGAAAACATATGTTTCTTTGAAGGTATTTCTTGTGATACATAAGTGTAGTTCAATATAGTCGCTAGATTTCTTTTCAGAAATTGGAGCATTGCCATCTACTTGTCCATTTTGATGTAACATGTCACATTTGAATTATGAATAGTGAAGAATGCTGTTTGAATGAGTTAACTTTTTACTGCAAGTTGTGGAATATTTACTTGAGTTCATTGAATCGGTGCATCAATGGGTAAACTGAACAGGAAAGAGTCTTTAAACAACCTGGCATGGGAGGGATAACATAGTGCTCCTAGGATCTGATATCTTTCTAACCAAATAGGAAAGGGTCTTTTAAGAATAACAAGAGTTGGTATTGAAAACGATGTGATAGTATAACGATCTAAAGGAACTGAAGTTGGAAGGCATTTGAAAACAGGGGTAAACTGGCTTACATTCAGACTATTATTGGCAGTGCCACTCTGGGTTCCGCCAGGTGTGTGAGGAGTACATAATACACTTGTTAACTGATCACAGGACATGAAGCTATATATGCACGCCCACTAATTGTAATGGACTTTGACACTTTCAATTATAGAGTGAGGATGGTTTTTTAAGGATAACTAAATGTGCTAATATATTACTTGTGGTTTACTTACAGGTGGGCAAGCACGTTGAATTGAACACAGTCAAGTCCAAGATTTGCAAGAGGCATTATGAATCTAAATATGAATATTGGTTATTTGTCCGGTGGTTTCAGCCAACATTGACTTTGGGTACGCATGATCGTTCCAAAAATTGTGAAAAGTGGGGTTTTTTCGTACCATGTCTGCGATTATGTCCGCGATTTCCCCAAATAATGGTGTTTTGGGAAGCTTTGTTTTTGATTTCAAAACATTTAAGGGGTCATTTTGGAAGCTATGACTTCAATTTCAAAACATTTAGAATGAGAGTTGTGTCATATATCAAATTGTCTCGGGAATAGGCGAAAAGGTGTTTTTTTGAACCAAATGTGTCCTTGTTTTGAGCAAAAAGAGAGACTTCTTAGAAATGGTGAAAAAGGGGGGTTATTTTCAGACAAAATATCCACGCTTTTGAGCGAAAAAGGGGTCAAATTAGCCAAATTGTCCGCAAAACACTGTCAAATAGCAGGGTATTTCAAGATCCTGGAACGATCATGTGTTACCCCTCTGTAAGGGTGGGAATCGCCACTGTTTTTAATGTCGCGATATTGCTGCTAAATATGTCGCGATATTGATATTATTGCAATATTTTTTAAGACTTGGAAAATGGTATTGATGGGTCAGATTTCTTGCCGCTTATGCCATTTTTTGCCATCATTATTTCGAACTACACAATCACAACCAATCGAGGCGATCGCCATTTTCCCTTCCCATCATGCAATAGCAACTGACCAAAATCATCACTACGCATGCGTTGTGACCGTGGAAAATTTATAATTTTTTATTCACAACATTTCTTTCGGATGGTTTCGACTTTCTGAAGCCCTAGAAAATGACGTCATGCTAGTAATTCGATAACACATGTTTTGATTGGAATAACACATGTTTTGACTCGAGATATTGCCATATCGTCACTCATCGGTAAAGGCGTAGTTCAAAACATGCGCATTAAGCCTTCGATCGCCAAAATTGCGGTCTCTGAGAGCGAGGTTCTTATTTTTATGAATAAAAAGCCAAGAGCGGCATTTTTTTATTTATTAAATAATAACGGAAGGGAATTAAAGAAGGAATATGGGTACATCTAATTCTAATTTCATTAGGCTAAATTAAAAAAATCTTTTGTCTCAAAGCTCTTCAGTTTTTCAAAACCTAATGCGGAATGCGTTGGGGTTTTTTTATTTTTGTTTTTTTTATTTAAAATATTGAAATCCTTATAAAAGTGACCTTTTGTATTTAAAATGATGTGATCAATGAAAATCTGAGAAATCTGTGACATTCTGGGATTTTTTTTTTTTTTTTGAAAAAAAAAAAATTAAATTAAAAAAAAGTTTTTTTAAGATTTTTTTCTTCTTCTCATGCGCATCAATAAACTAACGCGCACGGGAGCTTTGAGGCAAATGATTTTTGTTATTTAGCCTTATATCTACAAACTTAGGATATTATTGCCAAATTGGCGACTTAATTATGCTATCTTGTGGGCAATTTTGGGCCTATAATTTATCATGGGGACATCGTTGAAGCAGGTAAATTATCACTATGGTCATGTGTTTTAAGCTCGCCTCCTTTCGCGTTACACACGGATTTTGGCTTTCGCGACATGATTTTAACTTTACACATTTATATTTGCTTGTATACCCCCCTGAGGTAGTAAAAGTATACATTTTCTGAAAGGAAATTGCATGAGAAAACCAAATATGCCATTAAAATTATAGTACGACCAAGAACTAAAATGGTATGATCGGAAATGTTCGGAAAATATCAGAGTTTTTTAATTTTTAATTTGAGATCCATATATTTTTTATACCCCTATCAATATTTTGTTTACATATTTGAATTCCTCATGAAATTACCCATTAGATGATATATATTTGTCAAAGTTACTACGTCGATATGATAATTATACCGGCTAGTGAATATCTCAAATTTTTATTTTATATATTTTTAGAATTTTCAGAAATATTTGTTTAAGGATGAACCCTTCCCTGATATAAACTGCATTTCTGAATTCCTCTAGTTACAAGCTTTCCAAAAATGTATACTTTTGCTATCATAGGTTGAAAACTTTTTCTCTTATAGTCATTTTAATAAATCCGGTAAATTGATTATTCATGTTGACTGTGTAGCGAATAGGAAGAAAGCTGATGATCATTGTCTTATCCATAATTAATTAGTTGTTAATAATAGTTGACAAGTCTGTTGAACCACATACTTAAAGACTACTAAATATCCTTTGAAATGGGACCAAAATTGTGTTTTTAACATTAGGGGATGACTAGTTATTGTAAAAAGAACAAAGCATGGGATTATCCCCATTGAGTTTGTACAGGCGGCACCCCTTCCAGCGGCACCCCTTCCAGCACCACCCCTGGTCCCCAAACATCAAACAGCTGTATCTCCCTTTCTGTATTAGCTATACCAATGCCATTTGGCAGGCAGATAGCTTGTTATTAGGGCTTTAAAATGATACCAAATTTGTTGAGATAGCTTTTGTGGTTTCAAAAATATTTGAGGAAAATGACAGCAAAAAGCTAAAAAATGTAACGGCACCACCCTATTGGGAGGCGAGTTCATAACGCGTGACCATATGTGATAATTAATATATAGGGCGATATCGCCCAGTCTTACCCCTCTGAATATGAAGAGAGAACACCGGGGTTATTTTATTCAGAGGCAACTCCGTAAAATGGTCAGAAATAAAAAATGGTGACATAATAGTACACTTGATAGTGTGTGGGCCCTGTTACGTCAGTTGGAAATCCATTGTAATTAATATAATTGGTAAACAATTGTACGGTCAGATATTATTAGCTTGTCATCTTACGCATGTGTTAATGTTGAGACCAAGTAGATCATAACATTTATAATCCTAATGTAAGACTGCTACATATTCATAGCGGACAATATCAGCAATTGGCAATGTATCAGATAATGCTGTAAAACAATAAACCACAACCAAGGATGTTACAATCTAAATTTCCGGTGTATATTATACTTGTTTTGTTGCCATGGAAATGTTATACTGCATAAAATTACTTTGTTACATATTTCAAATATTAGTTATGTGTTCTTTTGTGTTAGCATATCTCAAATCTATGTACATTGTACACAAACAATGAGGTTGAAGTGTAAATGACAACTTTTCCCAGAAGTTCTTCACGAATAATAAGTATCCTATGAATTACGATTTAATAACCCATGTTGTGGAATCAGACATAAACTCTCAGCGGGAAGACATTATTGGGGGGAAACTGGCAACAGGATTCAAACCTAGGCAGTGGCATAGCTCAGGGGGGGGGGGGGCAAATCCCCCCCCTGACGAAAAAACCAATTTGGGCCCCCACCCCTAAAAAAAAAGGGGTGAGAAAAAAAGGAAATAGGAAAAAATTGAGAAAAAATACCGAGGTTATTAGCCAAATAGAAGGCAAAATGTTTACATTTAGTACATTTACTGTACGATTTTTTTGGACTGTGCGAAATTTTTTGACCTCAACCCCCCCCCCCACTTCCCCCACTCCCCCCCCCCCCCCCACTTACGTGAAATTCACGAGGTAAGTGACTAGAATTTTTTGGGGGGCAATGTTTGACGAACATTTTAGAAATCTTGCCCCCCCTGAAAAAAATCCTAGCTACGCCACTGAACCTAAGTGACCCACAACATAGGAGTCTGTGCCAAAGTCTACTGCGCCAGGGTGTCAACCCATTTTTCCATGCATATATATCGCTCGCATTAAGGTTGTTCCTATGGCTTATTTGTATTTGATATTTTAAAAGAGCTTGCTGAGCTCCACAATAATCTGTTATTTGAGATTGATCGGAGGTACGGTTTTCTAGATAGACAAAACCATTTTAAGTCATTTTGAATTCTTTTGTTTTGTATTGTTTTTCGGCCAACAGAGGGCAGTCTATTTTCTTTTGTTTTATGTTGTTATTTTGACTCCCTAGGAAAAATTTCTATAAAAATTCAGTTTTTTGTTTCCTCTAATTTGGTATTGAAAACTCCATTAGATTCCCGCAGCACAGGAATTAAGGAGAGTTGTATAGCCAACATATACACCAAGTGGCATTACATTTAGTAAAGTGCATGAACTTCAAAAAATTAATTAAGTTCATTAATTAGCCTAACAAGCTCCCAAAATTTCAGCTTTGTAGCATTTATACTATAAACCATTGGAACAACCTAAATTGCCTGGTGTCCTACAGAAACGAAAGCAAAAACAAAAAGAAACAAAGTTATGTTAAGTTTTGTTTGGCATATCAAGACACAAAGATACAATACCAGATCAATATACAAATCTTAAAAATTACAACAATTAACACAACATATTAATAAAAGAAAACATAAAATGCCAAGGATAGCAACAAAACAAAACAAAAGTTGTTAAATGATAATAACTATTATAATAGACAAACTTCTTTCTGTGTGTTACTAAGAAATGACGATTGTTAGCTCAAGCTATGGACATATACTAGCAGGTGTTTGAATAGACATGAATCATTGTGAACAGTGCACACAATTATACACTTGTCACAAGAAATATTGAAAATACAATATAATGTGTCAAGTTCAGAAAACTTTGGATCTGTGACAACTTTATCTCTAAAATTACATACATTTGCATCAAACTTTACTTGGCACTTAATGTCCTGACCAGCTGACATCAAAATTCCAAAATGTTGTTTGCATGCTAGGCAGTAAATAAACTCATAAACCCTACAATGAACATGTTTCTACAGTGCAGAAAGGCATTAGCCGGTTCATTCCTGCTAACAGCTCTGCAGAAACACATTCTCCGGCAAATCATCCTCTAAAAAAGTAGGATAGAGGAGAGAGATAATTAAGCCAGATAAAAGCCATTGAGAACTTTGTAAAAACAAGCGCAGAAACTTTCTTGAAATTTTTGCCAGGAATTTTGTTCTGATCTTTAAATGACATTCAGTTTGATAAAAGCGGAAGAGATTTTCCCTTCCTTCACCATCCCCAATCAGTCATTGTTGAGACACTTACGACTGAAGACATTGACATATCTCAACATTGCACTGAGGAGAGGGAGGTGTTTCTCTTCTGTTGTTAAAATGTAACTGTTACACTTTTCCCCAGGATTACAACACATTATGCTCAAGGTGTTTCCTGAAAATGTGCTGAGTGAAACTTAAGTTTTCTTGAAATGTACAAAGTGAAGTCTCAATTACATTTAATGTTTTTGTATAATAATTTCATTCATTGATCGAAGGCTTCAAACTTTATACTTTTTGGTCTCAAGTCAGTTATAGATATGACTCAAGTCCAGTCAATCTTTTCCAATTTTCTCAACAAGTCCAAATCAAATCAAGTCAATCTAGTAGGTTAAAGGAACATTAAGTGGTGTTGAACATTTTAAATGTTTAAAAATTTACTTCAGAATTCAAGATGAACATTAAAAATTGCCATTATTGTTGTTTCTTCTAACAAAAACATAGCAAAACTTGATTAAAACAATATCATCGCTATTTATTGAAAAACGCCCTCTATGCAAATATGGTTCGCGTTATGTATCACACGTACTGCAGGGGGATACTGTCGGACGTAAAATGCTCGTTGCGGCTCTACGAGCATTTTTGAATCGACGTTTTCTTGTACAAAGAGGGCTGATTTTTCTTAATCTTTATAGGTGTAAGTTCATACATGTAATACAATTATAAAAATATACTAATCCCAGTTTTTATCATAATTGAGGGCGCAGCCTCCAACACATCTCTTAGTGCTCCTTTAAGTGAAGTCATGTTTAGCAACAAATCAGATTCAAATCATAACACCACTACCCACAAATAGCGTGATAGCTTAACTAACCGAACACTTATTTTGTGAAAGGAACTTCCACTAGCATTGAATCAAATACAGTATTAAACCACACTTTGATATGGTTTCATATGATCTCATAATCCGTTTTGGTTTGCCATAACTCTGAACCACTAATGTGGGTGTTGGTTAGATTTCAAAGAAGCTCACTGAAATGTTTGAGACAACAGATGATGGTAAAGGTTGATGACTGCATATCATATGTGTAATGTCAAATCAAATTAAGCAATCAGTTCTCATCCTAACTTTTTGATGTGGAAGACAGGGCAGACCTGTATAACCACCAGTGGGTGAACCAAATCTCAAAATCCCCTAAAGTAAAAAAAAAAGTCCTGAAAATGCTGTTTCCAAGTGTGTTTTTTAATCCTTTTTGGGGTTAAAAACAGGTCCACCTTTGCCAAATCCCAATCCCCCAGCCCCCCCCCCCCCCCCCCGAAAAAATCCTGGTTACGGGCCTGAGACAGGGACACTTGTTTTGCATGTCAAATTTCCTTTATTTGAGGCAAATTATGCAATCCTTTTCATGAAACGCCCTCTATCTTGCTTTCTTTTTGTGTGTGGTCAAATTATTTTGACCACACACAAAAAATGTTAAAACATTCTTCCCATCCACAACTTTTTTCTTTTCCCCTATTTTTCTCCTTTTCTTTCCTCCTCCCCCCCCCCCTCTCCCTCCCCTCCTCTCCCCGTCTCTCTTTCTCTTTCTCTTTTCTTTGTATTATTTTTTGCTTTATACCCCCGGGGTGCTGCAGTCACCAAACAAACATTCAAACGGATCACTACCAAAAATAGTCTGTTACCAAACCTCAAGTTCAGTCATAATCAACTGTGAATCTGTGGTATCCATGGTAACTATGTCAATGTCCTTGTGAATTGATTTCTGTACATTTTGTCATATATTGTTGATTGGTAATAATCCACCCTGGATTAGATGATTAAGTTGAGATTTGGCTTCCCCACTATCCGACACGTTATCAATGATGAGTATTGTTATAGCCCATCATACAAGTACAATGTTTTGACACATCGCATTTATGCTTATCAAAACATTGTAAGGAAGTTATGATGATTACTGTATGAGCCATTCATTTTCCTAGGTTTGTATTATTCATTATATATTTCTTTACATATTTTGTGATTTGCTCATCTTTAAGAATTGTAGTAGCTTTATAAATGTTGCCCAATCGGTTATTGATTTGAACCTATTCCATTTAACATCAGAGGAACAGCAATGAACCAGTCTCGACAATATCGGCATAGTTAAGATGTTGTTGTTGGTTTCGCTGCGATATAATGGACTATTTCAAAGCGTTGAAGCAACTCATCCCCAACTATCATGTGTCCATGCATGAATGTAAACTACCCAAAGAAATACCGCTTCATTCAACCGTGCCATCTTAATAACAAGTGACACATATTGATTCTTCTTAGAGTTATAATCCTTTGAGGCTCTCCTCGCAAATGGCGGATCCGTCAAAGAATGAATAATATAAGGGCACCATGAAACCCTGAATTCAGGCCCATTATCACAATTTATACAGGGTGTATCAAAAAAATTAGGACACTTTTTGATGATGGTTTCAATCCTTGTTAAATCACTGAAGTTGACCATTTTTTATTTCACTGTAAAGTACAACCGATAAAGATTAAATCTGGAAAAAATGAGAAAAATCCATCAATAATTAAGGAAATTGTGACCTATTAGGCAAGGCAATCTATTTTGTACTATGTACAATGGTCATTCACACAGTAACAGTAGAGTAACATGAACGCGCACACTATTTATGCCAATTCCACTTCTTATCATGCTAATGAACCATCTACAGTGGGTTCGAGAACTGTTTTAATTTGCACAGAATATTCATGCATCTGATTAAATTTGTGGATTATTTAGCCAGTATTGATTTGTGCCAGAATTAAATGGATTACCAAACTAATCTTTGCTATTGACTGATAGATTATTTTCTATGTTTATAATTATTGTACGTATTGAAACGTAAACCATGTTATTTACTGGTCTATACATGTAAATCCCATTGTACAAACCAGTACATGACATGGTTTACGCAAATTACGCTAGTTTTCTTATTTTTCATCGGATTGATCTCTTATTTTCAGGATATCATAATAATTGATTGGACTTTACATTGAGACTAAATTGGTCATGGTCCAATGATCATAACAAGTATTACACCGTCATGAAAAAGTGTCCTATTTTTTTTGATACACCCTGTATTGTAAACAGTTAGCTTAAACATGTTGCCAAGTGTGCAACATATTAAAGGTGAGTGACCCAATTCTAACTCAATTTGTTCCCATTTTTCCATGGAACACTTTACAGGGGTCACACCACTAAATATAGAGCTCCATATGGATATGCGGCATAATTCTGTTATACCCTGCACACCTACATCGGTAGTATGTGTCGTTCTTAAAAATCATGCACTATGAATACAGTGTGTATTAGAAAGAACTGTACCGTGTTTCTAAAATACATAAAAAATACAAACTGAATGTTGTTTTAAATCTAAACACGTGCAATATAAAGGTAAACATGTTTCCTATATTATATGTTAATTTCATTGAGATATCTCTTTTTGTTCTCGTGTGGCAAGACATAATCAAAAATTGATGAAAAACATATTTTTCAATTTCAATCAATCCTCTCTACCACTTACCCAACATTTCAAACAATGTAGCCCACACCACATAAAGCAATATTCAAAGCTCCCGCCAAAGAAAGGAAAGTTAAAACCACTCAAGCAGAACAAATCCTGGTTTATTTGCGGATTAAAAATCAGAATTTGTCTCCAAATTTCACCCACAAAAGTATGCAAATAATAAATAGTTATACAATTGATGTGAAAAGTTGAGATATGGCCACCAAAAATAAGCCCTGTCCATGGACAGATGGATATCTCAGGTAGGATTAGTAATTTCATAGATTTTTAAATTGATCATTTCGACCAAAATTGAAATTTACCATCTTTACCAGAAAGTCTGTATTTTCCATCAGAAAATGACCGATTTTCAAAATTTAAAATTCTAATGAAAGCTGGGCGTTTGCGCAAGATAAATGTGAAAACGGTTTGAACAATATCAATCGAATTCATACCGTAACAAATCGTATTGCCTCGGTACAGTTCTTTCTGATACACCCTGTACCTCTGTGAAGGGTATAACAGAATTACTCCGGATATGCACAAAAACACTGATATAAAACTCTGTTTTAGACCACTAAATTTCGAAGTTGGGCCCTGTAGAGTGATTTTTTTCTTAAAGATTATCACATTTCCCCACCAAAAAGTGGGAAAAAATAGGTAGCCTATTCATATCCAAAAATATCACACATTTTGCAGGGTAGTTCATTCCAAAATAGTAAAAATATGAGCTTTCTTGGGAAAAGTGAATTTGATCAGATCACCCATCTTCAAGGGGATATCAATGTGAAATGCATGAAACTAATAGGGCTCCCCATGAACAAATACTTATCCTTGTAACACAAATGTAATCATTAAATTTCAGTCCTACCAGGACTCATAACCAGTTTGGCGGTTAATAAGTATCTAATTAAGTTACTTACTTCGCGATATTTCCACAGATGTGGTCAGGAAAGGTTGCCAGGTAGGACGCTGTGTGAATACCCCAAGGAAATGGTGTACCGAAAGTCCCAACCATATCAAGTATTTTATGGAATAAATTATACCGTATTACAAAGAGATATTTCATTCTACATTATAATTGATGCAAAACTAGGACCTATAGTACACTTTATTCTTGCTCTAATAACCCTAACCCTAGAATGGTAGCAGTGGGGATTGACCGAAAAAACTAGGGAAAGGGGGTTTAATGGGAGGACCAAGATAATTAGTTTATCCTTAGTGTAAGAATGCATGAAATTAGCCTCAGCACAAAATCTTTTGTGAAAGATTTAAAGGATTATACAGCTTTATTCAATAATAGGATTTTAACACTAGTCTAATGTATGAATATCTTACACCAAGGATACACCATATTGATGTTTGTCAGCCCCCGGGAATTGAACCTGGGTCGCTGGGTGACAGACGAGTCACCAAACCACCACACCGCAGACCATATATACCTGGAATTTAGTGCACCGTGGGATAGAACTTGTGCGTGCGCTTAGAAGTGCTGCTGGCCTTGTGGTTCTGTATGGTGTAGTAGGGTTAGGATTATTGAACATTTTGGCATATGTGGTCTATGTTGAGAGAAGATGATCAATGCTTCCTAGTGGAAACATTTGTCAAGTCAATATCCTTACACCTCATTGCACATGGATAGCTCTGTGTCACTCATAGCAAGATCAAGTTTAATACATCGGTGGTTGGATTGGACCCACCCAAAAAGGCAGTGTTACTATAAAAGTCACTGTTATAATGCGATGGACAAAATTCAAGCTATTTCACGCAAGCGTTTTGTTGTTGTTCACGGAGCCGCGTCCAGATGCATGAAATGTGCATGCGCATGACAATTTCATGATTGACCAATCAGGACGCTCGTACACATGCATACATTGTTGGAATTATGTCCATAGCATTATGACGCTGACATTGTAGTTAAAAAAGTAAAGCATCATTTATAGCATGCTGCATGTACATCAACATAAAGTATTCTTGAAATTTGGTGATATACCATTGAATGCAACATCAAGTAAACCGAAAGTACAGTCATTAAAAAAAGTAACTTACTCACTGGTAATAAATGTGCTTGTAACTCTAAAAGTATTACTGCTACTTGAAAATTGAGACATTTTCCGTCTAATTTGAGATATTGCATGTGAAGAATGGTTTGATATCAAGGAAGTTACACTACCAAAAGTAAGATAACGTACAGTTTCTATTTTTGCATATTGCTTTTCTACACAGGGGATCAGTTTACGGGCAAATTATTGATTGATTACTGGTAGTGGTAGTGCTAATTCACCAGTTGATGCCCTTTTGGATAGTCAGCCGGCCGATCAATACAGCACACAAGCCTATTATTGTGAGCGTGGTATACTGCGTGAACGAGTAGCTGAGGGCCGTGGCTTAGTGGGTGGGACACAGGGCTGGAGTTCGGAGGGTTCACGCCAATTTAGTTGGTGTTTTTCCTTCGAAAGTTGTGATCCTGGTTAAAAACCCTAAACCAGGGTTAGGGTTATTTCAAGTGAAAGGCCTATAAAGAGCACTAACAAAGTAGCTTAACTGGGCATCTAAATCATGTGATTCAAAATGGTGATTAGGAGGAGGAGGAGGATCGAGGCATTTGTGCAAATTACCACATGATAGATCAGTTTTGTTGATTTATCAAAGTATATTGTGTGCTGTCATTTCAGGAAGGGTGGACAGGTTGTTAAACTACTATTTATATACTCTTATCTTGGATTTATTTTTACTTCTTAACTTGTTATCGAACACACCTATCCTCAGTGTTAACAAGATATGAATGTAGGGGAGGTGGAAGTCATTCAGAGCCAGTGTTGACGGATCCAGTATAAGATTAAGATGGTAAGGTACTGCTTGTATTGTTAGTAACCAAAATGACATATTACTTCAAGACATCCAACTGCAGTGATGTCAAAGTGTAATCCAATAATCGCACCTCGTTATTGGACGCATCATTGTAATGAGCTGGTGTAAGTACCCACATAATTAAAGACAAATCCTGACACACACATACATGCTGCCTGGATCACTCATAGAATATGCTCTAATGTTTCTATACAGATATAGAGATCAAACCTATTATAGCGAAGTAAATTAAAATGTTAGCCCTACATGCCTACAAACTATAACCCGGCGTGGAAGTTTTACAATGAAATAATGGACCCAGCCTTGACAATCGTGGTATAGTGGAGAATCCCTTTCCCCGGCTTTCAAATCCTGAGTGGGGGGGGGGGGGCGATGTTTTGGGTCACATTTTGCCACGCGGACAAATTTTCTGAAAAAAGTGGGGGTAGGGTTAGGATTAAATAACATGTAACATTACTTGAAAGTATAAACATCTTTCCACACATCATTTGATTCCTATGGGTGCAGCAATGTGTTGATTTCTTGTTTTATCCTATACTTCATCACATTTATTAACAGTGTACTAGAATGCAATGCATCATCAACAGAGTTGACAAGAATTTTCAACTAGTCTGATGCATGCCAAGATTAGTGCTGCATGTATTGGCCTGACAAATTGTTGATCATTCTAAAGTTTTGCTTCTCAAAATTCCCCACACACCCATTCTCCCAAATCTACTTCCCTAACATTAGATAAACTTAATTACTCATTTCTTGTTTCGGATTCATCATGTTTATAGAATATACTCTATCCTAAAAAAGTCATCCTGAAGTGATAAATTGGAATCAGATTTCCAGGGGAGTAACTAGAGGGGGGGGAGGGGATAGAAGGCTTGCCCCCCACCCCACACCAGAAGGCATGCCACCCCCCCCCCCCCCCCCCCCCCTCACCCAAATGAAATGACAATATTGAAGACCCTAGTGTGGACTTGCGAAATTGTCGAGCTTGCAATGTTCCTCTGATATTGTGAATATTTGTTGCCAGAATTTAGTGCTTTGCAGTAGGCTACGAACAATAACTCATTAACCACCATGCTGCTCTTGGTGAACTGTACTATAAAGGACATCTCTGGAAGTGCACATATTATTTCTAAAATTCACATAATGGAAACCCTTTGAACACAGTCAAGCTGGTAAACCTGGCGCATCGAGTTCAGAGGGTTAATATTAGGCCATTTTATAACGTAACAATTGTGCAGTATGTGAATATTTGGAATTTTGGATGTGGCGTGTAGTATAAAATTATTTTTTCAGAGAAAACATTTATCTTTGATGAGTAATAGGGCAATTTACTTACTAAACTGTTTCATTAGTTTTGCTCAGTAATTTAAAGTTGAAGAATTTACTGCTGTTGACAGTCCTGGAAAAGAGTCATAATTTCCTGATTGGTGTTTTCTGGTGTCATTCTTTTTTGTCACTGAATAAGTTCTATTTATAAGATAATGTTTCACATTTATTTGATCCACTTTGTGCATTGAAAGCTCAAAACAATCTATACCCTTAGCACAGAGTGTTTATATATTAGCGGATTATTCCTATGGGTGCAGCAATGTGTTGATTTCTATTTTAATCCTATACTTCATCACATTTATCTACATTACTATACTAGAATGCAACGCATCATGAACAGAGTTGAAAAGAAATGTCAATCAGTCTGATGCATGCCAAGATTGGTTTGCAGTGATTGGCCTGACAAATAGTTGATCATTCTAAAGGTTTGCTTCTCAAATATGCCGGACACACCCATTTTTCCTATATCTACTTCCCTTAACATTAGATAAACTTAAATTCTAATTTCTTGTTTGGGATTCATCTTGTTCATATAGAATATACTTGATCCTAAACAAAGTCATCCTTCAGTGCAAAATTGGAATCATATTTCCATAAACCATGACATTTTACTTTCATTTCAAATTTGCAAATTTCAAGACTGGTGTGGACTTCCGAAATTGCCATGCTTGCAATGTTCCTATGATATTGTGAACATTTATTGCCAGAATGTTGTGATTTGCAGTAGGCTTTGAACAATAACTCATTAACCATCATGCTCTTGGTGAACCTTACTATAGAGGACATCACTGAAAGAAGATGCACATTCTATTTCTTAATTCACATATTGGAGAAATGTAATAAACAAGGAACATATATATATTTTTTTTACTAAGGGGACAATTGTCCATTACGTGATGAGTGTTTGAAAATTTGTTTGCCATGGATTTTAGTATAAAATGACATCGTTCAGAAATTCAGTCCTCTTTGATGTGTAAGAAATAGGGCAACAATAACTTACTGTTTCATCAGCTTTTTTCAGCAATTTAAAGATAAATGATCTAATGCCGTTGATAAGTGCGAAAAGAGTTGATATTTCCTGATTGATGTTTTCTGATTTCAGTTTTATTAATCACTAAATAAATAAGTCACAAATGTGGTTCAAAGACTTTACCAAGATGTTACTCAAATCACTTTATCATTTTTGTGCATTGAAAGTTGAAAACTATATATACCTTCCACACATGAGAGTATGTAATAATATTTGATTCCTATGGGTTCCAGTGTGTTGATTTCTCTTTTTATCCTATACTTCATCACATTTATTAACAGTACTAGAATGCATCGCATCATTAACACAGTTGACAAGAATGTTCAATCAAAGAATTATGCCATGATTTCTTTCAACACTAGTTAGAGGCTCATGATACAAATTGAGCATGCAACTCTTTCTCTGCAGATTATAGTGCAATTCTGTATTCCCTCTTATGTTATGAGGTTATGTCAAAGTGTATTGAAATGTCGCACATTCGATTCCTAACATATGATAATGTATGTGCACACACCATGTTTACAAAAAGTTATGAGTTATGAAAATGATGGGACAGTGTATCACTTCTAGCAACGATAGTTTATGTAGTACAATTTAAAGGCATATTATGCGATGTTTTCCAGGGGACACCCTCTATCCTTGATTTTTTTTAAAGCTGAATTTTTTGCAGATTTACATTTCTGATCATAAATCATAAATCATCAGTTTTTTTCACTCTAAATTCCGCTCTAAAACAATGAATTTGAAGTAATGAGGAATCGTATTGCTCTGTATCTCAGAATAAATTCATGATTTATGATCAGAAATGTAAATCTGCAAGATTTAAAAAAAAATCAAGGATAGAGGGCGTCCCCTGGAAAAGATCGCATAATACAGACGACGCTGGACATAGGCGTATTCACGAGTATTCAGGTTAAAATATGCGAACGAGGTTACCTGATCAAGTGAATGGGACGACCGCTTAACAACGGTTTAAATTCAAAAAATAGCATTTACAATTGGGATGATTAGCCATCCCGAACGGTTTTGGATTGGAAAATTTTTCTTCTAACCTATGATGAATTTTATGGGGTCATATAATCAAAATCCATTGTTACATTGAAACCAATGGAAATTCAAAATTAACGGCCGTTCGTAGCCACCGTCGTCTGGCATAATATGCCTTTAAAAATAAAATCATACAATGAAATTATGGCACCAAATTTGATGGTATCAACGTTCATTCATGCTTTCACTAGAGATCATTACATGATTATAGGGTTCGTTTGAGCCTATTGGAACATGTTAAAACCATGCCAATTTTAAGGTTTGGTTTTAGTGTTTAGTGTGTTTTTGAGTTGAATGTTGTGAGGTAAAATCTCATAACTAAGGAGGACATAAAAATGTGTAGTAGGCAAATACCTTATTTGATTATTTTAAAAACTTATTCTTTCAATTAAACTCAAATTGCTTGGATTGTGACTTTTTCGGATGACGAAAAGGATTATCATTCAAGATTGTACCTATTAAAGTGCTTCATATCCAAGTGGAATCAAGAATAACAAAATGATTGAAATCCTAATTTAAAGCTCTTCAAGCAAGCTTTCTGAACCTTGTTTGTTCTTAACACTTTCCACGCGGCAGGCGTCTGCAGACGACATTCCAAAATTGCACAAAATGTTTCAAAAATGTGAAAATTATTATATTTCAATACCATATTTGGAATCACCATGAGAAACGCATTGAAATAAGTACAAACATGCCTAGTATTGGATCAGTAATTCTTGAGATAGACTTTAAAAGTTTGGAAAGGTTTCTGAAAAAATATGTTTGAATATGGTAAAACTAATGGCCGCGTGGAAAGTGTTAATGGCAAAGTCTAATTCCATCAGCACTACCAGGAAGTAGGTGTAACTTGTTCAACTCTAACCTAATTCTTACAGATATACTTCCTAACATCCATGCCATCGTTGATAAGCAGTTTACTCTGAGGATCTTCCACACCTATATTTCAATGCAACTTGTGTTTCCTGGTAAAACCTAGATATATGAGGACAGACAACTGGTGCATAGCTGCAGTGTTAATATATGTGGCTCCTATGGGATTTACACCACCGTTGGTCATTTTCTATAGCTGCCTTAAGTTTTATTGTTAAATATTCGATGTGCTGTCTGAAAAGGAACCATTTGTTTTTTTAAAGGCAGCCATTTTCAAAAGACACATTTTTTGCACGTATGGTTTTGTAGGTTATTGATCTATAAACAAATGAGTTAACAAAAATAGTTGTAGATTTTTTAATATACTTCCTATCATATCTAGTAAATCCTATGCCTTGAGCGACAACAAAGGAACAAGTATGTAAGGGGGTTGACCGACTTGTAGTTGGTAGAGAGTGGAAATTAGGTCAACCCCATAGCATTGCAAATGTTGATCTGTAAAAAAGTATATAAATCTAGAATATTCACTAGACGATAATATAGACCAAACTGAAGTTGACAACAAAGGTGTTTGCTTTATCTATTTTTTTCTGTTGAACATCATAAATTGTTAACTTGGAATCCCAGATAAGATTAATAATAAGATGAGAATTTAACATGTTATTTATTTTGAAAGTGTATCTCTTTTTATTATTTTTATTCAGAAAAAAGATAGATGGGAGAAAGTATGGTTAGAGATTATTTGGCTAACTTACTCTGTGTGATTTTTATAAACATTTTAACGGGTTAGTTTCCATGAACTATTACCTCAACTTATTTTCAATGACCTATTTATTTAGTCTCCCAACATCTGACATAAGATAAGAAATATTTGCTTCAAATGTACCATTTCTTTAGGCTCAAGTCAGGACTTTATGTTTCCTGTAAATGTTCAAGATAAACATGAAATGCCTTAAAGGATCACTGTTGCATATCACTGCCAACATTTTTGTTGTTCCTTGGAGATTTACTTATGCCGGAGTATTAGTACATGACTGTATGTGTCACACTGTTTTGTGACCTATATCATGAGTATTTATTTTTGGTGCTCATGTTGATCTTTTTATGTTGATGTGAGATTTTAATACAAATAGCATCATTATAAATATAACCATATGTTCAGGGATATAAAATGCCATTTTCATTGACCACCTATCACAAGTACCATGACCTGTGTGATAATTTAGCTTAAATCGTATGTTTATTTGCAAAAAAAACTGTAAACTAAAGTATTTTAATATTTTATTTCAGTAAGTCTAATCCATTCTACTTTCTCTCTCCATGATCTCTCTTAGTCTACTTCTAGACCTTTTTTCTTTCTTTTGTAGCTGCTTAAAATATCCAACAGCAAAACATACAAACTATTTAGGTCTCCCTCCCAGAGACAGCTATCAACCCAGTGATCAATAAAACCCATTGTCCGCTCGAAATGAAGGTCTATACTGGTTTTCAATTTAACCTTGTGACAGCCCATATTCTAGTATTAGCGCTCCATCTTCAAATTGAGATGAATGCGTAATGAGCAAATTCTTCATGTGGATTTTGCTGGGGATCAAAATTATCAAAATCAAGATCACAAAGCATTTATACATCCAAAAATGGACAGATAATTTGATCATTTTTTATGGTCGCTGTATATATCTCTTACACAGCTCCTAGAAATGACATTCATCACATGTTTCGATGTGCTTCGTTAAATCCAATATTAGCATGTTATGATATTACGCTAGCTGGGGGTAATTAGTGAATTATGCATGAAAACAATCATCCCTATTGTGTTTAAATATCTGCAGAGCACAGTTTTGTGGGCAATTAAACATCAGCAGACCCTGTTTTGAGGTGTCGGTTCTTGGATGGTAGAGGTTTTTGGCACAGCACAGCGAGCTAAAGTGAGCCCTCTTTAGGTCAGAGAGCGTTGATCAATAGACTGACAGGGAAGTGAAACAGGGTGTACGAAGTAGACTAGATCTGTTTCAATGCAAAACCAAGCTTTTGATTATGTCTGTAAGGATATAATACACCTCAGATATACTAACACTAAGGAATAAACCCATGGGTATTCCACACCTTTTTCCTACAGTACTTGTGTTTCCTGGTCAATTGTTGATAAATGCCTGAACAACCAAGTCCTGTATATAATCCCGGCAGTACGGTCTGAGTCTTATGATTCCTTTGGGAACATTTTGTGTGATTATATCTCTTCTATTTCCTGGTGAACTTCAGCTGAGTATAAAAGTTGAAATACTGTTTGAGTGCTGGAATTATGTATTAAGATACGGAAGTAATAAATGTATCTTAGACAAGCATTTATAGCATCCAAACAAACATAATATGTGATCTTTGTCCCAATCTGTTGTGGCTCATTTGATAGTATGGCAGTAACTTTACCCACCTAACAATGTATAGGCCCCAAATTTCCAATTTGCCCAACTAGTTCCTTTGCTGCAATCACAATCCACACATATTCAATTAAGAAACATGGTGGTGACATTATTTTTGCTCCAATATTCTGGAATACACTTCCCATGGAGTTGAGAAACTGTGATTTTTTTAATTTTATTTCCTAGCACTGCCTTTCACTCTATCACAATGATCTGTATTAAGTTGTATTTGTACTTTCTATGATGTTTTTTTTTCTCTCTATATCCTGGTGAAGGTGGCCATCATATCTTGCTCATTTTTCTGGTCACATGCTCATGTTTAATTTTCATGTTTTTGTTTGTATGTATAGCACCTCAGAAATAGGCTGCCTAAATAGATAGCGCTTTATAAATTCATTATTATTATTATTAAGGCTGTACAGTTATTCTAACCTTTCACCATTTGGTTATTGGTTGTGTTATCAAGCATTATGACATGCTTCTATTTTGGGGGACATTTAATCACGTTGGATTAAAGATTTGATCTTAAACTGTCCTTTCTTATTTTTCGATGGGACGTTCTCCGGTGTTTGTTAATATTTGTTGTTATATTGTCTATTGTAAAACACTGTAGGTTGGTAAACTGCTTTATACTATATCATATTTATATAATATAAAATAAAATAATATAATATAACTAAAATTGTTGGTTTTTTTTTCAAATTTGGTTTTAACTGAAGTGAATGAAACAACATGTTAAAGGGCTATGTGAGCTACGAGACTTAGGCAGTTTGACTTACGATCATTAGGGCAGGTGAATTCCAACAGGAGCAGTAACTGTTGGATAGAATTAGGTTGGAGATATACCTTTAAGTGAAATGTGGCTTGTTATCATGGTTATAGGCCTAATAATACGAGTTAATATGACCCATTTTAAACATTTCTATTATTTACAATCTGCCTAACTCATTAAGGCTGACTTAGGCAGAATTGCAATTGTGTATTTATCAACACTTTTGATTGATCAATAAATTAGGCATTATTACAGCATTTAATGTAATGTAATGAAGTCATGATTTATGCAAAAAGCTCAATTTCAGTGATGTACACCCGCTACGTCCCAGCTACACGCCCAGCTAGCGAGGCAGGTTTTGTATGTCCCCGGGTACACTCCCCCACATAGCCGAGCAATGTTTTTTGTATGATTGCGTACGGTCCTGGCATGGCAGGGACCATGGCCTGGGATGCAATTGATAAGTGCATAATGCTATGACGTCATAGTTGATACTTAGAAATCCAAAGGTGTATTGTTTGAAAGACAAAGGTTCATACATTGTATTGGTTACATTATCCCTCTATAGAATAACCCATACCATGATCACTTTCATTACTTACTGACTGACCCTCATACTTCATTTTACAATAAGAAAATGCAGGTCATTTAATATTGGGAAATCAAAAACTATCAGTTAGACTTGTGGCTAAGATCTTATTCCTGTCATTTAATTGTATCTATTAATCTCCTTCCTATGCAGTAATAGAATATCATTATACTCATCCGATAACTAAGAAATACTGCTACAGTTGGGCCTATACTTTCTCCTTGGTTCAATCGATCCCCAGGCTTACAATAATCTTGATAATTATTCCGGAATGATTTTATGTGCATACATATTGTTATCATTAGTTACATTTATCAGCAGGATGTAATCAAATAGATGGTGAAAGATGGTATGGTCATGACAAATTTCCAAGTTTGTTTTCTTCTTGTCATGTATTTTGTATACGGCATATTTGACTTATTATTAACGGATGAACATATGTGATTCTGCATTGAAAGGTCTTAATTTAAAGGGGAAATGGCTTATCTGTTAATCTTAGGAATGGTTCAGATATGGAAAATCACATAGTATAATAATGTGAATCCTTTGGTGGCTGTTCTTTTCCCCCTTGTATTTCTTGACCTTTTAGCATTTTGATGTTTTTAATTCACAACCATAAAGCATTCTATTTGCATTCTATTTTTCATGCCACAGGAAGCATGTCACAAAATATTATAGCTAAAATAAAAATCAGCAGCTAGGTACGTACAGCAATGAACTGTATAAGCCATGCTATGGAAATAGCCTACACTTCACTATAATCAAAACAAAAATTTGTCGATCACAGCATCATGATTCAAGTGGTTGCGATCGATCGATACAAAGGTTGAGCGTGTCCTTGCATGCGTGTCCTTCCAAAACAGTCGTAACACGGTGTGGGGTCTTGTTGATTAGGGCCGCGATTGGTCAATTACCTATTTGTTTACAAGTACGTCACATTTTCCGGTATAACTGCACCTTGCCATCGCGAATGAAGGATTATGTTATACACATAATATGCACCAGTTGCATGGATGCTGGGGAATCGTATACGCTGTGATCTACACATTTTTGTTTTGATTATAATGGTAATATATTTGATGAATTGGGGGAAATCTAGGATCTCTTTGTTGAGATCACAATTTTCCTCAAATATATTACAGACAGATGTGGTTCACATATTTGTCCGCTTGAGGCACCTTACTCAATGCTTATGATTTGTAAACATAATAGGCTTATCCATTTATTGAACGTTTAAGGACTCTGCATATATTTCACAGACGTAAATAGGAACTAAACTCACAGTTATTTTGACATTCTTCTTCCCATCAGGAAATCTTGTCAAACAGGTATGCCAGCCTTATGATCCTTGTGACCTTTCAACGTATGTGAATGTACAAAGGCACATGAAATTGTTACTGACGTATCAACTATGTTTTACTACATAACCCAGAATATGCAGAAATGTCTTTCTTAGCATGGATTTAGGTTGTTAATAAGACACCATATACTCTGAACATGGAGATTATTATACCCTTATACAGGCCCATTTCGGGGTTTAAGTGTGCGTTTTCATTTATGTGGATGACTATACAAATGTTTAAATAACTGGCTTTCCTTGGCCTGTTGTAAAATAGCAGAAAAGAAGATAATTTCAGAGGTTGTTAGACGGATTAACCCTAACCCCAGAGGCACCTTTTTCAACAACAATTTGTTTGCGGCCAAAAAGCGAGGGGGGAAAGGGCCCCGGGGCTCGAACCCCGGACCTCTGGATTCAGAGGTGAACGACATACAGCTAGGCCACAGGGGTCAATACTTGGCTCAGTATACCTCGCCATGTATATATTCGGGCCATTATTTCATCGAAAAACTGCTAAACCGGGTGGCACAAGCGCACCGTATTGTAGTAATTCGTAGTACTCAAGAGTGTTAAGGTTAATGAAGGGAAGAACATTTAAGAAGAAAAATCTCTGCAAGTTGCAAACCAGGGCTTATGGTAAATTCAACGCAAATGTAACAGACAGCTTGTAAGAAATCTTAATCCTATCATAACCCAATCTATCCCTTAATTAAAACCCACAGTGCCACCTTATTACTCGATGACTGTTACATTCACTAGGCTGCCCCCTAGGGCATGTACTGTAGATGTAGAGGGTTGCAATAGGCAGTAGTTCACATTCAGTCATTGCCCCTAGCTATAACTATCCCATGGGTGCCTTGGTACTCAAGTTAGTTCTGGTATACTTCACTTGGTGTTCCTGTAGAAGGTGGTGAAATCATACTGATTTAGCACCAAGCTCCCACAGGGATATGGCAGTTCTGCTAGTAATCTTTTGGCAGTATAAGTTACGATGGTGTTGACAGGGCTGTTGTCGTGGGAGTATTGTATTTGCTAATCTGAAACGTGATAATGTAGTTTTCTTTGTGATAGCCATTACAAATGTAATAGCATTTGCTTAATGCATAAGGTTACATTAGCCCCTTGTTAATGTGATATTTTTCTTGGACGGGGTTCAATTGACTGTGTTAGCTTGTTATGTTAAAATGAGTTTGTTAAAGTTAGCATTAGATACTTTTTATGGTAAAATGAGTTTGTTAAAATTGAGCATTAGTTAGGTAAATGAAATGAATAAGGGGCTGACAAGCTGTAATCTTGATAGTATCAAATGCTTAGGCAAACTTCAATCACGATTAATATCAGTTGTTTATCAGCTAAAATTTTCAAAAACATGCACAGATTGTGACCTTATGTAACTTTGAACATGCTTAAGTCCAAAATAAATTTGAAACAGCTGATATGGCCATACAGGGTGTCCCAAAAAAAACTGTGAACGTGTTTACCCAACGTATTGACCATGAAGATTTGGTGTAACATCTTTATACATATTGAGAGACTAAACGTTTGGCTTTCAGATGCCGTTTATTTCATCTGATTTGGTTTTGTCAATCCTGAGATATGAGTCATATGACCAACTAACGAAAGCTACCTAAAATCGACGTTGTGCCACTTTACAGTTTGCAATGAATAGAAAGGTTTACTCTAGTGATGCAAATCTTCAACCTGTTCAAGTGGTCTAAGCAAATGTTATGCAGTCATAACTTTTTTGTATTGCTATTGAATAGGTTTATATAATAGAATAAGTATCTGTGTAGCCAAACAGAACTGAATATTTTAAAAATTCAGACAGAATGCCTCCCCCTCCCCCAATGTTTCATGACGGATTGATGCCCATTAGAAGAACAAGTTAGTATCGGTTTGATGCTTATCTTTCTGTAAAAGTGGCACAACATTGATTTTAGGTAGCTTTAGTTAATTGATCAAATCTCAGGATTGACAAAACCAGATTAAATAAACGACATCTGAAAGCTAAGCGTTTAGTCTTTCAATATGTATAAAAATGTTACACCAACTTTTGGGACTTCATGGTCAATACGTTGGGTAAACATGTGCACAGTTTGTTTTGGGACACCCTGTACTAACAAGTTGTCCAAATCCCCAGTAGGCTGAAATAGTTTGTTATCATTTGGGACAGATTTATTCTGGATTTACTTGTACTAACCGTCCTAATCACTTCAAATCACCACTACTAGGTACTGGTAGCATGCTTCCCCGGTCCATATTGTGGCGCGATCAGATGGGCTATCATAAATGGCAAGACTGAGGTGCAGTCGCACTAAGACCCCAAATTTGACCCGTTTTTCTCCCCCTGAGAGTTAGGGTTTTAAGGAAATTTGGATTCTTGCTATGATTATAGTTTTCATGAAACTCATTTATTTTTAATCATCTGCACAAAATTTTGCATAATCCGTAACGGAATTGAAAAAAGTTGTAATTTATTTTAATCAATAAAAATTCTTCAAAATTGATAAATTCAACAACAATACTCATGACAGCCAACTAATATCTGATAAATCACTCAATTTTTCAAACATTGTAAAGTGAAGTAAAATTGACATGTAATGCTTTTCTTGGACAGTGATGTTTCTAGGGCTTTCACCATAACACCCATACATTGCATATTCTCCTAGGTACTAAGCTAATCCCCTAACTTGTACATAGAGGTAGGCCAATAATCTGTTTCCTTTTTGTTATTCCTTCATAACAGAGCTACCTAGACAATATGAAACATCCTGCCTATGCTGCACCTGAAACAACCAAAGCAGGCGAGGGAGCTTTACACTTTGCACACGGAGCAGACAATGGAAGGGATTATGATCCCAGCAAGGAAACACCAGAGATGGATCAACTCATTGAAGATATAGATCAACTGGATCAAGAACTAAGCCAAGAGTGGATTGAGATTTAGTGCTAGACAGATTAGCAGTGTGTGTGATATTTTGTGTCTAAGTAAGCTCATCTCCCCACCAGGAAGTCACCTGGCATTGACTCATCATATGCTCTATAGGAATTATGGTGCTCTTCCCATAGCTGATTAGTATCTGTTGGGTGACTGTTGGCCTTGCCTCACACTTGCTGACAAGTGTTGGTGTACCCTGGACTGTCAAACAAACAGTGGCTAACTAATAAGACAGTAGTTACATTGTTGGGTTGAGATGTGGGATCTAACCAGTCAAGCCCCCACTCCATTTGTGTCATCCGTTAGAATCTCAGAGAGACACTATAAACAGTCCAATTTCTACATATATATGTGTGTTCAAGTTTTGGTGAAGTTTATGTTAAATGGCCTTCATTTCAGAACAGGAACTTTGATTCAAACCAAACTTGGTAGCAATGACTAGGATTTGCACCATAAGGATAGGTACATATCATCTAATGGGTCCAATTTTGCCTTATAGCATTTTAGGGGTCCAATTTTGCCTTATAGCATTTTAGGGGTCCAATTTTGCCTTATAGCATTTTAGGGGTCCAATTTTGCCTTATAGCATTTTAGGGGTCCAATTGACTAAACACTTGGTGACCTTGTACATCCTGCTAACAGGGGAATATTTTGAAGGGGGTCAGGGCAAAGGTCTTACAGGGATTTTAAAAATAAATAGTGTTTAGATTGGCCTCAAACTCAGTGACAAGCATTTTTCAGGGGACAGGTCAAAGGTCATCATGGGAATCTGAAAAATTGCAACACCGTTTGTTTCCATATCTTTCAACATGTGAAAGAGAAGGTACCAGGCTACACTTGTGATCTGTGGATTGCCTTATTTTACCAATACATTTTACCGCAGTCAAGCTTGCAGCAACACCTATGAGTATGAACAGGAAAAAATGGGATGTAATCTTTGCGTTTCAACTTTCGATCAAAAGTATGACTTATAGTCAGATGTTATCTTCAGTTGATCCTTACCAGAGTGGCTTTGACTAATTGATATCCAAATAAGACAACATTAACAGTGCACCACAAATTGACTCATCCTGAATGACCATCATCCCCGATGGGGTTTCCTTCAATACTAACGTCAAACGATCGCTCCCAGGGTAATGTTATTTGATCTTGTTGACGCTCTTTTGCGTAGTGGGAATGAAATGCTAGATTATTGTATAATTAGTGGTCATCAGTGTTTTAAACCTCAAGAGGGGAGACCACTGACATTGAGGATTACTATAGATATGTGCTGCCTTAAAGGCTCCAAAGTATATTGGTGGAATAACTTTCATTGTCTGTTCCTATTGGAAAACTTATCCATGAAACGTTTGTATCCACATCCCAATGATTCAATAATAAACTCTACTCTGCTCAAAATGACAGTACACACTTTTTTCAAGTGATCATCTGTTCAAAAGCAAACTTTTAAATCTCAACGCTCCTTAAACTAACAGCTGTATAATTTAGTTATGTATATTATGATACTTTTAAATATGCTACGATAGCACCTATACTATTGAAACAACGGTTATTTGAATGCATATCAGTGCAAATCAAGAGTTGAACTAAAACTATACACTGATGTCGCTTCAGTTGATATTCACTGATTTGCGTACAAATAACCACTTGCTAATGTGTCAAAATGTGCTTAACTTAAATATGTATCTGTCAGAAATTATATCCACATCTATGATAATTTGTATTTAATTTTCACCATGATTTGATTTACTATTCTATAGGATGACTTCACAAAAATTCATTAGATACTACAATGTTTGTGATGTCCCATTGGTCAATAAAATACTGATTTCTGTCTGTTATAACAGACATATTTATTTGCATCGATTTCCTTTTATAATGGATTTGAATTACATAGGAAAACGGTATAGATTATAGCATGTCAACATGTTACCTAGCACTAGGATTATATTACCATAGAATGGTTAATATACAAATCATATTATATAGGGAGATACGGGTGGATAGAAGTACTTACACAACCACTAATATAGTTTACTAAATAGGTAAAAATTGTGATGGTTGAGGTTTGTGTTTAATGCAATGAAATCATATATGACTCATGTATTTTGATGCAAATGTCCATTAGGCAAACCATACCCTGATGGACTGTATACTGTAATCAAAACAAATAATACGCTTAAAGTACAATAAAGTTTCAGTTTAAAGCACCGAGAGCCAGTTGTACCAAAATTTAAAAACGGGAACATTGTGAGTTTTTAAAAAAATTAAAAATGGAATCCCCTTTTGCCATTATGGGATGTGTAGTATATCATCAAAGAACCCTGTAATAACCTTTTTTTTAATGCTCAGTATTGTCTGTACTGTGTATGAAGAAATGTGATATGTATTATAAATTGTGTTGTACATAATACGGGAACTGTGGTGAATTTTTTAATGCAATCTCACCTCAGCTTCCACCTGGAACCACATATTCTTGATCATTAGCTATGTATCAGCGTGTTTTTATTAAGGTAACCGGCTTTTATCTGGCTAACAAAAAGGCGGTTAACAACCAGTTGATCGCGTGAGACAGCGATAAAGGTTAGCAACCTCTAGTCTGATCACCATGTGCCAATTAACTGGTCAGAATACAGAATTATGACAGTTTTCAGACATTTTGTGAGACCAAAATTACCAATAGAAATTTCCTCACTGCAGCAGCCTTTAACTTGATGTCGTTTTCCTGAGGAACATCATAATATCCAGAAATATTTAATTTTAGAAGAGTGAATAAGACCATAATTTGCAGTCAAATTACACAATTTCATCACCTAGAGGTTTCTAGAATTTAGTTTGATGGGTATTTTAGATCATCCATGTCAACCAGAAATATGGAGCTTTTATGGCTGTTTGAAAAGTAAAAGCCACTGTTATCTAATGAATTGATTCAAATTAAGTTATTATTATTATTGATCAGTAAAATTATGAAGCGACATATCCTAAAGATTTTGAGGTCTAGTTACAGTACTTTTGGTGAATCATTAGAGTCACACTACTTCTTGGAAAACATGGCATCTGGTCAAACCGATAATTGCAGGTGGCACTGAGACATATTGCATTTGAACATTCTACTAAATCTTACTATCCAAAGAGACCATGGGTATCTATCTGTCTATCTTTTTACAATACCTTGAGTTCAAACCCTACCATGTGTTGTCTCTGTTTGCCGTCATAACGGTTCCGTTCCATGTATGTTATCCAGCTTTCTTGACCACGGCTTTGATGCTTCTTTATCCAGGGTAATAAATCATCCCCTCCAACACCATTTATCTGATTTATTTCACACCACCTGTGTCTTGCCAGCGTGTTTGCTACCATTTCCACCGCTGTCCTAAGTAGGCTCAAGGTTCTTTAGTCTAGGTGTAACTAGAAGCCCTATATATTACTTTTGAAAAATGTTGTTGTGTTAAGAAATTCCAACTTTTAACTTCAATTTGTCATAGAAACTAGTGCTATATCATATTTTGTAAAAACAAAAGTTCAAATTTCAACCAAAAAATCACATTATATTATCCGAAGAGCAGATTTTAGTTTTAAAACTAGCCCAAGTCTGGCTGAAAGTATCCATGTGTGCCAAGTCATGTGGCAAGACTGCAGCTACCATTTCCACCGCTGTCACACTCAAGGTCCCCCAGCCTGCGGTCAATAGTGTTGAATGGATGTAATTCTTGGGTGGAACTTTCTAATACTAGAGTCATGGCCAGTTCAACCTGTCAAACTTGGGCTCAAACTTTACAGGCAACTGGAATGTAATGTAATATGCAATGTAAATCACATCTATCATGGTCCCTTTGGATAATAAGAGTTAGTTTTGGTAGAATGTCAAATGTTAGTATGAAAAGTGCCACTTGAATTTGTTGGGTTAACAAGTTGCCACATTTTGCAAGATATTTGTATCAGTCGGACTAGAAGTCAGCAAAGTATAGCACACATATTTCGTTAGGAAATGCAAAAAAGAAACCCTGTTGTACGGGCCTGACCAACCCTTTTGTTTGTTTCGAAATGGGTGAAAAAATGTTCATGTGCAATTGAAAACAGACAACAACAAATATTTTGTTGTTGAATTTTTGACAGATTTTGGGGGATTTTTATGGTCATATTTTAAGAGAAAATAAGGAGAAAACAAAACAAAAAACAGACCAACCCGACCTGAGGGGTACAACAGGTTTTTTTGTCATTGCCTTAAACACACTTTTACAGCATCTCTGTCTTCCAAATCAGGCATTATAAGCAAGTCTAGACTGCATCTACCCATAACAACACTATACTGTGCTGCCCCGTCTGTCATCCTGTGTCCAATCCCTAGTACAAATCCTCTCAATTTGTATAATTATTATACAAATGTGAAACATCCCACACAGGTGTTCAATATGGAAGTAAAAATCTAAAGTTTGTTGATTCAAATAAAAGTGGTGATGCTCTATGTCATATGACACCAATTAATAAAAGATCAGGCCACCTTCTACAATTTGATAATATACGGTCTAAATTTGACTTTCATACTTCATCCTGCCTGAAGAACAATTTCTGAAAATACATCATTGGTTAGAAGTATTAACACTTTCCACGCGGCAGGCAGCTGCAGACGACATTCCAAATTGTCACAAAATGTTTAAAAAATGTCAAAATTGTTTAATTTCATTACGATATTTGGAATCACCATGAGAAATGCATTGACATAAGTACAAACATGCCTAGTATTGGTTCAGTAATCCTTGAGATAGACTTTAAAAATTGTGAAAGGTTTCTGAAAAATATGTTTTGTGTATGGTTAAAAATATAGCCGCGTGGAAAGTGTTAATTCCCTTGGTATAGAGAACCAAAACATATAATTGTTTTGCATTGAATGTAACAGACTTTTTGCTCTTTATTAAATTTGATTTTCACAATTTAATCTCGTCTTCTAAAGGGTAGGGTATAAATTGGTTGGTAAGTCATTTTAAGTTACATCAAATGTTAGATGTTCTATTTTATAAATAACTGCTTTTGCAGTATCTTGACTACTTTAAATCTGAAGAACCTGTGGTGTCAGTAATATTGACCAGGAAGCATAACCAATTGACCATCATAGCTGTAGTGATCAACAATATGTACTAATTCTTGCATGTTTAATGATTTTATGTATGATTAATAAACACATTCTTGACTGGAATATTGATCATCCCACGTACCTAACGTATAGGGTCATATTATGTTGCAAGGACATGTTATTCCAAGAATATTCAAACTACTCATCATGATAGTCTGTGTTATATGTTTTTCTAACATTGTCATGTACGCCATACTGTCATAGTTAGTTGTCATGGCTATTCGCTTTTACAAATAATTGCTGATTAGTGTCTTGATTTATACCTTAAATCATAAATACCAGGGGTCTCATTAAATCATAAATACCAGGTCTCAGTGATATTTACCAGAAAATCTGTCTTATGTGTTTTGTAAACTTTGTCACACATTACTGAGTTCTAGACCTGTGTAGTGGCCAATTTGATTATGTCCTTGTGCAAGATACTTTGTCTCATTTGCATTGCTGACCCAAGCGAGATTGGATAAGCAGAAACAAAACTGGTTTCTGAGTACTGTACTGTACAGATTTGTGCGTATGTGTCTTTCATTTATTTATGTTATGTAAGCAGATAGTTCTGCTAATATTTTGGCAACATTTTTATAATACAAAATTGAAGTATGTTGCATTATCTAAAATGGGAATTTAGAAATAAGTATTTTTGTATTATTACTATTAGTTATATTGAGTTACACTTTAACATATATGTGATGTGATAGTTATATTGAGTTGCACTTTAACATAATGTGACGTGATCAAGCGAAATGAATCACAAGTAGGCACTTTTGAATTTTGATATTTGTCCATCATTCAAAGACAGGTGATAAATGCTACAGTATGGTTCTAAACCCCACTAAATTCAAACTTTTAGTTTTAAAGTTACAAACAGTTTACCAACTGAGAAAACAAAGTAAAACATAAGAATTTGTCACTTCTCTTTACCTTTAACTCAAAACAAAATATTCCCGACATAGGACTCATTCCACTTGATCTCGTCACATATGAAAGACACTTGTAAAATATGTATGTGTCTCGTACGTGTAAGCAACCTAATTGAGATTCAATCTATTGGCATACAACAGGCGGCGTCTCATATCATTATTTGTAATCCCTATGTTTTAGGCGGGATTTTTATTAGGTATTACATTTCTATCAGACAATCTAAACATGATGATTGTATTATTACATATTAGTTTATGTATCAGGCATAAGGAGTTTCCATGTGAAAGTAGGATTTCCTCCCACTGACTTATGTTATCTACACCAAATGTCTGTATGCATTCATTTTTGTTTATTTTGAGCCATATTTTAAGTCATTTTGGGCCAGCTGTATATTTATTGCTTCTACTTAAATGCATTTTGTTTTAAACACAACTCATCTTTTCATTCTCAAGCCTGAGATATGTTTATCTTATACCATTCTAGGTGTTTTAGACCCTATGTCATATTGGATCAATTTAAAGCTCAAATGAAGGTCAATTGACCAAAATACAAAGTTTATACTGTTAAAATACACTGACTTTCTTTATTAAAACTTCCTCTTGATTGTGATTCATTGCAGGTTAAACAACCCCTTATTTTTTAACATCTACTATGTCAAAACAAGTTAATCTTGTCATCCATGGATCATCTTGTTTATATCCAAATGTGCTATAATTTTACATAAAGAAATATAAGCCATAAGAGTATTAAAAAAACAAAATTGGTACTCTGTGGTTAGTTACTCTTTTCCATTGATATTTAGGCAGGATAAAAATCTAAACGTGTTAAATCGATGTACTCAGAAAAATGTACTATTAATGGATGGAAACAGGTCCTGTTCATAATAGTTACATGATATGTATGACACACACATATGTTCCCTCTTCTAGGCAACAGGGGAAAACCTGATCTACCACAGATTATGTGTGTTCCATAATCTGTAGTTCTATGGGCAAATGGACCTCTTAGGTAGGGTGGGTTCAGATGGACATTTTCATTTGGGGGAGGGGGTTGCTTGTTTTTTCCGGAAAAAATCGTGAACATTTTGGTGCATTTTTTTTTTAAATTCAAACAAATTCTTGGAAAAATTGGTCGGTCAAGCTATTAGAACAGGGTGGTTTTTTTTGCCTTACATAGCATTCTCTACCCTCTTATTTGAAAGGTTCTATGAATCATAACCTTACATTCAATGCTACAAATTAAACCAAAAACACACACAAAAAGCAACCGTATCTGTAATGCTCAAAATGAGATTCAATCCGTTTACCTGTCCGTTTATTAGAATCACTAAAATGATGTCTACTTATAATATAACACTGCTGTGACAGACTGCCTCTTTTACAGGTTCTCTTTGAGGTATGAGGGCCTGCTTGATGGTTATGTCCTCTATAAAAAGTTAGGCTGCAATACTAATGTAAAAACCACCATTCTTTTAATGCATAATACATATCGGTGATTAGGTGCGTGTGGATGGAACCTGAGGCACACTGAACGCTAATCCAAGCAGTGGGAGGATCACATAGTATGCAATAAAGAGAAATAAACAGCAATAAACAGAAATGATGTACTAAACTCATTAAAGGAACTGTGGTTTTGACATCATAATTGAAATTCATGTGTTGCAGCGAGATATATATTTTATGTTGCAAAACATTGGTGTAGATACACATTAATATAAGTATGTGATGGACGAGTTCAGATGCAAAACAAGTTAATCCCCATTTTATTAATTCAGGGTTCAGCTCATCGATATGAAGCACAGAAAAATTGATTCAATTTCAGACCCTGCTTATTAATTTAAATATTTCCATTGATATAAAGTATCATTTTTTCCTTGTCTTTTTTAAATATTTATGAAGCTTTATTTGCTTATATCTAAAATTGGTAACAATGGATTTGTCACATTTTGCATCTGAATTCTTCATGTACTACATCAATTTCGTTATGTTCAAGCAAATCTTTCACAAATTACACTCCTACAGATTTGTCTAAGATACTTAGCCATATCTAAATGCCAAAGGAAAAATGAAAACAATTCTGAAATAGCAATATAGTGAATTATATATAAATTGGTTAAACAAATCATCAATGTATAAAGGTTTTATATATAGTTATATCAGGTTTTACACGGTGCTGTATAGTCAACTGAATCTTGTAGATAATAAATTGTAAGGTGCTTTATTTAATTGTTTATTGAAACAAATCTTGTATATAGTTTGATCAGCTCTAAATTGGCAAAGCCTCCTTACAGCAGCGAACGAATATAGAAGGACATAGGCGCGCATGAATGCAACAGTCACACTATATTATATGCTCAATGTGTGCGTGCGACCAAAATGTGTGCGATATCTTGCATTAGGCAGCAAATTGTGTTTAAAAAAAACAGATTCTGTTGGCCTTACTGACTCAGAATGTGTGGATTTGAGATTTTTTTTATTTTTGTTTTGTTTTGACAATGTTCAAATTTTTTGACTGCTTTCTAAAAATGTGATGTTCTTTTTCAGAATTCCACTGAAATTCTAAGATTGTAAATTAATGACCACATTGCTAATTATGAAGATAAGGCTTAAACTAACTAGGAACACAGGGTATAAATAAAAGTAGATTCAACTTTTGTCACAGTAACATAGTTAGAATTTATTCTGTAACACTACCATTTGAATTACAAACTCTCTTTCCCAGTGGGCAATATGTTAATTAACATACTAAAAACTACAGCACTAATTTAAGAGAATAAATGTGTGTTATTTTATGCTCTACAGTATGTATATACGAGATATATATGGGACTTAAGTTGGCAGTATTTATAATTGTTGATCAAAATATTGCGATACCATTTAAAGAATAATGATTGCGTAACATCTGTTTCGTTAATTTTTTTTGGAAATCAGAGGTTGCTGTTTAGGACCATAACAACAACCGAGGATTTAAAATAAAATTCATGAAAACAGCTGCTAAGCAGTCATTATTTTCATTCATTACTGAAAATGATGCATATTTATCCAAAAAGTTGATTTATACCGATATAATCGCGTTAATAATGAATTCGTTTTCTGATTATTATTTTGTCCACCCCTCCTTAATTATTGAAATAGTCAAAGTCGGGTCATCCCATTATTAACATTTTTATCATTCAACCAATCAGAAATAAGCTTTAATCGTGTTTCTTCATAACTCATTGAACATTCAGTTTAGGGGCGTGATGCTTTGAGCAAAACAATTGAACACTTTGGCGCAATACTTTCCGGCGATTATTAGTAACCTGCGCTTCGCGTGCGCTATCGCGATTATTCATGAAGTAATGAATTGAAGGCAAATTCCAAATTATGTCCATTTGATTTTTATGATTTGTAGATTTTATTTTAAACATTTTGTGTTGGTAACTGTTATGTTAAATTAAAGTATGTAAATTATGTTGCATTGAGAGAATGTTAATTTTATGTTTGTTCTTACATTGTTTTATATGTATTTAAGTATTTATACACCTTGTTGTTTCCCAATAAAATTTGTTTTAAGAAAACCGATGTGTGTGATAGTTTATTAGTATTTTACAAGATATTCAGTGAGTGTAAATTTGCTTTCCCTGGGAATTTATAATTATCTCCCAACATTTTTGCAATACTCAATCATTGTGGTAATATAATGGCCATGAAGGGGTAGCACTAACTTGCATGCGAGGGTCCCAAACAAATAGCGGAGTCCCATATCATGCCACAAATTAAGGTCCAAATGGGAGAATACGCCTGATCATCAACACAATTATAGGCACCAATGCACATTTTTAACATAAAGTTACCATTTTCTTCATCCCAGGGACATATAAAATCACCGATGATGATTTATTTATTTACTTATTTATTCACGGTATAAAAATAGCCAGCAGGCAGCATAAGCTGAAAAAGCCGGCTTTACAATAAAAATATATATATAAATATCAAAAATACATGCATAAAAATATTGCAACGAAATACAGACATCAGCTAAATACATTAATTATCCAAAACGCCATTGAGCTTTTTTATGATGTAAGGAATGGTGGATTTTTGGTATTTGTTGGTATTGCACAATGGTTGAGGAAATATGTTGCTGCGACGGAGGTTGTGGTTAATCGATCTCTTCTCTGGGAGAAGGTGGCGATGTCTTTCAGAGTTGAGGACCTGCTGACCAAATTTCAAAACTAATTCTTCCCTGCGATCGACAAGACTGGTGATGTTTAATTCGCGAAGCGCAGACTCGTAGTCTTGATATTTGTTGCCAAGGATGATTTTGCAAGTGCGCTTTTTGAATCCTTTCAATTTGGTAGCTTTGATTTTTGGTAAGCGCAGGATGCCAGACAGCACAAGCATATTCCAGAATTGGTCGGATATATGTTTGAAAGATGGTCAGCATGTCCTCAACTGGGGCAGCATGTTTACGAAGAGAATATAACATAAATAAACGTCTACTGGCACGGGATATCATATTTTTGACTTGGATGTCCCATCCCAGATTGTTTTGGATTTCAAGACCAAGTAATTTCATGTGATCAACAACTTGCAGGACCTCACCACCAAGAGAAAGTTGTGGAAGCAAGACAGGTTTTTTTAAAAAGTTTACATGCAAAACATGACATTTGGTTGGCTTAGGCAGCATATCGTTAACCTTACACCAATCATCTAAAGCATTCAGATGGTGTTGGAGCTGATGATTGTTTGTTTTAGAGTTAATAATTTCTGCCAGGGTGAGATCATCGACAAATTTCCATCGATCAGAAGAAGTTTCAGCAGCGTCATTAACCATCACAGTAAAGATACCGGGCCCTAACTTTGTTCCCTGTGGAACACCACAAGTGATGGTTTTGAGACTAGAAAGTTTGCCTTTGTGCTTAACGCATTGGGTACGATGTGTCAAAAAACTACTGATCGTTGGAATTATCGAGGATCTCACTCCGGAAGAAATAATTTTGTTAACAGCAACATTATGGTTTATTCGGTCGAATGCTTTTGTGAAATCAACCGCGACCAAAGTAGCATAGTTGGAAGGTTTGTCAATACCTGAGATAACGTTATTCAACATGTCAACAAGATAATGGGTTGTACTTGTATCTTTGACATTACCATATTGTTTAGTGTCAAGAAATGGGCTAAAATCATCCCTCAACCAAACTGCCAAAAAAGACTCAAACACCCTCCCCAAGATTTTTGTCAAGGCAATAGGGCGCAAATCATTAGCCGAAACAGGTTTTTTGACTTTGGGCACTGGAACAATGGAAGCAGTTTTCCAAACAGATGGGAATTTGCCTTCCTGTAGACTAGCATTGAAGATTTTTGTCAGAGGTTCTGCCAACTCATAGGAGAATTCCTTAATGATCTTAATAGGAATATCTTCTGGATGACCTGCCTTGGAAGCATTAAGTTTACCTAAGCGGTTTTGAACCTCCCAAACATGTATTGTTGGAGGAGAAAGGGCTGGTAGGTAGGAAGGCAGAGATTCCAATCTGAGTGGCGGCAATTGACAGCAAACACTAGAAAAATGCTCATTTAGGTTATCAGCTTGTTCACTGACAGAGTCACCTAACCCGGGTAAATCAAAAACACCAGCTTTGTTGTTATGGCCAGTTATATTTCTGATGCGTAGCAAAAAAGTTTAAAAATAGAAGGACCAAAATGCAGCCATGCGCTAGCTTCCATGCAGTTTAGTTGCTACCCTTGCAGTTTAGTTGAATTTCCAAATTTTATTTCATATGTTTTAAGAGTTAATTTGAAAACATCACTCATTTAGAACGCTACGCTGTTGAGTAATGTGTTAAGAAAATTAAACTTGTGAGAAAAGGTTGAACATTACATGCAAGACAGTGGATATGATTTATAATCTTCACTGTTATCAAAATGTTTCATTGATATTTATCAATTTTTAATGTTTAAAGTGACAAAGAAGGACATGAATTATAAAATAATTTTAAAAAAGTAATATTAATTTTCCTGTTTGTGCTGCCTGAATCACTCATGGCCAAACTTGTATGGAATGTTTAGTGACTAGTAGTCAGGTATATACCCCCTCCCCCAAGGACTCCCCAAACCAACTTTGTTGACTTCCTTTCATGGTCCTACAACATATTTAGGATGTGACCTAGAATGATGATAGTATGCTATGGGGTTATTCAAGATGGCGTCCCAAATGATCTCCAAAATTAGTCAAAGTTCATAAAATGACATATTAAGGGTTAGAATTTCGGCGCGAATCAATTAATTCACGTAAAATCACTCCAGGTGGATTCGCGTTTAATTTTTTTTAGAAATTTTCCAAGTCCAAAAAGGACCTTAGCTTAGATGACTTGTATTTGACCCTTAATACCCCACATAATACCCCTTGACCCACACCATTGGGGATAGTAACTCCTAACCTAAGATCTAATACTAAATTATTTAATTAATTCATATCAAAAGTAACCATTTTTCAACACTGTTTTCAGTGTAAAAAATACAATTTATTTCAAAGGCAACATCTTATTTCAACGTCCTCAGTGGGCATGCAAGGAGTGGAAAGTGTACAGTACATACCGTTTGTCCTTAGGTGTGCATGCAGGGAATGGAAAGTGTACCCGCCCGGAAAATTGGTCAACCAACATGCCAAATTTGGAAATTGTGCAAGCTTATACATTAATTTCGCAATAATCCATGGATTCTCAAATGTTGTTAGATTTATTTCCCAATCAGACACAATGACATTATGATACTTAAAACTTAGTAATGTAAAAGTTAAATGTTGCACAGCTTATTTCACCAAGTGAACTTGCTCTTGAATTTTTATATCAATTTCTGTTAAACTTTGAAGCTTATTGTAGCCTGTCGCTATACTGCTTAAAAGTATGACAAATGTCCACCAAATGGCGTCATTTGTGGGTTGATTTTTTTCAAAAATCTTCAACTTAATAAGGGGGCACATCCAGTGGCGGATCCTGGATTAAAATTTACGGGGGGGGGGGGGGGCTGACCAAGACCGTTTTTTGATATCGCATGATAGAACTCGCAAGGTTGCCCCAATTTTTTTTAGTCACTTACCTCGTGAAATTCACGTAAGTGTTGGGGGGGGGGGGGGGGGGGGGGTGAGGTCAAAAAAATTCGCACAGTCAAAAAAAATCGCACAGTCAAAAAAAATCGCACAGTCAAAAAAAATCGCACAGTCAAAAAAATCGCACAGTCAAAAAAAATCGCACAGTCAAAAAAAATCGCACAGTCAAAAAAAATCGCACAGTAAATGTACTACATGAACAATTTCTCGTCCCCATTTCTCTTCTCTTTCCCATCTCCTTCCCCTTTCCCTTCGCTTTCTCCCTCTCCTTCCCCTTTCCCTTCTCTTTCTCCCACTCCTCCCCCTTTCTCTTCTCTTTCTCCCTCTCCTTCCCCTTCTTTCTCTCTTTTCTCCCCTTCTTCTCGTCCCCATTTTTCCGCTTCTCCGTCCCCATTTCAAAAATCTTCAACTTAATAAGGGGGCACATCCAGTCGCGGATCCTGGATTAAAATTTACGGGGGGGGGGGGGGGGGCTGACCAAGACCGTTTTTTGATATCGCATGATAGAACTCGCAAGGTTGCCCCAATTTTTTTTAGTCACTTACCTCGTGAAATTCACGTAAGTGTTGGGGGGGGGGGGGGGGGGGGGGGTGAGGTCAAACAAATTCGCACAGTCAAAAAAAATCGCACAGTCAAAAAAAATCGCACAGTAAATGTACTACATGAACAATTTCTCGTCCCCATTTCTCTTCTCTTTCCCATCTCCTTCCCCTTTCCCTTCTCTTTCTCCCTCTCCTTCCCCTTTCCCTTCTCTTTCTCCCACTCCTCCCCCTTTCTATTCTCTTTCTCCCTCTCCTTCCCCTTCTTTCTCTCTTTTCTCCCCTTCTTCTCGTCCCCATTTTTCCGCTTCTCCGTCCCCATTTTAGGTGTCCCCCCCCCCCCCGCTGGCTACGCCTGTGCAGCCATAGTCGGCAAATATTCAGTGGATTCTCGCAAAATTTATCTAGGAGAATGGATTAGATAGTAATGAAAGTCTGACCCTGATATATCAATCAAAATGTATGGTGAAAGTATAGTTTTAATAGTGTGATGCATGTAACAGACCATTAGACACACATATCCAGTAGGCCTACTTTTGCTTTGTTAACACACCTAAATCCAAGATGGGCACCAGAATGGCTGCCAAATATTGTAAAATTACATAAATTGGAATATATATGAACCACATGTATGATCAGAGTATACGAGGGGGTATCACAAAGTTATTGAAATCATCCAGAAGTGAAAGAGCTATATCGATGAAACTTTGTTAGTGTAATCACTGGTCCTTAAAAACATGGTGCAAAAACGGTCTCATAAGTATGTTTACTTTTTATACAGGTGGCGCTAGATGCGAAGGCTATGTAAATCAATGACGTCTCCCAACTGTGCTGTGTACATGGTAAACGATAACGGTCAAAAAACTGATCCTTGTGGGACGCCTTCCAGAGGAGTATGAGGCTTACAGATGTTGTCATTTACAGAGATAAATTGAGACCCAAGAGTGACAAATTACAAAATTTACAAACATTTCTGATTCTAGTATTCTTGTGGAAGGCGTCCCACAAGAATCAGTTATTGGACCATTATAATTTACCATTTACACATCACCGTTGGAAGACGTCATTGATTTACATAGCCTTTGCATCTAGTGCCACCTGTATAAAAAAGTAAACATACTTATGAGACCGTTTTGGCACCATAAAACTATATTTTCATCATACATTTGTTATAAAAGTTTTTAAGGACTAGTGATTACTCTGACAAAATTTCATCGATATAGCTCCTTCACTTCTGGGTGATTTCAAAAACTTGTTGATACCCCCTCGTAGTTATAATATAAAATGGGATAATATCAACCAAAATATATAATGAAAGTATAAGTTTAACAACGAGGTGTATGTATTAGGCCCAGGCCCGTAAGCAGGATTTTTTTAGAGGGGGGGGGCGTATTTTTTGGAAAAGGTACATTGGTACCAAAAAAATCGTAAAAGGTTGTCCCCCCCCCCCCAATATTTTTAATCATCTCAGGGGGGGGGGGGGGGGGGGGGGGGGGGATTACGACATATTTTATATCAAAACGGCCCGAAAAAAATGCTATACACAATGGGAAAGGGGGGCGTTTTCGGAAAATAGGGGTGGGGGCGTGGCGTTTTCACAAAAAAGGTACATTAGTGAAAAAAAGGTACATTGGTACAAAAAAAGGTACATTGGTACATAAAAAAAGGTACATTGGTACAAAAAAAGGTACATTGGTACAAAAAAAAGGACTTTTCAGAATTGGGGGGGGGGGGCGACGCAATAGTAACTCATATCCAGTATTTTTGCATTGTAATAACATACTTTTAAATCCAAAATGGCCGTTGTAAATGTAGAAAATAGTCTTACAAGAGTGTATAATAATCCGAAATAGATATTGTAAGAGTGTATATTGCATCACATTCACCAACTAGTATGTTATAAACTGATACGTTATTGCTTTTAGCTATAAAACCCACCTCTGTGACAATTTTGATTCTGTATCACTTTCCAAAATGGCTGCCAGACTGTTTAAGCAAGTAATAACATTCCATTCCGTTGGTTTATTTTAACTTTAATTTGTATATATAATGATTAAATTATGAATTTTTTGATTACATAGCATGCAAGTATACATATTTGTTTCCAATGTGTCATAGACGGATTTATTATAGATAACAAATTAAATAAACAGATAAATGAATGTATAGAAAATACCAAATGTATAAATAAATAAACAAATCAAAGTAACAATTAATTTAATAATTCTTTATCAATCAAATTAATTAGTAGGACTATATATTTAATTGATTGATTAATTTATGAGTAATTTTCATATAAATCATTTAACATTTAATAGTTATGTTAATATATTAATTACACAATTAATTGTTTTAACTAATTATCTAAATTATTGATCAATTATTAAATTAATTAATCAATTGGTAATATAACAAGGTAAGTTTTTGAAAATAACAAATCAATTTAAATTAATTATAAATTTGATTCTATAGCCGCAAATATCTGTTATTAATTACACATTTCAAGTCCAATCTCACCAGGATCATTTGAACAAGATTTTATAATGCGCTAATTATATTCTATTTTTTTTAATAAGTTACGAACTATGAAAAATAAAACAATTGAATCTCTAACTTCAAAAACCTTGGAAGTTTCCCGCGGTATGAATAGCTACAGGTTGTCTCTTAACTTTAAATCCGCGCAGCTCGTCTCCATAATTGACTTGTTAGGGTTCCGGTTTGTCTCGTCTTGAGTGTGTGCGTGGAATCTAAAGCGGATATTTCTTAACCAGTCATCTGATCAACAGAAAGATAAACAAACGTAGGACTATAATACTAAATCACGTATGCAGAACGAAGTCCGTAATAAACTATTTCACTCTGCCACCGGAAAAGAACCATTACTTCATGTAGTCGGTTGTGCGGCCCGAAATCGCACGCTGTAGTCAAGTATTGGGGAGTAAAGTTGTTGTTTGCTCTTGATAGTTTGCCTGAAGTTGACCCCGATACCTCGACATAAACCACCTGTGCGCAGTAATACTGCTTGAAGTTTAGTCGGGTGTGAACTATTTGCCGAACCAACTACATCCATATTTATAGTGCAGGGCAGCCCGGGTACAGGTAAGTCTACGATATGTTTAATATTAATTCTATGTTAGTGTTGGATTATGATAAATAATACTTATAGTACTAATTTGAAGTTTAAAGATTATAGCACGTACGATACTGGTTGATATTAACGATCGAATAAGTAGCAGTGAAGTCAGTTTTAACTATGCGAGGTCAGTGAGTACAGTAGTATTATAATAGCAAAGTTGTACGCCATACACAGCAGCGCCATGCATGCGGTGTGCAAGGCATGGTAAACGTGCATTAGCATATCATGTGGGTGTGTGTCTTACATGCAGTAACGAAACCCCGTGTGCATACACCGTCTTTAAACCACTTGATGCTTTCGGGCAATAGGAAAAGTTCACAAGGCCAGGGTTGTTGTGTATACTCTATACCTTACCATTCGCGGGACTATTCGATGCAATCGGCACACATTAATTGTAACTATTCGTATTATACTTGCCAAGTTGCCATGGTCATAGATGGTTTATATTATTTTTTATTACTCAATGTAATTGTTTCTTGGTATTGGATATTGCGATTTATGTATGTGTATTACTGTAGTCCATTGCAAACAAGTTTTTCCATCGGCTGTAGTGTTAATGTGTGACTTCCGTATAGACACTCAAGTTTTACAAGTAGCGTAGCTCAGTAATAAATGGAAATGAATTAAACCAATGCCATTATATTGTACTATAGTCAAACAGTGAACAATAAATTATTAAGATGATTGAGATGTTTTACACCATAATGCATTGATTGTAGTAGGCGGAGTCATGGGTTTTCTCATGCGTTTGATGGTATAAACTATGTATTTAACATGTTTAATGTACTGGTTCTCATTCAATTAATTCAAAGAATTCTTTTAAACATTATAGCACTAGTTACCTCTTTTTCCCAGGGGAACCAGTTTCATTCAATGTGAATATCCAGCTTGACCAAAAAATGAATTAAAATAAAAATATCTTGTCGTCTGACGATTGCCTTTGGCATAAAATTCAGACTAACGACTCCTTTTCCGGAAGCTCTATACTTGAATGTTTATAAAAATATGTAGATTAAAAAAAATAAGTGCACAAATATATAAGTTTAGGCAATTGATCTATCAAGAAAAGAAAACAAGAAAGAGAAAGTGAAAGACAATGAAACGAAAATGAGAGTGAAAAAAGGGAAGCATTTTAAACTGGTTTGGTTACAAATAATGTAGGGAAATGAGGAAATATCTTATTGAAATACAACTTACGGATATTTCCCATCCGGCTCATTCCATAAAGTTGGGCATATTTTGTGACATGCAAGTCAACTTTTCAAAATGGATATTTTCCAACTCTTTCTTCTTTTTTAGCGTTCTACATTTACCAAAGTCCAATGTAAATTTTTATTTTAAATGTAACATTTGGTGTAAAATAACCGCACATGTTCAACAGTTGGATGACATTTCCAAAAATCCCAATGCTACATGGACACCATTTCCCATTTCCATATCATTTTCTAATAAATTAGCTTAAGATGTGGGCCAAGTTTCTATACCTCAATTAACTACTTGGAACCACAAATACATAAAAAGAAACCACTTACTAGAAAAATGTTTGTCAAAAACAAGACAAATTTATGTAATCCACAAAAGTAGTGAACGAGAACAAAACCTAAATTTTGAATATATTGTGAACATTTTTCCGATTTTAAGAAAAAAATGTATATTTTACGGCGGCGATTTTTATTTTTTTAACGTATCCATTCATATTGAGTTGGGGTAGATTTTTCTTTTATTATTTTACTCATCAGGGGGGAGGGGTATTTTTGGGGGACCTGCATAGAGGGGGAATTTTTTTTCTTCCAAAAACTTCCTACGCCCCCCCCCCCCCCCCCCCCCCCCCCCTCCCTGAAAATCTAATGGTGCGTTCCTAAATGTGTGTTACTGGAAAGAGAATTTCTTTCTGAAAATGTTGATACCAAAATCTCATTTTGAAAAAATAGAGATGAGGCCTTGTGTTTCTGAGCCGCCCTTGATATATCTTAAATGACCACACTCAAAATGACTATATGCATAGATCCTTCTCAAGGATCTTTGCTATATGGTAAAGTCGCCAGTTTTCGGTCAGCGCCTATTTTCGGTCACTTTCGCCCAAATCGTGTAATTGCATCGGTCGTCGCCATTTTAAAGCAATACCGGGCACCAAATATGCGGCGTATTTTTAGCCGTCAGTTTATAACGACAAGGTCAATTTCATTACACGATTTAGGCGAAAGTGACCGAAAATAGGCGCTGACCGAAAACTGGCGACTTTACCCTAAGTTTGTAAAACAACTTAATTTCACGGCACCTTAATTTAGCGAATTAGCATTAAGTCAACTTTTTTTGCGTCAATTTCATTTTATAATTTGTATCATCTTCCTATATATAACCATTATAAAAAATATATAATTGGCGGCAATTTAATTTGGCGAATTGGATCTCCTAGTGAAATTAGCGAAATTAAGTTGTTTTACAGTTTATAAATCTCAAAATACATAATCTGACAAGTTTTAATTTTGTTTTGTAATTTTGCAATATTGTTAATTCTTCAAAGACAATCACATACTCCCTGGGACAATAAATAATCAACCACATCCAAATTAAAAAGAAACACATTATCGATGCATGAATATGAAATAACTTTTGGAGATCAATTTTCATATTTGCCTAAATATAGGCCTACTTACTGGCCAATTAAATCAGTTTCTTTGGAAAACGGCTTACGAAACGCTTTGCAATTTATTACCCGAGTTTTGGAATGAACAATAACAAAGAACGGCTTACTTACTAGTGTAATTCGTTCTTTGTCAAAACTTTATTTACATAATTTACCTTGAATAAGTTCAATAGAATATGCTATTATAAGATAGTTAGATAAACATTAAAATGGAATCAAATAAAATGTCCCAACAAACAACAAAAGTTAAGAAATCTTTGTTAAGTATTAGAAAAATACTAGTGAAATCAAATTACATAGTCGCTAAAACTTTGATTCTAAATGTGTGACTTGGGATTATTGTTTTGATATCACATAATACAGGATGAGTCAAAATAGTCAGGTCCTGCTTTCTCAGATTTTTTGAACCAGTTCAAATGCAAAAATTAATATGTGTAATGACTTGCATAGCAAGGTGGCATGCATTACTATACATGTATACATACTAGCTATAACCTAAATTTTATTTCATTCAAATTGGTTATTCGAAACGGGAGATATGTGCATTTTTCCAAATTTTGTAAAATAAAATCGGTTTCAACTTATCTAAGGGATCCCTATGGATGCGAAAGTTTAACGCGCGCCTTTTGAATAAGTCAATCAAAAGCGTATTGGTATTCACAGCACTTACAGTAGGAAACGGGATTCTATTGTCTTTGCGGTTATGTTTTTGATAGTTTTCGTGCAATCAGAGATAGCCTAAACCATCGCAGGTATTACCTGCCATGCCTAAACAAACATTATTGAGTGTTAACAAAATGTTCACCAAAGTATTTTGAAACTTGTTATTTTAATCGAACTGATGTGAGAAAAATCTGAGAGAAAAACAGATCTTATCTTTAAACAGTTTGGGCTTTGACAACTTACCAGGCCAAGTGCATAGTCCATTTTTATGAATATGTTTGTGCAATATTGATTTATGTTATAATATATTTAAATACTTTGCATGCAATATCGTTTTATTCATCAGAGATTCAACAAGAAAACATGTTAATTTGATATAAATTGCAACAGTTATTCAGTGTGTTGCGTTGTATGAATAACTAATATTACAGTAATGTTAACATCCACTCGACTCACCAAACTTAGAACACTTTGGATTTCGCGTCTTTTAGTAAATATGTTGTAAATCTGGCGTGGAATATGCTATTGTCGTGAACACTTAAGCAAGTATGAAGAAGTATGTCTACTCTCATAAACAATGACAACATTTACATATTTTGTACTAAGAAGTATTTTTCCTGATTTTTTGAAAACGGGAACTGACTATTTTGACTCACCCTGTATGGCACTACTATATCACACATATGAAACTTTAGTAAAATTGTATTATTCTATCAAAAATACATCATATCAAAAAGTCAAATAAATTGCATAAGTGCAACAACCACAGTTTTTCTTGAAGATCCTTTATAAATCTCAACAGAAACTGATATTGAATCCTGCATGGATGATTGCCTCCACCCTGTGTGTTTAGCATGGAACTGACAGTAACTATTATTGGTGTGTAGGGTATAACAGAATTATGCCACAATGAAACAACATGAACAGACATTTAAAAAAATGGACCCTTATAAGTTATATGATTGTCATATTCATTCATTTAATTTCCTTGTAAACTGTAAATTGTATATTGTAATGCTCATACCAGCCATCTTGATTTCCTGACATACTTGTAACTCGTAAAACCTATTAGAAAGGATACGTTTATCAAATCCAAAGCCCCCACGAACAAAAAACACACACTCTTAAGATTTTGAACATTTCACGTTGGGGATTAAGTTTTGTTGTAAACGAAGTCATTATCTGAAAACAAAAGATGGCGATCAGATTAAAAGAAAAGTAATGATCACTATAATGAGTCTGGACTTTTCCCCAGTGTTTAGCACAATGTTTATGTATAAAAATATAACTTTAAACACGAAAGCTCATGACAAGAAATAATGTTGCAGCGTCATGAAGTATTCTCAGCCTCATCCGTATAGTATGGCTGTAACTATACCTGGGTGCAATACTTAATGCATTCAACAATATTGAACTTCAGACAACTGACCCGTCTATAAATAAAACTTATAATAAAAGAGAATGAAACTTTTATCGCATTTTTTTATATCGTCCTTGACACTCTGAATGATATATTTATAGCCTTAATTCGGCTAAGGACCAATTAATCACGTGTTGTGGGTCACGTGGATTGAATTGAGTCCTAGCTCACATTTTCTGTTGAATCACCACGTCAAATCGTAAGATAAGAAAAAGTAGCTGTTGATCGGGTGCACCCTAAGATTTTTAACATTTCTTGCAAAAGAGTTCTTATTTAGTAATACCTAAGTTGTATTTCCTCTAAATTAATATAAATTAAATACATATTTTGCACTTCGTTAATATGAAGATCACATTCACAACGCTAAAACATTTTACCATTATTTATAAGAATCAATATTACAGTGCTATATTTACATTACATCTGAGTCCTATTTCATAAAGTAAGATTCTTAGAGTGACTCTTGTTAACTTTTTCACTCTTCTTCCGGGAGGGTTAATCTTCCTAATAGACCCTGTGTCTAACTTTAGAACTGTGTCATTCCCCCGGGTGTCATTCTTCATATAGCTCAACTTGAGAAGAACTTTTAAATATTCTTCTCCTCTTATCCAGACCTATAATTATAAGCGGAGTTGAGAATCACTTCATTTAAGATTAATATTAACTTCTACGCCCTGGATAAGTAGCATACCGTGGCCATAATTTCTTGATTTTCTACTTAAATCCACCTCGTCCCAACCCTATCCGATGGCCCATCATATTCCTTACTGTTATCGTTGCGTGATTTATAGACATACATTTTGTGTGCGACATCAATCAATTGTTCGTGCTTGGCATGATTTTGTGACAAAGTTTGTATTCTTAAAATTCCATGTTCTTCCTCTTGATTAAAAGTCTATAGCATTGTATGATAAATGTGTAGCGTTTCCTTTTTACTCTCCAAATGTAAAGCGAGTGGTAGGAATGGAATTTCACTCGAAAAGGAGTGAAGGGAGGGAAACGCAGGACAACCCGTAATGTCCACTCTAAAATGAGTGTGAAAGTTAATTTTTCACTCTCAATAGAGTGAAACATTGTCATATAAAATCCCCTTTAACTCCTTTTAGAGTGTTTTTCCACTCAAAAACGTGTTGTCCTGCGTTTAACTCCTTGAAAGAGTGGAAAACCACTCTTTTACATTTAGAGAGTAAAATGTTAAAATGTTAAAATTTAAACTGTTGTTTAATGCATGTATGTAACGTGGTAAATGTTATTTGTTGACATTTCGACACTAAGTAACTGTTGTACACATTTTTAAAATTGTAAAGCCTACCTCCAGAAACTTTACTTCATTGTAACGTTATCATAAATGATCTTTTCTATCTTTGCAGCTATTTGTTTTATCTGAGACACTGACACCATGGCAGAAGGAAGAGTAGTCAAAAAGCGTAACAGAAAATGGGGAATGCTTATGCCTCATATCTGTAAATACTGCCGGCAACGATTCTTTTGGAAAGACAAACCACGCTATCTATCTCACTTACGACACCACGAGGCGTGGATGCTTCCTCATTGGTTCTGGTTTGGAAAAGTGAAGAAAGAGCTTGCTAGCAAACCGCCGAAAATACCGTTACGCGCAAGGAAAAGGACATTGGCATCAGCACTACCTGAGAACAGCCGATTGGTAGTCAAGTTAGTTGATATATTCGGATGGCATAACAAAAGAAATCCGTATCCGTTGTATCACATCAAGAAGGATGACGCAGATATGTCACCATGGGATAGTGCGGGTGGTATGGATGTTAATACGGTGCTACAGGTAGCTTCAAAGCGGATCAAATTGGAGGAAGACATTCTGGGGAAACAGCTGCAGAATGAAGAACTTTGTTCAGTTAAAAATGAGACGCAGGTGGAATCGGCCGCCGCACCTGAACTTAGCAATTGTGATGCTGCAAAGAGCGTGAAAAAAGAAGAAGCGTTGGATCTGAACAACAATGAGAGTGAAGATCGGAAAACGGTTGATATTCCCAAAGACATCAAAAGCCCTCTGAAACGAGCCGGAGGTAGGAGAGACAAGAAAAGTATCTACCCGTGTCGACACTGCGACAAGGTACTCAAGAGACGTCTATCAAGAACCTATCACGAAGCGATACACACGGGTGAAAGATTTTACAATTGTCAGTTCTGTGACAAATCCTTCATCCAGCCTTCCAGCAAGACAAAGCACGAGATGTCTCATTTCGGCTTGACAAAATCTCACAAATGCAGACACTGTGACAAGTGGTTTGCCAATTCCGGTACAAGACGTCAACATGAAATGAAAGTTCATACTGGAGTTATGACCTACGACTGTCGGGTTTGCGGTAATTCTTTCACAACCTTGGAAGAGAAGAAAACACACGAAGCTTCTCACAAAGGAGAGAGACGTTATAAATGTGACTATTGCGAGAAAGCTTTTATGCACGCGGCCCACAAGAAGTCCCATGAAAGGACTCATACAGGAGAGAAACCATACCAATGCAAATATTGCAAGGAAAGCTACATTCAGATGGGTCTTATGCAAAGATGTGAGCGACGCCATGAAGGAGTCAGATACCAATGTGGCTTTTGTGATAAGAGTTTCGTCCGTGCAGAAGTCAGAAATGATCACGAACGTCTTCATCTCGGCGATAAGACTTTCGCGTGTTCATTCTGCGGTAAAATCTGCGAGAACAGAGGCAGTTTGAAGATGCATGAAATGATCCATCGCGATGAGAAACCACATAAATGCGACTTCTGCGAGAAGAGATTCATCCGGAAAGAACATTTGAGATATCACGAAAAGATCCACACTGGAGTCGGTATCCTTAAGTGCCGGTTCTGCAGCAGTGAATTTCGCGGCAAGAGTGATTGGAAACGTCACGAGAACACACATACATTTGAAAAGGTTTATCACTGTTCATTCTGCTCCATGATCTTCTCTTCATCCAGTGGTCAACGAAGACATGAAGCCATACACAAAGGTATCAAGAAACCCCACAAGTGTGATAAATGTGATAAAGCGTTCCGCTCACCATCTCACCTCAAAAGACATCAACTGGTACATACTAAAGAGCGACCATTCAAATGTGAATTATGCAGCAAGGCATTCGGTGGCTTAGATACCTGTAACATGCACATAAGAACAGTGCATCTGAAAGAGAAGAAATTCAATTGTCGGTTTTGTGAGACCACGTTCGTGTCCAGCGCGGGAAGGCTTTATCATGAAAACGGCGCACATACTGGCGGGAAAACCTTGGCGTGCCAGTATTGTGATGCTAAATTCGCCTGGCCAGGCCAGCGTACTCGTCATGTAAAGACGGTCCACACCTGTGTCGATCTGCATGATTGTAACGGTTGCGATATGAAATTTGTGACTAAACGTGAACTAAAGCAGCACATATTGGCGAAGCATAACCCGATCAATGCTCAATATCAGTGCTCTCTCTGTGATAAGGGATTCCCTCAAAAGAAGCAGCTAAAATCCCATGAACGCGCACACAGAGGAGACTACCCATTCAAATGTGTGATATGTGAAGAGCGATTTGCGAATCAGCAATCGCGCTACGACCATACTAGACTCTATCATCTGGGAGGCAGTGATATCAAGTGTAGTTTCTGTGTCAAGAGATTCACCAAAGAGCGTCTAAAACAAAAACATGAGACATTGCATAGTGCAGACACACCTTCCATTTGTACACCATGTGGACTCAAATTCTGCGACCATAAGGATTTGGAGAAGCATACTAAGCAATGTATAAAAGTAGACAAGCTACAACCGATTCCTGAAGCTACTGAAAATGCCATCGCTGATAGTATCAAAACGTTATCTGCGGTTGACATGAAAGCAGCAGCCGCTATATTGGAGCACGAGAAAGCACTCTCAAACAATGTGGTTGCATTCTCAGATAGTAGTCATTCTGAAGCAAAGAAAGCAGCATCTGCCCGCGTTGACATTGAGACTAAAACATGTCAAGTATCTCTTGTTAATATAAACCCTGCGATGAAGAATGGTGAAGGACACTCCAGTAGTAGTGAATCTTCAAAAAATAAACACGTTGGTGCAAAGATTGAGAGTGCGACGTACAAAAAGTGGTACGCTGCTAGCACCGATATTGAGAAGGCAGCTTCTACAAGTGGCTAAACGGATCCACAGAGAAAACAAACTCCACTTGTATTTGTAATTGTAAAACGACTCTTTGTTACAGGTGCTTTAGGGGTACCAAAACCCAGTCGTCGATTCTCAATCCGCTTGATGTATAGTATACTATACTGTAAATAATCGTAGTTTAGATAACGGTAAACATGGTAAACGGACAGGGTCATAGCTTACTAGTTTTAAAGTAGTATAACTAAAATACTGTTTTGATCAGCATTTTAATATAGTTTCAACGACAATAACAATTGTCAATTGTTTTTCCTCTAAAGAATGACGTTTGTGATATTTTAGTTACCATTGATTTAATTCATTCCTTGTATATAGACTTCTCTTTGAAGAACATTCATTCATTCCGGTTTATGGTTCATAGCGGATTAATTATCATCGAAATGTTCAGCGCATCTGCGCGAGTTCTCTCGAACGCAAACGACGTTAATACGGTTTTTATGTTTTTTGTACAAACAATGTTGTAATCTGTTTATGTTGACTATTTTCTACCACAAGTTTTAAGCTAGTTAATCGCATGGACTAAACATGTTGTTTAACGCTAAATACGGTACACACAGAAAAAAGGGGAACATAATTATGTTAATTATAGAACTCCATAATTATTATGTAAACCTTTCACACAGTATTTTTTACAGAATACACAAGTTATGTAAACATAACCTGTGTATTTTGTACACATATACTGTGTGAAAGGTTTACATACTAATTATGGAGTTCAAGCTATATCAACATAGCTTGTGTAAACTTATGTAATCTTTTTTCTGTGTGTATGTGTATCAAAGACGTTCTGCGCAGACGGTGAAGAATAACATGATATGTCCAGCAAGCATAACATTGCGCATTATTCTTAGAAATCGCGTAGTTATATAGAAAAAACCACCATACTCAACGAATAAAACTGATTTCTTTCAACAAGTCATTTTCAACAAATTCGCGATTTACGTGGTCGTTTCAATGATGGTACATGTATAATATTGGCGCTCAATTGACGCATAATAATAATATTCATTATTAGGGGGCACGGCACTAAATAAGTGTCCCATTTGGATTACATGTAAAATAGGGCTAAAAGAGTCTCGATTTTGGGTCCTTAGTAACAATTTTTCGAAAGTCTCGAATGCTTCATTCTAATAAATAAATATTACAATTTCATAAAATCGTCAAGAAGTGTTATGTCTATCAATAAGATTTTACGATATGATCATTTAAACAGCGCCACCCCTATTTTCGCCTTTTGACCCCTCCGAGCACGTGTGTTCATCCACTTGATAAATTTGCAGTAAAATCGAGAAAAAAACTTTTTGCGATATCCTGATCAAAATACAAGAGATTGTCTTTCATTTTAATTAGAAAATGCTTCACTCACGCCAAACTGATTCCCAAAGGACCCCAATTAACACAAAATCGGTTTGTTTGTTTTTTGCCGGAACTTAGGTCTACTACCATTACACAAAACGAGGAGTGATTTAGTGTTGTGCGCCCTATAACTATACAAGTACGCGATTTGGCTCGATAATTATTTTTCTAACATATAATGCATAATGTTGTGCTTGCTGGACACCTTCAAAATGCCTTTAGCCTATATTATGTATAATAAAATTAGTTCTTTGCTATTTGATATTTAACAACTAAAATTTTAGTAGTGTAATTTGAGATGTTTTAGAATATTAAACCTAGTTTATATAGTTTAACAAACTTTACAACCCTAGATTTACTTTTATATATTAACACACTTTTGGGTTTTAAATATTATGATAGCCTTTAGAGTATATGTTAGGTTAAAATGTGTATTATAAGTATTTTTATTGAGTTCCAAGGAGGTACAAGGGATACCATGACCTTTTCAAAATACTACCCACTTATAACCAAGTATACATTGTTGTTTAGGGACAGGGACCTGTATTATGAGCGTGTCATAATAGGAAATCACTCAGAACGGAACTTCACGAAACTTAACACGTATGTTTTATACATAAAGGTCATCATTTCATTTAATGAATCCGGATTTCTAATATCCCCTGATTTGAATAAGTTTCATGTGATTGGCCGGTCGCCGATAGAACGATTGATATAAAATATTCTTGCTTCAACTTGTCTATTTGCTGCTGTCAACCCAAATGGCTTAAGTGATAGTGTTTTGTTATTGTTGCAGTCAATGAATGGGCCTGCGCAGTAAGCAGTTTCCATCATGCCCATAGCTATACTGAACAAAAATGTAAATTAAAGTGTGAAATTCGAGCTCAAACAAGAAAAGATTAAGCTTAATTATCCCGGTGATGTATGTATAACCAGACGATGCCGGATTTAGGTTTAGGGTTAGAGTTAGAATTATAGGGGGTGCCTTGTTAGGTTACGACAAAAATATCGTATGCCGGACATTGACTCGTTCACGAACAGTCAACATTCATTTAAAATAAATTAAAATGATACTTACACTGCTGGAGTTGATTTTCCAACTCCAGCGGTTTTAGGATGACATCACTTGGTTTCAGCAATATTATAATCAAAATCCATTTTTCCATTGGACCAATGGGGATTCCACATGTATGGCCTATCGACCGTGTCTGCCAGAGTGAGGGGGCGACCCCCCCCCCCCCCCCCCCCATTATTGACGTCGTGTCGGTTGAGATTGGCACTGTCGGTTCATTTGACCACAGGAATCATGGAATTATGATGGTCAAAGGTACACAGATGAAAAAACATTGCGCGCATAAATGTGTCCCCAAAATGCAACATTCTTTGCTGCAAGCTTGTTTAGAGCCAAAATGTACCTCGATCGTACCTCGAATTTCGCGCGCTATGCGCACATTTCTTGACTCACAAAAGTCTTGTCGGTTCATTTTCATTTCTCGCCCCCCCCCCCCCCCCCCCCCCAATATGAATAACCTAGCTACGCCACTGTAAATGGCTGATTCGCCATCATGTAGTATGAAGTTTTAATAAAGCATGTAACATTAGGATATTTAAGGTACGCTAACTGAAACTATTGAAATGATCCGTCTTCCTTTTTACACATTTGTATTGTTGGACACAGTTTGAGATTTTGGAAATAGTGTTCTTAAAAGGTCCCAGCCATACACCAAGTCCTTGTCGGAATGAAGTGCATCTTATATAGCTATAACAAGGTTCTTTATCATACTGTGTAATTGATACATGGATGGGGCCTAAGAACACCTTATCCGAGAATTGCTTCATTTGGAACCAATTAATGGCATTTAATGTCGGGCAAAGAACAATAGCAACTAGCCACGTTTTGCCCGGTGTGACGTCACCTGTCACCCCATCTATAACATCTCTAAATATTCAAGTAGTGACTTTAATGAAACGATAAAACATGATTTTATGTCATTGTCATCTTAACAGTCTGTATGCGTACATTATGTCTTGATAGATCATTGCAATACTTATTTTGTTCATTTCCAGTTGCCTTGTTTACAGACGCTTAAACTTTTGTTAGTTTTTAATAAATAAAGTAAGTTGACATTTGTAATACTTTTCTTTCATTAGCTGTGTATCTTTAATGATCTACAATACAACAATGTTAATATCAAAAACAAAATAACAGGCTCTCTTTTGGTCATATTTCAGGCCAGAATTCCACACCCTAATGATTGTTTTAGTAACAAATGCTATGCGAAATGCTGTATCTCTTTATTTAAACATGAGACGGGCTCAGTGAAATGTATATTTTAACACTACCATTAGTCCACAAAAAATCTCATTTTGATGAAGAGTATTTAATTTCTATTTGTATGTGGCGATTTTATTCTTGGAAACAAGAAAATGAAGCTGATATGGTACTTCACAACATGAAATTAAAAACAATGTGCTTTGACATGATGCCGAATGTAAATGTGGTTTACAGAAATGCCCATGATGACTGACGTGAACGTGGTTTACAAGAGTGCCATGCGTGACACATGACTTTGACAAACAAAATATGGTCATATACATGGTGTCCCAGAATGATTTATACCGGGAAAGGTGCATTTTGAGCCATGCATACCATTGTTATCGGTCAAGATGCTTATGATTTAAACAAAATACATTTAGCTTTGTGAGGAATTTTGAATTTAAAAAAGGACACTTCTGACAGAAAATATGGACTCTGTAATAAAAATGGTAAATTCCAAGTTTGACCAAAATGACCTTTTTTGAAATTCATAACATAATTAACCATGCTCGGTGCAAAGCTCAATTTAAATGATAAACAAGTAGGGGGTTGTTGTCCTCTTTTGATTTCCACTATACAAAATGAATAGAATAATATCAACTGTTGGTGACGTTTGAATAGGGCGAAGGAATATTGTTCTGCTTGAGTGCTTTATAGCGGCCGTTTTGAAGTTTGGTGTTAAAGGGCCTGTCACACCATGGCGTATCGCCTGAACGTATGCGAAATATCGAAATATACGTTGGTGTACGTTGGTGACGCTGATATAAGTTAGGGGTAAGTTGGGGATGTCGTTTGCGTTAAGAGCACGCTGTGATACGCTGTGAAAATTTGGAACACGTCGAGCCCGCGAAAAATTATTGAGCATGTTCAAAATTTCTCGACGAACTCAACGTGTGCTTATACGTTCTGCATAAGTTCCCGATAGGTTCATGGTACGTTAGACATACGTTTACATACGCTGAAATACGTTAGACATACGCTGACATAACGTTAGAGGTGCGTTACTCGTAAGTTATAGGTTGGACCGATAGATTTATCCTTCTAGATATTATAATAGTTATCATGGCTGCGTTTACTTGAACTGGCAACACTTGTCCCGCCGTGTATGAAACTCAATTTCTGCAGCGGCATAAGTTGGTCGTATACGCTCGCATACGTTGGTCATACGCTCGCATACGTTGAGATACGCTGTCTTAAGTTTGTTAGTAATACGCTATCAATGCGTTAGTCATACGCTATGTATACGTTCAATACGCTATGAATAGGCTACGCTATGGATATTATGTTTGGGTGTTTATCCTATTCCTATCCCACGCCACTTTCTTTGGCTTTTTTACTTGCCCAATTGTGTTTACTTGTATTTTGGATTATTTTCTGAGTTGCAGTGAACCAATTGATTGGCCCATCAGAGCTCTCTGTTGAGAGTTACCCGTTTGATTTGTAATCACTCAGTTCATTAACGTTGTTAATGTCTGTTGGGCTATCGTTCACATTTGCTCTTTATATACAACAACAACAACAAATGTCCATTCCATCACAGATGTCGACTTTTTCTACGCAATGAACGTATGCCGACGTATTACACAAAATAGCTCGACAATTGTCAAAGTCCAAGAACATCCAACTTCCCAACGAATTGGAATATTTTGGTTCTTATCAATGCTAGATAGCTATTTTCAGCCGACGTACATCAACGTATACCAACTTACGATTAACGTACCTCTAACGCATGCCAGTGTATGTCAACGTATTTCTAACGTACCATGAACGTACCGGGAACTTATGCAGAACGTATTAAGCACACGTTGAGTACGCCGAGAAATTTTGAATGCTCAATAGTTTGTCGCGGGCTCGACGTGTTCCAAATTTTCACAGCGTATCACAGCGTGCTCTTAACGTAAGCGACGTATTCCTAACTTACCTCTAACTTATATCAGCGTACACCAACGTACACCAACGTACACCAACGTATTTTTCGATATTTCGCATACGTTGGCATACGTTCAGGCGATACGCCATGGTGTGACAGGGCCTTCGTATCAAAAATAAAGATTTAAAAAATAAAAAAAGATTCCTAGGGAATTGTATGAGGAATATAATAAAACTAGTATGACAAAATTTGACACAATATAATTATTTTTTATAAAAAGAAATCCAAAATGGTCAATTTCATGATCATGGATCAAGGATTCATTGAACCCTTCCTGCAAAAAAATGTATACTTTTATATAGATTAAATAAATAATGAAGAAATTACGGCAGTTTTACGGAGGCTATACCGAAGGTGCACAGCCCCCTTAAAGGAGGTGTCCCGCAAGCATAAAAGTGTGCATTATATGTTAGAGAAATAACTATCGAGCCTAACTTTTGTAATTATATTGAACAAAACACCACACTTATGACAAAAACAAATAAAAACCGCAATCTCTCAACATGCACTTTTTAAAATTCGCGGCGATCGAAAGTCCCAGTGTCGATGATGTCGTAATTATACAATGCACATGCGCATATTTGAGCCCCGATACCCATGACGTCATCGACACCGGGTCTTTCGATCGCCGCGAATTTTAAAAATTGCATGTTGAGTGATGGCCGTTTTTATTTATTTTTGTGACTAGTATGGTGTTTTGTTCTATATAATTACGTAATTTCGGGCTCGAAAATTATTTGTCTAACAAATAATGCTCAATGTTGTGCTTGCGGGACCCTTCCTTTAAGCACACGTTGAGTACGCCGAGACATTTTGAACATGCTCAATAATTTTTCGCGGGCTCGACGTGTTCCGAATTTTCACAGCGTAGCACAGCGTGCTCTTAACGTAAACGACGTATCCCCAACTTACCCCTTATATCAACGTACACCAACGGCGTACACCGACGTATTTTTCGTTATTTCGCACTACGTTGGCATACGTTCAGGCGATACGCTATGGTGTGACAAAGCCTTTAGAAGATATCCTAGATCTCTATAACAAGACGCTATGAATGAATTGATCACTACGTTGTCACCCGCTCAACGTTTTCAACATGTTCAAACAAATTCCTAGACTCCAGGAACGTACGTCGGCATACGTTCAGGCCATGTGCCCGAAGTTTTGGAAATTTGGGTGTACGTTCTTGCAAGTTGTCATTCGTTCGTGACATATTTGGCATACGTTGTATTCGTTAGCGGATCGCTAGGGGTTTATGATTTTTTTAAGCATGTTCATAATATTTAGGGTGACAACGTAGTGATTATTCGTCATCAGCTCTACGGCCATATACAGTGCTTACCTATATACATCCAACGTGCGAAACGTTCACTTGACGCGGCGATGCTCAACGTACACATGGCGTATTGATCACAACGCATGTCACCGGCTCAAACATTTAAACACGTTTACAATTTTGAGCATGTGACTTGCGTTGTGATAAATACGCTATGTATACGTTGAGCATTAGCCGCGTGACTCGTTTCGCACGATGGGTGTACACTTGCGCATTCGTCCATATACGGCGCATAAGAAAAAACCTACACCAACGTGCGAAATGTTCACGCAGCGAATGCTCAACGTATACATAGCGTATTGATCACTACGCTAAAACCGGTTGAACGTGACAAATAAAAAATCATGAACCCCTAGCGAATCACTAACGAATACAACGTAGGCCTATGCCAAATATGTCACGAACGAACGACAAGTTACACGAACGTATAGGCCTACCCACATTTCCAAAAAACGTCGGTTGCACACTAAAAACCTGTCACACCATGGCGTATCGCCTGAACGTATGCCAACGTATAAGAAAATATCGAAAATACGTTGGTGCGCTGATATAAGTTAAGGCCCCAAAAAAGTGTTTGCTTGCCGGCCCATATCCGACCGACCGTGTCTGCCGTGCCGACCGTTTTTCTTTCTTATTTTTAAAACTTTTTTTTTAAATTTTGGGTCAACAATTCTCGAAAAACACACAGGCAGGTGAACAAAAAATGTAAACAATCTGTTTTGAGAGTTGTATTAACATCTCCCGCACGCCGCTGAATGAATGAAACTGGAGCTGGATGAATCACTCGATATCGCGATCGTCACACTCGTAATAGTCGCCTTCTTGTTTTTGAGAGTGCTTCATTTTCTGCTTAGTTGGCTAAATCCTCAGTCGTTTAACAATATCAAAATATATAGGACACACAGGCCGTTGGTGGGGCTGTTTCTATTGGTTCATTTTGTAGGAAATTTATGATATTACTTTCTAGAAACGTTATCGTAATTATTTTAATGCCACATGCGTTTTAATACATGTATTTTGAAAGAGAATCCACAAGTTTAACATTTTCCAGGTTGATTTTTGTGATAAAGTACGTAGTAGAAAATGTTGCAAATCGGCAAATTATTTATTATATTTATATTATACTAAATGGTTTTGAACTTGTGTACATTGACATAGCGCTATTGAAGACACTGCAGTGATAGCTTATTACCATGGAACTTTTGCGGTGACGATCGGCATTTTTAATTAATACAAACAATAGTATTTAGTTCATTAAATGTCGACATCATATCGATATCGAGATTGTAAAATAGCAACATGTCGACATGAAAAGAAAATCTCGACGACAGCCCTAGATAACTGTGCGTCGTGTTCTAAACTGCTCACACAAAGTTAGGAAACTTTTTTAAATTAAGTATATTTTTATTATTTATTACCCTCTTGTGTTATGTTGCATATCAATGGAAAGCTGAAGTGTTCTTCTTTAAAATGATACCAAATGTGCAACGATGACATGTTGCTGAATTTGGCCACATGAATGAGAATGAGGCAAAGTCACAAATAAAATGTGCCAAAATTACCGTTATCTGTGCTAAACAGTCAATAGGTAATGGCACGGGCTCTCTCCAAATGTGTTTAAAAACGCGGCATTTTGAAACTGCAAAACGTTTACCGTGTCTCAGAAAAATGTACAAGTTGTAGGCCTAAACCTTTCATCACTTACCTTCATGACCTCTACCTGGAGTCATTGTTAACCCAGTCTTGCAAATACCCAAATAATGGTTTTCTAAAGTTAAAACTTGTGTGTGTTGTGCTCACTGGTGCAAATCTTTGTGTAAACCATTCATGATTCTCAAGCATGACCGGTTTGATTATTGATCATTACCTATTGACTGTTTAACACAGATAACGGTAGTTTTGGAGTTAGGTGCGGTATTGTAACTTTTGTGTATTCACCTGACACATGATGCATTGAGTGTGGTAGTTTTTTAAAGAACGACGCATAACAATCCCGCACCTTACAATCCCGCACCTTAATGTAATTTTGGCACATTTGATTTGTGACTTTGCCTCATTCTCATTCATGTGGCCAAGTTCAGCAACATGTAATCATTGCAAATGTAGTATCATTTTAAAGAGGAACACTTCAGCTTTCCATTGATATATAACAGATACAAAGAGGGTAATAAATAATAAAAATATACTTGATTAAAAAAAGTTTCCTAACTTTTTGTGAGCAGTTTACTTTAAAACGTGTACATTGACATACTTTTCAAGATGGTATTTTTAAAATAAAATAAAAAATCGACCTACCGACCCTACCCTTCTGTAGCGGCAAGGCAAGCAAACACTTCTTTTTTTTTGGCCTAAGGGTAAGTTGGGAATATCTCGTTTACGTTAAGAGCACGGTGTGATACGCTGTGACAATTTGGAACACGTCGAGCCCGCGAAAAATTATTGAGCATGTTCAACATTTCTCGGCGTACTCAACGCGTGCTTAATACGTTCTGCATAAGTTCCCGGTACGTTCGTGGTACGTTATACATACGTTTACATACGTTAGAGGTACGTTACTCGTAAGTTGGTATACGTTAATGTACGTCGGCTGAAAATAGCTATCTAGCAAAATATTGCACTTCGTTGGGAAGTTGGACGTTCTTGGACTCTGACAATTTTCGAGATATTGTTTGCATATGTCGGCATACGTTCAGGCCATACGCCATGGTGTGACAGGGCCTTTAGCTTCTATTTCTAGTCGCAACAGTGGGACACTCAGGTTATTCGATTCAGATCTCTGCGTGCATAAATATTTCATAGGCTTGATTTCTGCATCGGAAACTACATCTTTTCATGAAACTTTTTCAATTTTCGATGGTTTACAGTTATAAACGTGGTATCAAAATGCAGATATTAAAAAGTAATAACGTTCTACCGGGTGGTTCAAAAAGAGTTGACCGAAGTTCAAGGTAAATTTTCAACCACATTTATAGTATCAGAGAATGTGTGTTTACTTAGTCTTGATCAGCAGTAAGTTTTGAAATTATCCTGAAAAAGGTACATTTATATAGCTTGGTTGGTTCTTCAGATATGGTTCATTACAGAAAGCATGCACAAAGCTGCCTTGTCCACGAGAGCGTCACTTAGTGTAGAGATAGAATGCACAAAATGGACTTTCACACGATTGGTCACAAATTGTGAAAAAGGAGAAAAGAAAAAAAAAGAAGACATCTGAAACATCTGTCTGGTGCTTGACATTACCTACCTACATACGTGTTGTTAAATGTGAATGGCATATAAGCATAGAGATTAGGATACTTTGTCAGAACGGGCTTTTCAATTCTGAATCTAGAGCATACTGTTTTGTTGAAGACAAAAAACTAAATGATGCTCCCGTGGACAAATCAGTTTTGTGCATGCTTTCTGTAATGAACCATATCTGAAGAACCAAACAAGCTAAACGTGCCATTTTCAGGATAATTTCAAAACTGACTGCTGATCAAGACTAAGTAAACACAAATTCTCTGAAACTATAAATGTGGTTGAAAAATCACTTTGAACTTGGGTCAACTTTTGTTTGAACCACCCGGTATATCATTATAAAGAGCAATCTGATATCCCGTATGACTCTAACGAAACAAACTGAGTACTTTCTTATATACACATTGAAAAAAGTATCGCACCGCTGGTTGAAAAGTGCAAATGTGGCCTCGAATTTTGCCACCATGGTGTTATATTAAGGATCATTTGTTTGCGAAAACTGTCCTGCAAAATGCTAAGCAATAAAAGGGCCACATTTGAGTTTGTGACGTAATCGATGTAATGTTTTTCAAGGCCATGGGGAAATGCATAAAACAAGTTTGGGTATAACGCGATATTGAGAGGCCCAATGATTAATCTCTATAGTTGTAATCCTTGGTAACACATTCAAGTCTTCCAAAGTCAAAGGTCATCTGGGGTCAAATTTCAAAAGTTGCCCGATTGTCCTCAAACATGAAAAAACTCCCTTTTTCGTACACTGGGCCAACGGGTGTGGGGGCAAAGGTCAAAATAGGTCAAATTTTAAATAAGTTCAAATGACAAAAGCAATATTGCGGAAGTGTTGACCTAGGTCAAATAAACAAAACAAAAATCAACGGTGACCTCTTCGTTTATGCTGAATTTATGAGCAACAAAAAATAATGTGCATGTTTGGACTCATTCACTGCATTGTAGCCTATAACGTCTAAACGGAACATATCTTGCGCCAAAGAACTAATATAATGACTATTTTAAGTTTTTAAAGTCTATTCAATATCGCGTTATACCCAAACTTGTTTCATGCATGCTTTTGGACAAAAACATGCATTTTCCCCTTGGCCTTGAAAAACATTACATCGATTACGTCACAAATTAAAATGTGGCCCTTTTATTGCATAACATTTTGTTGGACAGCTTACGCAAACAAATGATCCTTAATATCACACCATGATGGCAAAATTCGAGGCGAAATTTGTACTTTTCAACAAAAAGCAGTGTTTTTTGCGATACTTTTTTCAATGTGTATAGTTATCAGTTATTAACCATTTTGTTTCGGATCGACCCTCTATGTAAAGGAGCTAAAGCTCACTCTTTGAAGAGCTCTACGAGGGACGGCTCGTTTTAGGAGTAATTACATGCTCTTTACCACGGAGTGACTTTCCACTCATTTTAGAGTGATAATAAGCCACAATTTCACCACCCAAAAAAACCGAGCTTTTCATCCTTAGATAGAGTGCATTTTAGCTCTATATTTAGGGAATAGTGCAGTCATCTGATTGCGGAGTTTAACATAAGAAGAATGCGCTATGCTTCATTTTGGAATACCTATTCTACGTTACGTATACAGTCATTATGCAGCCCCGCTCAAAGCCGTTGTATTTCTAACCCACTCACAGCGACCGGAAGTACTCACCCGTAGCGATACCGCTTCGTAGTTACAGTTGACCTCATGATAGCACGATGTAAATGAGCTCTTTTGATGATTATAATCACACATTTCAAAAACATTTGCCATGAAATTGTAAAATAAAAAGGCATGTGATGCATATAATATACCTAATATTATCTGTGAACTTCATGACATGTTGTATTTTCGGTGCAAATTATTGCAATCACACAGACCGAATTCAAGAGAAACTTGACGAAAATAAAGCCAAATCCACGGTAAAAAGTCACTTCTGAAGAACCAGGCACCAATTTTATCCATGGTATCATAATATTCATAGTCTTTTGTAACTAGAAACATGCTTAAAATATTATAAAATTATTTAGTCCGGTCAAGTAAATGATTATAATATAGCTCCTCGAATCTTGTCTCGAGTTAAATTCATTTCGTACCGTCGTTGGGTTGTTGATGAAGTGTTTAAATCTCATGGATATAACTAGTTTCGCTTGATAGCTCAGATGGTAAAGAGTTCGCTTGGAGAACGAGCGGTCCGGGGTTCGAAATCGATCCTTCTGCTCTGCACAATTTCATATGATAGGCCTATTTTTTCTCGTCAAAATCATTTTTCACAATTTCATCACACAAAATTCGGACGTTATCATTGCAAAAACGGTATTTTTTTCCAAAATTTCAATAATGAATTCAAACGCGGGCATGAAAATGAAGCGCGGGCGGGTTACGGGAAACTAAAATTCAAGTTGGCGAGGCCTCGTTTTCTATCCGAAAATCGGTGAAAATCAGACTCGGTTTTTCTTATCAAAAAAGAAGTCGGGCAACAATGTTTTTGATATGAAATTAAAGCTTAAAATTCCGTTAGTACGGAAAATGCTCTTAAAATATCGTACGAATTTTAGTCCGGTCAAGTGAATGGTTACAAGAAGCAAAGTCACGAAAGTTATTAAATTCTAAAATTAGCGAAAAAATCACTGTTTATGGACCAAATATGGCAGATTTTGTATCATATTATAGAGAAAATTACGAACAATCCACCTACTTCGCCAGCATGGCTGCCAGCTCTAACCCTACCTCAATTAATTCAGGGAAAACAAACTTCTCATAAAGTTTTAGCGCAAGGTTGACATCCTGAAATCGATCTTTGCGTGGGTTAGAAATCGGCAAGGTCACTCATTGAAAGCGATACCTGCGTGCTGACTGTATAGTTCTGTTTTATTAGCGACATGGGTTCCTAGCTATTTTAAGGCGACAATTAATTACTGCGTTGAGGGATCGAGTCATAGGCAATAAGTGTTAGTGGAATAATATTGAGGCTCAATAAAATGGTATTTCAATTAATTATTTCCCGGCTTGAGGAAAGGAACAATAACAAATCACAATTCGGCTTCTGGCACGTGTGAATAATTGCTTTTATAGCAATTCACCATGTGTGTTTTATGTATGTCTGTTTACGAAAATACCATTTATAACAGTCAACCCTCTTTAAAAGTCTGTATCCTTTTATGAGTTCGCCTTGCTCGGTGTCCATTTATATCTAGACTTCTGCCTTAACCATGTTAACAGTTAACTTGTCCAACAACCATTGCCAACAACCACAAGGATCGTATCTTATATTACGGGATCCTTATTGAAACCGATCTCATATCGTGATAAATCTCATTCAGATATCGTGATAAATCTTTTCATCAGCAAGTATAATAATGCGATATGTCCATAACAATATGAGTGTCCATTTTTGATTCCTTGGGAATTTTTCTTCAAGATACGGACTCGGTTTTCTGAATTTGGGGAGAGTTTTAGAGCAAATTTAATAAAAATCATCAACAACATTAAGAAGTTGGTGAATATTTTGATAGATAAGAAAGTGTGGATTTATTCCCATTTATATATGATACCCTCATTTTTATGGTAAACAATCCAGAAGTAAATGAAAAACTAGACAAATCACAACACAACATCTAATATATATAATATCGAAATAAAATAATTTTATTGCATATATAAATCTTAATTTGTTGAAAAGAATTATATAACAAATTTATTGCCAAAATCAATAATGACAGTATGTCTCTTTCGATATTTAATACGTACCTACGCAATACTTTTAAGTTATTTTAACAGCGTAAAATAACAAACGATCCAGCAAAGTGGTGCAATTAAAATTGTACTCACTTTTCTGGATCGTTTGCAAGGGCGTCCCCCAACCCCCACCCCTGCCAGAAGGCTCGCCCCCAATGAAATGACCAACTCTATGTATATTCTTTTTTAAATATTCGGTTATGCTCCTCTGATCATTGGCCTGTCCCCCTCATGCTCCATGTGAATCCGGGGGGGGGGGGGGTGTCAGGGTGGCCCAACAAAATGAGCGAAAAAATCGGGAAGGCAAAGAAACGGGAAAAGGAAAAAATAGGAATGGAGAAAAAAGGGAAAGGAGAAAAAGGAAAAGGAAATACCCAAAAAGAACAAGGAAAAATGTAAAGAAGCGTCTAGAACTGTGAACTGTCACTAGTGCCACTAAGCCATTTCATGATGACCCTGACCTCGCAAACACGTAGTGGTCCAGTCCAAGTTCAAGCCCAGTTGGAGAAGGAATAAAGTCATTGAAATATTTAAAATTAGAAAGATATCCCGGTGGGAATATTTTGGCGTTTTGGACCGCTTGACGCTTTTACCGTTACAGTTTTACGGTCATTCGGACAAAAAGTCTCTGCTTTAAAATGCTTTTTGTTTGAGGTAAATTAGATTTTCGGTTCCGAAGTTATGGTCAATTGAGTTTCGGGTGTCTCAAAATATCGGTGGTGTTTTGTATACATTTGTATGTAGAAAACGCTCACCTGCGATTTAATTTTTTATTTTTAAATATTTTTAATATTATTATTATTATTATTATTTATTAAAATATTAAAATAATTAATTGCACATCAACGTAATTTCTTATGTACTTTTTTATTTTTCTCACCGGCTATTTTTAAGCCATTTATCTTTAAAAATCAATAAAAGTTATGTTGGTTCCCGTGTTTAGCCAATCAGAGGCCTTGACTTGTTACCAATAGCAACCAGATCAAAATAACGCGCATTTTTTTGAAACGCTGTTACCTAAGCTTCAATTTGATATATGACTCTAAGGGGTAAACCCACGGTAACATTGAGAAAATCTCTTTCCAAAATTGGTGAAAATAACATAGACCCCCCCCCCCCCCCCTTACTACCGGGGCTATTTTAGCCAAAGAAGCCTGTTTACCGGGCAGAAAGAAGTAGTTTCACAGAGTAATTCTGGTCGATTTCTGCCCGGGAAATGGAGCATGCCAGCCCGGTAAAAACGGGTCTCCTAGTCATTTCCCCTTTTGGCCCTTTTCGGCTTGTCCAACAGGTGCTGATTGCCGACAGTCAGCCGAGCAAAGGAGACCTTCTCCTCGAACCCAACTCTGGCTACGCCTACGCCAACTGCACACACCCACACACTTCGAAAACGTTAAGACATCCTTTAAAAGTACTAACATCTGAATACATTTCCTCTAAAACATTAATTAATTTGTGAAATATATGTAGAGAAAATTAATATGCAATTAATTATGTACGGTTAAACTAAAGGCTCCTTCATACTCATGTCGTTGCGCATCAGCCGACGTCGATGGACAAAAGTTGACATTGGTTCAACACGCGCACCGATATCCGTCGACGTCGGCAGATGCGCAACGACAGGAGTATGAACGGACCTTAATAGTAATTACAACAAAGAATACTATAATTACATCACGATAAACTTGTATTTGTTAATTCAAGTGCTAATACATTCGACTCCAAATACAGATTGAAAATAAGTCGCAAAATGTTTTACTTAGTTATATACCGTATCTGACACAAGTCCATTCACTTTACATTATATTAAAAGTACTTTTAGCAAAATATACATCAATATTTACAGTAATTTTAACAAATTATTACACCGTTGTTGTAAAGAAATATATACACTCATGATTTTATGCATATTTTGCATAGGCCCCTATTCCTAAGTGGTAGAATTGTACAAGCGTGCAAGATTGATTTTTTATTTCGGAATCTGGAAATAAATGGATATGTACCGTGGGGAGAAATGTACATTTTTGAAGCACTATCTGATCCATATGGGCCATTTCTTCGGACATCATCTTTCTATATGTATTCCTTTCTTTCACATTTAGAGGAGAAACATTATGGTTGTCAATCAGACAATTACCAATCGGTTAATTCCTGAATTAGATGTAGTTGCCACCCAGTCAATGTTGGATACAGCGGAAACTCAACGGTTCCATCAGTATAGAGGCAGTTACCCACAGGTTTATTCCAGATAACAAGTGGTTACCCACCATTAGAAATAATTCAAATGTCAAAATGTTATTTGTATAATATATTAAGAATCGAATAAAATTTGGTCTGTGCATTCCAAGAAAAATACTATAATGTCCTTTCATTATAATGACCATTCGGTTCAACTTTAATTGATGGCGACGTAAAAACCCATACACATCGAGGGTTGAGCGCCGAAAGGCCGTAACTCAAGAAATACACTCATTGCAATACACTGTAGCACCCAACTTATAACTCTTTTAGTCAAATTAAGAGTGTTTATGAGTTATCTCTTCATGGTTCTGAAAATCTAGGTTATATGGATTATTTTTGTATCAATATATAAATTTGCCCAAAAATTGAGTTACGGCCTTCTGGTGCTCAACCCTCTACATTAGGTTTACATTTTTCAATTTCTGATAGTATCTCTCGGCCACACATGACCAAAATGAACCATAATATTATATGACCTTTCATATTTTGGACAACTATGACAACTAGCACCAGAAATTGACACCTCTATATACATGATTAGAGGTGTCAATTTCTGGTGCTAGTTGTCATATTGGCGCACCATACTATGTATTAAGCACACACCGCATCAGTTAAGTTCATTCTTGCAGAAATCCATCCACGCACTTTTGTACTGCAATTCTAATTAAAGAGTGTTTCTGATATGTTTCAACTTTGATAAGAGGTATAAATGCCTAATGTTAACTTAAATCCATGTATATTCTACTGTCCGAACTTGGATGGTTCTTCCGTGTCTTGTCTTTAGATTTTGTTATCCCAGGCCAAAGAGCAGAATAGTTGGGATCATTTATGACCATAGCAGCATTCTGATATGTATGTCTACTATCTGTAGATACTCTGAATGCTTCAATGATAGCATGTCTTCTCGCTTGAGTCTTTTTACCTTTCATACTATCAGGGTCTGCAGCACTTTCTGTTATCACATATCTATTACTACTTTCGTAGCTACTGGTAGAGCTAGATGTATCATCTGTATTATCGGAGCTAAATGAGCTAGATCGATGTCCAGTGAATGGTTCTTCTACTGTTGAATAAGCTCGTGGACCTCTCATATGAACCGGTACAATATGACGAGGTCTTTTCGCAGACAATCGACGACGGATAGACATTAGGGTCACACGACGCTTTCCTTGTTTCACAAACTTTTGAATTAGACGTTTATGCCATAGGTAGAATATAACAGACGCGATAATGGATGTCAGGATGAACGTGGTCAGAACTGCCACGGCCACACGTGCCGATTCCGTGTGACACACGTCGTCGGGAACTGACAATATAATGTTTTCTTCGGTTGTAGATGGATGCTCTGGTCCTCCATCTATCTTAGGACTTAACGGGGTATGAGGTTTTTTATCTGTTCTTGGTCGATTGGGTTCAGTACCAGCCCCATTGGTGTCTGAGGTGGGATTTCTTGGTCCACTTGGACCACGTGCCGGTGGTTCAGCTGTTATTGTCGGTGAAAGTGTAACTGCGAATTCATCACGTGTTGTCGGTTCAGTGCCAGTCCCTGATGTTGGTAGGCGTGGGTTAGTAGGTGTTGCGCCAGCTGGGTTTGTCGGATTCTTAGCAGGACGGTTAGGTTCGGTTCCCGGAGCGACCGTATTTGGGGGTCGAACTATTAGTTGCACTGCTCGCACCGTCTGTCCTGCAGGATTACTCGCCACACAACGATATTCCCCGCGATCATCCACAGAGGTCATCGTGATAATCAATCTTCCATTATCTAAGATAGCGAATTTGTCGTTATCATCGCCTCCCGTTATCACAGCTCTGCTTGGAGTGTACCATGAAATCTTCGGCATCGGAAATCCATGAGCAGTACATTGGAGAGTAATGTTTTGCCCGGTTAAGCTATTAATTTCGCTACCACTTGAATAAACCATAGTTGGTGCGGTGCATTTTAGATCAGTTCTCTGTAGTTGCGTCAATCTTCTCCCGCGCATCGGAGCTGGAACATCACATACGGGTATTTCGTACGGGCGATGTCTTACAGGACGCGCAGGCACAAGATACCAATCACGAATACTCTGCAGACGACAGTCACATTGCAGAGGATTTCCCGTTAAATATAATTTCGACAAGGATGGAATTGAACGAAGAGTTGTCTGGTCAAAGGTTGCTAGATAGTTTGATTTGACTGAAAGTGTCCGTAGGGAACGCATCCCAAACAAAGGTGGTATTTCTTTCAAGTGATTGTTCTCTATCATAAGAGTGTTCAAGCTGTATAATCTTTGAAATATCTTGGGATTTAAAGTCGTCAACATGTTGTTGCTAAGCACAAGACGTTCTAATGCCGCCATAGGATAAAAGGTTTCTTCCGGCAATTCTGTGATCAAGTTAAATGACATATCAAAATCGATTATATTGTGCAATCCAACAAAGGCATTTGGTTCGACAACCTCGATCTTGTTACTGCTTAATATCAGATCTATCACGTGACCCAAACCATTAAATGAGTTGTTTGGAAGCACACTTATAAATGTATCTGTAACGTCTAAATCACCGAGTCGAACCAGGCCACTTAAATTAGGCAAGGCCGTAAAACGATTACCATCTAAATCTAGTTCCATCAGATTTGATAATCCAACCAGGTACTTTGCGCCTGGTTTTGACACCAGTTGGTTTTCTTGTAGATACAGTCTACGTAGATTTGTCAATGGTTGAAATACAGGATCAGGTATAGCAGAGAGCGTGTTACCAGCAAGGTTAAGCTCTTTTAACATTGGCAATCCGGTAAATGCACTAGGATGAATTGATGTGATACTGTTGCCTTGTACATTCAGTACTTGTAGACCCCACAGTCCACGAAATGTTGTTATACTGAGACGATTTAAACGGTTCAGACTTAATAGCAAGCTTCTTAAACCACGTAGACCATTGAAAGCGCCATCCTCAATGGCGAAGATCTTATTTAGTGACAGGTCCACAAACTGTAATCTTGAATGTCCTGCAAAAGAATTCATACCGAGTCTTGTGATCTCATTTTGCCGTAGGTCTATTGTTATGGCACCAGGAAAGTTTGACGGTATACATCGTATCAGGCGTCCGTCACAATCCGCTCTGGCTACATCTGGTGAGTAATTACAACTTGTTATGACACAAGGTGCAGCGAAAATCTCAGCCAAGAAGACACTGCAACATACCAGGAGGAATGGAACCAGGGACACTCGTATCGACATCATGGCGGAGTACAAGATGATTCTGTAAAGACACATAAAATGTAGAAACGGCAGTTATAATCTTGGAACTTTAACGATATGTTTAGAAACTAACCATGACAATATAAATGCTACCCAAATCCCGACATTATGTAAATGAAGAGAAAGAATCGCGTGTAGTAATTGGATATCACCTGTCATAAGATAAATGATACTGGTCATGCATGACACTCTTTATACGTGATTTGACGAGAATAGTATACATTAAGTGCACCATTGATGATAAGATAGGTGGTAATGAATTCGGATTATCTGGAACTTCCACAGCAATCTTATAGGACTTGAATGCGCAATAAGATAACAACCTTCCTTGTACTTTTACCTCTAGACATGATTCTTAATTCACCACCTGGTCGTGGTTTAAAGAAAATCCCATGAATGCTCACGGGTATATTATTATCTAGAGTTCTATAATCATGGTACATGGCAATGTCTGGATTATCCATGCAACTGGTTCACACTATCATGATAAATATATCCGAAACCACGATCAGATAGATCGCAACGTAAACTCGATGAAGTGGAGAATAGGTTTGCAGGCAATCTAAATGTGAAACAATTCGGGACCAGCAAGTAGTTTCAATATGTCCAAGCCGACACATTGTAAAATAACTCATTAAGATTAATAATGAATGTGAGATTTTACTTAGTAATTTTCCTTTTTTATGAATGTTTATTTTAAACAGTCTTCTGGACTATTTTTAATTCTAAATGCATTGTTATGATACCTCGATGATTGACAACTTTCAGAAACTGCGAAGTGTTAACTTTGATAATCCTTTACTTAATTTTTGCTGAATTGAGTTACGAGAGAAAGTTTTTAAATACAAATTGCTTGTAGACAAAATATAGAGCTACCTCTCGCTAGTGTTATATAACCAGCTACCTCTCGCTAGTGTTATATAACCAGCTACCTTTCGCTAGTGTTATATAACCAGCTACCACAAGCTAAATAACAACATAGTCGTTAGCGCCATGCATTTAGATGGGTTGTGCGTTTTAGCATTTAATGCGGAACAGTAAATTACCGCCCTTGATCTTAATTGAGGGAAGCCAATAAAATTAATCATATACACCAATTCAATCAAGTAAGCTTCCTTAATTGTTATGTCACGACTCCTGTACTGCAACTGCTGTTCTGTAACGCTAAAGCTCAGCTTATATATTACTATTCATGTACCATTGTACCTTGTTTCATATTTTGATTTCGCTGATGCCAGTTTGTGAATGACGCCTTGTTCCTTCGGTACTGATTAATTTTATTTTATGTAGACATTATATAATTATACTTGTTAATTAATTATACAGAAAAAGCTAGTTTCATGATCGATGTGCGTGTGTGTGTGATTGAGTATAACACCGTTGGAATCTCTAATATTTCTTTTATCTGAAGCCTACTGGAAAGAAAAAAACAAAACAAATAATTAGTCACTGTCACACAATCGAACAAACACTCTCTGATACTTCGCCTTGCCCAAAACCGCTCCCATCTGAGAACCGACCAATACAAGCCCAACCATCTCTATTATGCAAATGTATCATATGCACCTCCACCCCATATTATTTCCCTACTAAGAGAAATATAATATTTAGGGATAATAATATGTATTTCAATTTATGTTGTAATTTTGTCGGGCTTTTCGTATTCTGTAGTGCCATTGCAACATTGCAGTGGAAATATACCTGTACGTTGAGTACGAGTGAAATGGAAAACACTGCCAAGTTTGGCGCATACGGATATGAAGATCTCAATCTCAATCAAAGTCTACACGTCGATATTCAAATTGAGCTGAAGTCGTATTAGTTTTGTTTAAAAAAAGTTAAATAGCATTCAATTTATTGGACACTGTTACATCCGGGCTTTCCACCCGGGTTGCCACCTTGTTGAACGACAAGCTATCTGCCACACCCTATCTCGCAACTGTTAATACTTCAAACCAACATTTTGCTAACTAAAAATATGGAACCTACGTAGCAGTTTTACGACCGAAGCTGTGATATAAATAGAGTCATAAAACAACCATGCCGTGTCTGAGTAGATCCATAACCTAGCATATGGCATCGACGATACAGTTAAATTTATGTATGTTTGTTTACTTGAAGTCCCGATGGGTTACTCATATACTGGATACACATTTTCCCTCGTTTTCCCGCGAGACTTTGGTGCTACAGCAAAATAGATTCCACGGGATGCAGTAAGAAGCTTCATCATGCTGCATGGCTTCCCAAACAGGCAATGATTGGATGATACATGTGATCAATTGGACTGACGTCTGAAAATTGCAAATTCTCTGGGAACCCCACCCGTAAAGTTCAAATGTGCTTAGTTCGTATGAATGGTATTCAATGCAGTATGGGTATGGTAGTTGTTTATGCCAACCATGCATCCATCGGATATATTCATCCCTTGTAATATTACACTGACATCACCCTCTAAATGTATGCTATGGGACGCACCATTAGATACTCGGGGGCATGGAAGTTCTTAACAAAAAACCTTTGCCCACTATCCAGGAAAAACAACAACTTTGCCCCACCATCCAGGGAAAAAAAGAAGTTTACCCACTGCTGAGTTAAATAAAAAAGATTCACCCCAACCCCAACTTTCATGCCCCCCCCCCCCTTAAAATCAAATGGTGCGTTCCTTACTTGAGTTCAGATATATATATATATATATATATAACAAAGAAGCTGCGTCGGCATTAAATAATATCAAATAAATGAAGTCAAAAGTGGAGAAATGCCGTGATAATATATATATATATATATATGCAGTAATGGAAATACCCACATGACTGTCAACCCGGGGTTGACGCTGCTCATGTGTGTCGCAGCTCTATTAATAATATATGTGTACTGATCATAACAATAGTATTGCTTTATTCCGTAATAATAAGAGGGATTAAAATCATGTCCTGTCCAGTTCACCCCTCGCTCGTCTGGTGGTTGAGTTATATGCCTTGCAATGCAGAGGACCATGGTTCGATTCCCACTAGGACCATCTTTTCAACTGATTTATTTCCTTTTGTAAAAGTTAGAGTTAGAAATATTCTAAGTCTATAAACTGCGTATAGTTCCTATGTAGTCAACCCCGGTTGGAAAGTCATACATTAAAAGGTTTTCGCTTTGCCTATCAAGACGTGTCAAACTAGTAAGAAACCAATTTGATTTGTAGAAACTAGTACCTCTTTACTTAGATATCAAAAAGGTTAAATACATACAAGCGAACTTATATATAAACACAGCACAAAACGAAAGTATCCACTTTTTTCGAGGCGTCCTGTGTTTAATTTTTAGGATCCTCAATAAATTAAATAAATGAAAGGAAAAAACAGGCATATTCTCACGTGCATTTTGACGCCTCATTTGTCACAATAGCATCAATATTGATGAAGCAGTGGCCATTTGAATAACAAATGATGCAGTTTCCATTGTTGCACTTAACCCTATACCCATGAAAAGAGCGTTAACGAAACAGAAAATCAAAAGTGTACCTCTTCTATTTGTTTGAGGTAAATTGGATTTTCGGTTCTGACGTTATGGTCAATTGAGTTTCGGGTGTCTCAAAATATCGGTGGTGTTTTGTATACATTTGTACGTAGAAAACGCTCACCCTGCGATTTTAAGCATTTTCAGTTTTAATCATTTTTTGATCAAATAATTGTAACATTTGATCACATTTATTTATTAAAATATTAAAATAATTAATTGCACACCATAAATCATCAAAATTTCAAAGTCAACGTAATTTCTTATGTATCTCTTTATTTTTCTCACCCGGCTATTTTTAAGCCATTTATCTTTAAAAATCAATAAAAATGCTAATATAATTGCTATTTTCACATTTCAAAATGTGTTTAAATTCATGCTCTTCTATAATTGAACAACTATTTTTATCCAAAATGTCAACTTTTTTTTCCTTCTAGCCAATTATGATATTTATCATACGTTTTGCACGATATCTCAAAACTATAACCCCCCAAACTTGCAATATGGGAACAAACGTAACTCAAAAACGAAACCTCGTATCAGGGTGATATTTGGAATGGATAATAAGCTTGAATAGAGGAATGAATCAATGAAGCCGGATTTTCAATTTATCTTTCCAAATTACGGATTCATTGGTTCGTGGTTCGTGCGCATTGTTCCCATACATCATCTACCAAAGTATGGTGAACATTCAACATTTAGTTTTCTAGTTACGTTTGTTCCCGTCTTTAGCCGATCAGAGACCTTGTCTGGTAACCATAGCAACCAGATCAAAATAACGCGCATTTTTTGAAACGCTATTACCTAAGCTTCAATTTGATATATGACTCTAAGGGGTAAGCCCACGGTAACATTGAGAAAATATATTGCCAAAATTGGTGCAAATCAACATAGACCCCCCCCCCCTTCAAATATATAGTTCTCAGAAACTATAGTAATGATATTAAAATGGCCCGCATTCTACATGTCCACAGGTGGCCTGAGAATATTAGCACCTTAGTGTGATTTATGACGGTGACGTGCAGCATTTGTCTCTATTGACAGACAGTGGACATCATCAACTCCTACTCGTTTTACGTCTTGTCATCGAGGCATCAAAATAGTCTATACCACAATATTTGAAAGGTTGGAGTTACACCTACCGAAACAAGACAACCACTCACAGCACACAGACGAACAATATGGAACATCCGGGGGAACGAACGAAACCCGAGGAACGAACGAAGCCCGGGGAACGAAGTTTTACTTTTATATGTATTTTGTGAACGAAACATTTGTATTATTGTTTACTCAATTTATGTTGCTGTTTTGTATTAGTTTAACTTGACCCAGGACTGGTATTTATTTTTCAAATGTCTGCTTAATGGTGATGAAAGTACACGATGTTTCTCCAATTCCCCACAAGGGACCGAAACAGGATCTATGGACCTATGAGAAATTGTATAAACACTTCGCTTTGATTAGTTGTTCTGATAGTGATTTAATGTGGCAGACTTTGTATTAGGGAAGGAATTAAGGAACAACCAAAAATATCGTTTTGTAGCATTCCCTATGGTTTTGATCTTTGCTGTTTGTGTCTGGGAAAAGTGAAGCATAGACAGCGCGGGAAATTACAAACATATCGACCGGAATGCAGATATGATAAAGGTGAAAAGTATTCAGATGTTGTGCAGATAAGTCGCACGCTAATGGGAATTGGTATCGAAGTTGAGGTTTCACTTCCATTTTTATACGCATTCTCAAACATTTTAGGATTGTTAGGCATATTATGTGATCTTTTCAGGGGGCGCCCTCTATTCCGGAATTTTTTTGTTTAGAGGGTGCCCCCTGGAAAAGATCACATACTATGCCTTAAGTCATTCAGTTTTCTCCTGTTTGAGATTTCAAAAGATGGATAACAATTATTGACTATAATAGGCGAAGGCCGGAGCGCACTTACGATAATAAAGAAATTCATGAAATATAATGTACAACATGCAAGGCCAGAGAAATACTATAAACTTATTATATTTCACATGAAAGAACGGTTTATCCTCTCACATAGAAATACAGGATCGGCAAAGTATTGCAAAATCTACATTTCAGGAGGCCAATACCTTCGTTTGCAATACCTAGCTATCTAGAACGCCTACAGGCCCCGGAACCTAGTTACCTTTCTTTCAATTCTTGATATTTTGTCCAACCTTTCTTTTGCATTCAACCATATAAATCCATATGACGAATCTTCCTCACCAGAGGGTCGTAACAAACCGATTTACAATAGAATTAAACAGAAATAACGTAAATGACTACAAGGAATTGGTGGCTCACCGTCATGACGTCACATTTGACCCGAGCAATCGACCCTCCAGAGAGAATTGACGCAAGAGTGTATGTGACTAATAATATAAACACAACACCAAAAGTAATTCCCCCTCTCAAAATGTTGTCATAACATCATAAGGTAAGACATTTTACCAATAAAACTTAGTTAGAAATAATCCTATGACTGTTTCCTAAGTGTTGTTTGAAAATGAAAGATGTCGATGTCCATGACTTCATGGCTGAATGAACTCAAATGGAAGACAAAAACTGCTCTTCTCAAAAGTCACAAATGTTTATGAATTGCATCTTACTAATGGAAAACACCCGTGGTTGAGCGAATATTACTGTAATGTGTAATCAATTCATGATCATACAGCCATGTAAATCCCCTTCTTGGCTCAGATATTTGCACAGTGAGTTGTGACTTTTGAGAAGGGCAGTTTTTGTCTTCCCTTTGAGCTCATTCAGCCATGAAGTCATGGACATCTTTTATATTCAAACAACACTTAGAAAACAGTCATAGGATTATTTCTTACTAAGTTTTATTGGTAACATGTTTTACCTTACGATGTTATGATATGTTGAGAGGGGGACTAACTTTTGGTGTTGTGTTTACTTATAAAACTGTGTGAAATTACATTTTCAGGAAACTTTCTACATAATTGAAAATATGTTATAGATACATCCAACAACATCAAAGGAATTCTAACTTAAAAACACTTACAAATGACGGTGACCAAATACCTTCTTTCATTTAATTTAAATAGTTGTATTGTATTACATTGTTATCAATCATCATCGCATGAGTTTCATAACATGCATATGCAAACTTGCACAAAATCTAATTTGATAACCATAGTGACGTTAAACCTCACAACTGTTTTCCTTCTTATATAATTCCACCATCTATATAAACAGACGACATTATTTTGATTGTGTTTAAGTAAAATACCCTGGGGTCTCAGTGCAGAGTTAAACGCTGGTCGGGAAAGTCAGTACCAAAAGCATCTATAACCAAAGTCTACCAGAGGCAATATATTCAGTTACCCCTTAAACCACGTAACGCCCCCTTCCTGTGTGTATTATGTATAGTCACAGTCATGTCCCTTTAGTAGCCATATTGATGATAGCATTATTTATGGGCAGATTTAAGAGGTCTTCCGCCCAATCAAATTGTATCATTTTCCCCACAGTAATTGGGTAAGAATAGATATCTATGGTACACATCGGTGATTTTTGATGTGGCGAAAATAGATTGTTTAATTGTTTAAATAATTTTGAATAAAATGCAGTGTTCTGTTATAGCTTGGATGGGGATGTGTGTCTTCAGCCTCGGGCAAATGATTCTGCTTGTAATGTTGTAACATTTCATTTTTGTTGTCATTCATTAATCTTACTCTTGATTTATGTATTTGTAGCATAAGTTCAGATTAGCATCGTTCGGCAATCCGAAGTTGACTCCGACGGGTGCCACAATGTTTCAACGGTTTTAGGTGCGGTGAAACATACAACATTTCGTGTACCTCACGTAGAGCGATGTTGATATCATCAACATTCACGAGTACCTTCCTGAGTCGTGTTGACAACGTTGCCGGAACTTAAAAGGCTGTACCCTTCATCACGTTCATTAAATGTAACAATGTTCTAGTTCTCAAAACATAAAATCGACTTTTAACAGAGTGTCCGTCATTTACAACAATCTTCTTACAAAATTCGACCCCCTAAAGATGGTCCTCCTATAACCAGGAATGAAGTTAACACAACACTTAGGCTAATGAAGGGATTATCATAAAACACTTTGTCGTTGACCATGTCCTTTCAGTTAATCAGTCCTTTTATTTGACAGTATTTTTTACCACGTTTGACTCCGTAAACGATTAATTCAAAACTAATGAACCAGTAAGTTTAAAAGGTTCACCAATTATTTCCACTAAAGTTCAAAGACCTCGTTTCCATGGATATTCTAAATTATTATAGGAGACTTCAAATTAAAATTGTGATTATCTGAATCTCATGTGGAGAGTTCATTAAACTCAAAATATGATTATGCTTTATAAAGTATTGGTATACTATGACAATGGTTTGTGGATCCGCAGTGAACACCTGATCAATTCTTAAGGACAACAAAATACACTTGCGTGTTCAGATATGTAGCCACTTCGTGTATTCTTGAATAGCGATAAATTGTGCCGTACACCAACTGGTTTTTCCAATCTAGGCACCAATGCCTCAATGAATTCCTGTCTTTGGCAACTGCCCAATTGACTAGAGAAAAATAAACTAGTTTAGATGCATAAATACCTGAGATGTTTGAAGTCACGCTATAGGTGTCATTCGATATTACCAACTTTACACAAAGTTAACCTAATGACGTTAACACCTATTTGAGAAAATACCAGGTAGTAACGTCATAACATGCCACGGGTTATGATTTGGAATTGGCATTATGATCATATTACTTAATAACCTTCGAGTTGCTAATTATCAACTTTGCACAAAGTTAACCTAATGACGTTAACACCTTCATAAAAAATAGTTGAGAAATACCAGGTAGGGACGTCAAAACATGCCACGGGTTATGATTTGGAATTGACATATTATGATCATATTACTTAACCTTCGAGTTGCTAACAAATTAGAATATAACCAGATTCGTACGGATTGAAAACCGTAGATCGGAGAGGGTAAACGCACTGGCTGTCAGTTCACGGGAGTTGTTCAATGCGTTCGCTAAGCTTGGCTAAACACATATTGATTGGTCATTATTTAACCGCGTTCCGTTTATCTACACAAAACTGTCCGTTTATCCCAGTGCGATATACGGTTTTCAATCCGTACGAATCTGGATGCCATCCCTTACTCCCATAGTACACAAACTATTTTTGACATTCTGCCGAACATAGTGGGAAGGTGGGAACAATCGGTAAGTCATCTGCACTTATAAACCTACAACACATCATTTAGAAGAACCCAGTTTGGTACACAGCTGCCATGGCAATTATAATAATGTCCTTTTAAGCTTAGACACCTGATCGCAACAATCGATGTCCGACCCGAAGACGGTGAACGCCCTGAGCATTATTTGTTTACAACCAACTGCGCATTCCTGATGCCACTCAAAGCACCTGCTAACAGAATTACACTGGTATAAAAGAGTATTAGCTTGGAAATGACTAGATTAATCCAATCCAAAACATCCAGTTTGATCACTTCATCAGCGTGATGTCATCGGTCCAGGTGCGATGTGGTGATAGCTGTCAAACGTACGATAGATCCTGCGTATCGTGAGTTGGGTCCATTGGCAGTCCAATCTATTTGAGCGAAATGCAACACAGCCTATTTATTTATCAACATTACTGAATCGATCCATTAGATAATGTGATACAGTTTGGGAAAATATAAATATATCTTTACTATTTCATACATTTGGTCTTCTTTTTTAAACACATCTCTCAAATTGTAATTGTTGCCTTATACACTGTTAATCCGGTTGTGTAAAAAAAGACGTTACACAACCACACTGTTTAATATATGAACCTAGCAACCGGTTGTTTAAACAAAAATACACAACTTCTTTAAAATGTTGCAAAACCTTGTGAAAGTTTAGAAGAAGTTGTGTGAAAATGTACACAATTGTGTAATTTTTTTAAACAATAGTTGCTAGTTCATATATTAGGCCTAAACAGGGTTGTGTAATTTTCTTACACAACCGATTTAGCTAAATTTACAGTGTATATCAGGCATGTGTGGCTGTGATGGATATTTGTTGGATTATCATTGTTAAAATATATCCTATATCATATCTTGTTTTATTTTCAATGCCGCTTCAGTTTTTATCTTATTTACGTATATGTGTTAGCACCTTTTTAATTACCAGATCCATTTCAAAATACTGATCTATTTGAACCATAGGTATGGCGAGTTGATTTACCAACAAATCTATCCGATAAAATGTCAGGAACCATTGCAACATTTCAGATAGTAATTGATAATATAGTAATTGATATAATTATACCAGTTTGAATTATTACGCAAGCTACCTCATTAGATTACCCATAGATTATCACATTATCAACACCTTTCTACCAAAGTGCTGCCTCAACGCTCGTGTTTTGTGTTTGTGTTTAGTCCGGATTTTACAATTACCGTTACGTTATCACCATTAATGATGTTCATTTTCTTACCTATTGATTTGATGTTTACGAACTAACATTACAAGCATCTACAGAATCGGTTTCCAAGTCAATCAATATTTGAAACTACAAATAATATTAATAGCTTTTACTAGTTACTAGAAGTAATCACAAATGCAAAAACAAATACACATAGGCTCCTCGTCTCTGGAATGAATTTCATATCCATATTAAAACTGCAAAAACTGTTACAATCTTCAAAAACTGTTAAAAACACATCTGATGTCTGAGACATTTTGTACTAATTAAGTAGTTTTATTGTTGTTGTTTATTTATTTATTTTATATAGTATTGTATGTTTGTGCCTTGAGCGCTCTTATTTAGAGTGGATATGTGCCTTGTCACTATTATAATTATTGTTATTTAATTAGTTATGACCTTGAAAACTAGTATCTATTTATAAGTAACTACCCTGTAATGTTTTCAGGAACTTCTATCAAATGCTATATACATTATTCGGTAATCATTATGACAGACGATCCATCTCACATCTGACTTTTTCAAGCGTTTTAAGACTGTTACAACATGTACATGTACAAACCTTTCCAAAACTTACAGTATTATTTTCCCCATACCTCATCACCCATATTCCTCGACCACTATGCATCGGCGCCAATCTTTACAAAACGACATCATCATCAACTATCATATATCCGGAATACCTTTGGGAAAGTTTATATATCTTAATTCTTTTATTTTATATTGCTTATGGTAAATTTATTTGAGCAAAATTATACGCTTCACAGATGAGTGAAATATGGACTGCTACGTGTTTCCATTTCAAATATACAAATGGATTAAATTTCAATATTTATTAGTGTTCTGATATTACAATATCGTTGCGGCAGTTTGATTTAAGGATGTTAACCAATTTAGTTACAGTTTTGATTACAGTATGAGCGCATATCCGAATACTTTTCGTAGGTTTCCCAGTGTTTTTGCAACCCCTTTTACATTCAGGGTATGCCACAGAAGTTGATAAGTTAAAGTAAAAGAAAGAATAGTAGTACAGTACAATTGCATGCATCAATATCCGAATTACATTGGATTGTATTGCCCTTTTTATCAACGGTATGTCTTCAGGACGACTATTTCACCATATCATATTAAAGAATCACTCTATTGTACAATAAGAATAAAGTTAATCTTAGTGTTAGAATTGTGGTATCAACAGTAGCCAGAATGATTCGAAACATTATGTATAACAGGATAGTGTGTTTATTTTGAAGTGTGTTTATTCTGAAGTGTGTTTATTTTGAAGTGTGTTTATTTTGAAGTGTGTTTATTTTGAAGTGTGTTTATTTTGAAGTGTGTTTATTTTGAAGTGATATGTTTAGTGTATAGAGATGTCGATGCATAAGATCTTTTGGAATATCAGGGCATATTGTTTTAATTACAGAGGATAATGAGTAATTGTTGCACCCCGGTACAATCTATATTCATTAGATCTTTTAGGATTTATGTATACCCATGTGTAAAGTCCTCTCCGGGTTATTAAACAGCGTTGCATCAATGTCCCGATCTCGTCCCTCGGGGAACGAGGGATTATAGCGCCTGACATTACCCAGATCAAAATGTAAGACAGTTAACCAAGACAAGAAAAAGAACAAGAAAAATAATATCCTTACTTTTTCAATTTTACATTTTCTCATTATAATCTCGGATGTCAGTGTTTCATTTTGGTCAATTGAATTATATTATGTGTTGGAATATTAATCTTGTGGAAATAGCTGTAATTAGCTGTAATTAACTGCAATGTTGTACTCATGTAACTTTCCTTTAGCATGTTCAATTTTACACGACATAGACATCTGCAGGTTATATTGATAGAATACAAAATGCCTCGTTCATTTCATTTAACAGTTTAAACTAGAAATACCTTGCATTATTTTATGAACCATAGACCTATTTGTTTTTTGCGCATATTTTGGTTCATTTCTCGTCACTCCTGCTACCAACGTTTCACTGTATCCCGATAATTTTACATCGTAATATCGTAAAAGCGCGCGACATGCGTACGTCGTCAATTGCCGACCGATATATTTAGCGCCGGGAATGCACTCTCTCGCCTTACACTGCAAAAAGGTTGCTTAAAATACGTGCTAAAAGTACTATTATCATCCGTTGGTTTGACGTGTTGATTAAAATACATTCAACATATGTAGAAATCTAGGTGTTGTATAAAAGTAAAAACTACCCAACGTTGAGCAAAACAATTTAGTAACAAGTTGGGGAAACCCCGGTCAAAACTTGTTTTGTTGCTAAAATATTGCGTTAATTGTTTCAATTGGGCAACTGATGAGTATTTGTCTCAGGCAATCACGCAACTTATGTTAAGATTTACCCATGTAGTTTTTATTGATCAATTGTTGCTTAAATTCTCGATTCTAATGGCGTCTGTGTGATGGATCTTCTCAGAATTTGGGGAATGGTTGTATATGCATATATCTTATCCCGTCCGCAACTTGTGCCCCAGGACCACAATTAGATTTATTCTGTCTTGGCATCCAAAACGGAATAAAGCGCAAACACTGACAAAATAGTTAATGTTGCCATCCTTGTTTGACATATATTTGTTTATGAATATCATTTCAGCAGTGTTAGGCTAGCGACGTCACTAGCGATGAATATTGAATAGTCGATTTGTATAGCCAAAAGATACAAGACATGGACATATAATGAATAGTTCATGTCATGTGATCTATTTTCTACCAAAAGAATCACATAAATATGTTTATGTATTATATAATATTGACTATTTATACCTTCATACCCAGATAGAAAGACTACGTTGGGACAACGTTCACAGTAAAAAACACCAATGATAATAGATGTCAGATATTACATATATAGTTAAATAACAAAGTTAAAAGAAATTACAGATTCACTACCGAGAGGGAATGGTGTATGTAGCTCTGCTGCACCGCCAAGAATTCCCTTTACAAGTTACCGGTTCACTACCGGGATGAAGTGATGTATGTAGCTCTGCTGCATCGCCCAGAATTCACATTATTTGCCTACCCCGTGTTGCTATACAAAAATGCTCAATATATAATAAAAACTTGTCACTAATAAGCAACGATTTGCATTGAAACACCCGACATATGGCTACAATTCACAAATTAAGCAACAGTTGGCATTAAAATGCCCGACAAATGGTTACTTAATAATACCTAACTGTTGTGTAATTCAAATTGTGCAACTGTTGAGTAACTGGAATTGCTCAACTGTTGGTGAAAATATGTTATCCAATTAATGGTGTTGGGTAAATTTTACGCAACTGTTGAGCGGTTGCATACTTCAACAACGTTGTGTAAAAGGTTGAGTGAATATTTAAGCAACCTTTTTGCAGTGTAGGACTGGAAACATTTCAAATGTTTTGGTATCATTGTATCTTTTCTGGTGTCCATGACTAGGCTATTGCATGTTTAAAAGGTTTATTAAATGCCACATTATATGCATGCATTGTTTTAAAATACTAATTTGATTCAGATTTTATTGAAATTTGCCATTGAAAAAATTGCCGAGTCATAATAATTTGATGTGTGGTCAACAAAATGTATGTGCCTTGAGTTTATCCTTTGGATGCATTTATGCGATGACTGATCGCTACCAGATCACTGGTAGGAATTAAGGCTCATTATTATACTAAACCTTAGATGGCGTCAAAGGGAATCCTACTTAAGGCTTCATGAGGTAGTCATCACTTAGGCCTAATAGGAAAGATGCACAAACAAACAAACAAACCTTGGAGGTGTTATCTTGAGGGCCAAACAGGATATCCCATTCGGGTTTTTTTTAAACATTATCATAATTTGGATTTCTAGGGTCAAAGGCATTCGTTTAGCTGAGGTTCCATACCTTTATCTATGTTGGAACAGTATTTGAGATCGGAATTCCAATACCAATGTTGTGTCCAAGCGATCCGTGTTATTGTGTTGTGTTCATTGGATGATTGGATACATTGTGCGCCATTTTTATCTGCTTCCCCTTCATGTACTGATGACGGATCTACTTTATTAAAATTGAATTATGGAATTAGGTGTCTATCAATGCATGTGCTGTTGTGCACCTTCAATGCCATTCGGGCAGCAGATTATCGTGGATTTAAAGGTCTGCCACCACGACCACGGAAGTATAAGGATATGTGATTATCTGTGGATTAAATGGTTTAAATTATTAAACGAATCTCCTGAGCAAAGCTTGAAAAAAAATTAAAGCTATACTTTCAAAGCACACTGGTATTGTTGATTTGGTAAAAGAAATCATTGGAACTCATATCACATTGCAAGCATAAAAGGCCTTTTTGGTTGGGTTAGGTATGTTTCTTTAGTTGGATTGAATTGTTGGACGTGATACGTTCTCCAACACGTAACTTGTTGAAATGTTTTAGCAATGTTTAGATTGACTTCATGACTACAGACGGCCACAATCACCCGGTATGCCGGGACAAAAACGACAAATATTTCATCAATAACAGCAGGTTGTTTTGGCGGTTTCAATGACTAATACGTGTGATCCAAGTCTATTTTAAAGAAATACATCCCAAAACGGACATGGTCCCCGATGGGAGACTCGATTGAAAGAGCACCTATTTTTGGACCAAGTCGTGGTCAGCGTCTTAGCATATTTATTTAAAGATACTATTCCAAGGAGTTGCTTTTGATGTTATCTGCGATAGTCACCGGATTTATATATACATGTAAGGCGAATATTCCGCGCCATAAAATGCATTTGTGGAATATTTTGGTTTAATTATCTCAGATGTCAATCTAGAACTGTTAAACGCAAATCCCAAGTCTATCACAATATGGTTATTCCACTTTAGGCTTCTGCTGTGAGTTCCAGGCATACATCGCACAGACATTGTAGGGTTGACGATGAACTGATCTTCTTGGATTACTTATCACGCTTTACCATGTTGACACCAAAAAGAAGAGTGAATGACAAAATGGTATACATTTTGTCTATGCTATCTAAATTTACATATTGATCCACCTGATTGTACTCCTCTCCTATCTTTGATACGCCCTCTGGAGGACAATTTCACCCGATGAGCTCCCAAGATTGCTGTTTATAATAGCAGTCACAGTTGTCACTGATAATAGGCTCATATTCATTTACACACAAAATGATATCTGGAAGCAATTTATGGTAATAAAATACAGCCTATCATTCAGACCAATATCCATTGTGTCTTATTTTACTCACACCCTTTTCCGTGTTTTATATGAATTTAAATACAAAAACCGTTGCTTAATATCTTTTCAATTTCGCTTCCAACAGATTTTGCCTAACTTGCCAAGAGCGAACATAATCTAATTTTCCACAAAGGCGTGGTTGATTAGCGTTTCATGGTCGAGAACTAACAGCGCTCGATTGTTGTCTTCTGTCTAATGGGCCAAATCGCCGTTATCCTGTTGTAAGGTGTATCACACCTGTTCTATACATGGTAGAACAAATGAAATCAGACAAGGAGTCTGTTATGCCCTCCTAAGTAGCTAGTACTTCATAGGTGAACCACGTTGGAATGAGGTGCCCAGTGGTGGCTTTTGGAGGCTGAATCTCAACCTCCTCTCCGAAAGCTAAAATGTAATGTCAGCCTAACTTCAGCTGATTTAACCTCTGGCAGTAATCAGGCCCTTGGTCAAGCTTCCCCTCTCCAGGTATATAGACAGCATTATGGCAGATAAAATCCAGTTTGGAAGGATTCCATATAGACTTAAGTCTTTTTATTGCTTAATGAAATACCGTAGCAGATTCTCTTAGGCATGTCAAGATGTCTCTATATCATTTATCTTTACCATGTTTACAATGCATTTGGAGGTACTCCAATTCTTAAGTTAGCCCTGAGGAAACAGACCACACAGATATTTCTAGATGGCAGTTTGATTATTGTTGCGTCTATTTTGTGTGTCATCTGGTTTGTGTGTTGTCTGCTGATTGTCTGCCAGATCAATAGTTCTATATCTTTGGTGTCTCTGTACTTTGTACAGACACATTATATAGAGCACCTCTTATATTGTGACAGAAAATATCTTTATCAAGACCTTTTGTACTTCATGATGAGTCGTGTGATTGAATATCTTTCAATATAAAGTCGTAAGTCATAGGCCTAATTGTTTTCTCCTAATGTTACTAATTTTCAATACTATAATAGGCGTAATTACTGAGACAACCGGGGACACCACTCGCATATGTATGTTACCGACGTATGACGCTATCAAACAGGGTGATAAATCCTGGACCATAAACGGAATAAAGCTATGTTAAACATTATATTGCGCTTTATTCCGTAAATAGCATACAGCTAGAAGGGATATCCACATCCCAAAGAATGTTTAGAAAATGTTCTTATTTCAAAATTAATTGAAAGTTCTATTCATTGTTGTGGATACCCAGTTCATCACTCGCAAGCATAAGTGAGATTTTGGACCGAAATTATGGTCCTGGACCATAAACGGAATAAAGCTATGTTAAACATACATTCCATTGCGCTTTGAGTTCCGTTAATACATGAAATAGCATAAAGCTAGCTAGTAAAGATATCCAAAACTGTCATTTCTATGGTGTCGAAATTTGTAAAATTATTAGTGTAGCCGCTCCTGTACCATATAAAAGGACCAGAATCCCATACGTAGCCTGGCCCTCACAACATTATTTATCTTTTTATAGGGATCTATGTACTCGGGAGCGTTGAGGATTATGCTGGTGTTGTGACGCTGATTTTCCGCTTTCTCAGTATGTCAAAATCTATCATTTAGGCCATGATTTACTTGAACTGGCAACACCGTACCGCCGTCTTCGAAATTCAATTCCAAAAACGTGGACACCAATTATTGTTCAATTCAAGTCGACCCGCCACGCAAAAAAGACTTCGTAATAATTTAGGCCATGTAATCATGTATACAACAGGTGAGTTTCTGATTTGCAGAATCTCAGTTTGGTTCGCTTCATGTTACTTTTATAAAAGATTTGTCAGGGTGCTGGGTGTGCAGTTTACTATATGAGTGAGTTGAACTTTCATTTATGAATAAATATTAATGCATACGTTAAACTTAAAAGCTTGTCCGTTTTAATTATTCTGTGTGTTTTGGTCCCCCTCTCCGCCATGCGAATATTTCCCTAAAAGCACGTCATAAAACGGGTACCAGTTTTTATCATTTAGATAACACTTATACAAACAGAGAAACCTAAAATGAATCGAAACAATACTAGGATGACGATTACAACATTGTTAAAGAAACTCCCACTCAAACCGGACATAGATAAATTGATCGTTATACTCATGAAAATAAACAATGCGAGTGCTTAATTGATCCTGACTGAAAACCTTGGAACAACTCGTTACGAAGCGTACACATTAAACATGTTGAACTTATAACATCATCCCTAGATGCAGTTTATCATATGAACCCTCAATATTATAGTTAGTTATATCAGAGAGATAATTACAAAATAAGTGACATATAAAGATGTATAACACATCACGCACGAAGGGTCTTCACTTCATATTTGCCAAATACGTATTACCAATGATTACGTAAAGAAATAGTAAGTAGCAGATTGTATGATAGTCACATTCTGATGTATCATTATTATGGGCTTTTTTTGCAAAATTCACAATTGGTGCGCTGGTTATGCTGGTCATATTAATCTGTGGTTCAGTATATTTAATACACTCTAAGAAAAAAGGGTGCTTCAGGGGTTCTTGGCTGTCCCGTATATGGAACCCTTAATAGAACCTCTAAAGGTTCCAAAAATTTCCAAAAAGAACCTTTAAAGGTTCCTAAAGAACGAAACATGCGTCTTTAAAACCTTTAGGGGGGGGGGGGGGGGGGGGGGACTTAAGGAAGTTTTTGATTTGATTTTTTGAATTTTGTGAGTGCTGTAATTATTGAACTATTAATCAAATGCATATAAAAGTATACATTTTTGGAAAGGAAATGGATCAGAGAATCTATTGGCTTCAATTTTGACCAAAAAAGTAGATTTTTTGAGAAAATCACAAAATTTACTTTTTTGACCCCAATTTTTTTTAACAAAGCTAACAAAAATAATTTTGAGAACAAAATGGCCAAATCAACATTTTTGGTCAAAATTGATGCCATATTTGGATTCTCTGATCCATTTCCTTTCCAAAAAAGTATACTTTTATACACATTTGAGTCATAGTTCAATAATTACAGCACTAACAAAATTCAACAAAAAACTTCCTTAAGTCCCCCCTTAAAGGTTCTCTACAGAAGTTTTTTTGGTTCTCTAAATTAAAAGAACCTTTAAACCGGAGGGTTCCATATACGGGACAAAAGAACCCATGAAGCACCCTTTTTTCCAAGAGTGTTATTAGGCAGTCCCACTAATTTGGAAACGTGCTATTAAGTTGTTTTCAAGTCCAGAAATTTCTCAATAAATGCTTGTTTCGATTGACTATAACAACGGGGAAGATCTTTATAACATTAACCCACAAAAGAGCGTCTTAATACTGGATTCTTAGCTCATAACAAAGTGACGAAATCTTTATTGAACACGGAAATGTGGATGTCTGATCATGATAATATGTAGCTAAATATCTGACTTAGGCAACTTGGAAACAAAATCCGTGTGTCTGACCCACTTTATTATAACATTATAATTATAACATCATTAGCATATACTCTTTCCATCGAAAGTAATGCCACGGTCACAATTGTCATTCATGCAGAAATATGTCTGTCTATCTATTACGAGGGTTGTCTGTTACTGAAGCGTAAGCCGAATTGAGCATGACGAAACATTGGCATCTACAGCTAAAGATACATAGTCAACCAATTAGTAGATTTGAATGTTGAAACGTGTCGGTCTGCGCTCATATTAATCCGGGATAGCAAGCAGAGCAATGCACAACAACAGTACTAGATATTTGTCGCATTCTACTTACATGACTTAGCCTTAATCAAAAGGAATCAACAATACAAATTACAATGTTACAAGAACTTTGCAACTATTTGATGGACCATATAAACTGCTCACAAAAAGTTAGGACACTTTTTTTAATCAAGTATATTTTTAATATTTATTACCCTCTTGTATTATGTTGGATATCAATGGAAAGCTGAAGTGTTCTTCTTTAAGATTATACCAAATGTGCAATGATGACATGTTGCTGGACTTGGCCACATTAATGAGAATGAGACAAAGTCACAAATCAAATGTGCCAAAATTAGCAATTTTGTGTTACTGTGTGAACAAACAAATTGACACTGTGTAAATGAAAACAAGCAAGAAAACTTACTGGTCTTAATCCACTTTATTGAGACAAGAACTGAGTTCAGTAACGAGTAGATGATCCCATAGATAATCGACACAGGGATGGTTAAGTCCCGGATTATCTCTATTGAAATGTTGTGTGGAGCTAATCTATAGACAGCAAAAAAAGTAACTCGGCTGTTGTAAAAGCACCTATAATTTTAAAATTGTTACTCATATTCTAAAAATGAAAATACCAGGAGACGGAAAATTTAATTACGGTGATTTTGACACCTTGTTTGTTAAAATCGATCGAGTATTGTTGTCGCGGTATGTGCTTACAGATGAAAAGTGCCCATTTCTATTGTTGCAGTAACTTTTATTGATCTCTCTGATTCAGCGTGAAGATAATAGCGGGAATTTTGATAGTTTGCCCATGGCGATGACCTGTCCTGTCTGTCTTCTCGGACCTTCTGAGCATTTGGAGTTTTAAATTCATCCTTTTTAATTGTAAAGAAGTACGCCTGTCATCCCCATTAAATTTGTCCCGGATTATGCTAACCAAGTTTACAGCACAATAAGAACAGCTAATCAAAATTCCCGCTATTATCTTCATGCTGAATCAGAGAGATCAATAGGAGTTACTGCAACCATGGAAATGGGCACTTTTCATCTGTAAGCACATACCGCGACAACAATACTCGATCGATTTTAACAAACAAGGTGTCAAAATCACCGTAATTAAATTGTCCGTCTCCTGGTATTTTCATTTTTAGAATATATATGAGTAACAATTTTAAAATTATAGATGCTTTTACAACAGCCGAGTTACTTTTTTTGCTGTCTTTATGTCTGTTTTGCACACACCTGTATGACTAGCATTTTTGAAAAGCCCGGTAAACAAAACGGGTATTGATAGTCTATTGCTGCAACTACAGTATCTAGTACTAGCTAACGGGATACATAAAATTAGTTTGATAAAAAACAAAATGGTGAAAGTTAAGATGCTTCTAATATTTGAAACATAACAATTTAATACACGCATTCACCGATGCGATAGATGTAACGCTATTTGTGAAGTTTATAGAAACTTATTTCACCCAGTTTTCTATTACACGTAAACTCGAACCCATGATGAGCGCGATGGACAATAGCACTTCTTTTGAAATCGATTCCTAACGATTTCATGCATCCGGGAACGAGAGTGGCGTATTATTTATGGATGTTTAAAGAAGTTATTTCATGACAGGGCGAAAGGCTACATCGGCTTTTGTGTTGAGCGACCTTCCTTGGTCCGAAACACACATAGCTTCAAACAAAACCAAGAAGGATATATAATAGGAGGGGACACTTAGCTCATTTGCATATTTGCTCATTAATATGATTAACTCCGTGAACCCAGTCAAAGGTCGCAGATAACGCCCTCTGGAGAGTCGAAGGGACTTTTCTATTGTTCTCTAATGACAGCGTTGGGACAGCGCATGAAGTTTCTTGTACAGAGTTGGCGATGAGCGATTGAGAAGTATAACAAAAGCATACATAAACAGATCGTAACATGAATAATGCAATGCAACAGGTCACACAACGTTCAGTCGAGCGACCGTATAAACAGTATACAAGATGCCATTTATTGTGTTCGAAATGTCAACGTTTTTACCATTCTTTCCAAAATAAGGAGTATAATCATATTACAAACACATTTTGTGCGAGAGTAACATATAAATATGGTTTAAAATGTCCAAAATGGCACGATAAAAATCCGTTCGTTATAAATAAAAGAATCAATGGTTAAATGATAAAACTGACACAATTACACTCGTCGATCTCTGTGGCGTGCATACGTTGGCCATATCGTTTGCAATCGGCAATCACGGGTTCGAATCTCCGTGTGTTCGTTGTTGTTTTCTATTTTTGTTTTTAAAAAACAACAAATTAAACTTGATTGTGGATGTATGTAACATCATTTTTATGTCAATTTTTATAATTTATAAAGGCCGCCAATGCTTTTATAGTTTTTTTCTATTCTTTTTTTAATCTATTTTTCTATCTATCATTTATCTCTGGATTTATTTAACTTTATAATCTAAACACATTTAAATGCGTAAAACAATATATTATTGCTCGATGATAAGTGATTGAAGTTGAATTCACTTTGATAATGATAGCAACACTTGTTGTAAAACCATTTTACCAGTGTGCCCAACCATTTCTCCTTTGCACACTTTGTTTAAAATACATTCAGAGATGTCATTTTTATAGCTTGTTATAGCTAGGCTAATATACAACTGTAAGCTATTTGGATATACACAAAGCAAACACATTTCCAAAACAGGCCATAGCCAATCGTACAACATGAGAAAGGAGACCGTTTATACCAATGTTAAATCATAAATCTACCATGATTACCATTTTTTTAAATCTGTACAACCGATGAATTTCTAGAAAATCTTTGGTAGTGGGTACAACTTCATTTCAAGAAAGTTAGTTCTTGTACCAAATTTAGCTAGCTTTAATAAACGAATTGGGAGACGCAATATTCATGTCGAAATATATGTGGAAAGGCAATCAGACAACTATTGATAGACGCGATTAAGTCTTGTACCTTTGAAGGGTGATTACGGGCACGTATGAGTAAAGTGGATTCCCTCTATAATGAACCAAAATTTTAATTTCAGTGCCAAAGATCTTGAAAAAGGTTACAGGGGACATTCTCACTTCGACGATGCTCCTATGCGTAGGTCAACTGAAAGCCCGGTCCGATGGTAGACTCCGAATCTCCAGAATCTTAGGAGATATGTACACATTTTCTCATAATACTTTATGCTGCTACCGCTTCCAATCATTAGATGGTTATAGCATATGCACGGCGCAAAGTGCACGGTGTCTCATTTAGGCCCACAGGCCGGGCGGGCTAGAGAAGTGCTCAGAACCGGGCCCGGGACTATTAACAATACACTCAATTTAAAAAAAATTAAACACCGGATTCTACTGTCGCTCTGTTCCGGTCGTATAGTCGGCCCCCGGATTCCACGTCACTCTGTTGCAAGTAAGTGTAGGCCCTATATTCGCCACAACATGTGGGCACTACCACCATCGTTTTATTGACTGTACATCATGCCTTTCGTCGGTATACAACTCGGACTTTTTACTGTCTGATAAGTCCACCCCTCCCCCTCCCTATGGCCCTGTTTAAAGCTGGCTACGCCACTGATTCGCGCATGTTGGATGTGCCCATAGACTAATTACTTAGAGACTGCTCATTCCGCATTCCAACACGCACAGCGCACTGAAGCCGCGTGTTCCCTGACGACAGTCAATCTCCCATGACGACAGTCAATCACCCATGACGACGGTCAATTCTTCTGGCGCAGCTTGTGCGTTGAGTGCGTATGATTAGCACGCATACACACCCGCGTCCGTGGCGCAATTAACGGGAGCGCAAACTGGTGCGTGCTTCAGAACAACGTTGGCGTTATTCGTGAAACGCTTGCGTTTGTTTCAGATCAACACGCAGGGACACTACAAGAAAAAGTGACGCACTCAAGCACGCGCGTAGAGCGCCATTTTTCGGGAAGTGCGTATTTGTTGTTGTCATGGTTCGACTTTTTGTTCTTTGGCTTCAATTTTTAAGCGTCGTGAGCAGCCTCTGGATGTGCCCATAGACTAATGGATGTGCCGGCCCGCCGCGCGCCAGTGGTCCGCATTGCGGCGCGTTATTGGTCACTCTCGATCATAGTTCGGCGTGGCCCCTCGCTACACGGCTCGATCCTCATGGCGGCATTATTATCACATCAAACCACTTCTGGATGTTATCATCAATCAATGCATTGTCGGCTGCTTTAGTCAAAATAAATATTATATACCAAGGGGATATACAACTGTCACTGGATATACCCACTTTGCCTATCTGTGATATACCATTGAAAAACCGTCAACGCCTGAATCTTTTCCGTGAACTTTTCCTGATTGGGCTTTTCCACCCCAAACTGGCCGGAGCCCGGGGGTTAGATCTACGGTTGATTAGCGCATTACAAGAAGTTGTGTCACTTGCCATGCAGCACATACTCATTAGGCATTTGTCCAAAATGTTAGTGGACAAATCCAAAGCGATCGGACGCATGCGTAGAAAAAAATGTTGTCCCCTTGACTCTCCAGAGGGCATTTTTCGATATTCAGAAGATGGCGGACATAGGTTCGTGTGACGAATATTCTAGGTGAAATTCGATGTGGGAACGCTCGGACTGTAGGGAACGATAATATTTCTGACTTCAACAGCGCCAGGGCATCGTTCGGGGACCGTTTGATTATCACTCAGGTCGTGTCAGTATGAAATTAGGTAAAACACTCCGACATAACATTGAAATCAACGGAGATTCAAAGATTACGGCCGTTCGTGTCCACTATGGTCTGGTACTTTTCATTTTCGACCTCACAAATGACGTATATTCATTGATATGATTATTCATTGTATATTCATGTACGTCGATGCTTTCGGCGATTCGAACAATAGAGTGGCAGGGGCCTGACAAAACTCCCACTTAACCATCCCTGTGTCGATTATATATGATGATCCGAAGGCGTTGATGACAGCCTGGCACTTCATGACCTTCCACCTGTTAACCCAGTCTTGCAAATACCCAAACAATGGTTTTCTAAAGAGATGAGGGTTAACTTGTGTGTGTTGTGCTTACTGGTGCAAATCTTTGTGTAAACCATTCATGGTTCTCAAACATGACCGGTTTGATTGATCATTACCTATTGACTGTTTAGCACAGATAACGGTAATTTTGGCACATTTGATTTGTGACTTTGCCTCATTCTCATTCATGTGGCCAAGTTCAGCAACATGTAATCATTGCAAATTTTGTATAATTTTAAAGAGGAACACTTCAGCTTTCCATTGATATATAACATATACAGAGAGGTAATAAATAATAAAAATATACTTGATTAAAAAAGTTTCCTAACTTTTTGTGAGCAGTTAGAATAGTGTGAACTTGACATAGTCACCTCTATGGACTGTGATGATAAAGGTAGGAAAATTACTGGTACCGGTTGATAGAACTCCCGGCCCATGAATACCGTATAATTGATAGTTTAATACAATTATATTATGTCCAAACCGAAACAGATATATCATTATAATCGACGTGCATTTAAAACATTGCATTTATAAAAGAAATCAAAAACTAAATGGGGCATAAATATCTGTCGGTTTTGTTTTCATTAATTTATAAGGACCTATAGTTTGATCAGTTCCAAATTGGCGAGAAATAATCGGTTTATATCTCTCCGCGCACAAAAGTAATCCAAGCGTATGCGCGCGAATATGGCCACACGCACGCGGTTCTGGCCACACGCACGCATATTATGCACATTGCGCTTGTTGCCTTCATGCGCGTCTGCGTCCTTCTAAATTCATTCGTTGCTGTAAGGAGGCTTCGACAATTCGGAACTGATCAAACTATAATACCGGTATATCTACGACTAAATTTCACATTATGATCCAAATCAATGTGACACAACATTCAAATATACATTCTTAAACAGCTAAGAAAGTTTAAGCAATCTCATTGGTTCTCAGAGAAATCGGCGACATCTAGATGAGACAATAGAACACGGGGAGGTGGGGCTTACGTTTTAACAGCGCGCCCGACCTTCACAATGCGTGGTTTGCTCCATAACGCGCACTTCTGCAGTGCGTCTTTAGCGCTTTTCCTGCGTTTATGCTGGCGCTGCGACGCTTACGCATGGTTTACTCATCGCATGTGATTGGATGGAATGTTTGTGGGCTATTCGATCCTAGCAGGGGTAAAAGTTGTCAAATGTGGACAATAAAATGTACTTATTTCTTTGATAATTGTCTAAAGTATGATTGTGCGGCGGAGTTGTTCTACGCAAAAAAATAATACTATCGAACGCATTTATGTCAGACAATATAACACGGGTACGGTCTAAAAACAATACCTTTATTCTCTAATTATTATGTGTTATTATTTTCTACTTCATTTTCTACTAACAGTTCTACGGTTCTAAAGCTCCACTACCATTCTGCATGCCACCGGTGTTTTTTAATTCGCTAAAATATGGTATGTCGTCAGTCTTTCTTATATATAGACAAGGAAAAAAAGGCTGGTAATTTATATTGGGACCAATCATGTCAATGCTGGAAATACAAAATATGAAATGAATGACACGATCGGCATTATGGACCATAACCCACAATATTAATTAGAGAATAAAGGTATTGTTTTTAGACCGTACCCGTGTTATATTGTCTGACATAAATGCGGACGATAGTATTATTTTAAGTAGAACAACGACGCCGTAGGCGGAGTTGTTCTACGCAAAAAATAATACTATCGAACGCATTTATGTCAGACAATATAACACGGGTACGGTCTAAAAACAATACCTTTATTCTCATTCTTAAACAATCATACTTTAGACATTTATCAAAGAAATAAGTACATTTTATTGTCCACATTTGACAACTTTTACCCCTGCTAGGATCGAATAGCCCACAAACATTCCATCCAATCACATGCGATGAGTAAACCATGCGTAAGCGTCGCAGCGCCGGCATAAACGCAGGAAAAGCGCTAAAGACGCACTGCAGAAGTGCGCGTTATGGAGCAAACCACGCATTGTGAAGGTCGGGCGCGCTGTTAAAACGTAAGCCCACCTCCCCGTGTTCTATTGTCTCATAGAGATGTCGCCGATTTCTCTGAGAACCAATGAGATTGCTTAAACTTTCTTAGCTGTTTAAGAATGTACATTGGTATTGGATATATTCAATAAATTATGAGAACGATCAATGTATAACCAGACTATAGCTATGAGGGGAAAAACCTAAACAAACCTTAAGATTTTAGAATCCTGAAATGGATATTATTGAATTAAACAATGTATCAATCCCACGAGATCTAGCAACAATGAACAGAACACGAGAGAGTTCCTGTTTCTAAACTTAATTCAATACAGACCCAATTTCCTTGCCAAGTTTATTAGCGGCAAGTTGGTAAATTTCAGCTTAAAAGTATTCATTATGTGTCTTAAGAAATAAGGGTTAGTTTACGCTATGTAATAATATTTATAAAACGGATATTTTATTTGTAATACAGAAGGTGGGTTAAAACACTTTCCACGCGGCTGTTCTTATTACCACATACACAACAGATTTTTCAGAAACCTATCCCAAATTTCAAAGTCCATCTCAGAGATTACTGAACCAATACTACGCATGTTTGTACTTAGTTTAATGCATTTCTCAAGGTGATTCCAAATATGGTGATGAAATTCAATAGTTGTGACATTTTTGAAACATTTTGTCAAATTTTGGAATGTCGTCTGCAGACGCCTGCCGCGTGGAAAGTGTTAAAATTTGCTAACTGCTATCACATGATCATGATAGTGATGCCATAAATAGAATTGCAATGAACCTTGCTCTGATATGTTGATGAAAAAGGGCGTTACACATGAGACAATTAAATGTTTATCAAGACACCAAACTATTATTTCTCTTAATAATTCACTTAAAAAACTTGCACTTGGAAATTTAGTTAGAACAACAATCATGGTTAACGAACTCCGATCATAAATGCGTTTTGCATAAGTATCACGTGGGTTGAGTACCCCTCTTTTTTCTTTTCTTTTTGATTCATGTGCTGTATTTAGGGTAAATGCTTCATCTTGTAGCCTAGGCTATGCTGAATAAATTCGTATCCTATCATAAAAACCTTAATTTCGTCGTTTTAAATATGCGATACGGTCTGTACATGTGTATGATAAATCGCTTCTTGCTTAGTACGGACGCATTTTGTATGTTATAGGAAATTCTAGCTTGAAGTGTGTCTCGCATGATGTCATGTTGTTATTCTCTTACGGATGACCGCTAAATGAACCATTATACACTTAAACTAGTCTGTTTCAAGCTTTACAGACGGTACGAGCGTATGGGTTAATGAAACGTCAAAATGAAACTTCGGTGTTTTAAATTTGATGTAGGTAAACCTTTAGAACATGAATACTGAATACTTTAAATTTGAATGCTTACAGATCAGCTGTAAGCTTAGTGTGCACTGCAATAAAATGTAAAATACGTACAGGATAATCAGTATTTGTTTAAAAATGACGTATTTATTGTTCGTAAACAAAGCACGACACCAGCTAAAACAAAAGTAATGTAGATTATCAAACTATGTATATTGAAATGATGCCGTCGCACACATTTAAAACGATCAATCGCACTTTCTTAAATATTTGTTCAATTAGAGAAATATTTCCGATTTTCAAAGGTAAAAAACTTATAGATTTGACATGACTTAATTTCAATGACTTTGTCTAGCATTCTAGACGTCTTTGTTGTTTCCTGTCGACAATGGAAATGGAATTTATGCTAAGTTCAAACATTAGTTAATTTATCTTACGGCACGGAACTCATTACTGTATATGTATACTGCCCGGTGGGACATAAACCAGGACACAAGGCACATGCGATATTTCCTGATGTGTTTAACACCTTTAGCTAACAAACACAATGCTGCATAAACAACAACGCCCGCAAAAATGGTTATCTCTAAATTAAAATTACTTTCGAACGCCTCATTTCCCTAAAGTTAAATGTGCCCGGCCTCGTGACTGTTAGAGCTGGGGCTATTTTATCACCCTTTGGTTTCGGAAGGAAGACATTTTGGATATAAATCTGATGACATAATAGATAGTAAAGACTCTGTCATCAAAGGCAAACACTTGCAGAAAAGAGTATGGCACTAATAAGGGTTTGCTATACCTTTTTGGGTACTGCAACATTTTGAAGAAATAGTTCAGTCAGGTCTATATAATAAGCATGATAAGTATCGGTGCATTCTTTGAGGCATTTTACGGATTCACGACGCGGTGTGTTTTGAAATAATATGTCATAGTCATTGAAAGTTATATCATTCAAATAAGATGCTATAAATTTACAATTCACTTCGTTTGACACTGAACGAACTGCTCCCGTTTAACTCATGATTTCATTTTAATTGCTTTTTTTTTAATGGCTAAGTATTAACCTAATATAAGATCCTGAGTTGGTATGGTAGACAATGCGGATAAAGTCTACTTAGTTTGCAAATCTTATCATTCAGGTCATTATGGTGTTAGATTTGCGAAGCCAAAGATTCTACAACAACAATGTCTGACGCATGGTCAGTTGGATATTTTGAGGTTTACCAGATAAAGATGTCTAACGTATTTGACTGGATTCAATCGAACAAGAAAGTAGGACATTTTGGACATGCTATCGCGTTCAAAAATCAAAAATTGAGTGATCTTTTTTTTTTAAATAGTGACAAAAATGGACAACTCGCTATTGTCATGATTGTTCTGTCTAAACTTCACCAATTAAAAAAAGTAATAATCATTTCAACGTTATAATAAAAGTGTTATTAATAAAAAATGTCGTTATTTTTTAAAAAGTGCACATTCATGGGAGGAATATCTGTAACACAACTTTTGGGTATTTTCATTTTTAAAATTTGTACTTATTGAAAATTGCATTTCCCAAAATGGAAAATAATGAATAAATAAATATTAAAAATTACGTTATCTTAGAAGATTTTTTTTTATTTTTTAATTTAGAACCGTTGGAATTTTTATTAATAAGTAAATAAGATATTTCCTTTTCTACGAACTTTTTGTTGATTTGCTCTCCTATGAGGTCTTAAAATAATTCAAAATTCGACAACAATTACAAGTAAGTTTTTATTAGAAACTAGTCTACTTTGTCAAATAATTATGTGTAATTATACGGTACTTTTAAAAAGGTTTAGGAGAGTGTGTAGAGTCCATTTATAGTATTATTTATTTCTAAATCAATCTCGAATATTACAGTTACGGGCGGAGTTGATGGAACCAACTGTTTTCTCTTTGGTCTTAATACCAACGATACAATAGTGTATCATAATTAAATATCTGTAGGTATCCATATAATGATAGCGCATCCCATAGCAAAATAATTGATACTAGCAGCTAGCTAGCCGCTTATGCTAGCCGATAGTTAGCTGCTATGGTTATTGAGCAGGGTTAGCCGCTATAGCCGCTAACTAGCCGCTTATTAGCCGCTAATAGAATCACATGCAAATTAGTTAGTAGCGGCTATAGTTAGCCGCTACTGTTTATGCAAAGCAGTAAATTCCAATATGGCTGCTGCAGGTTAAGGATTCAAAATTATTATCAGCTAGCTGCTACTATTAGCAGCTAGCTGCTACCATATACTGTTATATTTTGATGACAAAGTTAGCTGCTATCATTCTGCTAATCTAGCTGCTACCATACTTCAATGTATATTTTGAAGACTAAGTTTGCTGCTATCATTCTGCTACTATTAGCAGCTAGCTGCTACCATACTCCTATGTATAGTTTGAAGACTAAGTTTGCTGCTATCATTCTGCTACTATTAGCAGCTACTATAAGCATAGCAGCTACTATAAGCAGCTAGCTAATAGTAGCAGAAAGCGAGCGGCTAGCCGCTAGTTCCTGATAGGTTTAAAATCAATAGCAGCTAACGATCGGAGCGGCTTGTTAGCTGCTACTATTTTTTTTTGCTATGGGATAGTATCAATCATCACTTCCAAATTGACAAGACAGGTGTGACGATTAATTATACTTTGCAAATTAACACCACTATATTATTTAATCTCCTATAAACATTCTTATATTAGACACTATACTATAGTGTAGGCATTAATGTTTGATATTAAATCACAATATATTGATACGATATATCTGAATTGATATTGAAATATTGTAATTTTCTTTAAAATTAAAAATTATGATACGTTGACATTGCGTTACTATATAACGAAACGCATATTACACCATTGAAATGTATTTTTAAATAAAATGGTAGAAAACAGAAACCAAACAAAGTATAAACAAATGAGAGTGTATGGAAACTTATAATTGAAATTGGATTTAAGAGATACAAATATTGAATCGGCTTATTACCAAATGTCTGAATAGTCTTAGCAATTACATTGGATGTGTTACGTGTCTAGATACTCCCTGAGGACATATCTCAGCTATTTCTATACCAGAAATCCGTCTTATTATTTTTAGACTTCATTTTTCTCTTTTTGATTGTCATGGTATTAATGTGGTTTTTTTTCTCGATAAACATGATACATTTTGGTGGTGTCACTGCCCTCAATTGTTTTCCAACTACATAGATTTTGATGCGCCAACTACCACCCTTCGAATCCATAATCTGTCCTACAATTCTTCATTCCACAGGTGTATCATGTCCATAGAGCAGTCATAACATATTCGTGTACAGTTTATTAATCGATGGATTAAAAGATTTAACAACTTGATTACTGGACGTGTTAAATTAAGACTTTTATCTGATAATTTTAATTAAGTAATAATGCCAATCGGAATAGAGGATAAAATATGACGTTGTTGAGGTTATACGTGCTGACCTAACATAGCGTATGGTCGTGTAGCGGATTGGCCTATAACCATAGACAACCATTTCTTAAATGTACAGAAAATGCCTTGAAGACTCATATAAAAATGAAACTTAACATCATTAATGTCTTATATAACAATAACAACAATTTAGATTGATAGTTTAGTTTCATTTATACGATCAGCGGAGTTTAAAAAAATTATTCAGTGGTATGTTGGAAGCTGCGTCCTCAATTATGATAAAAACTAGGATTTATGCATGTTTACAATTGAGGACCCTAGTGCTAAAAGAGGGTTAAGTCACATTGAGAAAAATGGCAAAAACTGGGTTTCATTGTGTCCATGTGTGGACTTGACCCACTCGGGTTTTACCTCCCATGGATTCTTACACAGCTTTAACGCATGGCTTAACTTTAACATTTGAACAGAGGGTGCAGAGATCCTCCTTGTAGCAGAAAACTGATACTAACTACAATTTCACAAGATTGTGACTTAACCCTCTTTTAGATCTAGGGTCCTCAATTGTCTACATATGTATGAACTTACACTTGTAAGGATTCGAAAAATTCAGCCCTCTTTGTACCACAAAAGTCGTTTTCAATATTCTAATCTAGACACTAATAGACGGTGCAATATGGATCTAGATCTGGTATCCATTCCTGGTTCTTAGCCAGAGTACAAGAAGACAAGGAGGTATGATCGTGTGATATTACAACAGACACTTGTTACTGGTATCTCCGGCTTCCTAATTGTGCAATCATAACATATGATATATGCACTCGCCCACTAAAAGTTTTTCGTAGCGGGCGGGACCCACGTAGCGTAGCGTATAGCGGTCAGAGACTGGGACTCCAATGTCTGAGATCTGGGTTCGATTCCCAACGTCAGGGGAGTCGGGTTTCCGTTATAATTTTGCCCACTTGTTCCCCCTGGCATGCCTGGTATAGTTATATTGGGGTGTAACGTAAAGTAGAGCAGTACAGGGTGTACAAAATAACAGCAGTGGCAGACACAGTAGTATCAGCAGGATGCCCATACTTATGTATCTCTTTTAACCTAGATCCTAGATATAGACAGAAAAACAACCCTGATGTGACGATGTTGAATGACCCTATTCGTCAATACCGGTGGAAAGGAAATTTAGTTTGAGCCTGTTCATAACAGGTTTACCAGTCATTGAAGGTGCGAGACATACGGAAGAGTCCAACACCTGGGTTGCTTCTACCTAGTGATAAGCCAATGATTGTGGTATGTTGTAATCCGAACGATAAAGCCATAAACACATGGATCATAAGATCAAAGCAAATCATATTAAAAGTGGAAAATGAATTTGACAGTAGAATATGTATTCACATGCCAATATGTTGGTCATTGAAGGGTTTTCGGTCAAGTTCATGTAACTCTTCTTAACTTGCACAAGAATGATATGAGGGAAATCAGAGTTAATCCGCAGATTAGATCGGTGACGCCCGTGCCGCGACAGTTGTCGCATTCGACAGGTTTATCGTGAATTGCATTCAATATACTATGAAGGTCATTATTATTGTTTCCAGATATCATGACCTAAGCATTACAAGCCCATTTAAACATTACACTTAGCTTATGACTTGAGTTCTAAAGACAATGAATCCACTTTGTTAATGGTTACATGCTTATACATGTTCGACCCCCTTGCATGCATCGGTTTCATTGTCAGAAATAAATGAAAAGGCATACAACATGATTATTCACATACAAATACATGTTATGCAGTATGAGTAGATGTAATAATTTGCAAGAGGGTTTGAAGCTTCGATCCAATTAAGTACATGTTTAAAATAATGTACTACTATAAATCATTTCAAATTGCATTGCCTCTGTCTTCATATTAACGTGCCGGACCTCCAATATACGTATGGATAGTTAATTCAAACGTAATAAATGAGCGACATACCTACGATAGATGCTCTGCTTTCAACACATACAAAACCGCCGAAGTAAATGTTGGTAGTCCATTAAATAAATATGAAGTAATCCAAAAATGCCATTCCATTAGATGTTTTCAATTAAGTATTCACACCACGAACATTTGAAGACAATCTCCAAGTGGCAAAAAGGTAATCTGATTTTAGGCTTGTCCCCTTAAATGTAAGATTTGAAGCTATTAATCACCAACAATTCAGTTTGGTTTTCAGACCTCACAATGAGCAGGTTCTCCAGTCAGTGATAGGTACATTGACTCTAATCTCCAGTTGAATGTATAAATTCCTTAGATTTAGTAACCTACGCTGTATATGTCTCAAGACTTAGGACGACCGTTGGTTGGATATAGCACCAGATTTGCAGACTTGTATAAAGTTGAAGGTAGGACTTCAAGCAATGATGACGGTGTTACTTCAAACACTCAAACTTCACACGGGTTCTCAAGTATAATTCCATTATGCAGGCCATGTGGGGAAAAGAGAAATGACTTTGATAATAAGCAGAAACTATGCCGAATATCCCCGGTCTCACCTGATGCTAGTCTCCAATGAAATACCCTGAGAAATTATTTACGTGCTTTTCTATCACCATTGATAAGAATTTAACTATTTTCCCATTTCAGGTTTAGGGAAAGAGTCTATCACTAATACCGTAGTAAGAGTCAATGCTAACGCAGAGAGGTTACAACCAACAACCAATCAGGAAGTTAGAAAATTAAACAGTCACTGCTTGCAGGAAAAGCTGCAGCGTTATTGGTCGAAAGTTAGACTTACACACAGGATAAATCAGGACGAATACAATATTCCCTTAATTTGTGCTGCTCGATTATTAGAACGAGACTACCTTCTAAACCAATCGGAACTAATGAATCACTAATAGTTAAAGCGGGATACGTGCTGATGACTTTACAGACTTTACAGAGTCCTACGAGCGTGGTTAGAAAATAGCAAGCAGCATTTCGCTTTACAGAAATGATTGTATTATCTGATTTAAACCGTTACTTGAAAGTAAGGAGAAAATTACCTAATCTCATGGCTTCACTTTTAACTGAGATACGAGTATCTGTATCATCTGTATCTACGAGTATAATATTGTATCTGTGAACACCGCTAATATATCAATTAATTATGAAAGGATCAGCCATTAATATTACCTTCAGTCAACAAATAAAACCTCCTACTATGACATTGACTATTTCCTCTCTGGCTCGTAATCAAACTAATTTAATCTAATATTATTATTAATAATAACACCGTAATGACACGTTTACTGCATTAAAGCTCAGACAATTAATACAAGTTGTACTTAATAAATTTTCTGTGCTCGAAACGTATAATAATAAACGGGATTTGTCACAGCATCATGTAAATACTATATTTTATGCATGCACATTCATGTTTTATTTACAATCATCCGTCCAACCTTCTCCAAGTGATACGTTGAAGTGACGGCGACAAAAAATGTATTAGCAAGGTTTGAATTAGATTGGGCTATAATTTCCATTTCAAATCCATACACCCCCTTTGGAAGACATTACCTTAATCGTCCGTACAGGGAGTGTGAATTTTAAATGGGGTTGCCTGTTTGTGACTCCATTTGAAGGTATGTCTTTCGTAGGGAGTGTATGGATTTAAAATGGAATAAACCTAGATACACTAGAAGCATAGTTTGTATGACCATCACCGACCATGTATAACCCAGATACAGAATTAAGGTAGATGAACCATATACATTAACTACAATACGAGAAAAAAAGTCTTGGAACGCTCACTCGTTAACAATGATAAACTATCAGCCCCTTTCCCCCAGTTCAATGTTGAGGAATGTTAAGTAGTTGTTCAAGGTGTCCCAACATTGATCGATGGGGTGTGGGGAAGGTAAAATTATTGTCTAAAATGTCCGCAGTTTACAAATTAAACATCCTTTAAAGATCAGCAAACAAATATTGCACATAATGATCAAAACGTGTAAAGCGTTCTAGGGACTTTTTTCAAGATTGTAGGTTAATGAACTGAGTGATTAGAAATTAAACTGGTAACTCTCTCCCCTGAGCTCTGATGGGCCAATCAATTGGTTCATTGAAACTCAGAGAACATGCATATTCCAAGAAACACAAATGGGCATGAGTTAAAATTGCCAATGAAAGTGACGTAAGAATAAGATCGAGCATTAGGGAACAACATCAACATATACATGATATCGGACGTTGTATAATGTGTTAACACTTTATGGTAGGCATCTTCAATCCACTGGGCAATATCAACATGAATGTGTTCTTATAGGCTCTCTCACGTGTACTTACTAGTACTTAGTATGTTTATTCAGAATTCGATCTGGATTATCAAAAATGCTTTGCTATTATACTTGAACAGGGGAGTTGTTGATGTTGCAATTCATTGGTCTCGTTGAATTCGTAAAAGTGTTAGCTAGCTTCAAATCTCTATGGATAACAACACAAGACAATTGCTGCTAACGTGTAGGTTAGGTCACCTAGCTAATCCGCAACTATACATTCGGAAATCCTCGTGAACTGCTTATTTTTTATTGATGGGTGTATACATCAAATATCACGTTTGGTTGGATTATTTTATTAACAATCATCCGTCCCAGTGATACATTGAAGTGACGGCAAAAAAATACGATTTTAAAACTAGATGCATAAGCAAAGTTTGAATTAGATGGGCTATTCCATTTCAAATCCACACTGTAAACACAGTGTTTAGAAACGTGGTGCAAGATGGTGCTTAGATCGTTCATGTTTAGAAATAAAATACCGTGTGTTTAGATATTTGACATGCATATTTAGGGATCTGACATGTATAGTGTTTAAAAAGTTGATATGTTTACAAACGTGGTGCAAAATGGTGTTTAGAAAAGCGTTTAATCTCTAAACACTGTTTTTACAGTGCATACACCCCCTTTGGTAGACATTACCTTAATCATCCATACAGGGAGTGTGAATTTCAAATGGGGTTACCTGCATGTGACTCCATTTGAAATATACTCTCCCAGTGTGGAAGATTAAGGTAATATCTTCAATAGGGGGTGTATGGATTTCAAATGGAATAACCCATTAATGTACACCCCGTGTACACCTAGTTGCAGAAGTATAGTTTGTATGACCATCACCGACCATGTATAAATGCAGATGCATAAGCAAGGAAGAGGAACCATACCGTGAAGACCTGCCTACCTATAGTTGTTTAATGCGTGACTTTTAACGATCTTCAGTCCGAGGCTCTGGGGAAAGATCAACGTTAATCCGTTATAGCTCTAAGCTCTAAGCATATGAGTGTGTTTCTTCAGGATTAAATAACAATGATTTTAACTGTACAAGTACAGGTAATTGCAATTCATTGGTCTCGTTGCATTCGCAAAAGTGTTAGCTAGCTTCAAATCTCTATGGATAACAACACAAGACAATTGCTGCTAATGTGCAGGTTAGGTCATCTTACTAGTTGCGCTTGGAACTCTGTGTGATCTGCTCATTTTTTTAATTATTATAGATGGATGTTTACAACAGATATCACGTTTGATCTAAATAGGTTTGAATATTAACCGATTGACGATTATAATATGCACCAACCCTTCCCTTGTAATGGGTAATCTGTACTGCGTGCCACTTTCAAGTTCTTCCCATAAACTTTAACAACAAATGCGCTTAAAATTATAAGAATTTATTTTGAATCCAAGTCTAATATAAACCTTGTATATTAAACATGTATCTGTAGGTTTCTTTCTATGTAGGTAGGTGTTAAACTGCAGTGACTGGTACGCCTTGACGTTGATTTATAGCGTACACATGTATTAAGCGTACAACAAATACATCCGGGACAGTGTCTTGTCTATTTTGTGTACGTGTTTGTCAGCAGTCTTTCATCATCCAATGTCACTGACATTTATGTTATCTATAAAAATCATCTCAACAAGAATGGTTTTCCGCCTTGAATCCCGCCCTTAAAACCACCTTGATCCGTATCAGATTGATGATAAAGCAAAACTATTTTTATAACCATGATAACTGAGTATCGTTTTCGACGAGGAATGATATTTCTGCGTCACAGTCAGGAATCGACTCTAGAGGGCGCGATTACAGAAATTATGTATCCTATCCTAAATCCTATAAGACAGTTTTGAATGAATTACATGTTAATATAGTTTACAGCTTTCTAATGAGAAACTTTAATAAATGGAAAAACGAGAATTCGCATTGCTGTGTGAACTTGACCTCTATGTTACACGATTATAATCGGGACTTCTGATTACCTGAAAATATGTTAATCACATAAAGATCTCACAATTTACATTTTTAAACACAACTTACCGTTGAGTTATATCATTGACACTATATTAACTTAAGTAAAGTATCTACCTATATGAGGAATTTATCACAGACATGGGCTCCTCGTGTAATGATAAAAATGCCTCAACAAAGCACAGGTAAGTTCTCTGTATATAGTGAATTCGTCTAAATAGAGGATAATCGCAATAGGCATAATAGGCGCTAGGAGCCATACGCTAGGATATGGTTTACTATCTTCTACCCAAAACCAAATGAATCTGGAAACCTATTAAATCACTATTTGCAGTGTTAGATTTTAGTGACTTAGTTGATATGTGTATGTCATTAGTTCGAGTCATCATGGTTATGAATGAGACAGGGATGATCCAAACTCCCAAGTGAATCTGGAAACCTATTAAATCGCTATTTGCAGTGTTAGATTTTAGTGACTTAGTTGATAGGTGTATGTCATTAGTTCGAGTCATCATGGTTATGAATGAGACAGGGATGATCCAAACTCTCATGTGAATAATCAATATGTCATATCATGGTCATTCTGTATACCCTATCCTGGTATCAATTGCAAAATACCGGTTGACCTTCATTATTCTCTCTAAAACAAAACAATATCAAGGTTAACATGGTTAACGTGATACTGTACATGTCTTCAGGTCTCATAGACGGGCGCCATCTCCATCCCTCTATACAATCCCGTAGGGTGAACTAAAGTCCATTTGTGTGAGTTTACTACTTATTAATCATATTATGTTTACAATAGAACAAAGTCACATAATTTGAACCCATCATTATCTTTTTAGTTGACATTGTTTTCTATTCCTGATCTGTGAAAGTAATCCCTCGCGGCAGGGGGCAGTATGAAACGAACCACGAAGGAATCGTCTGCTACGGAGATGCACTTGACTAGCATTGGGATTAGGGGATAAAGCCACCGCAATACTGGCGCTATAGAACCATCACAAAATCCTAGTCACAATATTCCTCAATTTCCCCGCAGTTTGGAATACACCATTTAATTTGTTAGGCAGCGTAACGGAAACTCAAATTTAGCTGATGTCACTAGTAAAAGTTCAATGCAAGTTCCATCTTGACAAAACGGGAGCAAACAAAGGTATTGTTAAAATACCGTATATCATCTTCCTAAATGAAAAACAAAGATTTAGAATATATCCAATAATCCAATCTTCAACGTTTGAAATGGTTTGGGAGAATATTAACGCACAAATATTCGCTGGTGAAACTCAATGCTACATAACATGTGGAGTAAGCAAGGAAATCAACTGGATTTGAACCAGATATCTTTCCAAATCAATGTAAAGCGTGATTTACATTTATTGTTCCAAGATTGAAAGTTGGTCTTAGACATGAAAACATTGAAATTATAACGCATGCTTTGATGAAACCTGATCAAATGTAACATTTGACTTTTAGGTTAATGTAATTTAAAGTATATTCTTATTTCACATTTTAGTTTGAAACCACACCTACGGCATAACATTAATGAAATACCGTAGACACTTTGGATTATATAGTAAGCAAAACAATACATTTGGTATTTTAGGAGTGTTTATAACTGTATGACGTTTGTCGAGCAACATATTCATTAATTCGATTTAGACGTTGATTTGATAAAAGCTACTTGATGATCTGGTGTAAACCAAAAGACACAACAATCTTGTACTTGTTGTTGAAAATATTGAAGAACAAATCACACTTGCCTATGATGTTATAGCGTCGTGATTGATTAAGGAACGTCAATTTCAAAACTATAAGATGTTTGCAATTATTTTGCCATAATTTTAAGAACTAAAAGGGTTCAGGGTATCATAGCAACCATTGGGATCAAGACACACATCTGTCCTATGCAACTCACAAATAATTCGGCATTGCCTACTTCATTCACAATGAAATGTTAAATATTTGCTGACACGCTTCGTGACACTTGGCATTTGTTGCCTGTTATCGGAGAATATCTTTCATTAATAGCTTGCATAATATTTTGGATGTATCTTTCACACATTTGTTTGTCATTTCAGTCTATGAAATATTTCAATCGTTTATACACGCATATCGTCTAGACTAGCACTTGTTGTGTGAAAGGGTACTACTGCCCTAGGGAGAAATGTCGAATCCCTTGTTGAGACTTTGTAAAATCGAAATCAATTCGGGAATTGAAGTCAACCAACATCAAACATATACGGTATATGATAATTGCTTAGAGGGATACGTTCTCGTAGACGGTAATAACTGCATCATCGTGTTTTAACAAGGTGTTTAAATTGTTAAAACAAGATGTTCACAATATATCGTTTTACCCAGTACATGATGCAGTCAAAGTGCACCCCATTATCACTGTTGAATCAAATGGAAACGTAATTCCTTTATGTCCTTGGAAAAAAACAGATATAATAATATATAGGATAAGTCTTGTATATAGGATGAACGTTCATTAAAAAAGGATGGAAATAGGACAAACTCGACACAATTGGACATATTTAAGTGGGTTTGTTCTGATTAATCAGCGAAACGAATAAATTCCTTAAAACAAAAGGTTCCGTTTTTATACTCCTATTCATTCTGTCATTGCTTAAAATCTGCACAGATTTTACGCGTATACTGGTATTCACTTGTGCAAGAAATGTTGGGACATAATGAATTGCAAATTCCTGTATGTTTTGAACTCGGTCATTTTAAATTAAATGCGCATTATGCCAAATCCAAGATTTCCGGAACAACTATAGTGTACTACAAGCTGTCCCAAACTGATTAGTACCTATCGATGCCCAAGGTCCATTATCTTTTCATTTCATCATATAAAATTCAAACCTCAATGAAGATACATCCCATTGTGTAAGGGATGGTGATTTAATTCTTTCGACGAAGTACAACTGTTAGTAGAGATTAAGAAAAAATGAAATATGTGAGATCACGGGTGCGGATCACAGGACATAGAACAAGAAAGAAGAGCAAGAACTTAAATAAATATGATATGAAAGGTCCATCTTGTCAGGAAAAGATCACGTGAAAGGTTCGTTCACTCTTCTAAGAGATGCCAAGGGGGGCTACGGACTGACAATAGTGTGGCACTTCGGATATGGGCAATTACTTGTGTAAATCGCGTACCAACCGACAAACTCTGCTAATCTATCTATAGATTCTTCAGTAGATTAATTGGCTGATTTACGATAAAGGTTAGTGGACAATGGTGGATGGACACAAAAATTATTGCCTCAGGTAACTTCATGCATAGGATGAATGCACTTTGGAATGCACTTTGTTTTGGTTGTTCAAGATTGTTCCAAGCCAATTGAAGGATAGGCCTAATCGGCTCGACAATTCAAATGGTTACTACACTGGGTTGTTCTACCATCAGCTCTGAATAGTTGAAGTGCTCATAATATATTAAGAAACTTATGACGGTATAGACCTTCTCTCCGGAAGTATACAGTCATCAAAAAAAGTAACTATACAGGTAATAAATGGGCTTATAACTCTAAAAATATAGGCCTATATATCCTACCTAAAAATATTAAATAATAAAGTTGTTGAAAAAATTATCTTCTTCAATTAGAGAATAAAGGTATTGTTTTTAGACCGTATACGTGTTATATTGTCTGACATAAATGCGGGACGATAGTATTATTTTGACGCAAAAAACTACTATCGAACGCATTTATGTCAGACAATATAACACGGGTACGGTTTAAAAATTTATTCTCATTCTTAAACAATCATACTTTAGACATTTATCAAAGAAATAAGTACATTTTATTGTCCACATTTGACAACTTTTACCCCTGCTAGGATCGAATAACCCACAAACATTCCATCCAATCACATGCGATGAGTAAACCATGCGTACGTAAGCGTCGTGGCGCCGGCATAAACGCAGGAAAAGCGCTAAAGACGCACTGCAGAAGTGCGCGTTATGGAACAAACCACGCATTGTGAAGGTCGGGCGCACTGTTAAAACGTAAGCCCCCAACTCCCCGTGTTAAGTTGTCTCATCTAGATGTCGCCGATTTCTCTGAGAACCAACGAGATTGCTTAAACTTTCTTAGCTGTTTAAGAATATGATATATTGCTCGGTAGGATCGGCTGATTATTGAGGAAGTGACACTCCAAAATGTAATGTGAAGTCCGATTTTCATTTTCACATTTTTCTTTTCTACACGCGGACGTCGGACCAAGCTACCTGTACATTATCGATATCTGGTAGTGCAATTGGGGGATGCATGCGAAGGTTGGATAGACGGCCGTATTGTTCCGATGGATCAATACGCCACACACACGGTACCTGTCATACTCCCCCGTGTTGAAATGTAAAATGTGAAAATGAAATTGTGACTTAACCTTACATTTTGGATGGTCACTTCTTCAATATTCAACCGATTCTAGCGTGCAATATCTCATATTAAAGAAGATAAATTTTCAAACCACTTTATAATTGAATATTGTTAGCTAGGATTATATTTTTAGAGTTAAAAGCCCATTTATTACCTGTATAGTTACTTTTTTGATGACTGTACAGCCAGAGCGAACTCAGTTTACAGGATATTGCGTGATGGAGATATGGACCTATACGGGCATGACGGTGGGTGGGGGTGGGGGGGGGGGGGGGGGGGGGGCTGGGGTGGCGGGGGGAGGGGTAGGAAAAGGCGTGTCCTTTATAGCCTACGATACTGGTATGTTTCCTCTTTTTTGGGATAGGGATAGGGATAGGCCCAACCTATAATTATTTTCTATTTTCTATTCAGTAAAATATTATGCGAAGACTAAGAAACCTACCTCAAATAAAATAATATTCCTGTTAGAGCATGGATGACAGGTAGATTTCTATCTGGTGAAGATCATAAGTTTGAAGTCCCACACCACCATATTGGCATTTCGTGTTATAGGCCGATATTTTTTTAAAGGGGCGTGTACATCTCAAGTGTTTGTCCTGGACAAAAATCACATGACTCGCTTCGCTCCCAAGTCCTCGCGTGCCCGGCAAAAAGCCCATGATGCAATACTAAGTCGTAAAAGTTGTGCACATAAATCGACAAAATGCTGTACGAACGAAATATAATATCTCTAGAATTGTTTCAAAAAGTAGTGTTATTCGTTACATTTAAATCAGAATTACATTCTTTAACAGTAAATAAACAACTTTTGAGCGAGAAACTATCTTAAAACTGCAAAGATTAAGAAATATAAAGCATTTTAAACATCTAATTTAGAGAAGATTGGTATGTTGAACCATATTACTTTTGTTTGTTATTGCGTTCACATAGCGCATAGTTGGCTCAGCGGTAGAGCATTGGACTAGTAAACCGGTGGTCGTGGGTTCGAATCCTATCACGGCTTGACATTTTATTTTCATCGTTTATATACATTTTGTTTTATTAGTTTTCGATATTGTTTATCATTTCGTATAATTATTCATTATTGTTCCATTATAGTTTATTTTGGAATGTGGAATTATTTACGATTTCATTTTAATTTTCCACTGACTGTTTAGTGTGCATGGCATCATGAAAGGTGACATGTACCGCGGTATACCACCGCACTGTCCTACTCCTATATATGCAACAGGCCAATACAATAGAAACTCGTTGTGTGTTATTATCGATTGAGCTAAACTTGTAAAGTAAATGCCAGCCGTTATGTAATACAAATTAATGTGCCTGTATTATTATTATTGAAATAATGTTTCGGTGGTGTAGGAAATAGGAAAATCGATTCAAGGACATGAGCCGACTGGCTTCTTATTTACATAACAATTGGCCTTTGCAGATCATGTTCATAGACTAGCTAGGGGCCATTCAATGTAGGCCTAGGAGTAGTAAACACAATTATATTTACAGGACATTTTTTATCGCAGGAAATTGCAAAAGAAAAAAAGTATCATTCAACATTCAATAAATATAGCGAACGATAAGCAATCCTGTCAATTTATAAAAACAAACAGTGTAATAACAAAACAGAAAAGAAAACCCCATCCCCATCCGGAGGATTCGAACCACGGACCTCATGATTGTGAAGCCGGCGCTTTGACGTTTGAGCCAATGAAGGGGTAGAGCGTGTATCTCAACCGTTAGCCGAGATTCTCGAAATGACGTCATTTCAAGTAGGCATTGATTTGACGTCACTGTTTGTGATTGATTGATTGATTGCTTGATTGCTTGATTGATTAATTGATTGATTGATTGATTGATTGATTGACTTCATCAACAAAAACATGTTCTTACAGTTCGAAGGCGCTCTTTAAATTGACAATCAATCAATCAATCAATCAACCAAATAATCAATCAATAAATCGATTAATCAATCAATCAATCAATTAATCAATCAAGCAATCAAGCAATCAATCAATCAATCAATAAATAAATAAATACATAAATACATAAATACATAAATACATAAATACATAAATACATAAATACATAAATACATAAATACATTAATCAATCAATTAGCAAATCAATCAATCAGTCAATCAATCAATCAATCAATCAATCAATCACAAACAGTGACGTCAAATCAATGCCTACTTGATATGACGTCATTTCGAGAATCTCGGCTAACGGTTGAGATACACGCTCTACCCAATGAAGGCTATACATAAACGTTTTGAAGAAAAACATTACATAGAGTTCAAAATACAAATATCTCTTAAATCGGAGGCTAAAATGCTTTATATTTCGATTGGTGTGCATTTTTATCATGGGTTATCGCCCAAAAGTTGATTATATGCTGAAGGAGATTGTATTTCTGATTTCATTATAATGCATAACACTATTTTTTGAAACGATTCTAGACACCTATTTCGTTCGTAAATAAATTTCACCATTACGTTTGATCGATTAAAATTCGCGGCAAATCTATTGCACCATGGGTATTATTACTTGGAAACACGGAGACTCAGATACATAGGGAGTCATGTGACTTTTGTCCAGGACAAACACTTGAGATGTACACGCCCCTTTTTAAGAGTAGTATATATAGTGCATTTTCAGGAATCTGATGCACAAATATGGCATAAAATGCATTTCTCATTTTCCATCAGCCGATAAACATGTGAGGAGTGTGATGATTTAATAACAAGGTTATTAAAACAAAGAGGATCAACTTTTACAAAAATCTATTAAGCTCAAAATGGCTTTTCGTGATAAGGCAGTTTACGACTACTTTTGGGAGAATTTTAAATACCATAGCACCAGAACGCATTATTCGATTTTATGATTCTTGCACCAAATTAGTTCTGTTTGCCAATATTTTCAAAATGACACCTGTATTGTTGAATTCCAATATATTTGAAATGTTTGTATGGCAGGCCTATACCCATACTTTATAGCGTGTCAGTTTGCGAAAGGGTCATTTCTTTAAGTGTTGGATCAGTGTTGACGACGACTAGTGAGAGCTTGTTCCATTCTTCCACAGTGCTTGGCTTGATCATTTTCAGTGAACTTTTCAGAAATTAGTGAAACTGTTCCTTACTTAATCATGTTGATGTCTTTGGTTTGGTGAATCTTGATTTTAATGTCAATGCCACTGATCATCTATATAATGGAAACAGACGAAATGATGGGTTCTGCGTCTTGTGTGATGGCATGGTTCAATTTCCAAGGAGTGAAAGTTGTTGTTAATATTTAGTGACGAAATGTGGGAGGCTTAATTCATACCAGCTTAGTGTTGGACTTTTTCTATCTTGGGGATTTGGTCCCAGGTGCCGGTGGCAGCCACAAGACGAAAGGCACAATAAATATGTGGTCGGACTCATACCAGAGTGTGATAAAGCTTCTATCACTAACTCCATAAGGTGACAGGGTACAAGTTATGAAGTTTTTAAAACAAGAGTCAGACTAGCTTTGCCATTAGTTACTTTAGAGGACGCCCATACCATATTCTCTTTACTGGGCATGTTGTAGTACTTGGCTCATCGTGCCCATACTATTATGGTTTTACATTTTACTTATGATACATCTCATAGTGATCTGACAAATTCCAACATCTGTTCGATGTCTTTTTGCGACCTGGACATCATCTCCAGGTAGTTTGTTAGTTTTTAGTCTAGACACCGTCATCAGCAAGGCCCTAAAACCAGGGGCGTAGGGCAAGGGCATTTTCCCCCACTACCAGAGCTCGCCTCCCTGATCCCCCAAGTGAAATGACACTGAAATATATGATCTCTCTATTAACCAAATATAGTCGGATGCCCGCCACCCCCCCCCCCCCCGATCACAGGTATGTCCCCCCCCCACCACCCCCAATGAATAATACAAAAGTACCAAATTGAAGACCCTACGCCACTGCTAAAACCTGGATAAAAAGGTTCGTTTTTAAACATTAACAGCGGGTGTCACATCTGAAGTCTGAACCCACAGGTACTCCCTAGACTATAATAATATGTAAGTGCCCAATATGTAATATGTAAGTGCCAGCGTCCAAATAAAACGTCGAAAATGGTCCAGATTTCACCACACGGCGTCGTCGACGTCTTTCTGAAAAAGGGGTACTTTTTAGACGGCATCGCACTTTAGGGTATACATTACCCTATTAGTTGTGTATGGTCTCCATCTACCAAGAAAGGCATCGCCAAAGTTGAAACCACCCAGCGTAGTGCAGCACGGTTTGTCATGAACAATTACTCACGTGAAAATACTAGCGTCACCAACATGCTCAATGACTAGGATGGAACTCTCTCCAACATCGAAGAGCAGTCGCCAAAGTTACCATGATGTACCGTATTACCAACAAGCTCATAGACATCCCTGATGATCAACTCGCCCCAGTCAACAGAATGACAAGAGGCCACAACAAGAAATTCACCATTCCTACCACCCGCACCAACTTGATGAAAGGCTCGTATTTTCCTGACACCATCCGTCTGTGGAATCTACTACCCCAGCAAGTCGTGGACTCTCCATCACTAGACGTCTTCAAGACCCGGGTCTGCGACGTCCAGTCTTTCACCTAGTCATCGCCCCACAACAATATTTTTAACTTGTATATAATACTATTGTTATACCTGTGGAGTTTTATGTCTACTCCAAACCTGAATGCACCTCAACACATGTGCGAGTATACTCTTTTACAGAGGTTTCTGCACAGTATAGGAAGATGATGATGATGATGTCAGCATCGAGGTATCGACGTTTAGGGGTACTAATTGTTGTATGTGTGACTTTTCACATTTATACCATATCACATGCATATCTGCATAGGTAATGAATGGATGTAGGTGTGTGTGGGGTGTGTACGCATATCTTTATGAATGTCACATGATTATGAATAAAGATTATTTTGAGCATTATTATATTACGCCATTTAGGGGTGCATTATTGAGTGTTGGTAACGCCGTTTAGGGTAGGGTTTGTATGTGTTACGCCATTTAGGGGTATCAAAATAGTGTTTTGGTTTACGCCATTTAGGGTCCATTTTAGAGGTGCTTGGACGCGCGTGTGTACCCGCTTGGTATGTTCACTGACCCCCCCCCCCCACCCCCCCCCCCCCCCCCGGTGCCCAGTGAGTTAAAGGGACACTAAGAGATGTGTTGGAGGCAGCGCCCTCAATTATGATAAAAACTGAGATTAGTTTATTTTTATAATTGTATTACATGTATGAACTTACACCTATAAGGATTAAGAAAAATCAGCTCTCTTTGTACCAGAAAACGTCTATTCAAAAAATGCTGGTCCCGCGAGACCAGCATTTTACGTCCGACAGTATCCCCGTGCAGTACGCGTGATACATAACGCGAACCATATTTGCATAGAGGGCGTTTTTCAATAAATAGCGATGATATTGTTTTAATCAAGTTTTGCTGTGTTTTTTGTTAGTAGAAACAACAATAATGGCGATTTTTAATGTTCATCTTGAATTCTGAAGTAAATTTTTAAACATTTAAACTTTTCAACACCACTTAATGTCCCTTTAATTCAAATTGTGTTGTCACAATTTTTGTACAAATGAACTTGACTATTTTTATGCTCAACGGTTGCAATGTTCTTATATCTTTATTTTACTGACACAAATCGGATCCGTTTTTGTATCAAATATGACCGATCGATCATCCCATTTGTCATGATATCACTTACTTGACGCAGTATTAGGCCTATGCCAGATAGATTAATATTAATTTGGCGATACAGCGTGTCCCAGAAAATATGGAGGTGTTTATATAAAATGTAAAAAAATATGGAGGTGATTATATAAAATTAAAAAAAATATGGAGGTGATTTAATATAAAAAAATACGGAGGTGAGTATATAAAAAAAATCTTCTAACCTATATATGATGAATTTTTCAAAATGATAAGATTAACATTCGTGATTACGTGTTATTCCAATACGAATTCAAAATTTAGGTTTCGCGTGACTAGCGTCGTCTGGATCGCTGCAGACATTGAAATACTGCCCTCTGTAGACTTCAGACGACGGGCTCTTTTTACTGGCACATCTTCCGCGTTTTAAAAATGGCACAAACTGCCAACAGCAAAATATTGCTCAAAACAAGTCAAATAACAGAGACTGGAGCCCTGGAGACTGAAACTAATCTTGCAAGAATATGCCACTTTTTAACCGTGTGCAAATCGACATATGAAAAACCTGATTTAGCGTCATGTCAACAAACAACGGATCTTCAAAATCGTCAAATGATGATCATGTCATTCATGATGATCCCAAACTAAAAAAGGGCAAATCATGAAATGATTGAATTGTCGTCATGTCGACGATTGTAGAACTGCTGCAGTGCAAATCCCCGGGCAAATTCGTGACCATGAGGCATGAATCTACAAGTGATGAAGTAGGTATTGCCTATTTAATATATTCATGAATTGATTGTAACAATCATCATTTAAGTTCAAAAATTGGTATTTATTTCACATTCCCTGCCCCCCACCCCCCCCCCCCCTGATAAAATAAAGCCTAACGGCCTATATGCCTAAGAGGTCTTCTATTCTATGGAAAATTCACACATTCAACACGGACGGGGCATGAAACATGATTATATATAAGGGGTTAAAATGAAAAGGTTATTTGGTTATTTTTAGTTTTTTTACATATAATTTAATTATAATCATGTTTGGTGCCCCGTTCCCAATTCCCGGGCCATGGCATGTTACAATTAAATGTGTTCATTTTCCATTGCCCCCCCCCCCAAGCTTCAATTATCAAACCCGGTCACCTCACGCATCAATATCGAGTCAACTATCGGCAGCTTGAGAGTTCCCTGGATCCATTTTTAGTGCACAGCGCAAAATATTTTACGCCGGCTGCGATATCCCCTCTAAAATTTAAAGTGGATTGTTGATTCTACACTGCCGTTCATATGGCAAAGTGGTCTCATTTGCTCTATGCATTTAAAATGCATGTATTTGGCAATTGGACAATTTTCGTGTTTCTGCACAAAAATGGTTGCTGAATGAAAACGGTTTAATCTAAATTTAAGTAGAACGTTGCATGCTAATCTGTATCTTTATAACATTTAAACTCAAAGAAATTGATGGTATCATCTCGTCGGACAAGCGTGCACAAGTAAATAAAGTCACTCCGTCATCCCAAAATTTTGTGTACAACAATAGTATAAAGTCATTGTTTACGCACTGTGCACACGTATAGGCCCTACTTCACGACTCTCCCATTCCTTAGAAATAAATGACCATTGACCATCTAGAAAGTGGCAAACTCCTCCAAATGTATTCCTGCAGGGTATTTCTTAAAATGGCTAGAATTGGTTGGACATTTTTGTCGGACAGAGAGAAACAAAGGAACCTTTAATTTTTCAATCCAATCAAATTTACCGTTACGTGAGGTCAGTGTGCACTCAGCGTGACGATTAATACAAAGAAATCTCAATGTATTATTCTGTAGTTTTTTTTGTGTGCGCTGACCTGGAGCATTGTAAACACAACCGTGTACACGTACGTACGGGGCTTGTGTGGAGAATGTTTTAAACGGAAAAACTGCCTATAACCTTTCCATATGGTATCCCAAATGTGATTGGTCGCTGGAATTTTGCTGAAATTATAAAGTAAGGAATAATGAAAAAAGCTAAGAGTGACGGGTCACATAAAATGTTGATATTTGACACAATTTTGTGTACCTCGTCCTATGGGAAATGAGTACACTAATGCAAAAAAAAGAAGATGTTTCACGTCCGGGGTTTTTCAAAAATAGGAGGAAGAGGGGCTTTTTATTTATTATTTATTATTTATTATTTTCAAAATGACCGCCATTTGAGATTTCATGGACCGCCATTTGAGATTTCTGGCAATCCATGGTGTGTTCCCTGTTAAATGAAATGATAATTTAAAAGAGACAATTGTTAGACAAACAAGAATTAAACATATTTACATTGTTTTAATAGTGTTAGCACCATGTTAATACATATTTACATTGTTTAATTTTGTTTAAGCATCATGTTTTACACTTCTGAGTATCAAATTCAATGCAGATCAGTAGATGTTGATGCTGGAATAGGATTGGTATTCAATGTATAAACACAGAGACTACAGAGTACATGAATGGTATGCAATGCTGTATCCTTGTTGGGTAATAATATTCATTTACTTTTCTAATAGATCGTACATGCAATTGAAACATCTGTAGGCCTACATCAATATTTGTTGAAAGTAAATGTAAAATTATCTGTTAAAAGCTGTTGAAATTCAGGCTGCTACAGGCAATCCTATTCTAGTATCACAAACAAAATAAAATATGTTGGACTGACATTGAAACTTAAATAAATAAATGGTTTTAGCAACACCCTACATGATTTTTCAACAATCTCCTTCTTTAATAGCACTATCAATATCAATGTTGTACTTGTTAAAACACCCACCCAAGAATATATTTATAAACTGAAGTACTTTTATACACACGTTGTACCCTTTGATGATTAATATCAAAACTATCACCCTAAACAAAGGGGACTAGCAATTTCAAACATATTTTGCACTTTGTAAAATATGAAACTGGGAACTACAGTAGGCTCAAAATCAGGTTTTCTTTTATTGTAAATACCTATGTGTATGGGTCAATAATGAAATCTGATCAAATAATGAATAATGAATAATGAATAATGGAAAAGTCGCCTCATCATAAGTAACAGGAAAACTGACAGAAGGTTTAACTACGTACTGTAGACAAGAAACTACAACACACAGTCAATTTCAACATTTACTTTAAATAACTTTATTGATATGTGGGATGAGCTGGAGTAGTCAAAGCATCACTGCCTGATACACACAATGCAATAAATATTTTTTCTTCTATCATAGTAACAATAATATACCATGCTTTAGTAAACAATACACCATGCTTTAGTAAACATTACACCATGCTTTAGTAACCAATACACCATGCTTTAGTAAAGAATAACCATGCTTTAGTATACAATACACCATGCCTTAGTAAACAATACACCATGCTTATTTAGTAAACAATACACCCTGCTTTAGTATACAATACACCATGAAAAGAATACACCATGCTTTAGTATACAATAATGCAATACACCATGCTTTAGTAAAGAATACACCCTGCTTGAGTATACAAATACACCATGATTTAGTATACAATACACCATGCTTTAGTAAACAATACACCATGCTTTAGAAACCAATAAATATAAGCCAAACCTACGTAGGACGAGGATCTGGATCCGGACCACAATTTGAAAGGATCGAGACCTCCGAAAGGAGCACCTCTAGCCTTCCACAAATCCATGAAACGAGCACAACAAATATGGTCCAGACCCTTATCCCCCTACAAAAACCTGCCCCACCCCTTACACAGCCGAGTCCGGCTCAGACCCAAGCCGGTAAAATCAGGTCTTATAATGCCTGAAAACGACCCAATCAACTCCTCCAGTATGGATAACTGGGTGGGTTGGGTGGGATTTTCACCATGCAACGTGACTACACTCCAACCAGCAATTGACAAACCCAATAAAACGCGCTACCCAATTGGACGAATAATCGGGCATGAATATTAATATGGCCAATCACAAAATTTAATAGAACACCAAGGCACACAGCTTAATGCCACTTAGGGTCATATGCCGTAAAGGGCCGAGGAGGGCAATTTGGTGGCCTTCCCCCCTCTGAAATATTCCAACCAAAAGCAAAACGCAAAGAACCGAAACAAGGGCACCTCTTGAGGACAAAGTCGCTTTTGATTAGATGGGACTAATAAAAACCGTAATTGTCCTCAGAAGGTTTAACTACGTACTGTAGACAAGAAACTACAACACACAGTCAATTTCAACATTTACTTTAAATAACTTTATTGATATGTGGGATGAGCTGGAGTAGTCAAAGCATCACTGCCTGATACACACAATGCAATAAATATTTTTTCTTCTATCATAGTAACAATAATATACCATGCTTTAGTAAACAATACACCATGCTTTAGTAAACATTACACCATGCTTTAGTAACCAATACACCATGCTTTAGTAAAGAATAACCATGCTTTAGTATACAATACACCATGCCTTAGTAAACAATACACCATGCTTATTTAGTAAACAATACACCCTGCTTTAGTATACAATACACCATGAAAAGAATACACCATGCTTTAGTATACAATAATGCAATACACCATGCTTTAGTAAAGAATACACCCTGCTTGAGTATACAAATACACCATGATTTAGTATACAATACACCATGCTTTAGTAAACAATACACCATGCTTTAGAAACCAATAAATATAAGCCAAACCTACGTAGGACGAGGATCTGGATCCGGACCACAATTTGAAAGGATCGAGACCTCCGAAAGGAGCACCTCTAGCCTTCCACAAATCCATGAAACGAGCACAACAAATATGGTCCAGACCCTTATCCCCCTACAAAAACCTGCCAACCAAGGGCTCCATGGAACATGGAACCCTTGCCCCACCCCCCGTTTTTGTTCTATTTTACTATCATGCATGAAACTCAGCACCATAATAATAAACACAAATTTAAATACAATAATAAATACTAAGCCTATGAATGTCTCATCTAGCACCTGATTTTTTCACAATTTACATATATTCACAAATTAATCCATGTAGCATCACACGACCAAATCATACAGCATAACAAATACATTTTTAAAAGATTGGTACATTCAGAACATCATTCTTCATTCAAATTGGTTTAACAGTCATCATTCACACCTTTTGCAAAGCATGATCACAGTACATATATTCATAAATTCATAACTTAGTCCATGTTAGCATACAGTATAACAAATACATCTTTAAAAGATTGGTACTTTCAAAACATCTATAGTTGAAATAAATATTTTTCTTTCAAATTTATTTAAATTCATCATTCACACCTTTTGCACAGCCTGATCGCGATACATATTCACATATTCAGAATTAATCCATGTTAGCATTACATGACCAAATCCTACAATATAACATACAAAACATCCATAATTGTGATAATCAAAACGGGCATATCTATGATTTAATTTCATCTATTTGTAAAACACATTTCACCGTAAAACATTTTATTCCCTACAGTAGTTCAGCATTAATCCATGTTTGCATCCATGACCAAATCATACAGTATAACAACAATTATATTTTCTAAAAATTGGTACATTCAAAACATCTACAATTGTAATAATCCCTTATTTTGTGAATACATTTCGTAAATATATCAGAATCTCATGTTTTAGCGCTTAAAATCAATAATAACTAATTAAACGCAGCCCAATATGTTATTCTATGCTTTTCGTAATCAAACAATCACATCTCATCAAAAATACATACTTTGGTAGTATATTGGTATTAGCTTGTACATGTATGTCTATATTAAACAACATAATATACATATGATATTAACCATAATTCTTTAGTTATAAAGTATTCTAAAATTAACCATTCTAACTTTTTGCTTTCTATAGAAAAGAACACTAACACTGCAACCGTAATCCACAATAGTCATCCAATTGTTATATTTCTTTCCATTTTCAACGTCTATAATTTACATGTACATTCATATTTACATACTAAATGTACGTCTATAATTTACATGTACATTCATATTTACCTACTAAATGTAAGACCGAGCTCATAAGTTTTGCGTTTTGAACCAAGTTTGAGTACACACCTAATCAAATCAAACAATCACATTCCACAACATTTAAATACAGTTGGTGTCCCCATAATGATAGTGCCCATTTACATTTACCATGGAAACATATTAAAACAACCAATATGGCATATTACGCATAATAAATTTGCTTCAATCATTTCTTTATTATGTTCACCACCTCTTCTCATTTAAATACATAACACTGGGGGTGTTTAAAATCAAATAAAAAACCTCAGGAATTGACATTTGTGCCTGTTTTCTTCCGCAATGAATACTATTAATTACTTCAAAATACATTCATGAATATCTACGACATTTCATAATATAACAATTTAACACACACATTTTTAAATTATATGGTCGTCTATTCAATATAATTCACTGTCATCGAAGCCTATATAACTTACACCATTTTCATATAGTCAATTCTTATTCAAACCAAAATTACACATTTGGGTGTCTCCCATAATTGTATTTAATTATGCAATATATAATAGCCTACCTCATATTTTTACCATTTACAGCATATTGGGGACAATTTAAGCATATCAAAACGCCGTGGCCCTTATATATTCAACCCTGAGATATGCCATATTTACGTGTTCAACTCTTGAAGGATTAACCTATGCAGCCTGAGATCTATTAAGACATAAGTTAAGATATAACCCGTAGAAGCACATTATCACCGAACAGATAATACCTTAGCAACACAATAAGAGGAAGTAACCATTTTAAACATCAGAGATTAAATTGTAGCAACAATTCGAACTGGACACTTTTTTTTAAAAAAAATTTAAAAGTTTTTTGTTGTTGTTGTTGATTTAATGATAAAGTACATTGTCCCAAATTTCGACAGACGTATCTTGGAAGAACAGCGACCATCTATTGTAGTTGGTGACAAACACCCGTGTAAGATATTTAGAGCCAGAACGACGAGTCTGTGCGCTCGCCCCCTTGCGGTTGACTTATGGCGAACTGTCTCCAGATATAAACCTCCTGCAAGTTTTGTACGCATTCGTTGGTTTTCATCAGCACGACTCCTTTATATTTCATCAGCACGACTCCTTTATATTTCATCAGCACGACTCCTTTATACTGCACCAGACTCATTGTACAAAGTGCAACCATATACTTCTACACCTACAAGTACAACTCATAACCAGTGCCGATCTTTCTTCTGCCCAACCACCTCCGGGTTACTTCTCCACCGATCTGCTTCTCCACCCGCGGCATGACTTTAGAGAGCTGCTGATGTATTTTTCTGCATGAACGTATCCGGCTATATCCGTAATATCGTCTCCCCCGATCTGATTCTCCACCGCGAAGCGACATGACTTGGGACCTACTGGTGTATTTTCCTCACAAACGCCTCCCGCGATCTCCATAAAGTCCTAGGACAATGCAAACAGAAAACAAAAGAGGAAAGAGGAACGGCAGTATGATGTTGCAAAAGAACATAATATGACTAGTTATTCGGCATTGCCGGTATCAGCCCGGCTATAATTGTCAATCCATTTTTATTTTTTATTTTTTAAAATTTTTTATTTTTTTTTTATTTTTTAAATTTTATTATTTTATTTTATTTTATTTTATTTATTTTTTTTATTTTTATTTTTTATTTATTTTTTATTTTTTATTTTTTTAAATATTATTATTATTATTTTATTATTTTCAAACAAACTAAACGCCCAATATATTTATTATATAACCCCCGTCAAATCACCAATCAGGTATCAAACTATAACAAAACAAACTACCACCCAACTACCTATCAATACCAACCTGTCAATGTAACAACACCCTATCATTCTATCAACCCCCAGACCATCACTCTGTCATATCAATCGACGATCTACCCATGGAACAAACTATCCATAATCAGTCAATCATTCATCACACATTGTATCCATCAAACTATCCAATTTAAACAATCTACCAGTGACGATCAGACCAACTCCCTCCTATTTTATTTTATTAATTAATTTAGTATTGATTGCATAATTAAAAACATTTATTTATCCAGATAATATCCCATCTAATTTGCCCCTTGTTTACTCAACTTATTTCAAAAATAATATTATTATTCATGAAATACTGTATATTATTTAATTCCATTCACCAAAGTAGAATTAAAACTATTAACCCATGCATTTGTTACCCCAATTTATTTTTAAAATATTATCAATATTTATGCAGTACCATATTATTATTTAAATCCATTCACACCACGTAGAATTAAAACTATCAACCCAGGCCTACCGCATACGGCCTATCAATATAAACTATAAAATAACTAGAGCAAGGCATCACGCCCACATGAATCGGTGATGAATATTCCTGAGAAAAACGCCATCGAATCGCACGTGCGCGTGGCCTTGCGCAATCGCAATACCCAGTGGCTTTGCCATAGATGTCGCGTCCTCCCCTAATTTGCCCCTTGTCCTGACCCACTATAAAACCGAACGAACCCATAAACCGATGCGTGCGTATGAGATACTGAATATGAATGCGGAGGATAGAAAACTACCCAGTAAAACATGAAAGACTAATATTATAGGTAAACATAGGCAAGAATGAAAATAAAGCATCGCTGTCTGCCCGCCCCGCTTTCGTCTGGCGACAAGTAGTAACAACGACCACATCACAAACAAACACATGAGATGGATAAAATAATAAAATGGCGCGTGGACTAAACATCGGAACCCATCGGATAAAAATTGGTGCGTGGGAAAGTTGCGCAGAGTGTTCTTCTCCACGGTTAGCCGCATTCATAGCCTTGGCATTAGATGCCTAAAATGTTTACGTGCGAACATACGCGCATAGGACATAAAACCAGTAGCGAGACTATTTTGCGTCTTTAATAAAAGTTCAGAGTTCACGCATTGAACAATGAATTAATTAAACATGGCGTCGCGGCAACTATAAATAATCTAAACCGTGCACTCACCGGGCCTTGCGGAGCGGTATCGCCCCTTCGCCAATGTTTTCCTTTCCCTATAGTAATAGCCGCTGAATTCCCCGAAGACATGCTTATCTTCGTGTCCCCTGTACTGCACTCGTTCGTAGTAAAATCAAAGAGGCTTGCTCCGTGTCACATGTAATGTAGCCTAGGCTGTACGACCGCTGTAGAACTGCACTCGCTCGATCTCGTAGTAGGCTAAACCCATAGCATAGACGGTTGCATTGCATCCTTGTACCGAGTCCAATTTATTACGTCCGCTGCCGACGCTGCACACAGGAATCGAATTTCAACTTTTCTCAGCCAATCCTCATATTTACGACCAGAAACGGCTCGGATAAGTGACTGCAGCACATTAGGAAAACATCTTCCTTGGTGATAATCAGGCAATCGCGAAAATCCGTGGGATTTTCATCAAAAAAGTGTACACAATTAGCAGAGATAAATTTTCACCATGCAACGTGACTACACTCCAACCAGCAATTGACAAACCCAATAAAACGCGCTACCCAATTGGACGAATAATCGGGCATGAATATTAATATGGCCAATCACAAAATTTAATAGAACACCAAGGCACACAGCTTAATGCCACTTAGGGTCATATGCCGTAAAGGGCCGAGGAGGGCAATTTGGTGGCCTTCCCCCCTCTGAAATATTCCAACCAAAAGCAAAACGCAAAGAACCGAAACAAGGGCACCTCTTGAGGACAAAGTCGCTTTTGATTAGATGGGACTAATAAAAACCGTAATTATGTAAAATCATTGATATTTGATACAATTTTTCATGCCTCGTTCCCATGTTAAATGTGTTAATTTTCCATTGAACGGGGTACGAAACTTCGTGCCCCATCCTATGAAAAATTAGTGCAATTAACATGGGAAAGGGGCACCAGACCCTATCTATAACGGTTAAAATAGCAACTGTGAATTTTCTTTTTTGGGCCATTTGCGCCAGCAAAAGTGGGGATTTGCAGATTTTGAGAATAATAGAGAGAAAGAGCATAAACACGCCTATTTTAGCGGAAATGTTGTGGTGGCATTTTGGTCCATTTTCATGTGACAAATCCAAAATGTAATAATGATCACTAAGGAGTTGGGGTTTAGAATTAAAGTTGGGGTTAGCCGCCTATAGATATGATGCGGGCTTGCTTGAGGTTATGGCGCATTTACTCCAGTGTGTGAGGTTGCACATGCACAGTTATTTTAATGGATTCAGACTTCCGCTACCCGATGTATTGAATTTCATGAAAAACTATCTTGATGGACATACTCTGCTGAAATGCACAATGTTCAGTAACGTGACCTATAAGACGATGGCAGTCCACTGGGCGATCTATCTTTGTGCAGTACGTGTGGACAGAGGAGATCGACGAAAAGATGCAGCTGAGTGGAGAGGTAGAAGAAGTTGATGAGAGTTTGTTAGGTAAACGATGCAAATACCATCGGGAAATCCTAACACCTGAAAGAAGATTTGGATTGTAGGGTTGATTGAAAGAGAGTTGGGTCGTATGATATTGTACCCCGTTGATAAGCATGACGAGGCAACACTGACAAGAATAATTGTGCGGCACGTTGCTCTTGGGTCAAAGATTAACACTGATTTGTGGGGCGCGTACACAAACTTAAATTCACTTGGATACTTGCACTTTACGGTCATGCACAAGTATCAATGCATGAAGTTTTATCGGAATGTCCACACTGGCGAGCGATTGAAAGTCCACACAAATAGCATGGAGGGCGCATGGAAACATGCTAAGGCACACTTCAAGAGAATGGCCGGTACCAGCCTCTATAATTTTGAGGGTCACCTCGTCAAGGTTATATGGCGTAACTACCATAAAGGCCAAAATATCTATCAATGTTTTTTCACTTACTTGACCACCCTGTACTCCGGCGCTGCTGCGGCTGTTATGACCGCTCCCAACCCGCTGTTTGACACCCGGACGGCAACTGTAGCGCCTGACGAAGTCGGACAATGGGAAATTATGGCTGAAATCAGTGGTAGACCTACATTTATTTTGATAGAATTTTATTCAACATTGAAATTAACTTTCAGTATGATTGAAATTAACTTTCAATATTTATTTTCATTCTTATGGCAAATAAATAAAATTCAAATTCATTCAGGAAAAATGTTATATAATAAAATGTGCGAAAGAGACTTGGGAGCCACGTGCAAGTGGAAACCCTGATAAACGGGCTTATAAATTAGAGACCCTTACTTACAATTTTTGTTAATGATAGTAATTAAAGAACTTTAAGGACAAGAGAACAAAAAAACTCACTGAAACAAGACCATACAAAACAGAACTAAAACAATACATGACATTATCCAATTTTCTACTTTGACTAAAGCAAAATCTTATCAGCCAGAAAACAAAGTCAAATCAAAGAGATGAACATTTTAACATGTAGATAAAATATTATACAATGATTATAAATGATTAAATATTATACAATGATTATATTTTACAGAATTCAGTCAACCACAGTCCATTTAAGAACCCGCTCGGATCAACGAGTCAATGTAAGAAAGCCCGGATCAGGAGGAGGAAGAAATGCCGCTGCCATCGACTGACACTACGCTGGAAGTCCAACAACAAGAGGAGGAAAGGCAACATGTAGGCCTATCTAGCAACGGTACTTTATCCAATTTACGTACTTTTATTAAAGCAAATTCTGATCAGTCACATCCCTGCATTTGCTAATGCAAATTGCCCCCAAAAGCAATCCCCTTTTCTCGCCCTCTGGGCCAGTAGAACTTTAAGGAGAGTTGCTTTTTTAACCCCTTATATAATCATGTTTGGTGCCCCATTCCTTTGTTAATTGTACTTAATTTCCATAGGACAGGTTACGAAGCATATATAATCATGTTTCGTGCCCCTTCAAGCTAGTTGGCTTTAACAGATAAATTCAGGATGGTTAGAGTGCCAAATTTTACATCAATATTGAACTTAAAGTGAGCATTCACAAAATGTTCATGTTGCAAAAAAGGCTGATGTTAGTGATTCATGAAATTTGAATGCCACAATTTGTTTGTGTTTTATAGCAATAGCGAAAGAGGAAATTTAAATAGCTAAACAAGATACCGTAGAGCTTCCCATATGGGCATACATGTAGGTGTGATGTGATTCTTAGCATAGCAAAAATGTGCGATGTGACACTTAGCATAGCAACCGGAGTGTCGCTATACTTGGCATCGCCAAGTGCCAATTACAAATGCTGCCATGTGAGCTGGGTATACAGATACAGTCCAAGAAAACCATGTACCTTTTTACCTTGAAAAAGAACAAATATGCCAGTCTCATGTTTGATTTGAATAGAGGTGATTTAAAAACGTCTCTGGTCTGTTTTGAAGTAGGTTCCTGTGGGGTGGTTACCAAGGACAACATTTCTCGTGTAAAGTCAATGTTTAAATTCACTAAAGCAAGCTTCAACAAAAAAGCTATCAGAGACATTTCAAAGTTGGCTCTTTTAGGATCATATGGCATATGGAACAGCAGACAAGATCCAAATTGGGACAATATTGATCACCTGACTATTGCCCACTCTTAATCATGATTTGCTTTCTGCTGCTCCTCAAGTCACTTGATTGTTTTATTCCCTGTAATTTTTTGATGTATTTTAATGTAGTTTTAATGTATTTTGTCTACCCTGCTTTGGCCCATGTTGATGGTCTCCATTGTCATGCTGGTCATGTCCTGGGTTTTATGTATGCTTTTTAACCATGTTGTTAATAAAGTAATTGAATGAAATTGCGAGTAGGTGTGATGATGGTAAGCCTACATGGCTTTCTTGGACTTGTGAAAAGTATTTGACACAGTTTTGAAGAACTTCAAAAGTACACCCAATAGTACACGCTGTCCAAAAGTACACCTTCATAATTTGTAGTGTTTGTGTGATATCTGGACATTTGTTACTTTTAAGCTAATGAGTTATCAAAATGAAGCTATTAAACAACATTCTTCAAAGGCCTATTTATATAGTATCCGGTCGACAAGATCTGATTAACAGTTTAATGAGTGAGATTTTTGTGTGTGTGAGTTTTTTCTATGTATTCATGTATATGATCATTGTGACTGTTATATTTATTTTTCAGATTCCCATTCGTTAACTCAACTTCACTGGCAAGATGACTTGTGAACATCAACTTTGACAACTTTGAGCTGACTAACAGTGACACTGCCTTGAAAACTTTGAGCCAACTAAATGCAGCCAATTTGCAGTGAGCTTTTATGAAGAAAGATTAAATTGAAGGTAAGGCAGAGTTAGGATGGCACCACTTGGGTCTAAAAAAAAGGTTTGATTGGCTTAACATAGAAAAAAAATTAGGGTAGGTAGGTCGGATTTTTTAATTTAATTTTTTTAAATCTATAAAATGTCTATGAAATTTTATATACCAGCACACATACCATAAAGACATAAACAAATGGCACAAATACACATTTTCACTGGTTTTTTCCCTTTTTCTCATAAAAAAAAATAAAAAAATGTTTAGGGTCAGCGGTAAAAATAGGGTTGGTCGGGTTACGCCAATCAAACTTTTTTTTTTAGGCCTTATAATTGGCAAAATGGTGACTACATTGTGTATAGGCTATACAAATGCGAAGTAATGCTGGGTCGCTCCTACGACGAGTTTTACGTAATTCAAACAGCTTCCTCTGATAGCGACAATCACAGCGACCTGCTACGGCTTCCTGATACATCGATCACAAGATCGATTGACTGGAAACGACCGATCGCAACCAGTTGACTTCAATTCAACTCGAATGACCAGTCGCTAATGACGTAGTGAACACCATTATTATTTCAGCCAATAGGGTAATTTTATTTAGCCATTATCCAGCATACAGGCTGTGTTTTACATCTTGTCGTCTGCGTGACTAAAAAACCCCATGAAATACGGTGCGACTACCAGCGATGTCGTGGTAGTTCGACACGACCTATGGCAATTGCCAGTCACAAAAGGTCGCCCCAATCTAGCTAGTACTACTGCTGCGACCAGCAAATGGATAGTATGTTATCAGCATAATGGTCTGGATTGATTGTTGATCAACTTTTAAGAAATGTAAACGTTTGGTATGTTGTTTTGGACAAAAGCTTCAATTAAACTAATTCCGTAACACTCAGTAGACATGACATGAAATGAAATTGTTGTCATCTACGCTTTCCGGCTATTTTGCCAATGCACGCCCAACCACCGCTTTCCATGTCTCTCGATCATCGCTCTGTGTCATAAACTCTGGACTGACATCCCTCTTGATCCATGCTGCCCATGATGGGTATGGTCTGCCGGGCTGCCGGGCTGCCCACTGGTCTTTTCGTTTATTGTTTTAATTCTGTTTAGAGCTGGATTTTTGTCTGGCAATCTGCATAGATGCATGAAAAGTGTTTTGTAATTCACTATTGGGTAAAAAGGTGGTGTAGAGTGAAAGAATTTGTTTATTTTCTTTAATACAGGTATTCATCCCGGAGATAACGTCAACTACAATATGCATGTAGCATCAAAAAAGAAACTATTGTCAAAAAAATCAGATTCTTTGATTAACATTCCCAAACCACCTGAGAAGCGAAGTCATCTTCAGCAAAAGCACCAGAAAAGAGGCCACTGCCAAACAAACAAGATTTTCGGGTGACACTCCCCAGCCGCATGAGAAACGAACTTTTTCATCAGCGTAGCTAAGACCTGAATAACAAGGCAATTTTGTATCAGCTTCATCTCGTGCAGATATAGAAGAACTAACATTTTGGAACACACATTTGGAAGAAAGAGATCAAAGGTTTGAAGCAGAAATGAACTGAAAAGAACTAACGATTTGTAAAATTGGTGAAGGCTGCTGGGTAAGTATCTACCTCTGCTACGTCCTGCAACAATTACAAAATGGACAGCAAGCATTAACAGCAACCTGATGTTGGATTCCAAAACCTGTGGCTATTCTGGTAAAGGTGGACTGCAGGCATCAGAAATACCCTTTTGTGGAGATGTTCTTTCCACAGTAGTTCAAAGAGTGAATAAGGTAACAAAGGATTCATGCAGCCCCTGAAATACAAAGACACAAAAGATTAAGTAGGTGACCCTACTATTAGTTTGTTGAATAAAAAGCAGTAAACATTGAACACCTCCCCTTAAAAACCCAGAGACTTCATTATGAAAATTCTGTAAAAATTGAAATAAAACTATTTTTAATGGTTCTGCATGAAACTTGTAAGAGACCAAAAGAAAACCAAGATCATTTTGAAAAAATCTAAATTTTATACTGAATCTGAATTGCCTTTCATAAATTAATTTGGTATTCTGTAATTCAAGGTCTGCATGGTGTGTAACATACAATGATAGTGGAACAATAATTGTTACATCGAGTCACGTCACGATTATGTTATTTTTAGACATCAGATTATGTATTATGTATTTAATCTCAATTTCTTTTAGGTTAAGTTATACTATAGATGGGGTGACATGTGACGTCATGCCAGGCATTTGGTCGGCAGTTGCAATTGTTCTTTGCCCGGCGGTATGTGCGCGCATCCTGTTTTGCTTAGGACCTGTGCTTTTTAAAACTCGCGCCAAAGCATTATAAAGGGCAGTAAGGCATAGTGGCCAGTGTTGTGGTTATATGCTGTTCCCAAGCATGTATCGACAGTCCAGTCCCATCGACCGTTGCTTTTGTTGATACACATTACTGTCACCCCATCTATAGTTCAGTCAGTTCCGAATAGGCAAACCTCCTTGTAGCGAATTAATACAGAAGAGCATGGGCGTGCATAAGCTCGCATAACGCAACATATGCGTGCTATATGCCAAAAAATGCCATAAACGTAAGCAATGCATGGATTACATTGTACGCGGCGCGGAGAGATACAGTCTGCATATTTCTCGCCAATTTAGAACTGACTTAACTGTAGACCTATATCGAGGGCTCAGAAATACAAGGCCTCATCTCCATTTTTTCAACAATTAGATTTTGGTATCAACATTTTCAGAAAGAAATTCTCTTAACACACACACAGCCTTTTCAACCCCTTAAAGTTATAGCCAGTATCACAAGGCCTCATCTCCATCTCCCCAATGTGTTTAAAAATCTTCAATAGTCTTTTACTCAAAATGGAGATAAGGCCTTGTGTTTCTGAGCCCTCGATATATATTTATGTAATGTATGTCTTTATTTTCTGTATGACTCCTGATGTTATCATCAGTTCATAGCCCAGAGATATCATTTTTGTTTCAACAATTGTCAAAACTTGTTCTTAATCAGAATTTATTAGAATTTTAATAAGTCAATGGCAGAACTTAAGATGTGGATAATTTGAGAGACATTACCGAGTCCATGAAATAACCCAGTCAAAAGCAGAAAATCAAGATCATCAAACATACGAGCAGAAAAAAACCCCACACCATTTGGCACCTTTTTAATAATCCTTATTTTCAGAATTTTGTTGACCTCAATTTTAATCAAAACAGAGATATTGGTAGTTTAAAGCTGTTTGAAGACACATGATATCTTTGGTTGATAAGACTGAATCATTTTTGGAGGAATTTTCAAGAAGCATACCATACCAACATTCAGTACCATATCTTCATATATTTATAATTAACTCTTTACAACTTTTTAAAACTGTACATGTCAGCACCCTTGATAGATTGATTAACATTCCCAAACCACCTGAGAAGCGAAGTCATCTTCAGCAAAAGCACCAGAAAAGAGGCCACTGCCAAACAAACAAGATTTTCGGGTGACACTCCCCAGCCGCATGAGAAACGAACTTTTTCATCAGCGTAGCTAAGACCTGAATAACAAGGCAATTTTGTATCAGCTTCATCTCGTGCAGATATAGAAGAACTAACATTTTGGAACACACATTTGGAAGAAAGAGATCAAAGGTTTGAAGCAGAAATGAACTGAAAAGAACTAACGATTTGTAAAATTGGTGAAGGCTGCTGGGTAAGTATCTACCTCTGCTACGTCCTGCAACAATTACAAAATGGACAGCAAGCATTAACAGCAACCTGATGTTGGATTCCAAAACCTGTGGCTATTCTGGTAAAGGTGGACTGCAGGCATCAGAAATACCCTTTTGTGGAGATGTTCTTTCCACAGTAGTTCAAAGAGTGAATAAGGTAACAAAGGATTCATGCAGCCCCTGAAATACAAAGACACAAAAGATTAAGTAGGTGACCCTACTATTAGTTTGTTGAATAAAAAGCAGTAAACATTGAACACCTCCCCTTAAAAACCCAGAGACTTCATTATGAAAATTCTGTAAAAATTGAAATAAAACTATTTTTAATGGTTCTGCATGAAACTTGTAAGAGACCAAAAGAAAACCAAGATCATTTTGAAAAAATCTAAATTTTATACTGAATCTGAATTGCCTTTCATAAATTAATTTGGTATTCTGTAATTCAAGGTCTGCATGGTGTGTAACATACAATGATAGTGGAACAATAATTGTTACATCGAGTCACGTCACGATTATGTTATTTTTAGACATCAGATTATGTATTATGTATTTAATCTCAATTTCTTTTAGGTTAAGTTATACTATAGATGGGGTGACATGTGACGTCATGCCAGGCATTTGGTCGGCAGTTGCAATTGTTCTTTGCCCGGCGGTATGTGCGCGCATCCTGTTTTGCTTAGGACCTGTGCTTTTTAAAACTCGCGCCAAAGCATTATAAAGGGCAGTAAGGCATAGTGGCCAGTGTTGTGGTTATATGCTGTTCCCAAGCATGTATCGACAGTCCAGTCCCATCGACCGTTGCTTTTGTTGATACACATTACTGTCACCCCATCTATAGTTCAGTCAGTTCCGAATAGGCAAACCTCCTTGTAGCGAATTAATACAGAAGAGCATGGGCGTGCATAAGCTCGCATAACGCAACATATGCGTGCTATATGCCAAAAAATGCCATAAACGTAAGCAATGCATGGATTACATTGTACGCGGCGCGGAGAGATACAGTCTGCATATTTCTCGCCAATTTAGAACTGACTTAACTGTAGACCTATATCGAGGGCTCAGAAATACAAGGCCTCATCTCCATTTTTTCAACAATTAGATTTTGGTATCAACATTTTCAGAAAGAAATTCTCTTAACACACACACAGCCTTTTCAACCCCTTAAAGTTATAGCCAGTATCACAAGGCCTCATCTCCATCTCCCCAATGTGTTTAAAAATCTTCAATAGTCTTTTACTCAAAATGGAGATAAGGCCTTGTGTTTCTGAGCCCTCGATATATATTTATGTAATGTATGTCTTTATTTTCTGTATGACTCCTGATGTTATCATCAGTTCATAGCCCAGAGATATCATTTTTGTTTCAACAATTGTCAAAACTTGTTCTTAATCAGAATTTATTAGAATTTTAATAAGTCAATGGCAGAACTTAAGATGTGGATAATTTGAGAGACATTACCGAGTCCATGAAATAACCCAGTCAAAAGCAGAAAATCAAGATCATCAAACATACGAGCAGAAAAAAACCCCACACCATTTGGCACCTTTTTAATAATCCTTATTTTCAGAATTTTGTTGACCTCAATTTTAATCAAAACAGAGATATTGGTAGTTTAAAGCTGTTTGAAGACACATGATATCTTTGGTTGATAAGACTGAATCATTTTTGGAGGAATTTTCAAGAAGCATACCATACCAACATTCAGTACCATATCTTCATATATTTATAATTAACTCTTTACAACTTTTTAAAACTGTACATGTCAGCACCCTTGATAGATTTGCAAAGGTTATGGATTGGTACTCTAAACCAGGATTTTCAATTGTATTTTACCTGGTTTTAATTTGTCATATTTATTCATTTATTTATTTTGTATTCGGTAAAATCGACATCAACGATACAAAAATAATCAAGTACATAATAATAGCATATAACATCATAAATATATTCAGGCAACCAAGTCGATAAACCAGGATAGCCCATAACTTATACGCATTGGGGTCTTAAAAATAAAAGGTGCCTGCGAAAGGTGATGAAAAGAACAAAAGACAAAATATTTAATAGGGCAATCAAAGGAAACAAAGGAAAGTTACACATATTCAGCCAATTCCTGGCTCATCGACGTAGTGAACAGATAGGTTTTGACATGGATTTGAAGGAATTCCTGTCCGTTATAGATCTTATGTTAATGGGTAAAGAATTCCAGTCTAGGGTACCATGATAGAAAAATGAGTTGGAAGCAAGACTGGTGACTCTTGGGACATGAAAATTGTATAAACTTGATCTTGTACGGTGAGCGTATGCAGCAGTTAAAGATTGATCCAAATATTAGAGGGACCCCTTGAGTAAAAAAACATTGAACATGTGATTAAGATGGAGTTGTTTGACTCTGTCGTGGACTTTTAACAGTTTGATTGAATCAAGGTGCACCTGACCAATATGATCTCTTGGAGACAAGTTGAGAATGAAACGAGCCATTTTATTTTGGATAATCTGACATTTGCGCTGGTATGATTTGTTGAGGCCTGAATACCAGGAAGTGCAACAGTAGCCAATGTGACACTGCAGGGCAGAGCAAAGATGTTTCCGTAATTTCTGGTTGAGGTATTTAGTATGTCTGTAAAGAAATTTGAGTTTGCCAGTAACTTTGTTTATGATGGAGTTAACCGTTATGGTCAAGTGTCACTCCCAAGTAGTTGATGGAATTTTGGGCTTCGATGATATGATCATTATAAGAAATCTGAAACTCATTGACATTACCAAGGTTAGTTTTGGACCCAAATAAAATACACTCTGTTTTTCCCTACATGAAGGGATAACTTATTACAAATCAACCAAGCATTACAGGATTTTAAATCAGAACTCAGACTGTGGGAAATGACCTCAGGTTCTTTATGGGATGAAACACTATCATCTGCATATAGAAGCAACTTGTTGTGCACTGATGTCAACACCCACAAATCCTGAGGATGACCGACCTGTCTTAACTTAAACTGAATATCATATTCAGCCCATGCCCCCTGGAAACCTAGATGCAGCAGTGCGAATAATTTGGCCATATTTCAGGAGTTCCTGAGTCCGATTATTGTGTACCCCGATATTCATAAAGCTGCCTGTTGATTTCTTGAAGTGCTTACCGATGAAACTACGCTGTTGTTTCGCTGAATCTGTTGTCCACAGCCGCGACCAACAGATGCCGGGATGGCTGGTCTTCCCCGGCCCCAAACATTGCCACGTTCACCACGTCTGCCGGGACGATTGATACTTGATGCATTTGCCGCAACTTGCCTATCTCTGCCCACTCCTTGAGAGCTAGGATTACCGGCAGCAGGGTTCAATAGGCTGGACATCGCCCTAGCTTGCGATCTAGTTTGCCGAACCTGCCGAGCTGGACCAGCTTGTACGGGAGCCTTCCTTTTCGGAGGCATTTCAAAATATATTAAGCAAATCAACTAATACAGTTAATACCGAGATTCAGGATCAAATAGAAACAGCAAAAGAGGATGGGATCTTAATTGAAGAAGATGCCAAAATTAAAACCAGAATGTTGAATTAACCAACACTGAAGGTTGAAATAACTGACAAAAGGCTAAAAAGCACTGCCGCCGTCCATTGAATCAATTTAAAGGTGATCTTGCTATGCCAGCAAAAAGCATAATGAATGTGTGGGAAAAAGCCCACTGATCGAGAAGAAACCTAGATGAGCGTCAATACACAAGTACAAAGCAAACATTCGCGGGTTAGCTGGAAATGGATTCTGTGTGGTCAGAGTCATAGAAACCATAAACAATGCAAATCCGCATCCGCCAGAAAGTAAATAATCTACCGCTGGATACAAACTAGATTAATGTAGATTGTATCTACCTAAATCCTTAACCCTAACTCCACTACACCATACGGCTGTATTGCGGAAAAAATGTTTTTATAACCCGGCGTGCAGGTTTTTCAGCTACAAAACGGACCCAGGCTATATAACGAAGCGAATATACTCGCAGAGTGTCGACTGGGAGCCGTGGTGTAGTGGCTAGGATCTGGGCCCGGGTGCTGGAGGTCCGTGGTTCAAATCCGGTGGGGGGGGGGGGCGTCGGGGTGACCTTTCTGGTGAATTTTGGGTGTTGAAAAAGAAATCTGTTGCCGTGTGGTGATCTAGAGTTAGGATTATTAAAATCAAATCCAATACAATTTCCAAAAACATCAACCTATTCCTGTACAAACAGCCTATAATTAGAATTGTGATAATAATGATATGAAATCATTATTTCTAGACATGTAGAACTTCTGCACTGCAATGCAACTATTTTCAGGTAGTGCTAGTTGATCGAAAACAAAACTTTGAAAAACAATTAGGGCTTGTGTCTTATGAAATGTGTTATTATCTTGCTTTTTAGCTAATTCTCCTTCGCAGCCTGCTTGAGTCTCCTACCATTCCTACCGAGTCTCATGCAGAATGTGAAGGAGTTTACTAAAATATGATGTATCCTTAACTTCATTTTATCTTACCTTTGTCATCTCTCAACAAAGTGACATCATCCCACAGGTCTACATAATCCTTGTTGACACACTTGTCAAACTCCTCTTCTCTGCAAGCCATGCAGAAGCAGGTGAGACTTCTCTTCCTGGTTTTGGAGAAGTCTTTTTAGATCGACATGATGCTATGCACCGTCCTTGTCCCTGGTACCGTTTTGATCTGGCTGCGCTCTCTTCCTCTTTCCACATTATCAATGTAGTAAAAATGTCTGTGGAAGTGCATGCAGGTGTCATCTGCTCCATCACGTGCCAGGTTTTCTGCACAATGATCATACAAGTCTCGGGCTTTTTGTATAACTGCTGTTCCACACTTGATGGCAGTTGCAGCGTTTCTTTTGATGACTGCAAATTCTCCATCGGATGCGCCTTTACCATGACGAGACCCATATTAGTTGTGGTTGACCCTAAAGGTGGAATCCTCTGTTGCATGGGCAACATCACTGATGGGACCCTTGGACTTATACTGGCACGCACACCCATCGGAGAACCGCACCATTAAATCTATGTGTAGTCCCCTTTTCTGCTGCAAGTGGATAGAAACCAGCTCCATATACTGACGAACAGCGTTGAAGTCATGCTTGATGTCGTGGAATATAAACACAATTGATCCAGATACTTGCTGGTTGCAATTTGGTTGCTGGCACTTATAGTAAGTCATGACGGGATGAAGCGTAACTTGGTTCCTTGTCCAATAGCAGCTCTGCGCCTCATTTTGATAAAAGCAGGTCAAATTCTCAGCGAAATCCCACACAGAGAGCACCCAATTTGCAGGAAGGTTTTTCTTCAACTCGCTGTATTGTTGCGCCTGCCATCGCCATGTAAATATGTGATCTGTGTGGGGTCCCACCTCTGTTGTCAACTCTTGGATTAGGTCCTGGACTGTTCCCCCTTTCAGCACCAGCCCTTTTTCTTCTTTGTTATGGTCTCTCCACCTTTTAGTCATACACAGTGTTTAACTTTGATAACAATAACAGGAATAGGAATTGGAACTGGACTTTGAACTGGAACTGGGACTGAACTGAAACATATGTACAACTTTAATTTAATTATCACTCCTCATCGCTGCTGCTACTGCTCCCTGAACTACTACTCTCCTCACTACTGCTCCTCACTATTGCTCCCACTGTTACTGCTACTCCTTTCTCCTGCCTCCTGCCCCTCAAAACTGACCTTTGTGGCCCCACCATCTTTAATACAACACTTGGGCAGGTTGCCGTGAATGTCTCGCCTGGCTTAAGGCTCTGCAGACTAATATGGGCGCCTACGACCCGCTGTCCTTCCTCGCCCATCCATATTGAGTCCTCTGCTTTCTTCGTTTCCGCTTTCTTCCTCGTTTCTTCCACCTTCTCCTCTACCCTCTCGCCATGTAAATATGTGATCTGTGTGGGGTCCCACCTCTGTTGTCAACTCTTGGATTAGATCCTGGACTGTTCCCTCTTTCAGCACCAGCCCTTTTTATTCTTTGTTATGGTCTCTCCACCTTTTATATATAGTCATACTTGATGTAATCCCACTTTAAGTTTAATGTTTTCGCAGAATTCACACATGCAACCATAGTATTTTGCCTGCTTAAACGATCTGACATGCTTCGGCCGATGCTGATAGACATGACATATGACTAGAAGCTGCGCATGTGTGTTGTTAGTACTATTAGGTTTTATACTTAGTTCATTACATATCAACTTACCTCGATAGACGTGATTTCGGACGAATTTTATTGAAGCTTGTCTTTGTATCTGTCTACTAAGGCGTTCGTTACTTTGATCATCGACCCCTCATCATCTACCGAAATCAAGGATGTGCTTTCCCCCAAGCAGACTTTCTTAGTGTTCTGGGAGCAGTATAAGAAATAATAAGAAAAAAACTGGTTGTCCGCCGGACAACCATGTTACAATTTTAGGATGTCCGCCAAAATTATTGGATGTCATGGGTAAATAAGCAGTCGGCTTAGACTTCTTTTTCATTTTGAGGTTGAGTTTCTTACACAAGTTTCAACAATGATAGAAGTCTCTTACTTTTTTAACCTAAAATAAAAATGTGTAATTTCGTAAATTTATCAACTAAGTACAAATTATCGCAGTTTCGCAAATTTACGCCGTTTTTGAAATACCCTTAACAATTTAATACAAACAAGGACCCAATAATCAGTACTACACAGACCACACAACACAATCACAAATAAACTATTTATTTATGCATAAATTCCATACCACATGATCAGTCACATAAAACAAAACAAATCAATGAATAAAAATAAATACAATAAAATCAAAAGTCTTCAACGGTCATCTGAATCTGATCTCCACCTCCATGCACCAACCATTCAACCAACATCGTTTCATCATTTCTGAGTCTCTGACTCCACTATGATGGCCTAAGCCCTAATCTAAATTTAAGAGTCTTGTAAAATATTGGTTAACAGTAACACTGGTTCTGGAACTTCTTGTTCTTCTTCTGCTTCACTTTGCTGCTCATCATCTTGGTCATCATCATCTCTCTCTTCTTCATCTGACTCCTCAATCTCCACCACATCTTCCTCCGTCTCCGACTCTACTACATCTACATTATCTTCATTTATCTGCTCTTCTGCCATTTCCATCACATCATGACACCTGGCTTCACAGATTTCACAGAGTGAAAAGATTGGGTTACTGGCACAGACTTGGTACATTCTCTGTTGACACGTTCTCTGTTGACTGATCCAACAAAGAAAAATGATCGACGTTGCCCACTGCAACTACTATCTCTGGTGAGATTTAGATGACAATGTGAGAACATACTCATGTGATTACGGTACTTCAATATGTATTCCATGATACTGAGCGCCCATCTGCTCGTCTACTCTTTAATAGAAAGGAACTTGACAATAATGTGTGCCCCATAAAATTCATGCTAAAATACAACTGTACACAAAACATCAACACACTTTTCAAATTCAAAAGTCATATTTATTGCAAACATTGTGTATTCCATTAACATTACAAAGCATTTTAAATTCACCTCAATGATGTGAGTAATTATAAAGAGGAGCAAGTTTCTCACCAATATTAAGAGTCGAAATCATTCTTTGTAGTTTGTGTCACTACAAACAAGATATATATAGAAAAAAATCTTATTTTTGCCTTTAAAAACATTTAAAAAACATATTTATGTTTTCATTATGATTATGCTCAAATTGTAAGCTCATTTTCAAAAACTATGCATTAAATTCTCACGAGTTCCCATAAGATAGGTCTACTAATTATTTTTTAAACATCAAGATAGAAAAGTTAACCACTTTCTACTGAGAGATGTGAAAGTTGTCCCGACGTCCTTTCACTCTCATAAGATCCAACATCAAGCTAGAAAAGTTAACTACATGACAATGTACAAATTATTAACGTTTCATACAACCCTGTTGACAACTTCCACCCTCAAACACATATACAACTGTTTTCTAATGAGATACTCATTATATTTCTAACACTAATCTAGAAAAGGTAATCGTTTAGCAGCTAACACCCCAGAGACCTCTACTTGAGGATCTGTATTTGTGTTTGAGAGAGCTTCCTCTTCAGGAGATACTGACGTGGCTGAAAATGATACAAAACCATAATTATTTTGGTTTAAACATTGTTTCTGAACATATCATACATTTATAAATTATAGAAATGAGCTCTTGTAACAATTTACAATGTACACAACATTAGTTGTACCATTTACTTACAAAGGGAAGACGTAGACTCATTTATTGCCTGTCTTTTTGAGTAAGATCTTTTAGCATTAGGATTAACATCCAGTGAGACTTTAGCAGGTGGTTACTCTTAAACTAGCTGCAGGAGATGTAGGTGACAAGATAGGTTTTGTATTTTAAGAGCGTTGGTTGCTGGGCCAGGTGACTTTGAATTGACTTTAAAGTGGCTGTAAAGAATACAAAATAATTATGTGTTAAAAACAGACCACATCATATTATAATAATATAGTTTATTAATTATATATTAATACATAAATTATGTAAAGAATAGGCTTGCACATTTTGATTTTGTACTATACAGTGTACCTAATTATTCCAACCGATGTCTACACACTTATTGTAACATTTAAAAATGAAGGTTTTAATATACATATAAACAAAAATAGGACCTATACTGCTGCTACGTGGACTTTGAAAAACCTTTGATAGTGTATGGCAAAACGGCATCTGGAAAGCAATGGCATTTTTTGGATTCCCAGACAAGATCATCCGCCTACTAAAAGCTCTTTACAGCAAATCACTAAGCTCGGTGAGAGTAAACGGAGAACTTACAAAGAGTGATGCTAATTGAGATTTCTGCTGTGTGCACACAGGCTTGTGTTGGGAGACTAGCTCCGTTTCCTTGCAATTTTACTTAAAGACAGACCCATATAAAGAAGTGTCTTAAGCTGTATTGTTCAGTTCGAATGTTGTACTGAGTTCCTCCTCTACATCCAGTGCCGACACGTTCCCAGTTCCCAGGATTTTCATGCTGGGTTTGTGGATTTTGATGTTGTTGTTGACTTCTTCAATCCTTTACCAGCTGCTACCAATCACTTCAGCCCCTTCATCATCCAGTCTCATCACAGTGCTTGTACTCTCACTGTTAGCAAGCCATGCGTTTAAGCCTACGGTAAGCTGCGTCGTGTAGAATTCTCTGCGAGTTTCTACCTTTCTGTATACAGTCAGTCGATACCAAGCATCTGTACGCCACCTTGCCACCTCTGCAGTCTGATTCTTGAAGATCAAAGTTTTAATTTCAAGTTGGTCGTTGATGTAGTGTGTCGTGAAACTTGCATACGATCACTGATGGCGACCTGTCCAATGGTCTGTGGTCACTCCTACATAGTGTGCATGCACTGTCAAGATGTGTCTGCACTCGTTAGTCCCATGGTCTGCGGTCACTCCTACATACTGTGCGCTGTCAAGATTCGTCTGTACTCGTCCCGCTACCTCGTTGTACCTCTCTGGTATTATTTTGGTAGAGAGTGTTTTCCTGTGTGGAATGTGGAATCTTGTGGTAAGTGCAGCACTATATTCCCTTAATGAGGACCGATCGACAATACTGTAAACATAATGCCCTTCACAGATGAATGGCACTAGTATCTCTCGGCACTCAATATACTTTGGGTTTTCTTTTCCCCACATATGGGATCTACTGAAGTTGAAGGCTTCCCTTAATCAAAGCCGTCCTGGCGATTTTGCAGATTTCTTGCTGGTTGTTGCTCTAGCGACATGCTCAATCAAGAATGTGTTACTCTTGCTCTTCCGTGTGATGTGTGCAGCGCATTGTACTGTACATGTATTTACAGTACACTACAATGCAATGCATAAAGTGTCAATGTATGTGTTTCGTTGTATTGCGATGTCGTCTATACTATACAACTGTTATCATTTTTCGTCTAACTGATGTGGAAATAATAACGGAAGAAAATTAAAGGTGATTTTTGAAAAAAAATCCATAACCATTAAAGCCCAAATGAGGGGGGGGGGGGGGGGGATTCTCTTGTAAGACCCTGAACTGCTTTCCTTGCCAATCAGCTATGAACATGTGTGACATGAAAGTTGTTCCTACTCCCGGTTTGAGAACATTATACAGATAATACATGGTTGGAGGGGAAATAGTGCAATCTATTTCCCCGAGGTACTGGCTACAGGCCTACCACCCCGAACCCGGAGGGTGAGGTGGTAGGCCTGTAGCCAGTACCGAGGGAAAATAGTGTGCCCTATTGCCCCGATCATACCATGTAGTATTTGCTTTTACACCTCACTGTGACTCTGGGGATGAGGTTGTAGGGAAGTAGCCAAAACTACCACACGGGAAATAGCTCAATTTCTTCAATAGCTCAATTTATTATCACTGTGGCCAGCTCAATTGACCAATGAAATTGCAGTATTTATGCCTATTATCTCATGAATATTTATGAGGTGTAATAACAACATCTATTAGCTCATCCAGAAGTTGGGCAACTGATTTCTTGTATGTAACGAGGCTACGTCACGTTTTCCCGTCTTCACATGTTACCGGTTTCTAATGGCACCATGTCACCTGCTGCATTGGATCAATCTTGGTTAGGTTGGAATAGTGCGTAAGTATTGTTTTCTTGATGTCTATACACTGCTCACAGTTACCCAAAACACAATCAAACTGGTGAAATCTCTTCCCTGGTTCTCTGTACATCTCCATAAATGTTGCACAACTAAACTGTTGCAGCGTGGTTTAGAGCAAGAACTTTGAACTTGATGTTCACGCAGTATGGGCAAAGACAAAACTCTCTTTGTTTCAGTGACAGCAGTCTCACTCTTCTAGGCCGTAGGGTTGAAAACCGGGTGTAGCCGATTTGTATGTTGGGTTTTCCTTTCGGAATATGTTATGTATCAACTATGCAAACAGACAACATGGCATGCAACAACAAAGTGGTTTATTATTGTAGTGTTTCTATACACTTAACAATCATCAGTGTTTTGTTACATTTTTTTCTTCTTTTCTAAGTCCAAAAACAGGACCTTAGATTATGACCCATATTTGACCCTAAATAACCCACATAATATCTCTTGATCCGCAACTTAGGAATAGTAACTCATAACTCAATATTCTATACCAAAATATTTAATTTATTTTGATAGAAAGTAATTTTTGAGGACCGGTTTCTGTTTACAATACAAATTATTACTAAAAGCAACAACATCTAAATTCAGTACCAATTTTGCATGTACTTGTATGTAAGTGCCAGGAGAGCCCCTCCAGGGCCTTCTAAACATCTCAAATCCCTTGCATGGAGTGTGGCACTTTAGGCTTAGCACATTTAAATTTTGGAAGTGGCACTTAACCAAAACTAATTGAGAATGCCTGGCCTACAGCATTAACCGACTCAGACATGGACTAGGTGTCTTAGTTTAGTGCCTGCATTTGTGTGGCAGCCACTTCACTGGCTCTGCAAATGTCCACAGCCCTGTCAAGCTTTAGATCATCTACTCTAAGTAGCCTATTTCTGAAGGTATTATTGTTTACCCCAACAATCAAGATGTCTTTTGTAAGCTCTTCTTCAAGTTGGGCAAATTCACAACTTTTTGCTGATTTTTTCAGATCCGACACATATTGATCTATCAATCCTCCTTCACCTTGTTTTCTAGTGAAGAATTTATGTCTTATGTACGTCATGTTCTTACGTGGCTCACAGTGGTTTGGGAACTTCTTGATGACTTTGTCATATGTTTTTACTTCTCCATGGCCCATCTGAATGTGTTGATACCACTGCGCTATTGTCGGACCTAATGACTAGACACATTTCTGTGAGACGGTTGAACCACAACACCATTGCAACCACGATGGGTAAAAATTCCAAGGCCATTTGCCTTGGAACCATTTACCTCTGAAGTAACCCCCAAAACCTGTTGCACCGCTAGCATCAGTAAATAACTGTAAATCTGAATCCTCGTGCAAGAATTGCTCTGGAAAGATTGCACTGCCATTGAAATTGCGCAAGAACATAAGCCACATTCTAAGATCACTAATGGCGCCTTTAGAAAAAGATACTCTGTGCCATGGGTTTTAATTGTCCAGGTAAGGTCTATTAAACGTCGTAAAAAGGCTCTTCCTGGTGATACGGCTTTGCACACAAATGAGAGTGAACCTATCGATGATTGTAATTCTCTAAGAGTCACAATATTGGTGTTGAGGGGGCTATTGACCTTATCTACAATGCTTGTTAACTTGTCATTGGGAATAGAGATTGGTCTTTGTATGAAAAAGAAATGGTCAAATGTCAAAAGTGTGTACCAATTGTTGACACACAGATACATGAACACACAGACAAAGGATGTAGCCATAAGGTCTCTCCTAATGGGTGACCTATAAATCATGCATGCATCCTTCATACACAAGAAACATAGGCCTACTCTTACCTCCTTACTAGCTGCTTCTCAATTACACTCAGCGACTGTAATATGTCTTCATTATGTCACTGTTGCTCTCTCTTTCCTCAAAACTGCTGATTCTGAGTTTTGCGACTTCGCCCCCTCGCCTCTTGTTAAAGATTGTCATAATCACAAACATGGTTGCAACTAAAGCGCGCCACGTTTTGGGGCAAGGGCATTCCTTCACTTTGGTTTCCTCCACTGACATTGCCACTTCTGCGTAACTGTGTAGCATTTTCAAGTCCGATGTCTTGGGAAGGTTTTCCTTTCTGGTCAGTCTTCTTTCCTGCAAAGTTTGTAATGCTGGGCTGGATACTCTATTAGCCCACTCATCTGTGAGTAGTGTGTAGAATGCGCTTGCTTGAGTTTTCATGGCTTCATCGCCAAGACGTATAGCCCTGCCTCTTTTTAACTGACACACCTTAACCATGCTATGGCCGAGATGAAGCCCTAATGATGGGCTTTGGGTCATAGTAACTCCATTCTGAGTACACGATTTGTCAACTTTACATAGTTGCCAAGTTCCTTCAACAACAGAATAAAAGTAACGTTTCCAGACCTAAATATGTGAGTCTGGAAGTTGGGCTCACAGAGTTAGCTGCAGATAATGGAACACTTGATTTTACGCAAATTCGCTCAAAACATGTGACAATCTTTTGACAGGAAAATTTACTGGCGATGTCAGAGTCGCCTACGAAGCAAAAATCATCAACATAGTGTGTAACTAGATCTGAATTGGACTCCCTTTTGACTACCCATTCAATAAATGTTGAGAACATTTCGAAAAATGCGGGTGAGCATGATGCTCCCATTGGAAGGGCTTTATCAACATAATACATATCCTGAAATTTAATGCCTAGTAAATCAAAATCATTTGGATGGACTGGGAGGAGTCTAAATGCTGATTCAATATCTGCTTTTGCTAAATGAGCACCTTTACCAGCCTTGACCACTAGGTTAACAGCATCATCAAAGTTGGCATAATGTACTGTGCAAAGGTCACGATCAATCCCATCATTAATTGACTCCCCTTTTGGATGAGATAAGTGATGAATTAGTCTGAATTTTCCTTGTTCAGCTTTAGGAACGAGACCAATCGGGGAAACAAATAAATTGGGCAATGGAAAACTAACAAAAGGTCCAGCCATTCGCCCAAGACCCGATTTATTTTTGTAATTTGCATAATACCGTAGGAGGATCATTTAGTACTGATTTTAAATTCAGAGCCTCATTTGCGCGCCTAACACCTTTAAAACCTATTGATAGGAGATGGGTACTTGCAACAAACACAATTCATGAACAGGGCACCATTTTTGGTTCTGGGTAAAATGCCACACGATTACCGTTTGTTGGTGCGCATGTTTGAACCATGTCCTTCTTTTTGGCATGAAGGAAGCCGCTTTTGTTAGAATTGTTGTGGGACTGTAATGGTGCATTAGGCGCTGTAGAGCGGGATGTGTTTGGTTGGGAACCTGCTTTACTTGAGCCACAAAAATTATCACTGCTCAAGTTGAAGGTAGTAGGGTCCGCGACATACAATGTCCAGAGCTCCCCATCGATCGAAGCCCAATCATTTTACGGGTGATGCTGTTGTCTAAGCCTGAACTGAATATCGTAGTTCCTCCAACCCCAACCCTTGAACCTAGAAGCAGCCGTGCAAACTATGTGGCTGTACTTCAATAATTCTTGGGTTCGGTTTGGATGAGCTCTTAAAAAGACTGCGCTAAAAACTAGAAACGCAGTGGTCCACCCATTGATTGTTGTAATTCTACGTGTAGTTTTTGATTCCTTCAACACTATTTGGCTAGATGTGTCAACACGTAAAGCCATCTCATTTGTTGACTGGATATTATCCACAAAATTGGGATCAATAAGGGCGTCAAATTCAACGAATTCCCCGCGCATTATTTGTTCCTTAATTGCGTTTGGAAGCTCATCCCCTAAAGGTGAAAAAATTGACGAAATCCGTTGTCTAGTATTACCCAGATTAGAAGTTAATTGAAAATCAGACGTGTTCCTGTTTGTGTTATTGTCATAACCTGAAAACTTAAAATTGTTAGAAAACTCACCAGTTCCAGTCCCATTGTTGTGGTTCTGACTCACACTTGCACTGCTGGCGTTGGTCGGCCCAAAAAATAAACTGGAAATCCTCCAAGATTCTTCATTAGAACGATGACTCGGCCCTGGTTCATTCTGTGTAGTCGATATTTCAACAACAATCGAATCTGCTCGCGCTGCATCAACATTATTATTAAACACAGCACATCGTCCATTTCCAACAAACTTGTCAATCGTGGCGGCGGCGTCATTTACTGGATTATTGCTTTGCAGTGGCAATCTAGGCTGTGCCGACCGTGGACGAGATACACCCGTAGCCAGGGTAGTTCCACGGCTAGTGCCCGATCCCCTCACTCTAGCTCTTTCTCGCGAAGGATTCTGGGTTGAAGCACCCGCATCAGCTGTCAAGTTTGAGATGGCTCGTGCTTGCGCCCTTGTTTGTCAAATTTGAGGAATTTGAGGGTTGTTATTTTGTCTTCGTGCCTCTTTTTGGTGCCATGTTGTTGTTTAACTGAATAAAACTATTCGTTAAACCAAAATCTGAAGAATATTATGATTACTACTGATAAAATATTAAATAAAGCGTGGAAAAGAAACACACAGGATGAAAACAGGAAAGTAGATTGTCCAAAAGATAGTAAACGAAAGCAGGTAAAAATATCCAAGCTAACATCAATCTTTGAACAAACAGCTATATTCTTGAAAACAATCCCAGAGCGTTTCTAAACCATCCTCTCAGCAAGCAAACCAACAGCGTTATGAGAACACAAGGCACTGGTGCCAGACCCAAAATATGCTGGGCTAAATGCAAGCCTCTGATTGGTCCATTGCACGGTTGTCAATAGCAGTGAGATGCTACCCAGAAAGCAACCTGAAACAAGTATGTCACTTCCGTTTCATGGAGTAAACGAGTTCGATCGAGATTGCCCTCTCTCAAACTGTATTAATGGACATAGGGGAGAGTGGGGTATGTTGGAACGCGAGGTTAGTTGAAACATTGAGATTTTCCTAAAAACCAACAATTAATTTCTAGAAACACTGCCATCAGGTGGTGTGCAAAAGCAACCCCCACATACCACATTGCCTACAGCACATGGGTGTCAGTCTTCTTGGAGTTAGAAAAGAAAATTCAATTTTTCAACTTTTTTTAAATTTTTTGACATTAAGAAATTTGGTATTGTATTATCTCTATGATGTTTGTAGATTCATGTGGCTATATTTTTAGTATGTTAGGCTCTTATACTAAGCTACAAAATAAGGCTAAATAGGTGTGCAGTTGTATGCCATGTTTTGCACAATAAGCTTAAACATCTGCCATGTTCCAACCAACCCCATGCATGGGGTTAGTTGAAACAGCTGAAATAATTTTTTCAAAGTGGATTATTTTAATAAACATAAACAAGTCTTAGAATGTTATATGCTGTATTTGTAACACACATATGTATGCTTGAACTGATATAGTTATTGAATCCTGAATCAATTTTAATTGCGTTATAGAGTCATTTTTCTGAAAAATGTTCCAACCAACCCCACTCTCCCCTAATCATTTTTTACTTAGGTAAAAGCAGATTCAGTGCTTTGACCTGCTCTATAAGCAGATTGATATACAGTCATCACAATAAGTAACTGACCAGGTAATAAATGTGCTGATAACTCTACAAGTATAACTCCTACATAGACATATCCAATGATTAACATGTTGAAAAATGTCTCATCTTGAATTTGAGATATTACACGCTAAGAATGGCTGATTATTAAGGAAGTTACAATCCCAAATGTACTGTCAAGTCTGATTTTCATTTTCGCATTTTCATTTTCAACACGGGGACTCAGACCGGCAAATTATTGATTACTGGTAGTGGTAGTGCCAATTCACCCGTCGATGGCCTGGTTGTTGGATAGTCGGCCGGTGGCATTGTTACGGTTGATCAATACGGCACTTACGCTTTGCCTGTCATACTCGTGTTGAAAAGAAAATGTTAAAATGAAAATCAGACTTGCCCTAACGTTTGGGATCGTAACTTCCTCATTAATCAACCATTCTTAGCGTGTAATATCTCAAAATCTAGAAGGGAAATTTCTCAACATGTTTATAATTTAATATGTTTATGTAGGAGTTATACTTTAAGAGTTATCAGCACATTTATTACCTGGTCAGTTACTTATTGTGATGACTGTAGGTGAGCTAAGTTGTATAGGTCCATGTGTTCTGTGAGTCTTGCACATGCTATTTTCTCAATAAGTTTCCAATGAAGGTGGTGAAGAGTGCAGCTTGATTGTTCCTGGCACTGTCTTGATGTAACGATTCCCCTCTCACGGTTGATGTCTTTACGGGGTATGTAAAAGCAACTTCGTCTGTAGCCATGTTGTTTAACTAGGTTGCAGTGTGTTGTCTGAGAGATTCTCTTTAAGTTGATTGTACTGTTTTTGCTGTCAAGCCTTCTGAAAAAACTTGGGCATCAAAAGGCTGTGCCTCTTTAAGCTCTTCTATAAGAGTTTCTAAGGTCCCCTCTTTGTTCACCAGAGAATGTTTAGTAACTGTGCTCTCTTTGCCAGTTTGTTGACTCTGAACCAACTCCCATCTCTTCCAACAAACTCTTCCTTCCAGATTTAGTTTTTCATTCAGATGGTCTAACTGGTTGATTCCGTTACCTGCCACCATTCTATCACAGATTAGTTCTTTCAGGGCACCAAATTCACAGTCATGAGCAAACTTATATATGTCCTAACTGAATGTTTTATTTGGTATCTCAGGTTGAATTTGGCTCTTTCTGTGATTATGTTCTACAGCCATCTACAGGCTATCAGCATGTCAAGATCAGTTGCTCGGAACAGGGCAATCAAAGACATCTTGACGCTCTCGTATGTCAGCCTAGCCTGTGTTCAGGTCCCCCATCTGTGACAATAAACGACAATGGTTGAGTATTGACGATGCTTCGGATTGATGCTGCATGGCGGAAGGGAGAAGAAAATACAGCGTCATTCAAAAACACAGTGACTTGGCCTTGATAGAAGCTGCTGGATGGGTCTTCTGGGAGATCTGTCTGTAGTATAACGGATGGAGTCAGGTGACCCTTGCTGTCCTGGTCGTGGTCTAACGCAGCTACTGTAGATGATGCTGGTGCCTGACATTTATTTAAACATCATACCTATGTGTCATAAAAGATATGGAATAAATAAAAACAAGCCTTTTCACTGATTTTGTAAGCTGCAAATATGCAAATTTATGCTAATTAGTTTATACATCAAAAAACATAGTATCGCTAAACAAACTAAAAATTCCTGAACTTTGGACTCTTGCCTACATTATAGGCATATAATTAAACTTTGGATGCACATTTGAAATGTTGGCTATTTGGTTGACATTTGCTTGGAATTGCCCATATAATCATGTAGAGTTCAGTTTCATAATTTATATCCTTCAGTGGGTTAATGATCATTGAGAGGTCAGCGAATATCATTATTAATATAATCATCAGAGTTATCCTGATTGATATAATCATCAGTTATTCTGCAATTCGAGCTGGCACTTTCACAATAGGGTTTGTCATAAATAGGCAAGTGTTCAGCAAATATCATAATTGATATTATCATCAGAGTTATCCTGCAATGGAGCTGGCACTGTCACAATAGGGTTTGTCATAAATAGGCAAGTGTTCAGCAAATATCATAATTGAGTTGCCGAAGGCTGACTATATAGTTTCGTTTTGTCATTTTTAGAGTAGTTGCTCCAGCCAATTTTGGTAGCCCAATGACGCGCAATGCAGCAACGCTAAATTTTATATAGAAGTTGCACGGTAAGAGCTTTCTAATCGGTTTCCAAAATCACCAAAACGTCTGCGTGGCCCAAAATATGGATTTTGCAACGCTTGTTGGAAAAATGAATGCAATAGATAGGTAGAATAGAGATAGCGAAGTTTCCTGAAGTTTGGACGAAATTGAAATCAGCCAGGAAAGTAGTGTAATCGATGGTTCAATTGTGATTTTATACGATGTTTTTGAGGGGAAATTGCGCGACGAGCCATTTTGTTTCTATTTCCATAGACAACCCACCCCGACCCCGACGTCGCGGCATGGCGCAAAATATGGAATTAGCCGTGCTTGTTAGAATAGAAAATGATATATTTAGATAGAATAGGGTTGTCTAAAGGGTACCGTGGTTTGGTCGAGATTCAATTCGTCCATGAAAGTGGTGTAATCGATGGTTCAATTGTGAATTTGTAGCATGTTTTTGAGGAGAAACTGCGTGACGAACCATTTTGTTTCTATTTCTGAACACACCAAAACGTATGCGTGGCCCAAAATATGGAGTTTTAAGTACTTGTTAGAATGAAAAATGCCATAGATAGGTGAAATATGATTATATAAGTATCCCGTTCTTTGGACGAAATTTAAATCATTCGGGAAAGTAGTGTAATCGATGGTTCAATGGACTCTAATTGTGGATTGTTAGCGTGTTTTGTGAATAAAATGGCGTATTGGGCAGCTCCGGTTGGTAAATTGGAAAGAGTGCAACAGTCCGCGCTGCTGCCCACTGTGTGCGTGGTCCGCTGCAAAGCTCTTAGTCTCTTACACCGAAGCTGAGTAAGTTAGGTATTAGGCCCGATACAGCGTGTGTTTGCGTTAAGTTCATCATGCTTGTGACATGACGATACCTGAAATAATGGGTGCAAATTGGCCACTTGAGATTGCTTGACAATCCATTGTTGAATCCCATAATGGTGGATTTGACCACCTAGGTACGTGTATAGGTCAATGAACCTGCTATTGATTATTATAGTGAACTATGTTTGAGTTTGGTGTTAGAGATAAGACATGGAATTGCAAGTTGTTGTCAGATTCTTTTCTGTATTTGTATTCAAGTTTGATTTAACCTTTTGATTTAATAGTGCATTGATTCCTGGATAATTAGGACACTATCAAGCCAAATTGATCCCAATTTTGAGATTACAGTGCTCACTGTCACCGATGTTTTATGGGTGTTTTATTATGAATTTGGAATAACTTTATATTTTGATTGTGTTGAAATGAAAGGTAGATCTAAATTATTGAAATGAAGACAACTTCTCCCAAGGTTGTTTATGACATCACGTGGAATGATCCAAATATCATTAAGTCCAAGTAAGTAAATAAAGCAGTTTTAATGGTCCCCTCCGGGCACCATTTTCAGGACTTCTATAATTTTCTTTTTTTCCCTTAATTGTTGCCATAACATTTTATGATTAAAATATTTAAAAGGCTGACATCTTGGTAAGGGAGCGTTCATAAATACTCTGGTGGGCGGGGGGGGGGGGGGGGGGGGGGGGGGGGGGGGCAAGTGTTGATACTCTGCAAAGGGGGGGGGGTCACAAACGTTTTTGAAAACCCCAACAGAGGGGGGGGGGGGCAAGTGTTGATACTCTGCAAAGGGGGGGGGGGGGGGGGGTCACAAACGTTTTTGAAAACCCCAATAGAGGGGGGGGGGGTCAAAAAAGTGTATTAGTTTCCAAAATCTTTACCAATATGCACATGTGGTTTCTAATTCGAAATACTCTGGAACGTTCATAAATCAAAGTAAAAATAGCTATGTTTTGGCGCGCTACGCGCGCAGATGTCTACGGTCATATGTTCATGTACTAGCCCAGCTAAAAAAGAATGAAAGGCAAATTCATGTCAATAGCAAAAACATATTTAAAAAAGCCAGGATAAAGCAAAGCAAAGCATAAAGGGGGGAGGTACACATAAACTCTATGGGGAAAAAGTGTGTGCCAAGCGGTGCCTTTCCTTGAATCAACCTCTGTATGAGCTACAAACATGATTTTGGTCTCTTCTTAAGTTATTTAATAGTCTTTATTATGTCTGTGTTTTAACAAACTTGTCAACCTTATGTTACAACTATTCATTATGGATGGATAAGTCGCATGATCGGCTTTTCCCCTATTCGCTACACAGTAAACGCAAATATTAACCCCAATTTATATAAATTACTCTAACGGAATTTTTTTTAACCTTTGATAGCAAAAGTATAGGGTCTATACATTTTTGGAAAGCTCTCAACATTGGCAATTCAACTAAATGCAGTTTAAATCAGTGTAGGGGGCATAGTGAATTCAATATAACGTAAACTCTAAAAAAATATTTAAACTTGTTGGGGCACTTTCATTAGCCTGTATGTTATTTAACCAATATAGACAGTAACCCATGGCAATCCTAGAGGTGCTTGTTAGTAATTTCATGAGGAATTCAAAAATGCAAAGAACATTATGTCATGGGTAGGTAAAGAATGACATGGATCTCAAATAAATATAAGATTTAAAAAAAAAAATCAAACATTGTGAATCATTTTACCAACAGCAATTGCGTTTAGGTAAACATTATGTCCAAGTTAGACAGGTGTTTAGCTTCAAACCGTGTTTTTATTTTATTAATAACTACGTACAAAAATACAGGCCATCGATGCCAAACCTTCAGTATATTTTCAATCATGAGCATCACTAATGATTAACGCCTATTTATATATACTATCATGGATCAACTACTGAAGATACACGGCCCGATGTGATCGCGTACGGGATGGGAATTTCACTCATAGAAGTGCAAATAAAAATTCCATTAAAATGGAAAGTTGGCGGTCAAAAGGAAATTGCGATATAAGGCAAATAGAAAGAGCAAAAATAGCAACATTTGTAAATACGGCTTTTAGTTGCTAAAATTATGTGGCAGAAGAAGCAAGCGCATAAATGATAATTGTGCAAGATTCTTGCATGGCATTACTAGAAAGCAATATAAATTACAGCCATAGTTTAGTGATATACACGGTTTTAACATTCAATTTAAGTTTTAAATATATGTCATATGTATTCAATTTACATAAATAAATGTAGAAATAAATAAATGAGTAAAAAAAATTTTAAATACTTTTAAATAAATAGTTGAATAATTTTGTTAATAAATAATAATATAAATCGAAAATTAAATTTTAAATCGAAAATAAATGAATCAATAAACTAATGAATCAATACATAAATACACGCATATTAAAAATTAAAATTTTAAAAATTACTTATAAAATAAAGAAATTAAAACAAATAAACATGAGAAAACATTAATAAATAAAAAATGATTAAATAAATAAATTAATAATTATGTAGATAATTAATTATATAAAAAGTAAGTAAGTAAATAGAAATATAGAAATGAATACATTTTACATTCAATTTAAGTTTTAAATATGTCATATATATTCAATTAATTTGATTAGAATTATATGCAATTTAATATGGCCAATATTCGTTAGTAAAACTATGGTTGAAGTAGAATTTATTTGTTTATTATATAAAAAATTCAATTGAAATGGAATGGGGGCGATCCAAGAGAAAGAATCATGTTTTGTAACCATTTTCTGAAGCATCTGTTCATTCTGTTGCATACCAAAATACCAGGGATATGGTGTATGTATCTTTCAAACAAAAAAACACACCCCAAATCAAAACACAACAGTCTAAAAATAGAACAGGTACCTGCAGGAAACCAATAAAGTTGATGTGTGTGCAAAGAGAGGGGTACCATCTGAAGAACAATCTAGGTATATATGACATCCACAACTCATTAAACAACCCCAGGACAGTTGGGAGATTTCTCTTTAGTCAAACAAGATAAGCTATGTCTCTCTGTTGGGAGTCTAATAACATCTCTCTGATTGAATCATCAAGGCTAAACAAATATAGCTTTGACTCCATCACAGACTGCAGGACTGTTAAAATAAACTGCATAGGTACATGTAATTTACTACAAAATAATTTAGACAATTTTCCATATACTAAAAACAAAATGGCAGCCTCCATGTATATGTAGAAAGACCTAAATGTGCAAGAATATGCAATCCTATGCTATAAGGTTGGCGGGCTTGGCCCGCCAACCAAAAAGATGTTTAAATAACACTTACCTGCTTACCACGCGGCAATTAGTTTTACCATATTATTATACACTAAACATATTTTTGAGAAACCTTTCCCAACTTTTAAAGTTGATCTTAAGAATTACTGAACCAATACTAGGCAAGTGTGTACGTATTTGAATGCACTTCTCATAATGATTCCAAATATGGTGACGGCATTAAATTAAATAATCTTGACATTTTTTTAACATTTTGTGAAGTTTAAGAACTGTCGTCTGCAGACGACTTCCACGTGGAAAGTGTTCAGATTATTTGAAATAAACAACGTTATTTCTCGTCTGTTGTTCTGTCGTTGGTTACCTTCAATGACTTTATTTATGATTCTTTATTTTAAATCAATTAAAAGGGTATAAAATGTTCGTTACACACTATAATTGCGCAAATATGTTTTCTTGGTGTAGTCCTGATCCTACTTATATGTTTTTCTTTGTAATCAGGTCGATAATATATTTTTATGAGAAGAATCATCCAAAAAAATCCTTTTGACTGAATAGAAAAATATATTCTGACCTTCAGTGGAAATCGGAACAAAATCTAGGTTCGAACACAGAAAGAAAAAAGTGAGTCATCATCGTAAAATGAGTCGCTACATGGACAAAATGACTCATTTTGAGCCATAGTTTGTCACTACACGGACAAAATGACTAATTTTTCGATGATGACTCACCTTTTTTTTTCTGTGAAGGTAGGGAACTTATCATACACAAGATACATTGAGTGATCTGTGAAACTACTCCCAATGATATCGGGCCCTGTGCCTTGAATTGAAGAAGTCTTGTAAAACATAAAACGTTTCAAAATTATCTAACCATTAAATTCATGGCAATTATATTGTAAAACAATCAAACGTGTAACATGCTTTATTCCAATTGAATGCTGATTTTGCGAATTTAAATGCCAATTTGTGTAAAGGACAATTTGATTTAGCTCGAAGTCACAATATCAAGTCCACTATACTTCCAAATAGATTGATGCTTTTACTAACTCGGCCGCGCATTCGTTAACATGGCAGCGTATAGGCCCTAAACAGATTTGAATCTGCAATAAATTTAATTGATTTTGCATGTATCAATTTGAATTCTTTTAAATGAAATTGACTGCTTTTTTTTTTGCGAAAAAGATTATAACACGTCGATAGCAAGATGCTAAGATTTCTCGCGAAATTGAATACTCATATACAAATTGAACTTAACAAAGTGCGAAATTCGCCGGGAAAACCTATATTAAAGGCTTATTATATGATCTTTTCCTGGGAGCTCCCTCTATTCATGATTCCCTAACCTCACAACTAACTTGCCAACGCTCACCACCAGGACAGCAATTTTAAACACCATCACATATTCCAGGAATGTTAGGGTATTATTAGCAATTGTGTATCCATATACGTAATGCTAACCTTGAGCTACTTCTTCGTCAATACCACTTGGAATGCCTTAATTATTGCATAGTCCTTTTCATTCTTTGCTTGTGTAAATAGCACTCTTACAACATAATTGTCCCCATTTGCTAATAGCACCGTGCAGACAACAAACAACTACACTAAAGCTATTCCAATAAAAGACAACATATGCAACTTTGAATAGAGTGGAACAGCTAGCAGATCTGATATATTTCACTTTTAGTCAGACTAATTTCGAAGATATAGAATACCTTGGACATCTGCCAACAGGGGTCTTTCAATCAAACAGGCAAAGATGGTAATAGTGAGGTCATGATCTTTATAAACCCATCTTTATTACCGCCGCTTCTTTTTGACTAACCCTGTATAATGATAAAATACAAGGGAATCAATAAATTCAACCTCTACACCCCAAAAACATACTCCACTTCTTTCAATGGCAATTGAAATCTGTCTAACCTATTTTTTACTACTAAATTATTAAATGACTTTGCCGATGCGGGTTACATAACAATATGCAAGATTATATTAGGCAACTGTTTCCCACCATGTTTCACTAAACATAATCACAATACTCAGCAAATGAATGTAATTATTCACATCAATAATGGTTTCTTAGGACGGTGGTAATAGATCAGTCACACTTACCTCCTACAGACAATGTCGTCTAGACCTAGACATCCCTTCATTTACAAATGGCTACTTTAACAAACCTCTACAACCTATTCACCTTACGTATCTCTCTGAACTTCAACAACCACTAACAGCACCTACATGTATATCGGCGACTCATGGTTCCGGTTGGATCCAAAACATGCCTACACATATCCAAACTATAATCAATGCCAACCACCATAATCACCAAATAGGAAAACCGCCCCATAGGAAAACCGCCCCATAGGAGAACCGCCACATACGAAAACCGCCACATACGAAAACCGCCACATACGAAAACTGCCACATACGAAAACCGCCACATACGAAAACCGCCACATACGAAAACCGCCACATACGAAAACCGCCACATACGAAAACCGCCACATACGAAAACCGCCACATACGAAAACCGCCACATACGAAAACCTCCACATACGAAAACCGCCACATACGAAAACCGCCACATACGAAAACCGCTACACCCGAGAACCGCTCTAGTTGATATTATCATCAGAGTTATCCTGCAATTCGAGCTGGCACTGTCACGATAGGGTTTGTCATAAATAGGTTAGTGTTCAGCAAATATCTAATTGATATCATCATCAGAGTTATCCTGCAATTCGAGCTGGCATTGTCACAATAGGGTTTGTCATTAGGCAAGTGTTCAGCAAATATCATAAAGATATCATCATCAGAGTTATCCTGCAATGGAGCTGGCACTGTCACAATAGGTTTGTTTGTCATAAATATGCAAGTGTTCAGCAAATATCATAATTTATATCATCATCATCACAGATTAGTTCTTTCAGGGCACCAAATTCACAGTCATGAGCAAACTTATATATGTCCTAAATGAATGTTTTATTTCGTATCTCAGGTTGAATTTGGTTCTTTCTGTGATTATGTTCTACAGCCATCTACAGGCTATCAGCATGTCAAAATCTGTTGCTCGGAACAGGGCAATCAAAGACATCTTGACGCTCTCGTATGTCGGCCTAGCCTGTGTTCAGGTCCCCCATCTGTGAAAATAAACGACAATGGTTGAGTATTGACGATGCTTCGGATTGATGCTGCATGGCGGAAGGGAGAAGATGGCGTAAATACAGCGTCATTCAAAAACACAGTGACTTGGCCTTGATAGAAGCTGCTGGATGGGTCTTCTGGGAGATCTGTCTGTAGTATAACGGATGGAGTCAGGTGACCCTTGCTTTCCTGGTCGTGGTCTAACGCAGCTACTGTAGATGATGCCGGTGCAAGTGTCTGACGTCTTCTTTCTCCTGTATTTGATATATGAAAATATAAAACAAACTACAGATTTAAATGGCATACCGGTATGGGTTTTACAAAAGTGTAAAAGACATGAATATAAAACAAGATTTTGACATCTCCCTATATATATTACCCGTTGACATTGCGGAGCCTGGTTCCCCGAAAGATACTTTGGCCTTGTCATCCAGGCACAGATTGACCGGCATTGGATCGCCATTGTTCTCATGTACTTGTACAGGGCATTGACATAGTGCACATCAGCATGCTTGGCCCTGAGTTGTCGTCTCTGTAAAAGTGAGATGTATATTAAGAATAATTAATAATAATAAAATAAGTTGTCAGTTATTTTTGTATGGCTGTGGAATCAATATTCGGTATATAAAGGAAACTTTGACAAAACAGTGAAAAGTCATACAAACTACTACATACCTGCACCTTGTACTGAACCTGAAACCGTTGAGTAAAATTCATGGAGTTGTGGCTGTTGCGGTTTTCGAGGCATAAATCTGTGTTGATTATTTGACATTTTCTACACATAATTTACAATTCTGATAGTATAGTACAACATAGTACAACTTTTACATCAAATGTGTACCTCATCATATCCACATCCACAGATAGTGTTTTGAAATAGGTATATCGCTGTGAAGGAGTCATCTGTACTTCTCAGTGCTCAGTGTGATCAAAGCGCACAAAACTTCATCGCCTCATCAAGTTTGGTGAATCCAGACGCAATGTTTCCATCTATTTTCTGTGTAGTTCCTTCTTCCATTACCCTCCTTCTCCGAGAAACGGAATAGCTTTGCGTCAGCTTCTTGCTTAAGAATGTTTTGATGAAATCTAAGCTGTGCCTTTAAGGCGTCTACTTTCTCTGTTTTGGATTTTATTTGCTCTAGCTTAGAAACAATTTGTTCTTTGGATTGCCTTAAGCCATAATATACAATTTCTTCAGTCTGCAGTTCTTTTACTTTTAGTACTATCTCTCTACTTTTTTCTTTTTTCTCCAGTTTCTCTTTGAGGTTTTTCTTTCTTTTGATCACAATTTCTTTGTGTAGCTCTTGGTAATTTTTGATTATGACTCTTGCATCCTTCCTACTCTCTGCTATTAGTTTTCCTCTTTCCTCAGAAGTTTTATTTTGAAGCCACTTGCCAGTCTTACTAAAACAAAACATGACGTATGCTTCTTTTGATAAATAATAATAATAATAATAAAACCATGCTTATTGAGCGCATAACACAATTAAGTCCCTATGCGCTAATAACGGGCATTAGAAGCTGGTTCAATTAGAGAATCGTTGATGTTTATAGATGAAATAACAGAATTGTTTCTAAAGCGAGATGTAATATGCAGAACTTCAGTTTTGTCGTCATTCAGTTTAAGGTCATTAGCTGTGGACCAGGTTTTGATATCTTTCACACAAGCTTCAAGTTTCGATATTGCACCTACTCTGTCATCATCATCATTTTTCAAAACAATGTATAACTGAGTGTCATCAGCATAGGTCATTTTAGAAATGCCATGAGAATCAATGATATCTTCTAATGGAGATGAATACATTGTGAAGCCTAAAGGGCCAAGTACTGACCCTTGAGGTACACCCTCTTGAGGAACATGAACCGATGACTCGCGACCATTTATTATAACAGATTGTGAACGATGGGTGAAGTATGATTTAATCCATGAAAGCGCAGATCCATATTTATTTGAGAAACGGTCTAACAGGATTTGGTGATTTATGGTGTCGAAAGCAGCGAAGTAGCTAGTCCAATAGAATAAGAATGACTTCATGACCCTTGTCAGCAGCGAGGAGTAAGTTATTGTAGACACAGAGAAGTGCTGTTTCTGTGCTGTGATTACATCTATAAGCGCTCTGCATTTTTCCGCATAGGTTGTTCTCTGACAAATAATCTTGTATTTGGGCAGTACATGCACGCTCAACAGTCTTGGCAAGAAATTTAAGATTTGTAACAGGCCTGTAGTTTTTTAGGATTTCGCGATCCAATTTAAGTTTCTTGATGAGCGGTGTGATTTGAGCATGTTTCAATGCATCAGGGAAATGGCCTGCTTCCAATGAAGAGTTCACAATTCTTGTTATGATGGGAACAAGTTCTGGAAGAAATTGTTTCAGTAACCAAGTTGGCATTGGATCCAATCCACATGATGTAGACGGCGACTTCATAATGAGTTTTCTGACCGATTCTTTCGAAAGTGTGGAAAACCCGGACAAAACAGCACTGGTGGATTGAGGAAGTTGCACAGAGAGATGAATTTCAGCTGATTTGTGGAGCTCATCAGTAATACGTTTAATCTTGTCAGCGAAGAAACTAGAGAAGCGCTCAACAAGTGGGACGTCAGATTCAGTTGGTAAAACTTTTGAAGATTTTGGTGAGGTTAGTTTGTTCACTTTCTGAAAAAGTTGTCGTGAATTGCAACCATCAAATAGCTTCTTATGGTAGTCACATTTAGCCTGTTTAATCAATTGGTTATAAATGTGTGCTTGTTCCAAGAAGATCTGTTTGTGAATTTCAAGTTTTGAGGAGCACCATTGACGCTCACACCGACAGACTTCTTGCTTAACTTTGCGAATTTCCTCAGTAAACCAAGGTGCATGGGGTCTACATGTAATTGTTCGCGTTGTAAGAGGAGCGTGTTTGTCAAGTAATGATGACAAGACAGATTCATACTTGGTGATCAACAAATCAATATCAGAGAACGAAGCCAATGATGCACATAAAGGTGAATTAGAAATATCTTCACGAAAAAACATTGACATCAAGATCACGAAATGAGCGTGTTTTTATCTCCATTTTAACAGGATCTGGTCGTCCAATATACAGTGAACATTTGATGGCAGCATGATCAGATGGTAAATAACAAGTCTTAGTAATGTTTGAAACTAAGTTGTCGAATGCACGGGTGAGAATTAGATCAAGGGTGTGACCATCACGATGAGTTGGACCTAACACATGCTGTTTCATGTTGGCAGAATCAATGATGTCACGAAATATTGATGCCTCACGATCAGATATAACCTCCACATGAAAATTGAAATCACCAGCAATCATAACATTCTCTGGTATACAAGAGATGTATTCAAGAAATTGGGAGAATTCACGGAAAAACATTGGTGCAGTAGATTGTTTGTGTTTTGTTCTCTGTGGACGGTAGATAATTATCAGACGTATGGACTCTGTGATCTTGCTGATATGGATAACTCAATATATTCAAAAGACACATGTTGTGGATGAAATCAGACGGACATTAAAGTTTTCACGAAGATAGACTAACACACCACCTCCTCTCCTGTTATTTCGTGGTACATGATGTAATTGATAGCCTGGTAATGTTGTAGTCAAATCTGCTAGTGTGTGATCATCCCTGTAATCACCATTTAACCAGGTTTCCGTGATCGCAAGAATATCGATGCGGTTGGCGATTACTAAATCGGCAATTATACATGTCTTAGATTTTATCGATCGGGCATTCCATAAAGCAAATTTTGAGAAAGAACGTCTGATAGGAGAATTCTTGGCTTGAGTTACAGACTTTTCAGCATTATCTGTTACAGTTGCATTTAAATTAAATGACCTGAATTTGGCATTACTCGTAATAGCTGATCCACATATACGCCAGCACACTTTCAGAGAACTTATTATGTTTGGCAACACTTATTGTTGCTGCGTACATCTCTGGGGTTGCAGTGGTACCATCATAGATCCCTCCTGGTAGGACATCAGCATATTGTTTGCGTAGAAGATTGGCCATTGCTGGTAAAATGACTGCCAGGATGACCTCTACATCATCATCAAACACTTCATTAGGTTGAATGAGGCTGGCATAAACTGCATCCTGCTTTATGTAGCGCTCATCATTAAATGGAACCATCTCCCCAACCATGAAATCCTGTATGTTTTCAGAAGCTCCCTGGATGTAAGTAATGAGGTCTGTGATCAACTCTGTCATTTGCAGTATGTGTATGTTTTTATCCTCTATGATTGTCCACAGAGGTCTAGTAACAAACTTATTCAGAAGGCCCAGAGCAGTAGTGGTACAGATATTATTTCATCATCAATTTCTTTGAGTGATTTCCCTTCCCCCGCTGACAGCGCAGCCTCAATAAATTTGAACTTGCTGCCATGTTTTCTTTGCTCCTTTGGCAGTGAAATGGAATTGCTTGTCCCCTGGTAAATGTTGTTCCAAAACTACACATCGAAATTGGATCTGTTTTTTGCAAGCTAGGATCTTTTCCGAGTCCCTCGTACACTGGCTCATCTTTGCATCGACCATCTCTCTACTCTGCCACAAACCAGCATCTAATATGGTAGTGGTGACGTTTTTTCTTTTCTTTTAATCTTGTTTAACCGAGAAGCCTCAAGCTGTGCTGCCTTTTGTTTTTGTTTCTCTAGTAAAACTGAATGCATTTGACGAACCCGTTCTTTGGTTTTCTGTCTTACATTTTTCCGTCCACTCATAGCATTGGAGATGAGGTTTTCGAGATGCTGTGGACTCTGCTTAGCAAGGAATGTTGCAGTACGAATTAAAACAAACATAACCTGGGCCTCGTTGGCTATAGCAGTAATGTTTGGTCTTTTCCCGAATTAAAAAATCCAAATACCCAAAGACTCGCTCTGGCAGCTTATTATGTTTTGGTGCTGAAACAGATTCCTCTCTGAATAATTGGTCATCCTTCAAGTCGTTGAACTTTCCACGGGAAGATAATAATAACACAATAATTACATGCCCTACAAGTTGTTTAAGGGCACAGAGGGTGTGCCTCATCATGGGCAGGGCAATTGTGTCATGTTCCCATGGTTCTGACAGTTTGGCAAACACCTCATCACGATTAATAAAACCTTCATCAAAACAAGTAATTTCACAAGATAAAAATCTGGACAATTTGTCCGCATGGTCTTCTGAAGTCAGTTCTTTTAAAAATGAATTAAGACACGTAAAGTGTTGACACATATCAAGGATATGACCAGGTTTTTCGATCAGTCGCCAGATTAATTTATTCAAGATGCCCAAAACCTTACAACCAGCAAGGTGGGAAATTGAACATCAGCATAAACTACCATTTGGTTGTCCATGTGTATTTTGCAAAAAAAATCAAATACATGGCTATGTAGAAAAAAGGTACATCCCCCCAATCAAAATACAACATTAAATCTGTTTCTTCGAAAGTTCTGGAGATACTTTTTGGTGTAATTCAATTGTGTTAAATATGTATATCCAGGAACGGTAGCAACCAGATTTTTCATCTGCTTCTTTGGCTAGAGTCTTACATGTAGTTCTTACCAAACGAATCGATCCACTTTCACTTCCAAAAACATTAACCCCTGGAGCTGCTGCCGCTCCCACTTTCTCATCCCCTAAATGAGAATTTTCAAACTCTTTGAAAGACTTAGCAATTGTTTCAGCCATCGATATTAAAAGATGCAGACCGCAAAAAAAATTGTTCATGGTAATCAGTTTGTCTTTAGCAATCTGAGAAGAAAAAAATCCCACCCCTCTATGTATTTGGGGAGACATTCTTCCCTAAAATCTTTCAGAATATTGTTAAATTTGGTATCGGTGACTGCTCTGTCACTCATTGTGTTTTTTATTTGACACAGGATTTTCATCCCCGTCTCCTCATTTTCATCCGCCGGTGTGAGTTCAGTACAAACATTGGTTATGTCATTCAAAATATCTTTGAAGGTTGTCAGAGTGTCTTCTGCTGACTTCGATACCATTTCTCTCAACCCCAAGGACAGCGTGGTGGTGGTGTACCAACTGTATCACATTATGTCTAGATAAAGTCAAATCTAAATGTCCAAGGTGCATCACATTAGCACAATGTTTAAAATAGATATGTCTAATGTCTGTGACATTTGAAATGTTTCTGTCCTAAAAATAAATCATGTTAGCAAACAAGATCCTATTTTCGTAACGATATCAACACTCACCAAATGTAGTGTCCAATAAATGTGACGTTAGCAAACATACAGTCTAATATCTGTAACGATTCAGCAATTTCCCGAACAAAGATTTTTTTGAACCATACTGCATTATTGATTTCACAATGCAGAGAATCAATATTTGGGGTCATGTTGCAAAAACTGTCTGATTTCATACCCTTTGATTTATTAATTAGTTTCTTGTAAGACATTTGAGTCATTTGTAAGCTTGCAGTCCAAATTAGCAGCATTTTGGTGTGATGTTCTTGTGATGTTTGAATTGAAGGGGTTAACGTAAGCATGTTCCCTAGTTGTCTCACACATCGTACACAGGTATTCGGATGAACAACCAGCTAAACCGGCAACTTTCCACCCTAGATTCTCGTCATACATGGTGCTATACATTTTGGATTTTAATTTCCATGTTGTTCCAATCTAATTTGAGCTTTAAGGGCAGCAGTTGACTTTGTTTTTGACAATTTGTGAATGCCTTCGCGTATTTCATCTTCAGACTGCCACAATCCATGCGGTATAACTGATTCTAGTATCTGTTCTTTGTCGTCTCGCTGGTTGTTTTCTTTTTGTTGTATGCGATTTCTTGATTCTTGCAGTTTTGTGTTTATGGCGTTACATATTTTTTCAGTTCTCATTTTACTTTTATTGCATATTTTTCTACCATCCGTGTTTGCTTGGTTCATGATTGCTGCCACTTCGTCTGGAGTTTTCGCACCAAGGTATTGGGTCATACCTTTTCTACACAGCACAGAAAACTTGGTCTTCTGTGCTATCTTAGCAATTGTTGCAGAGGTTGCTTGCCTACTCTTGGCATCGTATGTCGCGAACAACCTTTTACCGGAAATGTTATTGCTTGGACAGGACGCTGTTTGCTTGGTCATAAGCTGAGGGGCTACTGTATTTCCCATCGACGAGATGATTGGCGAGTTGTCGCTCCATGACTTTGACAATTTCCCCCAACAATCCAGTGATAACTGTGGCCGTTATTTCATCATGCACTGTTGCCTGAATGAGCTTGTGATATTTACGATCGACAATAACAGGTGTCCCGAATGCAGTTTCATTGAACCCATGTAGTAGAGAAGACCCATCAGTGGTTGAAATTGTGTTGACTACGGGCTGAAAGACTTCACTTATTTCTAAGATGGAGTGCTTTGTACCCTGCCACCTCATCCATGGTCCAGTTACAAATTTATCGATGATCCCAATGGCTCGTAGTATTGGCAGCAGGGTACCGTCTTTCAGCGCGTTGTTGATACAGATGTGTAGGTCATTCCCTAGGCCTGATAGTTGTCTGGAAAAATGTCTTGATGTCCTCGCAGTACATGTAAACTAACCCTGAACATACAAAAAAAAAAGTTGAATCTATTCCCAACCCACCGTGGATATAATGTTGATGTTTCCCCGCCCCAAATCCCTGCTCCCTTAGATATTGTGGTAATTCCTTTGGTAGTCCACACGAGGCGCTGTGAAAAAGTTTGTCTATGCTCTATGAAGTGATTGTGAATTTGATTCCCCCCGCTGTGCATATGGGTATCTTACCCCTCAGGAAATGGTAGAGCGGCTTCGAACTCTCCTACCCATTTGGCACATCGGAAAGAATTTAAATCTTTTCCAACCGTCTGTTCAATTCTACGATCAGCAGCAGTGTTTGTGATGCATCGATCAGTCATGGGTTTGATACTTTTTTCATCAAGTTTGAATCAACATCATTAACCAGCTCTTGAACTACACCTAGCACATAAAGTCCCTGACCAGGTGCTTTGAGGTTAGCTAATTCAAAATAGATAATCGGTACCAAAAATCTGAGATATACATTGAATGAGCAAATTTCTTCTCCGCAGTTTGATACCTCATTCAACAAAATCGAATGGATACTTTTAAAGTTATGGCGATTTCAATGACCGCGCATGCAACAGAAAAGTTGCACTAGGTATAGGAAATCATTGATTTGTGTGTGATTACGCACTGAAAAAACTCACAGCTAATCAGCTAAGACTTGTATTCTTCACAGCCAGATACACCCTTTGTCCCGCACATTGCAGTTATCACTCCAGACCCATTCATCTGTCTCGTTCAGATAGCACACAGTTATGACAGTAATCACACACAAATCAATGATTCCTATACCTAGTGCAACTTTTCTGTTGCATGCGCGGTCATTGAAATCGCCATAACTTTAAAAGTATCCATTCGATTTTGTTGAATGAGGTATCAAACTGCGGAAAAGAAATTTGCTCATTTAATTAATGTATATCTCAGATTTTTTGTACCGATTATATATTTTGAATTAGCGAACCTCAAAGCACCTGGTCAGGGACTTTAAGGGCTAGGTGTATACTTCTTGGTAATCCACTGCTGTACCACCACTTGTTTCAAGGATCCCAAGAGTTATGTTTATCAGCCAGCTCCACTTCAACAAGATGGCATCCCTGCTTGGTTGTGCCATCGTACATTACAGTCAGATTCTCCTTGCCTTTGCCTTAATCATAAAAAAATACTTGCCAATGTTACATATCATTTTCAAAGAGGAATTCCAAATTAACGGTTTGGGTATATTTAATATTTATGGTTTCTCATCATACATGGTGCTATATATTTTGGATTTAAATTTCCATGTTGTTCCAATATTGTTATTAAGATGGAGAATACCATTCTGAAGATGTTAGACTCTTTCCTCAAAAAGAGGTGCCATAAGTGACGTGAAACAGAAATAATCATCTTCATCGGCTAATGCAATCAGCAATGGACGAGCATTCATCTGGGAGTTTGGAGATTGTTCCTCGAAAATGTTTCCTTGGTGCCCTTCTTTCAAATAGGTTACTTTCATAATACACATGCTGTACCGCAGAGCCTTGTCAGTGAGCTTTATTTCTGATGCAAACTGCTTCCATCTTTAATATGCATTGTCAATACTTGTGAAAACATATGTGGGTTCTCTCCAGCTGATTAAGTCCAGTGATGATGTGCCCTTCAAGATTAGAGAGTGCCATGGCAACTGCATCATCATACTGTAGGCATTTTCACAAAAAATGAACTTTGTTAGATTTAATTGATTTTGGTTTTTTCTGAAAGAGCTTTTAAAATGCTACAACATGAGGGGTTTCCCAAGTACATGTATGTGGGGTTAGCGGATTTTTTTAAATCGTAATTTGTATTTCGTAAAATAGTGGTATTTGGAGATGCCAATTGGGCCAATAACTTGTGACCTTATGGAGACTTTAACATGATGGCAAGGTCAAGATGATGATATTTTCAACAAAAATATATTCATGAATATACAAAATGATTGGCATTAGATGCAGATGACATTATAATTATTAAGACAATTTTGTTTAAACATAAAAAAGAAGATCATTAACAACCATGTCTGCCAGAATCTCACTTACAGTTTGACAAGTGGTCTCATCTTCACCCTCAAATTTACAAATATATTCAACATCGCGACCTGAAATGGTTTCACACTCAAGAATTGTGCCTCGATCTGCACACATTGTCCATAGTGTCATTTGACCAATTTTGAGTAAATTGAAACCCAACCATACAACTTGAATCCTTAATTATATTGCACAATAGAACACCACTCTCAGGAATTTCAACATGTGTGAGTTCTAATAAATAATTTATATCTTCATCTATGGTCGATTTTGAAAATGTGAATTTTCTGTTTGTAACACAGCCTAACATATCGATTCTGAATCGAATTTGCAATTTGAGTATTAGCAGTGCTTTTGTTTTAGCGAATCCTTCTACACAAGTGTGAATTTCTTCCTCTGTATTCCACAAACCATACTTAGCTTCGATTGCACTTTCGCTTTTCGATTAATTTTCTTGAATCGTCCAACTTTTTCTTCATGCCATCTAGTAGTGTTTGACATTTCACTTTGTTGTCAACCCTGTCTTGCCTTGCCTCTTTAGTTGCCTTCTTGAATATTGCATCTTTTGCATGTTTTGATTTTCCATCAAGAACATTTTCTTTCACTTTGTTGGCTTTGAAAACAGTTTTAATGGATATCTTTGTTATATGTGATGATTTAGCTTGCCTGTATCTGGCATCCCACAGGGCAAACACTCTCTCCCCAGAAATGTTATTACAGTGGCAACTCTTTGCTTCCTTGAGCAAAATTTCTGACGGTGTGTGGAATTTGCCGCCAGGTAAATGATCAGCCAAATGATGCTCCATGACTCTCAGTATGCATTCTATCATTGCTCCCAGTATGCTTGCTACCTTGTCATCATCATATGTTGGTGTGCATAGTTTCACGTAGGCATCATCTTTGGTGATGGGCTTGCCAGATGCACAGGTGTCCAATTCATGGATTGCCTGGTCTGGTTTAAATGATCTCAGCTCGTCCACCTCTTCCACAACATTGGAGAAGACAATGCTGGCATCCAGAATGGAGTGCGCCTCCCCCTGCCAGCGCATCCATGGACCTGTAACGTATTTGTTTACCAGTCCTGCCGCTCTCAAGACTGGTAGAATGTGGCCATTTTGAAGCGCATGGTACACAGCAGTATGTAAACCATTCCTAGGTTTAACCAACTTTTTGAAAAACTCTAGTATGTGTCCTTCATAAATATAAACAAGACCGGCATTCACAAAAAAAATATTGAAACGGTTCCCAACCCATCTTGGGTATAAGGTACCATTCTCGGATGCGCCGAAACCTTTGCTGCGTATATGTGGTGGCAACTCCTTAGGTAGGCCTACACCATCACTGTGAAACAACTTGTCAACAGTACACAGTACAGCCTGCTTCTTACTCTCTCCTCTGTGTGTAAATGGCATTTTGTTATCTTGATCTATCTCGGGTGTGAGTTTGTATTCTTTAATCATTTTCTCTATCTCAGAATGTATTGTGTCCAATGGGTGTATAGAGCCAGTCAGTAGCCACGACCGTAAATATAGACTGCATTTGCAAGCACGGCCCGCGCGCGGAACGTGACTTCACAATATTTTGTAATTTTTGAAGGACCATTTTAAATTCAAAAAAACAATGAAATACTGTTTTAAGTGATTGTCAAAAAATGACAGTCTTACCAAGCAAACATACATACAAAATCTAAGATTTGTTTTCTGGGTAGACTATCAGTGGAGGACATTTAAAAAAATCCCTTTTGTCTTGCTTTACTATTAATAGTACAAATAATAAATGTACATAACATTACCAGTCTTGAACAAAAGCAGTAATTTCAGGCCTTTTAACAGACCACTAACATCTACTATTACTATAGTGATACAACATGACTAAAACTAAATTTTACATATCCAGGCTAAACTAATACTGTTACGATTAATACAAAAATACACGTTTTGTTAATAGCACCAGAACATTATACATACCCAGGCTAAAATAATACTGTTATGATTATTAAAATAAATGTTTTGTTAATAGCACCAGAACACATTGGGTCTACTGTATTTTAACTATAAACGGCTCATATAGTTAACATTTTTTAAATACATTGAAAACATACAATAACACTGTCATAGTTGAGTCACAGAGTCCATGTCTACAAGTATAACATATTGACTACCAAAATTCAATGTCATAAATGAACCCTTAATTCGCAATTGTTTTAAATGTACAAGTACATGTAGCTCGTAAATTTATCGATTAGAATAAATTGAACCATTACACCGATGGATTGGGGGCATCATAACATAGGAGAGTTTGGGTATTGTTGTATACAGGCTTTCAACACCCTTTGCTAAGTCTACACCAAGTCTTCTGTAGGCCTCTCTTCTTAGGTGAATTCCATCCCAAGATAAGTCTTCTGGTGTAATGGAAATTCTCGCGAACTTACAATTGGCCCTGGAATTTGTTACTTTGCATAGTTCATAGTTATAGCGAGTGATGTCCATGTCATGCCGTGGAGCCAACTCGCTCACCACCACTGCTGCAGTAGGAAAATGCTGAACACAATGTCTAACAACAATGTATATTCTCTAAGGAATTTTGTCAAAATTCCTGACCTAGCTAAGGAGTTTGTTCCTATGTGAAGAACAATCACATCAGGAACAGTTGATGGAATGTCTGTACACCTGATGAATTGCGTTAATGATGCGATGGTTGCCCCCGGTTTGGTGAATACACGAGTGCAGAAGGGAATGGGTAACATGTCCCTCTTCAAATATTTTGTGAGGGAGTCACCATACACAAAGACAGTGCGAACTGGTCCATCCGGCTTGGGTGTTAACCTGGGGTTAAAACAGGAATAAAAGAAAGAAAACAATTATTATAACGTTTAATTTAGTAGTTATAATCAAAACAGTTTTTGGCGATCACAGTGTATTGATTCCGAGCGTTCCATGCACCTGATGATTATCGTGTGAGACCGCGTCATTCATACAGTTCACATACACCGACAGCTTGACTGTTTTGGAACGCACTGCATGCAATTAGACACTCTTAACGTTTGTAACATCGCGAGCGCTCAGATCATGGGGCTGTGATCAACAAATGATTGTTTTGATTGTAGAAGGTTGCGTTGCAATTGTTTATTGTGATGTTTATGATTCATTGTTAGTTTAATTTTCCTATTAGGTTTCAAACAAAAAAATTAGTACAAAAACATGCAAGTATAAGTTGAATAGGATGCACGATGGAAGACACAAAATGATGATGAAGACTCGTGTGTTTCGCTTGTTGCTTGCTGATTTGGTAAAGCGGTTATTGCAACATCGTTTTGAGGAATGATCATATCTGGGAAAGATTCGGATGAGTTTGGCTCTGCTGTTTTGTCACCAATTCCCAAACTTTGAAGAATATCACTGTCTCCATCACTACTAAAAAACTGGGAAAGGTCATCCAACATATTAGTATTCGCATTTTCATTGACATCATTGTCTTCTATAAATATGGAAACAGGAATCGTGTAGTGTCCATCTTGAGATTGATCTTGCAGAAGATCACAGTCAAATCCAAATGGTGTGCCAGTTTTTGCAGTTGTCGAATGTGTCCTGCGTTCTTCAACCAACTGTGTCTCAACTTCTGGACGTATAAGAGACATAGACTTGGATGTTTCAACCGTCTCCTGGGGAACTGATGATACTGTACATGGGGCTCCAACTGTCCCTTGGGGAGCTGATGATACTGTACATGGGGCTCCAACTGTCCCTTGGGGAGCTGATGATACTGTACATGGGGCTCCAACTGTCCCTTGGGGAGCTGATGATACTGTACATTGGGCTCCAACTGTCCCTTGGGGAGCTGATGGTACTGTATATGGGGCTCCAACTGTGTCCGGGGGAGCTGATGATACTGTACATGGGGCTCCAACTGTGTCCGGGGGAGCTGTTGATACTGTATATGGGGCTCCAACTGTGTCCGGGGGAGCTGATGATACTGTACATGGGGCTCCAACTGTCCCTTGGGGAGCTGATGATACTGTACATGGGGCTCCAACTGTCCCTTGGGGAGCTGATGATACTGTACATGGGGCTCCAACTGTGTCATGGGGAACTGATGATACTGTACACATGGTACATGTACATGGGGCTCCGGCTGCTGGATTAGCTGCGCTCGTTGCATGGTTATATGCATGGTCTATTGAGGCTTTGTGCTGGAGACAATCCTTTGTCCTTGAGCAGTTCTCTAAGTGTCAGGCGTCGAAATGGGCATAAGCCAATTCGAATGAAACCGTTCTGCACAACCCCTGTCTTAGCTGCAGTACTATCCCATGCCTGCTTAAAAACTCGTGCAAAGTTTACTTTGTTGACAAACTGTCCATGGTGTGCTCGACAGAAGTCCTCGTTTACATTATCCCATTTGGACTTCAGGGATTTGAAGTAGGTCACATCTAAGGGTTGAAGTACATGCGTTGTGTTTGGAGGAAGACATATGATTTCAATGTTATGCTGTCTGGCTAATTCCAGTGTGTATAGCGTTTCGTGGCTCTTATGGCCATCAAAAAGCAATGTAACTTTGGATTCAGGTGAGCCCGCTCTCATGTGTGTGTCCATGAAGTATGAAGTGGTATTCAAACCACTGCTCAAATAACCCTGAATTTATCCATCCACTCTCGCTGAACTTCACCATCCAGCCCTCTGGGGCAGAATCCACTAGGAACTTGTTTGTTCTTATACCCTTATAAATGACTAATGGCGGCATCATTATACCAGAGGCCGGCCCACACCCCATAACCGTAATGTTGGTCTTATCCCCGCTATTAATTGACCAAATGTTTTTGGATTTTTTACTGGCTACGACCTTTCTAGGTCTAAAGTCTAAAGGTACCCCCACCTCATCGCAGTTCCAAATTGACTTAGGGGTCTTGTTTGTCAAGTGAGGTTCTAGAACAGGCCTGTTCTAGAACATCATAGAAATTGGTCAGAACTGCTTCATTAGTCATTCTGGCCCTAGCTTTGCTGAGCTTCTCGGGTGTTCTTAAACTAAGTTCCCCTTTATGTCTCGACATAAAACCATAATACCAGTCTTTGCCGGCTTTTTTGTGGGTCAACCATCTTTCAGCATGGTGACTTCTTTTTGGATCCCTATGAATAACCATGTAGGCCATCTCCTTAACTTGACTACAACTTTTCCCCACCCCTAACTCAGCCATGGAAATAAGGTAATTTTTCAACCTTATCTCCTCATCATTCGTATAAGCACAGAATGTGCCCCAGGTTTAGCATCCACCTTAACTCTGCCAGTCACGCGATCTCTTAAGGGAAGTGTCAACCCTATTATTTTGATGATCAACTTTTGCTTCTAAGTTTGAGAATATTGAATAAAAGTACATAAAAGTATACATTTTTAGAAAGGAAATTTGATAAGGAAGCCGATGGTGATATCAATGTGATATCAAATGAACTAAATTTTGAGAAATGAACCAAAAAGAGATTTTTTTACCCCAAATTTTTCAGACAGCATAACTATAAAATAAAAAATGGTAATTTGTTCTAATATACGTTTTTGTAAACAAAACAATTTTGTCTAGGAGGCTATTTTTTCTTTTTCCAAAATAAAGCTTGGTTTTGGAAATATTGCTAAAAACATCGGAAAAGTGGAAAAGTCGTGTTTTTTTGCGTACATTTTGCAAGAAATGGATGCATATCTCGAGTTTAAAATCCATAATCGAAAAAAATAAAAATTGCCTCCTAGCGCTGAAAGTCCTCTACACAATGGTAGTAAAAGCTTACCTGATAGTTTGATATATTTTTAGTTATGTTGTCTGAAAATTCGTAAAATTCCTTCAAATTTGAACTTCTAGAAAACATCGATTTAGTAAAAATATTGACATTTTCCACCATTTAAAGCTAAATGTTCTCGGGAACACACGGGTGTGTGACTAAAAAGCGAGTATACTATTATGAACAATCATAATAAACTATCAGATTCAATTTATATTGTCACAATGTGAAGAAATTGGAAGAAAACTGAAATTTAAATGATCGTAAGATTGGCCTTTGTTTACATTTTAGACATTGTTTTGCGCTCTTTTGTTTTTCGCGTCTACGTCGCGGATATTAAGCGGTGCGTCTAGTATTATGCGCGGGAAGTTTCAGCGCGCGACGCAATGATCGAACAGCTGTCGCAGCATTTGAAAAGCGCGGAACTCCGCTTAAATTCCCGCCAAATAACTATGCGCCTTTTCCTGACTCAAACTTACCAAAACAACAATTTAAAATCACTCAAAAGAATGGGAAATAATAGCTTCCGATTAGTAACTTATGATGGTAATGATAGAATACATATAAAAGTATAAAATAATAGAGAAATATGAAATTCAATTTTTAAAACAAGTGCCGGGTTGACACTGCCCTTAAAGTGGAATAGGGAATTGAGTAAATATGTGAGGCCTTTTTAATAGACATACTGCCAGATTGAATTTTGTCAACAGCCTCCTTCATATTACTCCTGTCATATTGGAGGTATTTATTTTTGGATTTATTAGGCATCCTGCAGAGAAAAAAAACTAACAAATTTACATAAATGGAATGGAATATCTGATCTTGTATTGCCTATAGAAAAATATCTACATTACACGTTACTATATAAATACTAGTACATAAAACAACTTAAACCATCTAATCATGTATCCATTTCCACCAAAATATCAAGAATAACCTGACGTAGCTCGTACAAGTCAATATAGCCCAGTTTATACATCTGTGATGCTATGTTGATGGCATGCAATGTTTGCTGGTAGAGATGGTACGGGTCATCATCAATTGGTTCCACAATAATGGGCATAATCGGCATTCTGTGATGTTTTCGCCTTTTGTGATGTGATGACATGTACCTAAAATAAATAAAGAAACAATAACTTTAATTTGAATTCCTTTTTCATATTTAACATTCTCTATATTTTTGTTTAAATCCATCAAACTACTTAGCCAATGTCAACGCAATGTTTTTAAGATACCATCTCAACTGTATAACCGGTTTTCCCTTTAAAATGGAAGTTTTATTCATGCTTGTTGCCAGCATATTGATTGCTTTACACATATTTTGCCGGGGTATGTTGATGTTGGGTATAATCGCTCAGGCAAAATGTCGGGTGATTTCGCTCTCTCCATAGTTTTAAGTGCAGATCTATGTCTCGGTATACAAAAGATGTGTATCGATCTTACCCGATTCCACAGAACGGCAAACTTAACCTAAAATCCTATGTATTATACCCACAAATGAGCGATCTTACCCGATTGACAATGCTTTACAATGGTGTTTTCGTGTTCGCACAAACTTGATCAAGTCATTCAATTTGTTTTATCATTCAGAATAGTATTTCTTCCGTATACGCATAATTAGTAATACAAAATAGTTCTTGACACAAACGGGAATACATACACGGATTTAGTTGCTATATTTAAGTGAGAAAGTTAATGTTTTGAACTTACCCATTAGATGATACAGACGAGTTCCTTCGGTAAATGTGCAGTGTATTGACGTGAATACGCATGCGCATACAATCAAAAAAATTGGGAAAAGTTAGTCAGAGCGAACTTACCCGCTAGGGCGAAGATCCCCGAAATTACCCTACGTGCCATCTAAGATCAAGACACACAGAGTATTTACTGCTGAGTTGTGATTTTTCGTGTTGCACACATGTAGCGAGATCTTAAACGATTCTTTTACATGATCGCCACCTACCTATATTTTAAAAGAGACAAATGTACACTATCTACATACAAATCTTTGCACTTAATGCAGTTTGAACAAAAGACATGATTGAAGTTTTTGAAGGATTGTCTAAAATTCCCATGCAAATTCCACACTGAAAATTGGCATGCACTGGCTAAGCACAACAAAGCTCTACGCTATACAGGCTGGTGAGATGAAAATCCATATGAATTTATATCACTCATAATGAATGAATGAAACATGATTTATTAAGCGCATTTCCAAAACACGATCAATGCGCTTTACATGAAATACATACAAGATAAACATATTAAGGAATACCAATTAAATTACATTAAAATAGGTTAAAAGATAATTAAATATACAATGTAATAATACAGATACAATTTAAGCATTAAGCATATTTCTCATTGGAACCATTTTGAGAGTTTACAACCAGCAGCATCTGAATTTATTGGGAAAAAAGTGTTAAAGCACCAACTTATAAATAAAAACAACAATGTTACTTTAAAAGGTACGAAAAGATGTCACAACGTATCAGTTTACTTCTGTTCAGTTTAGTATGAAGATGGTACAGACCATGGCATAAGGCCGACCGGGTGTGTAAAAATGGTATACAGTTTTACATTTTGTCAGTGCCTTCTTTTATGGCATGGATGCGTCCATCCCACGACCAGGAAGTGGATATTTTGACACATTCCCAAGCGGCTTTGAGTAGCATAGCATTGTCTTTCGTGAGGTCCTCTCTGATGACAATTTTCGATCCATTGAGCTTTCGGCGAGATCTCATTACCTCTCTTTTCATATAGTGCCTGGAGAACTTCACGATGATGGCTTAATTTTTCCCCCGATTGTCCTTGGAACCTACGCGGTGTGAGCGGTCAATATCAGTGTCATTAATTCATACACTCTATGTAGTGTTGAACCAATCAGGAAGCAAGAATTACAAATACGCGGAGTGCATTGAAAGTGTCCACTGCACTCCGCGTGTGCGCCGTTCAAATCACGCAGTGCGCGTTTTGTTTTGATTCGTTGTTCAAGATTCGCGGGTTCGCCGATTTTCACTGCGGGTGTTAGCAAACTTGTTAAAGTGTTTTTAGTCGTTTTACATAGATCAAAATTATGCTTAAATTGTGAATTTTTATTTGTATAGTGTGTCGTGTATGAATTAGGTCAATGCATGCGTATGTTTTGTTTCTCGAAAAATTAGAAAAATCAATGCACTTGCGCAAATGTTGTTATGCTCATAATAGCACTCCCCCTTCGGGGTCGTGCCATTATTCACACATCAACATCAGCGCAAGTGCATTGATTTGTCTAATTTCTCTCGAAACAACACATACGCATTTATTGACCTATAATCGTGATACCGAGGTGTTTCTTACAGACATCTTTGGTGATTTTGTTGGTACCCTCATCTTTGGTTTCTGGGATGCCAAAGAGTCGCAGGCTGTTACGTCGGGTATATTGCTCTAAGTTATTCAGGTCTCTAGTAGTTTGTGTGTGTTGGTTTTCCAGTTGTTCTGTTCTTGTTCTTCTTTGTGGAGATGTGTAATGGGTAGAAGAAATTGCAGCCTGATCATTCTCCCCACATCTGTAAATGGGTGCCTGCACATATTTGAGTGATTCCAGTACATGCAAGTTGAATCATGGTGTTCATAATCTGCTGGGCTCATGTAAACAATACTGCATAGTCCACGCACATTTGCAAGAGCACATTTGGCTTGTTTGCTTTGCCTCTTAGAGGATCCAGATGAAGTTGTTATAAAGCACGTACGTACGTTCAGGCACCATTTGATAATCATAGGGTGCCACCTGTATCCTCTTGGGTCGGGCGTCCCAAGGGCTTTCCTTTGCTGATCCCAAAACAGACGGCCAAATGTGTCCGGGGGATATGCTTGGTGGACAGCATCTGTTTGCTCATCCATTGCCTGCTGAAAGCCTATAGAGACACTGGCATTGCCAACATCAAGTCCATCTTTAATGACGGCATCATGCAATTGTTTCTCCAATAACCGGTTTGCCCTTAGTTTAGTAGCTTTCAGGGCTCTACCTATTCCACGTGACCGTACGAGAAGTTCATCATCGGTGAGGGCTATCAGAGGGGTTTTGCTATCGACCCCTGTGTGGGCATTGTCCTCATCTGTTGCATGCTTCGCTGAGCGAGACTGGAACTTGCGCAATGAGCTTCCGTGTTCTTTGCATGAAGAGCATCATGCATCTCTGGTTGTTGATGGTATAATCATGGTACATCTATCGTGGCGTATTGTTTGATTATATACCTTATTGCCATCATCAACTACCTGCTTGAGTACTGAAGCATTTGCAAACATTCCACCCCTGTTCTTTATCAAAGTAGTAAAACCGGGATTACCAGGACATAGTCTGATGTCCCTGACATGTTGCAGCAACTGTTCTATTACGGTTCTGTCATCCAGCTTCTTCGGAAATGGGAAGAGAAAAGGAGTCGGAATGCTGTGCGCCCTGAAATTCCACGAGCCATTGTTAAAAATTGTTAGTGATTTGATGATTACTGGATCTGTTCCAGGCCATGGTTTCATAATCATATATAGTGTTCCATCTGGTAGCGTTTGTTGAATCCATTCAGAAGTAGTAAAATATTGAAGGTGTTGCAGATGTGATGTTGGGGGAGATGGATATTGTGGTTGTGGTGTATTAAAACAAATGGAGGTGTTGGTAAGCTAGAAGATGGATGACATCTGCTAATGATAGGGTCATCACATTCCTGAAAGAACAAATGCAAGAGAAGACAGTAGTGAAAAGTGTTATTAATATTTTTTTTTTTATTATGGATTTGGTGTAGGGGTATTTAGTCAAGGCCAATTATGAAAAGTATCAAAGTTTTATGAAACCATCACACGTTTTAAATAAATCTAAGAATTCGGTTTTTCAGTAAAGAACATCATTAGCAAATCTCTAGGCACCTTTTAATCTGTTTCTGTAAATTCCTTTTTGAAAGGGTTATGAAATCAAACAATTCAATTGAAACATTATTGAACTTATAAAACTGGGCTGCCCAGGTTTACTGATGTTGGATCTGTAGGCACTGGCTTTGACAAGCTGATATGTGACAAATTTCAAGATGACATTCAAAACATTCTAATTGTCAAGAACCGTATGTTTTAGTTCTTAATTTAGTTCTTAATTTTAATACTTGCATAAGATCAATACAAAGACATAAATGAGCACTTACTTGTAACTCCATTGGAGTTGGTGTCAATCTATTTACACGTATATCCACTGTGGAGGGTCCATTGGTAAATGGTCATCTGTCACAGCTCTATCAGTTGACACGGTCTCGGCAGCTCCATCTCTATCAGTTGACATGGTCCCAGCAGCTCCATCTCTATCAGATCAGTTGACACAGTCTCGGCAGCTCCATCTCTATCTAGAATAAAGTTTTTCTAAAATATCGATGCCAAAGCCGCTGGCAGAAGTACGTTGATCAGTCCATAAAGTTAGAGAATTCTGTGACGTCATATTGCTTGTGAAATATGATCTCTGATTGGTTTGTCGCCAGAGAGCGGTGGACAAGTCCCCCGTGGAGCAACAGATGGTCGATGTCCTTGATTTCTGGCGAGCACGACACACATACATGTAGCACAGTATTTCTTCATTGGCATATAGGAAATCGAATAGGAGTTGAGTGTCCCTATTTCTATGCATGTTTTACAATTGGTTCTGGTATTGTATATATCTTACCAGTTTTATTTTTTATCTTCCAATCTGTGTACTTTTAAATTGTAGTCTTTAATTTGTTGATTTTTTAAATTGTTTTAAATTGTAAAGCGCTTTGGGTTTTTTACGAAAAGCGTTTCTTAAATGCAGCTTAGTAGTAGTAGTAGTAGTAGTTTCTTAACTGCTTTGCTTCATCACGTAAGCTCCTCACCTGATCTCTAATCTTGTGATTAAGGTCTATGTATGCCGCAAAATCCATGTCATCTGGGAGGTCACCAGGCTATTAACCCTAACCCCCTGAGTGCTAAAAAATGCTAATCCAAAGTCCATCTCCAAACGCATGCGCCGTCGGTTTTCGATGACGTAGTCAACCGAGCCTATATAATGAGTGCAGTATACTGCACGAATGTGTAGCTAAGGGCCGTGGCTTAGTGGTGGGAAGGTGGGGCTTGAGAACGGAGGGTCCCCGGATCGAATCCCGGCAGGTTCCCGGAGATTTAGTTGGTGTTTTTTCCTCGAAAATTGTGATCCCGTTCAAAAATCCTAAACCGGGGTTAGGGTTATTACAGAAATGGTTATCAAATAATATAATTGCATGTCTTGTTTGAAATCGCTGAAACAAGCGATGCATGCCCATAATAATGTTGATGATATCTCTGAATCTGAATCTGAATCGTAATCTCAACGCCTCCTTCAGAAGCCAAACGAGATGATATGGTGTGCGCATATATGTTGTTCTTTTAGTCTTGCGTTGGTGCTTCGTTGCGTCTGATGAAATCAACAACGTTTGTCTTGAAAGTTTCGGGATTGTTGATGTTGACTAAGTTTTCAGGAAGTTGATTTCATTGACGAATAGTGAGTGGAAAGAAAGAGTTAATGTTGTACTTATTGCTCTTGCCGGTTAGTTGTGTGATTGTTTGACTGTGGTTTAGCCTAGAAGAACTGCTTGTTTGGACCGGATGAATGAACTTTTGTGCCGGAATGGCTACCTGACCCGCTTGATCTTATTCAGCATGGCAAGCCTAGCTGTGCGCCTTCTGTACTCTAGTGGGTCCCATTTCAACTCCTTCATCATGCCGGTAACGATGCTGGTCCATCTGTAGTCGTTGAATATGAACCTAGCCCCCCTACGTTGGATACTTTCAATTTTTTTAATCTGGTCTTGTGTATACGGGTCCTAAACAGTGGCACAGTACTCAAGGTGTGGACGAACTAAAGTCTGGTACGGACGATGCTCTGCCCAGGATCGGGCCGGGATCGGGCATTCATAGTAGGCCTATTATTATTTACAAATAGGGTATATACTGTTTCAGCTCTATCATCAGCGATTGCATCTCCATAAGCTTCTGAACCTCATCTAGTTCTTGGTTGTAAAATTTGTTCCATAATTCCAAGTTGATGTGCCGTGCAGTGGACACACCTAAAAAGAACCAATATGCCAAATTATGATATTTTTAAAGGAATACCGTTCAATTCGTTACACCATGCATTATATGGTAGGAAAATAATTATCTAGTATTTATTGACCATTTTAATTGAACACAGAACTATAATATCCAATAAAACAAATTAAAACTGCACATCCCCGTTCTGTGATTATTTGAAATTCGTGCCCAATTGTCCGTGTCGATGACATCCCGCTGTACCACATGTCGATCTTGGTATTACCGAATGCAACCAACTTTGGGCGTATGCGCGTGTCCAGGTGTTCTGCGCTGTCAAGATTGTGGAGCATTCCTAATGGAAGGACGTTGCATGCGGCTCTGGTATCGACTTTGAGGTGTTGATCGCGATGGTTGTTAATCTGCAATGAAGCGTGCACCGTGTTGGGTTTGGTTTTAATGTTGTCAATACCGATACCTTCCACTTGGAAGTATTCGTCCTCGTCTGACGAGTCTTGTACACCAACATCGTGTACATTGGACTGTGCGCTATCTTTCTGGCGATGGCGTTGAAGCTTACGACAGCATATCTTATGATGATTGTATTTCTTGCAGTATCGGCATTGCTGCCCTGTCGCTCTGCATTCATTAGGTGGGTGAATGTCACCACAGTTGGGACAACCAGCTTTGTCCGTTTATTGTACTGGTGGTCTTTGCCATTGGTCTCCTTGTACTGAGGCTTTCTGTAACCGTAAGGTTGACGGTAGCCATGTTGATTACTTCTGCTATTGTTTGTGTAGTGAAGTGCGTTGACAGATTTGATGAGCAGTTGGAAGTTTGATTCAGTTTCCGCATCAATATGACATACATCAACAGCTTTTCTTAGCGTTAGCACACTTTCTTTCAGTAGTCGGTGGCGAACACCGTCATTTGTTATTCCTACAACTAACCTGTTCTGTATTATCTCTTTACGTAGAGCTCCGAAGTCACACGATTTGGATAGAGTTTTCAATTCCGCGATGTAGGATTGTACATTTTCAACGTTGCCCTGGTTGCGGGTGTTAAACTTATAGCGTTCCATTGTGATGTTCTTCTGGGGTGTGCATAATTCCATGAATTTTAGTTTGAGAGTCTTTAAATCTTCCTTGGATTCTGCAGGGGTGATGATTACGTCATCATCGCCTAGCACGGCAGTTTAGTTTAGTTTAGTTTTTATTTGGCATCACAACATACAAATAACAAATCACACGAGTATAAAATTATATAAACATTCAATAAATAACGCATATCACAATGCCATCCCAAACTGGAACGGCAAACACACCACAACGCCAAAAGTTGCAAGGCCAGGATAGCCCATAAAAGCCAGCTACATGTGCAGGCTTATTTCCAATGGGGTCCCAAAACAACACAACAATAGGGCCATGGACATGGAGTAACATAAACAAAATTACATTGGACATATTGGACGTCCAATACAGCAAAATCTCGTTCAAAAACATTGTTGGTTGTTGGAACATTCTTTGACGAGTTTAGCTGAGTGGGTGTTGGTTCGAAGAACTTGCCCCCTTCTAGCTGATCTTTCGACTGTCGTTTCAGAATAAGGATCATTCTTGTTAAGAGAAGCTTTAACACGATTTGGGTATATGTGTCCATGTCGGTGCTTTCAGTTGGGGCAAACAGTGCGTCATAAAGGACATCTCTGTGGACAACTGTCCTTTCAAACATGACTTCTCCTCGCATAAGAGGTCCAGCATCCTTTGCCCAGGTTTTCATTGTTTGGAGCATGTAGGCTAGTGGTTCATTGATGTCAAGGATGCTCTTGCAGGACTCGATAACTCGCCAGAACGGTCCAGTGATCATTTTGTCGATCATGCCGAGAGCGCGGACTTGTGCCAGGAAGATTGTTTGTTGACCGCACAAAAAACCAACACAGCATCATACAATATCTGACAATTTGACCATTGGTATAATGCATTTGACAACCAAAGATTTTTAAATATCGAAGAAAAAAAGTTGTTCAAAGAGTAATTTTGGTCACTTTTGATTCAATGATCCTTTACAGATTCAAATAAGTTATCTGGAATTTTGACATCTTTACAGGCCGATAATTTATAATTGAATATCCCTCCGCCGCGACATAAACTTACCAGTGTATCCCAGTTTTGTCTAATATGCGGCCACTGTCCGGGTTCGTCCCCATACAGGGCAAGCCGATAGAAATTGTCTCTCTGGATTTGGAAGAATCACAATAAAAAGTCCTTTAAAAGGGAAAGGAGGCTATGGAAAATGTGGAATATTTTGAAACACAAATTCACTGCTTTCGTGAGAGTACTTGTCTCAAGTTCCATGCGGAAGCCTGTGCCGGGTATTCCATATGGAAAATGTGGAATATTTTGAAACACAAATTCACTGCTTTCGTGAGAGTACTTGTCTCAAGGGCTCTTCTCTGTAATGTTGTGAAAGAGCCACATTATGTTGCATGAGTGAAGTGATATTAGGCACGGAATCTTCTCAGTGACCCACTCTCTTGGTTCTTGGCCAGCTGCATCTCTAATATGACAGTATCAAAAAAGTTCCATATTGCGGAAGCCTGTGCCGGGTATTCCAAATGGAAAATGTGGAATATTTTGAAACACAAATCCACTGCTTTGGTGAGAGTAGTTGTCTCAAGGGCTCTTCTCTGGATGATCACAAACTTTTGGCCTGGGCGTAGTCTTGTGCCACCGAGCACTAGAATGAATGGCTGCGAATGGCCTTTAAAATTATCCCCAAGTAGTACTCCAAGCTTGTGCCTTCCTGAAATGACAACAACAAAAATCATTTTTTTATGGGGGACGAAAGACAACGCTTCTGATTCCTTGCAAGAAATTGTGATATTTGAGACATTTGAAATTGCATTTGCAAAACACACCATCTTCCTGCCATTTCAATATTGCGAGCCGGCAGGCATATGCAGTTTACATCTGTAAAAGAAACTAACTCAGGGAACAGGTAAAAACCATGCAATTGAAACCTTGGTATAAACTTCTTTGAAGATGCAAGTTGTAGTGAAAGCCCAATTTCTGCAAGTTAAATAACAATTATCAGAGGCAGTTCCCACTGGCTCCCTCTAACTTAATCACTGGTTACAACAATTTACTGGTTATCTAATACATAACATAAACCAGTAGAATTGATCATGTGATTGAAGCCCTGGGTAGCTATATAGACCTTTTTTTTGTAACTCAGTCTCAGTGCTTGAGCCAATTTTGTTGACACAAAATGTGCATTTTTAAAGATCCATGGACACGGTTTAAAAATGGACGGTATAAAGGTTTTGCCTATACCTCTATTAATGTAAACATTAACTATTTACAATGAAACTTGCCGTAACTATTAACAAGGGTGAAAGTAAGTGGGAGACGGGAGCCGTTTGGCCCCCAGAAACTCTGAAATGGCCCCTGGCCCCATCTAAATTTAAGCTAACCAGGGGACACTTTTCTTTTGAAACTGGCCCTGGTCACAATACCCAAAAAATCAACTTTATTCCATAGCAATTTATGCATGATGAAGTCATCCAGAACAAATTTTGACCCCTTGTTGATTGGAAGTGGCCCCTGGTTCCATGTTAAATGAAGTGACTAAAGAACCATTTTGTGTAAAAAGGATCCCCTGGTTCATCATTTCTTATTTTCACCATCTAATATACAAGGCTAAAAAAGCTTTATATACAAAAGCAAAATATATTTTCACTGCAAGAGCTGTGACCCCTTAATGACATCTTAATTGGCCTGGTGTGATTTTGAGCAGCACACATGGAGCCGACACACGCAGTCAAAATACACAGTTTGGAACAAAAGTCCAGGATATGCACGCAAAGATAAGACATGCCGGCTAAAGAGCTTGACAGCGTGAGATTGTTTATAATTTTGACTTGTTTTCCCTGAAAGCTCATTGCTACCAATTGTGACGTCAATCGAAGGTCAAAGTTGATCAAAGCATCTTGCGATATATTCGTAAATACAGGATGGAGCCATTTTGCCCTGCTCATGTTGCTGTATTATTTTTTAAAAAGCTTTAGCGATATTAACTTTTGAATATCAATGATAAGATATAATCACAATAATTTTGGGGTACAAAAATGTAACAAAGACATTTCTATTCAACTATGTCCATAGATATTTAGCAGAAAGTTTGATATTTACCTTTTGATGCTCAATAAAGTGTTCAGTGCTCTCTTTAACTGTTGCCCGTGCTCCACGTTTCAATTCTTTTTTGCGGGGAAACAGGAAGGGTAATGCAGAGAAAGCTACATTCAATCTGTCATCTGCAATAAAAAGCACAATCAATGTTACAGTAACCCTTTGCCAAAGATGTGACTTCAAATGAACAACTCAGTTGATCGGTGGATTGTTATAGTGTTTCTTCATTCATAATTAAAGGAACAAATTAAAAATAAACAGATCAAACTTTTGAACCATCCAAATGAGTACATCAATTGTATGTATTTCTCTGTATTTTCTTCAACAAGTGGTTTAAACTACATTGGTTTTTAACTACATTGCATGGCACTCTCGTCCTCTCTGGCATAATAAGCAAGGTTCAAGCCTAGCCTACATTTAGGCAAGTCTATACAATATGAAATCATAACACTGAAAATCTATAAGATTGCACTGAAAATTTAATACAAAAGAAATATACACTAAAAGAACACTGAAAAGGTGTCTTTGTTATTAAGTATTGATCTTTTCACTTTGCCAATCCCACTGATAAAATGCTTATCACACTGAACGAATTCAGTGCTGTTTTACAGTGCAATTATGTGGAAAATCACATGGTTATGATAAATTTCAGTGCTCAGGATAGGTAAAGTGCTCAACACTGAAAATGCACTGTAGAATTTTTTTCAGCGTTACTCAAATCCTTTTTTTGGGGGGGGGGGAAAGGGGGGCAATTTTCATGGATTTTCAGAGTTGCTCTAAAATTTTCAGTGTTTAACCCTTTCAGTCCCATCGAGCCTTTTTGAGATTTAAGGATTTTTGACATACCCTGATACTGAGTGATGTAGTATTGTAACACTTGGAAATAAATACAACAAACTATATATTGTCTGAAAGCTGAAGATACACAAAGGCAGTTGGTGTGTATTGCACACCGATACAACAAAGTATGCAGTTGCCATGGCAACGGCAAAAACAGATAATAAAAATGAATATGTCGTTTTTTCTCTTTCATTGAATCTACAGTTGTCCCATGAATTCTGATTACAATTATAGATTTATCAGGAGGGGAGTTTTAAAAGCTACATTTTGGTACCTCAAACATTTATTTTGGATGTTCCTGTGCAAAGTTATGATAAAAAGAAGGAAGTAAGTATGCACATATTGAACCGGAAGGCAACAAAATGGCTGCCATGATGGAATTTTGGCGGCCATACTGGAATTATATAAGAACACGTAATTGATTTTTTTTCATTTGAAAATGTTGGTTTGTAATTATTTGTTTTCAATTACCAAGAAAGAAGATTATCAATTATAATTGGGTTCATTTTATTTGCCTGCCAAATTTAAATCAAGCTTTTAAACATGTGCATGTAAATCAATATTGTTTTCTGGTATTTTGCCTCAGTTTTCGTGGTTTTCAATTAAAACGATCAGAAATCTAACGCCATAAATAGTCTTGAACTATTTACGGCGCCCTGATACTGCGTCACACATAGTTGTGTAAATGCCAACTTATGCACACGATATCGTTTTACGAGCCGTTTCGCGAGCATTAAATAGTGAAATTGACGCTAGACGTGTCTACTCAATTTCGCAGGGGATCAAGCTCAGTTGGAATTTTGAAAAAGCAACACATATTGCTGTGTTCAACCCAGTTATTGTTTTTGAAAAATGGTAAATATATTAATGAAGTATATAATACAAAATATATACTGACTTCATTTGAGTCTCTAGTCATGGTCCCTTTAGTTTTTATTTGGCATCACAACATATACAAATAACAAATCACACAAGTATAAAATTATATAAACATTCAATAAATAACGCATATCACAATGCCATCCCAAACTGGAACGGCAAACACACCACAACGCCAAAAGTTGCAAGGCCAGGATAGCCCATAAAAGCCAGCTACATGTGCAGGCTTATTTCCAATGGGTCCCAAAACAACACAACAAGAGGGCCATGGACGTGGAGTAACATAAACAAAATGACATTGGACACATTGGACAATTATAAGCCTACACACGTATGAAATCTTCAGATTCCTGCTTCAGAGCGCAATCAGCCTTTTTAAATTCCATCTTCCTGCGTATGGTCTGGATTTGTGGTGGCAGGGCGTTCCAGTCTTAGATGGCATTGTAGTAGAATGACTTGGAAACAATTCCTTTAACTCTAGGGACAATAAAATTGAAATTGCTTGACCTAGTTCGGTGGGAATGTAGGTGAACGTACTACGACAAAACTGCCAAAACCCTAAAGCCACTCAAGCAATCCAAACCCCAAAAGGTTATGATCGCTTAGGTAAGAGGTCCTACCACAACCACGGTCATATTTGGTGGACACTGAAACACGAGTCATCCGACGCAACAGAAGGCAGCTAATGGCAACACCAGATCTACAAGCACCAAAGCAGCATGTAGCAGATGTGCCTGAAATTCCCGATCCAGTCATCAGACCCCCAACACCTGTTGAACAGCCAAGACCCGGACCAGCACAGCCACCGCCCCAACAACCCGCTCAGCAACCACTACCACCTGACGTGCCACCAAATACTGTCAGAACAAGGAGTGGTAGAATCTCACTCCCTAACACAAAATTCAAAGATTTCATATAATACTGAAATCTATACACAAATCTGACTGTAAGTTAAATTCATGAAACCAGAATTTAGTCCTTTAGTTTTCCTTAAAAGACAATGACATTGACTTGTGTACAGTCAGGCAACAGATTGGCTGCTGGTTTCACCCTCATGAGAACTGGTTTCACCCTCATGAAAACGTCCAATACAGCAAAATCTCGTTCAAAAACATTGTTGGTTGTTGGAACATTCTTTGATGAGTTTAGCTGAGTGGGTGTTGGTTCGAAGAACTTGCCCCCTTCTAGCTGATCTTTCGACTGTCGTTCCAGAATAAGGATCATTCTTGTTAAGAGAAGCTTTATAACACGATTTGGGTGTGTGTCCATGTCGGTGCTTTCAGTTGGGGCAAACAGTGCGTCATAAAGGACATCTCTGTGGACAACTGTCCTTTCAAACATGACTTCTCCTCGCATAAGAGGTCCAGCATCCTTTGCCCAGGTTTTCATTGTTTGGAGCATGTAGGCTAGTGGTTCATTGATGTCAAGGATGCTCTTGCAGGACTCGATAACTTGCCAGAACGGTCCGTTGATCATTTTGTTGATCATGCCGAGAGCGCGGACTTGTGCCAGGAAGATTGTTTGTTGACCGCACAAAAAACCAACACAGCATCATACAATATCTGACAATTTGACCATTGGTATAATGCATTTGACAACCAAAGATTTTTAAATAGTGAAGAAAAAAAGTTGTTCAAAGGGTAATTTTGGTCACTTTTGCTTCAATGATCCTTTACAGATTCAAATAAGTTATCTGGAATTTTGACATCTTTACAGGCCGATAATTTATAATTGAATATCCCTCCGCCGCGACATAAACTTACCAGTGTATCCCAGTTTTGTCTAATATGCGGCCACTGTCCAGGTTCGTCCCCATACAGGGCGAGCCGATAGAAATTGTCTCTCTGGATTTGGAAGAATCACAATAAAAAGTCCTTTAAAAGGGAAAGGAGGCTATCAAATGAAATATAAATAGTGGAAAGCTGATTTTGTATAGCATGAGCAATAGTAAGCCTAAGAAATGGATTGAAATGTAATTATTTGATTTCATCACGACAGGTGATTTCCTTCAAGGTTAAAATTATCGGGAAAAAAGCTGAAATTTGTGAAGTCCTGATATGTATATCGCAATAATTGCAAATATAGAGGGCGTCAGAGTTGCAGTCTATTCATAACTACAGAATGATGTAATATTTCAGTAGGTCGAGGGACTAGGCTTCCTTTTAACAGATGATGATCACGTTCGATATCAATGCGCCTTTTAATCTCTTGGAGAGTGCTTTTAAAATACCGGTTATTACCAAGAATATCATGTTATGAAATCAATCAAATCTACAATTTGCTTCATAAATACCTTGGTGGTGGCATTATTGGAGTCCTGGTTTTCCTTTAGCCATTTGATATGCTCCTCCTGAGTGAGGGGGTTTCTGGGTTGTCCAAAGTCGTTGTCCGTATCAGGCGGGGTATCAGGGACAGGGAGATCGACATTTCCAGGTGGCAGCGGAACCTATAAAGCCACAAATCAAATGTGCCAAAATTAGCAATTTTGTGTTACTGTGTAAACCAATAGCACGGGCTCTCTCCAAATCTGTTAAACATGTTAAACGCGGCATATTGAAACTGCAAAACGTTTACTGTGTCTCAGAAAAAATTACTAAAGCTGAAGTGTTTTTCTTTAAATTATACCAAATGTGCAGTAAAAAAAATGTCAAAATGAACAGATTTTAGTAAGTTGTTTGGTTCTGGAATGCTCGAAATCAAATAAAAAAATATGATGCCTGTGATAGAAGGTGGCTGCTGCATCATAAAAAGGACATTGAATCTGTTGCCTCTGTAGGTGATAAGTTGTTTTTTTAGGTTTTGCTTTCCAAATAGGTATTCCAATCTGCGGTGACACCAGATTTATCACATCCATGTTCGGTGAAAGACTTTGCGGCCGTCCTTGCTAGTCGCACAGCACCACTGTCGTTTCCAAATGAAAATGGGTTCTTGCCTCCAGAAGTGATATCCGACTCATTTAATTTTAAAAGTGTGTCAGATTCTGACGCGAAATTCACCAACAGATGCATCTTGCAAAAGAAAATGCCTACATCTGCTATATCCTCCTTGGCTTCCTCACTCAAAGTGTCCCATTTGTCAATAACCTTCAGTAGCAACACTTCCCTGAATTCTTTGAGTTGCCTGTAAAATTGGGGATTAGTCGGGCCCTGGTCTCCCATGGTATTCTTCAGCGATGTTATTAGCTTCGCAAAACAATTATCTTTGTCAGTTGTTGAAGCAGAATCGGCTATGTTGTGAATTGACACCATAAATGAATCCCACAAAGCTCTGCCATCTCCTGACCCTACCTCTGTCATACCAATTGTCATCTGTTTGCCATTGGTGAGTGCCCTGGAAGTGGTGATGGAATTTGGTGGTTGCATCGGAATGGAGGGTATTGCCAATCAATGTTGATGGATCGGCACCCAATTCCATGCACTCATAGATGTGGTTCTGTGCGACATATTTTGCCTCATTCAAAATGCGGTGTAAGGTGCCTTGTGATGGTAGTCTTGTCAGGAAGTTTGCCAATCAGGTTCTTACACACTGTATTGATGACATGGCACATTGAAACATTACACTCGGTTAAGAGAATCATTACAGTTTCCCTCAACTCATTAACAAATCAGCCTTCTTCAAAACAGAGAATGCTGTTATCTTCTAAAATAACATTTAACTGCTCCAATCTACGTATGTGTGAGTCTTTTTCTTTCCGGAGGTCTTGGGCATTTTTCACACTCTGTTCTGCTGTGGCAGAGATGTCAGATTTAATTTGTAACCCGCTTGGTTTAAAGAGACGACATTCATCCCCGGCGATCCTTCATCTGATGGAGCTCTAGAAGCGAGCTCCCGCTACTGCCCATAGGAACTGGTGTTATGGCCGCGTAAGCCATTTAAACAGCATAGCAACAACGGATTGGGTGTAGCATCAATTGCCAGGGTTTTCTCCCACGTCACCTGTCACACAGCTCATATCGTCAAGTACCAGCCATCGTCTATCAGTCAACATCCAGTTATTAATACGACAGATTCGTCATTACCCCCCATCGAATCGTCCAAAATGTTAAATCCCGCCGCCTCTTCTGGTCTGGTTTGATTTTATTTTATTCAGCATATCATCACATTATACAAAATTCCACTGGTTTGGATGAACCAAAACCGATCTTCACCCTAAGGGGGTATTGTAACTCCACCAAATCACCAACTCTAACAACACTGCTACTGGAACTTTAACTGGAACTGGAACTTTAACTGAAACTGGAACTGGAATTTTAACTGAAACTGGAACTGGAATTTTAACTGAAACTGGAACTGGAATTTTTAATCTACTTATCAATCCTCCTCGCTGCTACTACTGCTCCCCGAACTCTCCTCACTGCTACTTCCGCTGCTACCTTCCTCACTACTGCTACCGCTCCCCGAACTACTCCTTTCCCCCGCCTCCTGTCCCTCAAACCTCACCTTCGTCGCCCCCACCATCTTCAACACCACACACGGACAAGTTGCAGTGAAGGTTTCACCTGGCTTCAAGCTCTGAAGGCTGATGTGAGCACCTACAACTCGCGGGCCTTCATCACCCATCCACACCGAATCAAAGAGGGCCAGGGTTGGCCCCGCGGCCCCGCTTACTTCATCAACTCTCGGCCTCTTACTTCCCTCGCCACCTTCTTCCGCCACCTGCTTCCTCTTTCCCCTCTTGTTCCTCCTGATCCTCTTACTTTCGTTCTCCTCCTTCTCTAAACTTCTCTTCTTCTTTTCTTCTGTTTTCTTTGTTTCCGCTTTCTTCCTCGTTTCTTCCACCTTCTCCTCTGTTTGTTTTTCCACCCCCTTCTCTAGATTTTTCTTTTTCTTTTCCTCTGCTTTCTTCGTCTATGCTTTCTTCCTCGTTTCTTCCTCTTTCTCCTCTGTTTGTTTTTCCACCCCCTTCTCTAGATTTTTCTTTTTCTTTTCCTCTGCTTTCTTCGTTTCTGCTTCCTTCCTCATTTTTTCCTCTTTCTCCTCTGTTTGTTTTTCCACCCACTTCTCTAGATTTTTCTTTTTCTTTTCCTCTGCTTTCTTCGTTTCTGCTTTCTTCCTCGTTTCTTCTTTCTATCTCCTTTCCTCCTCCTTCTTCCGCGCTGCTTGTCTTTCCACCTCCTTCTTCCTGGTGCTAGAATGGGTGCGCTGCTTGTCTTTCCACCTCCTTCTTCCTGGTGCTAGAATGGGTGCGCTGCTTGTCTTTCCACCTCCTTCTTCCTGGTGCTAGAATGGGTGCGCTGCTTGTCTTTCCACCTCCTTCTTCCTGGTGCTAGAATGGGTGCGCTGCTTGTCTTTCCACCTCCTTCTTCCTGGTGCTAGAATGGGTGCGCTGCTTGTCTTTCCACCTCCTTCTTCCTGGTGCTAGAATGGGTGCGCTGCTTGTCTTTCCATCTCCTTCTTCCTGGTGCTAGAATGGGTGCGCTGCTTGTCTTTCCACCTCCTTCTTCCTGGTGCTAGAATGGGTGCGCTGCTTGTCTTTCCACCTCCTTCTTCCTGGTGCTAGAATGGGTGCGCTGCTTGTCTTTCCACCTCCTTCTTCCTGGTGCTAGAATGGGTGCGCTGCTTGTCTTTCCACCTCCTTCTTCCTGGTGCTAGAATGGGTGCCGCTGGAAGGGGTGTCTCCTGTACAAACTCAATGGGGATAATCCAATAATGGCGATAATCTTTGTTCTTTTTACAATAACTAGTCATCCTCTAATGTTACAATCACCATTCTGGTCCCATTTTAAAGGATATTTAGTAGTCTTTAAGTATGTGGTTCAACAGACTTGTCAACTATTTGTAACAACTAATTAATTATGGATAAGGCCATGATCTTCAGCTTTCTTCCTATTTGCTACACAGTCAACATGAATAATCAGCCTCAATTTACCGGATTTATAAAAATGACTATAACAGAAAAAGTTTTCAACCTATGATAGCAAAAGTATACATTTTTGGAAAGCTTGTAACTAGAAGAATTCAGAAATGCAGTTTATACCAGGAAAGGGTTTATCCTTAAACAAATGTTTCTGAAAATTCTAAAAATATATAAAATAAAAATTGGAGATATTCACTAGCCGGTATAATTACCACACCGACGTAGTAACTTTGATAATTATATATCATCTAATGGGTAATTTCATGAGGAATTTAAATCTGTAAAGTAAATAATGATAGGGTAGGTATAAAAATTATATGGATCTCAAATTAAAAATTAAAAAACTCTGATATTTTTACGAAAATTTCCGATCATACCATTTTAGTTCTTGGTCGTACTATAATTTTAATGGCATATTTGGTTTCCTCATGCAATTTCCCTTCAGAAAGTGTATACCCCCCCATCGAATCGTCCAAAATGTTAAATCCCGCCGCCTCTTCTGGTCTGGTTTGATTTTATTTTATTCAGCATATCATCACATTATACAAAATTCCACTGGTTTGGATGAACCAAAACCGATCTTCACCCTAAGGGGGTATTGTAACTCCACCAAATCACCAACTCTAACAACACTGCTACTGGAACTTTAACTGGAACTGGAATTTTAACTGAAACTGGAACTGGAATTTTAACTGAAACTGGAACTGGAATTTTAACTGAAACTGGAACTGAAATTTTAACTGAAACTGGAACTGGAATTTTTAATCTACTTATCAATCCTCCTCGCTGCTACTACTGCTCCCCGAACTCTCCTCACTGCTACTTCCGCTGCTACCTTCCTCACTACTGCTACCGCTCCCCGAACTACTCCTTTCCCCCGCCTCCTGTCCCTCAAACCTCACCTTCGTCGCCCCCACCATCTTCAACACCACACACGGACAAGTTGCAGTGAAGGTTTCACCTGGCTTCAAGCTCTGAAGGCTGATGTGAGCACCTACAACTCGCGGGCCTTCATCACCCATCCACACCGAATCAAAGAGGGCCAGGGTTGGCCCGCGGCCCCGCTTACTTCATCAACTCTCTGCCTCTTACTTCCCTCGCCACCTTCTTCCGCCACCTGCTTCCTCTTTCCCCTCTTGTTCCTCCTGATCCTCTTACTTTCGTTCTCCTCCTTCTCTAAACTTCTCTTCTTCTTTTCTTCTGTTTTCTTCGTTTCCGCTTTCTTCCTCATTTCTTCCACCTTCTCCTCTGTTTGTTTTTCCACCCCCTTCTCTAGATTTTTCTTTTTCTTTTCCTCTGCTTTCTTCGTCTCTGCTTTCTTCCTCGTTTCTTCCTCTTTCTCTTCTGTTTGTTTTTCCACCCCCTTCTCTAGATTTTTCTTTTTCTTTTCCTCTGCTTTCTTCGTTTCTGCTTCCTTCCTCATTTCTTCCTCTTTCTCCTCTGTTTGTTTTTCCACCCACTTCTCTAGATTTTTCCTCTTCTTTTCCTCTGCTTTCTTCGTTTCCTCTGCTTTCTTCGTTTCTACTTTCTTCCTCGTTTCTTCTTTCTTCCTCCTTTCCTCCTCCTTCTTCCGCGCTGCTTGTCTTTCCACCTCCTTCTTCCTTGCCTCTTCTTCCTCCTTCCTTTCCTCTTCTTCATCCCACATCTGACACCACTTGTCGCAGGGCGACGAGCTGCGACGAGCTGCTGTTAAGCGTGTGTGTGTGTCGACGTGATTTGTCGAATCTGACACCACCTATTTTTGTTGTTATTTGGGCACAGGGAACACAGGGTTTAAATAGGAAACCTGTTATATTAGTAAGGCGCCCGGGTCCGCTGTGAGGATAGAACCCCACACTCTCTCCCTTCCACTGACGAAAAGACAACCGTTGGACAACTTTGTTTTTACTTCACTGATACAATAATTTATTTATTCACAACCGCCACTTCAAAAAGCTACACTCCACTTAAAAAAAAACCCACTCTACTCCAAAAAGCTTGTAATACCTCGGGTTTACCTTAACTCTTCAAAGGTAAAACTCCTACAAGACTGTCTGCTCCAAATTCTAAAAAATCTTCGGATGAACTCCTAAATCACTCTATCGTCAATCGTCATACAAATCAAGCTCTCATCCGCCCGCTTCAAATATCAAAATCGCAATCAGGCAATTTTTGGCCGTGTGCGCGCGTGCCCGGAAGAACGGAAGCCTGCGCGCGCGCGGATTAGCTAAGTCGCTAATTGATTGAAAAATAAAAGTTGCGGTGCTATCCCGGCATGCCCTAATTAATGCAGTATAATGCAGTAATGCCAAAAATACCAGAATTACAAGAAATACAAGAAATACAAGAAGAGTCCTTAAAACAAATAGCTCGCCCATTTTGGGTAATTAATTGATTGATCTTTGCAATCCCGTTACATTAGCTTCTGTAAGATCATTAATTTTCTGCTTCTTTTTCTCCTGAGATATGTCATCGCGTTTCACCTGTTTGTTTAGCTTCTTGATTGTAGCTGACTTACTTGAAAGCTTTTCTCTCAGTGTGTGTACGATTGTGTTCGACTTATCAAGCGCATTTGATTTCAACTCAAAATTTGCTCTAACTTTGTTATGCTCACGTTTCAGTTGATTTACATCTTTGGTATGTGCAGCTATAGCAATGCTATTGTTCTGAATTACCAATTCTAGATCTTGGTTGAGTCGCTGAGAATTTTCACTTGCATTTTGCAATTCCACCTCCAACTGCTTGAGTTCGCCTTCCATCCGTTGATGTTCTTGCTTTACTTCTTCATTTTCAACCTACAAAACACAGATACAAACAACACAGATTTAATAAATAGTCAGCAAATGTTAGTACAGAAAGGCAATGGGATATAATATTATTAAAGGGCTAACAATTAATGGAAAACTTGTGTGTGTGTTGGGGGGGGGGGGGGTACCCTAGAGACTTGCACAAATACCCCAGAGGGAGGGATTACCTAGGGGGGGGGGGGGGAATATATCAAAATTCTAAAATTCAACAAGGGTCATCAATCCCCACACCATGCACCCACACTGGAAACTTGAATGGGTTTATAAAATAGAATGATTTATCTGAATGATACATGTGAAGTAAATTCCATACCTCAAGCTCATCGTAAGTTCGTTTTACTGGCTGCGGGAGAGCCTCAGGGATGCCGTAATTGGAGGAACAAAGTATTTGTCCAAGACGTCTGGTAATGAAAACATAAATAACAGGAATAAACAAATGGTTATAACGAAAGAAATATAGGGTTTTGTTCGGTAACAAAAATTTATTTACATAGTTACAATGTATAACAAACATTTTCCTTGCATTTGAGAAACTTATATTTTGATTGGTTACCATAGCAACAGTGTATTAAAAAATATAGGTTGCCAAGTAGAGGAATTGTCAACTATTCATTGTCTGGTGTTTTCTGTACAGATTGGGCACAAACTGATTCTGCCGCATTCATCAATTTATTAAGGTGATCTTTCATATCCTCAAGAGGTTTGTCAATACGTTTTTTGGAATTTGGAACTGCTGTAGTAAAGGTGTAACCCTTGTCACCTTCCATAAATTGGTTCAAGACCTCTCGTCTGAATCATATTTGTTTATTGACAGCATCATACTTCTTTTTCTCTGTATTTTGTGTTTCGAAGTATTCATTAATTTGTTATGATGTCTGCCACAATCCTGTGTCGGTGATGTCATTGGTTAGATTTTCTTTTCTGGTCAAACTTCTCATAACACAAGCTGTTGTGCAGGAGGAGTCCCAAGCTGCTGTTGTTGTGAAGGAGATGTAGACAAAAGTGCCCTTTTTTGTTCGTCTGAGGGTGCACACATCCATGGTTTTCTTTTGCGACCAGCAGCGTTTGATGTTGGCTGGAACCTGGGTTGCAAAATATTTGTTGGCACCAGGTGCGAAAGTATCCCTTTTAAGCATCAGGGTTGGTTGGTTTTCTATATTTATAGCTCCATCATTGGCAAATTTGATTGTATGAAGTGATTTTTCATTAATTGATAATCGGTGTTGTTGTACAGCAGGATGGATTAATCGAGTAGAAATGTCATCAAGTAATTCGCGTATATTTAAAATCATTCGTGTATGATCAGTTGTATTGGTTATGTCATCATTTGAATCATCAGCTGGTAAATTGTTGAATGGATCATCATCTTCATCCTCATCTCGAGTACTGTCATTGAATTTGAAACAGTGAACTTTATGAATATGTTTACAAATGTTCTTCTTTGTGTAGTCCACACATGTACATGAATACATATGGAAACATAGTTGAATACAAGGAAATGTATTACACTTTAAATAACAATGGACTTCATTGCAAAATTCTGTAATCGTTGGACGACATATTGAGTTGATTTAGACGATGATTGGACAGTGAAGGTGTTATCATTGACTTGATGCACGGTGCTGTTTGAAATAATCATACTGTTTGAATGACGATTGGTATTTGCTGAATTTAATGCTCTGTATGTGATTCCTTTAAAATGATTAATACATGTGATTTTCCAGCTGAAGAACTCGACGGTTTAGACGTTTTCCAAAATAAATGGACTTCAGCTTGTTGTGGAAGCTTTCGACAAACATGTTGGTGTTGACGTTGGCGTATTCATGCTGTCAAAAGCAAATAGCCTTTTTATGATGGCGTCCTCCATAATTATTTTCAAAATATGAAATAAAATCAGGATAAGATATTTGATATTGTGTAATAAATTGATCATGATATGTTGTGTATTCTGCTTCACTCTTCACCTCCAACATAGCACAAAGATATGCATACATGTTAACTTGAGTAGATTCATTGTAATGAACACAATTTCCTTCTCCATGCTTGATGAACGTGCCAAACACATAGATAGCGGCCGACATCGCCAAAAACTGCTTTTGCTGCTGTAATATAACACATTCAATTAATTTTATTTTTGTTTGCACAGGTTCCTGAAGTCTTATAGATTCAAGCAAGTCTATTTTCGAAGACGTTTGCTCTGATTTGTCCGTTACCATGACAATGAGAAAAACATTAACAAGAATAAACAAACGGTTATAACGAAAGAAGTATAGGGTTTCATTTGGTAACAACAATTTATTTACATAGTTACATATATAACAAACATTACCACCTGACACCATAAAAGAGGATAGACAAGAACCAATATGTAGCGGAGTCTCTGTGTGACTCATCAAAAGGTTGCATTTATTTTAAATTGCATTAATAATAGATCAGTTGGCATTTTATATATTTCGCCACACATGCACGGAAAAGTTTCAATGCCAATTGCCGCCAGGAAGGATCCAAGGCCCAAAGTGTGAAATTATAATTCAGATACATAAATTAATTCATTTATATGAGGAATTCCACTCTGGGAAGACACCTTATCTGAAATTAAGTGTGAATTTGCCAAATTAGAAGAGATGAGATCAGCAAGTTTGAAATGTTCTCCCTTACCACCATGCACGGAAAAGTTTCAATGCCAATTGCCGCCAGGAAGGATCCACGGCCCAAAGTGTGAAATTATAATTCAGATACATACATTAATTCATTTATGAGGAATTCCTTTCTGGGAAGACACCTTATCTGAAATTAAGTGTGAATTTGTCAAATTAGAAGAGATGAGATCAGCAAGGTTGAAATTGTCTCCCTTACCATCGTACCGAATTATAACACATGGAATTTCCCTGAGTTTGATCAATCAAATTGTAAATGCGCTTCTTGGCGCCATCTTTCAAATTAGTAAACAATTCACGCATTGTCTTTCACAAATTTTCATAATAATCACACATTTTCTTACCAAATCACAATTTTTCTTATGAATATAACTTTATCAACTGCTATAGCCGATAATACATTTATCGTGATTGGTAATTAATATTTTCAATTGATCTTATAGCTGACATTCAAATATTTTATCTAGTTATACTAAATAATCTTTCATTTTGAATTGCAAAGACAAAGAGCATCAACAGTTAGCCCTCATCCCCCTCATTCAAAATCGGGAGGGAGGGAGGGAAATTTTTTCTCCTTTTCTTTACGAAACAGGAGCAAAAATAATACAACCTTTCTGTAGAACAGCACAGAAATTATGACAGAGGAACGTGCCACAAAAACTGGTCTCTCCCCCGGAGAGGGATAAACTACGCGTCACTGAGCAAGAATAGACCTGGTCTATGAAACCAGATGCGGCGAACAAAAGGCCCAAAAAGCGATCGCGGCATAGTCCATTTTATAGTGCGGGTGGTAAAATGAATTTGCTTTCACAAGCTCGCGCAAATTCTGATTTTCCTTGCATTTAGAAACGGATCCAAGTAAGGGCAGCGTAAGAATGAGCTATGATTTGCGATGGTTTCCAGTTTTCAATACGATTTATTCCATTGAATTATACTACCGGGTTCCAAAGTGTCGGCAATCAATTATTGCCTTTCATCCTTCCGCGGCCCTTATCGAGGTTCTTAAGAAACTTATATTTTGATTGGTTACCATTGCAACAGTATATTCAAAAATATAGGTTGACATTGCTTTTTTCCCAAATATCAATTCTGGTCATTTTCTGGTGTTTTCTGTACAGATTGGGCACAAACTGATTCTGCCGCATTCATCAATTTATTAAGGTGATCTTTCATGTCCTCAAGAGTTTTGTCAATCCGTTTTTTGGAATTTGGAACCGCTGTAGTAAAGTTGTAACCCTTGTCACCTTCCATAAATTGATTCAAGACCTCTCGTCTGAATCATATTTGTTTTTTTGACAGCATCATACTTCTTTTTCTCTGTATTTTGTGTTTCCAAGTATTTGTTCTGATGACTGCCACAATCCTGTGTCGGTGATGTCATTGCATGGTTAGATTTTCTTTTCTGGCCAAACTTCTCAATTTACTAGCATGCTTGGCTTTGGCTTTCTCCTTCTGTTTATTTTCCCAGTACAACATGATTGTTCTTCCCGCTCTTTAGTTTTTTAAATAGGATCCTTGATTCGGGATGAACTGTATTTACTTACATGATCTGACAGCTCATTTTCCGTTTACCTAGAGCTCCCTCACTTCATTGTCATCCTGTACAATATAAAATTTCCCTCTGGCAAATAGTCATTTGTTAATCTGTATTGTAGCAGTGTCAGCAGAGTGTTAATGCTACATCATTGAATGGTCCAGGTTTTACCAGGGACTCGTATACTTCATCTTTCTCGATCAGTCTCATCAAGGTATGATATTTTGCCAAATGCAAAATCAGTGAGGATTTTTTCATCCGATGTGCATTTTTCAAGAAAATCCGGTTCAGTTTTTCACCATGAAGGTGAACTTATTGTTTTATTTATAATTCCAAGTACCTTATTACATCCTGCTAAGTACAGGGGCTCTTTCAAATCTACATGGAGGGCCTTGAGCAACCCATTTCCTATCCCATAATTGTTGTTAAGGAAATCTTGTATATGATTTGCCAGGAAGTACGTCCTCCCACCAAACGAGTCTATTGCTTCAAAAAGGGTTGCAGTATGTGGTTAGTAAATTATGTTTGCGTTTATAAACTTTCCACCCTCTGTGCGCCCCATTCTTTTCGTTTGCACCTCATGCGAGTGCAAAGCGAGGACTCGAGCCTGATTCATTAAGAGAGCGAGCGCGTTCTGCCTCGGAGCTTTCACTGGTGGGACTGGAGGCACTGCCTCCACATCGTCTCCCGCTCTACAACACATGAAACACAGGTATCGAAGACCAAGGTCTTGGATCGTTGTCACTGTCTCGTCTACCGCGATATCACTGCCCGGCCTATTTTTTTTCTCCCGCTACTTTCACGTTTTTTACGATCAATCTGCATGGTCCTCCACATCCAGCATTAATGATTTGAAGACCTCCAATATCGTGCAATGTGTTGCAACACTACAAACTCGGTCAAATAAACATTTTGAACCAAGCTTGCAATGTGCAGACACAGTGATAGTTCGCAATATTGCTTTGGGAATTTCTGCCTTGTTGTTTTGCCTAAAAGAACGTTGCGTTGAGGTGCAAAGTTTTGTTAGAAGTTTACGCATGAAAGTAGTAATAAAACCTATATTTTCATACTAAATGCAGAAGAAAATGTTTTATACAATGTTGATAGTAATAATAAAGCTGTTTTGCGCAAACTGTTGTACAAATATATACTATAAAAAACAAATTTTAATATTTTCTCATATTATGTTTTTAAGGAAAATCATTCTGGCATCGCACGTGCGGCGAATTATGATTTTATTAAACGTTGCGTTGATGTTGATGCGTGAGTTTCGTTAGAAGTATATACGTGAAAGTATTAATAAGATTTAATTTGTCGTGCTAAAATTGTTTCATACAGTGTTTAAATAGTATTAATGCTGTTGTTGTTTAATATTTTGGAAAACATATTCAACAAAACAATATTTTGATATTTTCTCATAATACATTTTATAGGATGTAATAACATTCACTGCATGGGCGGTCAATTTTCATAGTCCTTTTAATAAGTCTCGACGCCTGTGCGATTCTATACAATTAACATCGTGTTACCACTGGTTACATGGAGTTGTGTACTGGGGGATGATGTTGAAGTGACTAGATTGCCAATGAAACGAAGTTGGTCTGGTCGAATGCACTTTGGTCGCATAAAACGGTACGTTTGGGCTGTCAAATTGTTCAAAAAAATGAAATAAAAACTTTCTTAAAAATAAAAAGATATACGTGCGGCCCTGAAATTATGTGCGGACGGTCAAGGACAACCAAACAATAATTTGTTTTGGCCTAATCTGAATCAATTAGATCAGCAGATGACTCGCATGTAGGGAGCTTCTTCCAAAATGATAGGCTGTAGTCAGGCATGAATCTAAAGAGCTTGTTGGCGATATCGTTCTTCTTTACTGCAGGAACTCCAGTTGCTGTCGGAAAGGTGTCTCCTTCCTTGTTGATTCTAGCTTGAATCTTGGTCTTGAGGAATTCTCCATTTTGGTATGTGGGGTCTTCCATTGACCGCTTCCAGTAGATCTTTGTAGAGCCCAGGACGAACTTCGCTTCCTAGACTTTTGCTAGAATCGGCTTGTTGGTGAAGTAACCTGCACTCACGCCATTCTCATAATGGATGAAATCCTGCACCTGTATTGTGATGGCCAAACCGGTCATGTCAACAATGGTTGTGAATTCATCACCATCGAATACCTTCTTTGCTGACCGAATACCCTGACGTTCCACTTGGTGGTGAAATGCATTAGCAGACATGAAAGTATGGCCTTTCTCAAAGAAGCAAAATACTATCTTGTCTGGCCCTCCCTCTCGGTTAACCTCATCTTCCATTGCTGTAAAAATTGTCCAGTTTTTGTTCTGGGCTGTACAATTATCAACATATTTTTTTACATAACTTAATTGCGTTTATCTCTATATCTTGGATGTCGCATAAACTTGATGTATGCAGTGGCGAGGTCATCAGCATTTATTCCTGAGATACTCCAGGAGGATGCCCACTGGTTTCCCTCTCTTCTTTCCTCCAAGAGGAAACTGGTGAAACTGCACGAGTCGCCTGGTAAAGACACAGCTCTTTACTCCAGGCATCCGCGGTAGCATTATTATCTTTTGCATGTCTGCGGAAACTTCTATTTCATCTTCATCCAAGATGCGTTCCTTGTCGTGTCTGTAGTGCTCCCTGGCTATGCGAGCTTTCTCGAATGCTGACTGTGTTCTGCGCATGTAGTGCAATCCTCTGTGTCTTCTTTGTGTTCAGTACGATGCAATTCAAATGCAAGACAATCCTCGCACTCTTCTTTGAGTTTGACAAACCCAATATTCATTCCCTTTAAAATCTTATAATATGTTGACTTCTTGCATTATACGCCAGGGTGTTTTGTATCAAAGTCTCTAAACATGTCAATCTGCGTCAACTCTGGAGGAAGATATCTCCGGCAGGGTGCATGTTCTCTTTTAATGAGCTGATCATTGTCAGGGGAGAGCTTATGAGCAGGTGCATGTCGTCCTCGTTTGTCACGTGATGTGGTTATGGAACCTTGAGTGTGCTTGCTAAGCTAAACATGTAGTTGATAATTGCTGCATTCTTGTATCCCAAAGTATGGAGAAAAAATGTCATGCATACAAACTGTGATTTCCCCCTCATGGTCTGGTAGATGGTTATATCTAGAACATAAATGTTCTAGATATGACCATCTACCAGACGCAGGCTCTTCAAAGTCAAGTGTAAACCCGCCCGTACTAGAGAGGACAAGTGTTGACCACTTTGGATCCCGCACGTCTATGTTTGAATTAATCCACGCCCTCCTTTCGTTGTAGTCCATGTTCCAAAACTGCTGATGTATAAATTCGTGCCATTCTTGACTTAATTTTGCGCTGCACTTCCTCTTGCAGGATGGTGAACATGGTGGTAAGATTGGGTATTTTTCTTTGTCTCTTCGTAACTTGTCCTCTCTAGTACGGGCGGGTTTACACTTGACTTTGAAGAGCCTGGTCGCAAGACCTGTAATTAAGGATGAAAATAGACATGAAATACAAGTTTTATACAGGGTTATTCAACATGATCCAAGATGATGAATTTGTGAAAAGTGCAGTGTAGACCCATTGACTTTTGGTAACTAAGGAATTCAGTTTTTCTTCAATATGGTATGTACATAAAATCAGCTGAATTTATGCAGGTATGTCTAGTGATTTTTGTTTGCTTTTTAATTGTTTTTTCATGACAAAAATCTTCCACAGAAAATGCCACTTTTTAGCTTTCTTCAAAAAGTTGCTTTAATCTTGTGTTTTACTCCATAATTTATAATAATTGTATTTATTTCTATAAATATCTAGGACGGGTTAAAAGAAATGAATGCCTCTGTTTTCCCTAACAATGAAACTAATGTTTTATAAATAATATCTACCTGTTGTCATTTCCACTGTCCCGCCTTGGAGCTTGGGTGTTTTGCCGCTTTCTCACTTGTTCTTGACCGTTACTGGTCTTCCGTTTTGGGACTCCTTTCCAAGTGTCAAACATAACCGACGGGGCCATTAACTTGGGCTGCCCTACATGATCATACACATCATTTAGAAGTTAGAAGAACTTTGTGTATACTCCTGCTGGTCCTTCTTTGTGATGGTTTCTCCTGGTAACCTTGCTCAGATGCGCCTCAAAATTAGCGATTGAGGTGCCACGTATATGCGTAAAATGTGATTTGGCGTGCTGCCATCCACCCTCGATCATATTGGTGTCGACCGCGATCACCTGTCCTGTGGCAACATCCCGATATGTGGCCTTGAATGTGTAGTAATAAGATGCGTGAGAGGTTTCAAGATGTGTCCTTGTGGATTACGTTGAAATGGTGATATCCTTCTGCGTTTAAAGTATTATATCCCATCCAACCATCGGTGTAGATTGTTGACCCTGGGGCGACATGACGCTTGATGATGGTCAGCAAGGTCGCGTGACTTCGGTTCTCCACTGGGTAGATGATCATATAGCCACTGGACCGCTCGGCGAGGCCTAGAACCCATACATTGACCTTGAACTTTATCGGATTGCCCCTATGGTACTTTTGCTATGCCAAAAAGGGACTTGTCTATCTCCACTATGCCGCTGAACTGCATGGGTGCTGATATGACGGTCTGCCACACATACTCCAACATAACATTGCGGATGTACTGAATTTCGTTTTGATTTATTATGGCAAAGTTTTCCGCAAAGTCTATCTGGAGCACAACATTTCGACCATCAGCTTCCTCCTTCTTAGCCTTAAAGAAAGTGTCCAGCAAGCACAACATTGTGCAGTATAGGTTAGTAAAATAATTATCAAGCCCAAATCGCGAAGTTATATAGAACAAAACATCATACTTATCATAAAAATGAATAAAAAACTGCCATCTCTCAACATGCCATTTTTAAAATTCGCGGTGATCGAAAGTCCCGGGATCAATGACGTCATGGTTATTGGTGCTCAAATTTACGCAAGTACATTGTATAACTATGACTTCATTGATGCCGGGACTTTCGATTGCCGCGAATTTTAAAAATGGCATGTTGAGAGATGGCAGTGTTTATTCGGTTTTTAAGATAAGTATGATGTTTTGTTCTATATTACTACATGATTTGGACGCGATAATTCTTTTTCAAACATATAATGCACAATGTTTTGCTTGCCGGACACCTTCTTTAAAGACTTGCTCTTGTTTGCGTTTGATCCATGTGTGGATCAGGAAGTTTGTTAGCTGCTTTTTTAGCTCGTTAAGGCAGTCAAAAATAGTGCCCTTTTGTTGCTTTGTCATACCTGTTCTCTACCCTCTCCCACTGAACCCATGACATGCTTTGTTTTCCCTCATCTTCTATTTACCTTGTCAAATTTCCCTTTGCATGCTTCACACTTTCCAAACATACATTACTCACTCTCTTGATCACATACCACTGTTTCAATGAACTCTCTGAATGATACAGTTGTTCCTAGCTCTGTATACTTTCTCAGACTTTCCAAGAGCAATCTGACATTCTCATGAAATCTGCAAAGACACGTGTTGTGAGGAAAGTCTTTCCGTTTCCAATGTAAGCAACAGCTTGTCTCTCAATCATGAGCTGACTGAGCTCTGATTGGTTTAAAGTTTTGGCCCCTAAAGCTAATGTATGTGTTTGACACACATATTGTCTTTTTATACATGCATTAAAATACTACTAAAATGTTCTACTATTTATTTATTCTGAAAAATAAAATCATTTTGACCAATTTTGGTCACTCTTCAATTTGTGATTTCCGCAACATTCAGGTGACATTCCGCAACATGTCATTCCGCAACGCTCGTTAGCGCTATTTATTAACAGAATTTTCCATCTTTTTTATCATTGTGAAGCATGTCAATTGTTTACAGAGAAAAAATAGTTAAATGAAAATAGGGTACATTTTTTTCTTGCTATCCTAAAAAATTGTACTTTGCGTTGCGGAATGACATGAGATTATGCGTACTAATTACCTGGATTAACGAGACTAATCGGCCGTTGATCAAAATTAAATTATATTTAAACTTTTCCCATCAGTACTACTATTGTGCCTGACATTTATTTAAACATCATACCTATGTGTCTAAAAGATATATGGAATAAATAAAAACAAGCATTTTCACTGATTTTGTAAGCTGCAAATATGCAAATTTATGCTAATTAGTTTATACATCAAAAAACATAGTATCGCTAAACAAACTAAAAATTCCTGAACTTTGGACTCTTGCCTACATTATAGGCATAGAATTAAACTTTGGATGCAAATTTGAAATTTTGGCTATTTGGTTGACATTTGCTTGGAATTGCCGTTCTACAGCCATTACAGCGTCCCTTGGCTCGTCATAGAAATGATACCCATCCTCTTTTGTACCATATTTATAATATCTATAATTTTGCAGGCACGATCCGCAACAGAGAGTTATCTTCTTTTCTTGATCACCTGAGCTAGTGGCATACTTCACGGTAGTCAGTTCATTATGAAGTTGTAAGGGTGAGGAACATGTCAAGCAGTAACCGGCTGTTCCTTGGACTAGGCGATCAGTTCTTGGTTGGTAGGACGATCGCTGCTCAAGTTGGACATCGCTAACTGATGGGCCTGTCGAATTAGCAGCAACAAAATGGCGGCTACTACTGGCGGTGGTAGTCCTGGATGTGGCTGGCTCCTGGAAAGCATTGACATGACAATGGCTAGCTTGTCTGAATGATGAATTGTTGATTCTCGCCCCCGTCTAGCTTGATGCGTAAATCGTCATTGTGGTCAATGCTTACATCCAGCACATCCTCTTCTTCCTGGGTAATTTTGGTTTTGATGCGTAGAGTTAGATCGGGGCACGGAAACGCTTTGATTACCCCGCGACCACTCCCACAAGCGCGACTTCTACCCCTACCCCGTTGAATTTCGGCCTGATTATTCAGGCGGGTATTAGGCCGCTGATCTGCCTGAAGGTTGTTGATGCCGCACGGTTGTGATTGCAGCAAATTGTTCAGTGGTCTGGCCTGAGATCCAATCTGATGATCTCGAGTGAAATCGTTGCCCTGATTGACGGCTTTTCGTTTGTTCGCCGTGTTTTTTTTGGCATCTTGAGATGATTCACCACTCTCACCCAACCAATATGTGTCGCTACCTTTAGCTGAGATCTATAATAGCCGGCCCAGCTAACAATGCTGTCGCCCACAATCCAGGTGCGATCACGTGCCTTACATGATCTGCCTCTGGATGGGGATACACACCTTGCCTCCGAATAGAGTCCATAAATTCCATTGCTCTCTCCATGTCGGGGTCTTAATTTACGAACCTAAATCCGATATGATCGATTCGCCCAAGTTCATCTTCAAGCTCTCCCCAACAAAACGCCTTTTGCCAAATTCGTCTGTTGATTGCTTTGGATGTGTCATGGTTAAATGCACCATGCCAGCTTTCACAAAAGCATTCAGTTGAAACCCATGTGCCTTGATAGAATCCCCATTGTAAGGTATATCCCTTCCTGTTGATAAACACCGATCTACAGCCATTACAGTGTTTCTTGGCTCATCATAGAAACGATTACCCATCCTCTTTTGTACCATATTTATCATATCTATAATTTTGCAGGCACGATCTGCAACGAAGAGTTATCTTCTTATTTTTACATATATCACCTGAGCTAGTGGCATACTTCACGGTAATCGGGTCTTATTTTACGAACCTAAATCCGACGTAATCGATCCTTCAAATCCCCATACTTTCGGTTAATTTCATACATGCAATGGGGTATGTTCTTTTTCCTGAAGTAGGCTGACTCTTGCTTCATCAGTTGCATGCTTGTGATAGCAACCTCAATCTCGACCCTATCCGTCCTCTCTCTATGCCACCATTCCCTATGGGCTCTGCATTTGGAAAAGTTATTTCGGCTGGCTAACACCATGCCAAGTCCCCACTGGTTAGTCAGCCTATGCTTGATGTTCCGTTCACTTTCATAAAAAGCAAATGGAAACTGCTTTTCAGGGCATGGGAAGACATACTTCTTGTTGTCCCAAATGTTGTTGAGGGCATCACCACGTTTACTCTATCTGCGATGTTGATGAACCTTCCAACGTGATGGAGTCCCCACTGGTTAGTCAGCCTATGCTTGATGTTCCGTTCACTTTCATAAAAAGTGAATGGAAACTGCTTTTCAGGGCATGGGAAGGACATACTTCTTGTTGTCCCAAATGTTGTTGAGGGCATCACCATGTTTACTCTATCAGGAATCTGCGATGTTGATGAACCTTCGTTCTGGCCAATTTGTGTTCGCTATTAATTAAATGAGAATAAAATAGAACAGTGAGACCTGAGCTAGTTGCATACTTCACGGTAATCGGGTCTTATTTTACGAACCTAAATCCGACGTGATCAATCCTTCAAATCCCCATACTTTCGGTTAATTTCATACATGCAATGGGGTATGTTCTTTTTCCTGAAGTAGGCTGAATCTTGCTTCATCAGTTGCATGCTTGTGATAGCAACCTCAATCTCGACCCTATCCGTCCTCTCTCTATGCCACCATTCCCTATGGGCTCTGCATTTGGAAAAGTTATTTCGGCTGGCTGACGCCATGCCAAGTCCCCACTGGTTAGTCAGCCTATGCTTGATGTTCCGTTCACTTTCATAAAAAGCGAATGGAAACTGCTTTTCAGGGCATGGGAAGACATACTTCTTGTTGTCCCAAATGTTGTTGAGGGCATCACCACGTTTACTCTATCAGGAATCTGCGATGTTGATGAACCTTCCAACGTGATGGAGTCCCCACTGGTTAGTCAGCCTATGCTTGATGTTCTGTTCAATTTCTTAAAAAGTGAATGGAAACTGCTTTTCAGGGCATGGGAAGACATACTTCTTGTTGTCCCAAATGTTGTTGAGGGAATCACCATGTTTACTCTATCAGGAATCTGCGATGTTGATGAACCTTCCGACGTGATGGAGTCCCCACTGGTTAGTCAGCCTATGCTTGATGTTCTGTTCACTTTCATAAAAAGCGAATGGAAACTGCTTTTCAGGGCATGGGAAGACATACTTCTTGTTGTCCCAAATGTTGTTGAGGGCATCACCACATTTACTCTATCAGGAATCTGCGATGTTGATGAACCTTCGTTCTGACCAATTTGTGTTCGCTATTAAATGAGAATAAAATAGAATGAGTAAGAAAGTGTTGATGAAGTCTCATATTAAATGATACAAAGAGTATAAATGTAGAGTTATCTTCTTTTTTGACATATATTACCTGAGCTAGTGGCATACTAGAACCTGCGATCATCAACAGTATTTAGCAACTGAAAGACTTATATGATGGCTACAACTAAAAGCACTAGGTTAAAGCCCCTACTAAAATACTGACTGGTTCTGAATCTTTATCACATGCTGATACATATGACGTGGTCACCTCAAAGCCAAAAGGAAGGGTGATCATTGAGAGAAGAGGAACGAGGGAGACAAAACTATAGATGAGGTGACCGTTGTTTACATTTAGGACGCCCTCTGTTGATTTGAGACAAAACACACCGGGCAAGAGTTCCTATAGTTTACATAGGCCAGATCAGGTTTTCTAACTAGATTGTGGTGTCACAGCAAATTGTTATCAAAACTGTCTTTAAACTTGCTTAGGAATGCTATAAGCTATCGCATTTCACAAAAAAATTAAAAATATATGAGTTTTACATTTCATTAGAAAGAAATTTCATGTTGTCTTCATTAACATTACTGTATATTCTGCCTGGAGGGAATCAACAGAGGGTGTCCCATTTGTAAATACACGACGTCACCGGTCACACCATCTATTAAGATGTAAGAAGAGTGTTTTAATTTCCACTCTAAATACAAGGACAATAAGAAGTATTCACTTACAAGAGGAACTGTGTGGTCTTGCCAAATTGTATAAACAGGACATCATAGGAATCCAGGAACATAGAATAGTGCACCAAGATGAGGAAATCAGATATCAAGATATCTTTGATGGCTACCAGCTAGTCATTTTGTGTATTATATCTTCCTTCACGGTAATTGGGTCTTATTTTACGAACCTAAATCCGACGTGATCGATTCGCCCAAGTTCATCTTCGAGCTCTCCCCACCAAAACGCCTTTTGCCAAATTCGTCTGTCGATTGCTTTGGATGTGTCATGGTTAAATGCACCATGCCAGCTTTCACAAAAGCCTTCAGTTGAAACCCATGTATGTTGATAGAATCCCCATTGTAAGGAATATACCTTTCTGTCTATAAATACTGTATCTACAGCCATTACAGCGTTTCTTGGCTCGTCATAGAAACGATACCCATCCTCTTTTGTACCATATTTATCATATCTATAATTTTGCAAGCAGTTACTCTTGAAATGTATCATACATCTTAAACCGGTAGCCGCTGGCAATTCTTCTTTTAGTGCATTGTGCACAGCCATCTCACCATTTTCAGGTCTACATTCTTTTTCCTAGGATTGGCATTTGTCAGTGATGGCTGACGTAATTTTCCGATACACCGTTACAGTTTTACTAATGTATAGCATGAATACAGGTGGAGCATTTGTTCTCTTCTTCATAAGAAAGAGGTGCCGGTAAGTAAAAGGTGTTATCTCAAACGGACCAAAATTGAAGGTGGGATCTAAACTCAGTGGGAAGCTTGACATATCAGATGTACAGAACCGGGTTTTGTCCATGCACACATCTGGTCTATTTCTATCACCCACAGGTCTTCAGGGTAATCATGGTGTACCAGAACAGGGGGATCATCCATTTGTTTCATGAAGGCCAGTAGGTCTTCCGACTCAACTTCCTTTGTTACCTTTGACTTTATTTGGTAAACCTTGAATGTATTTCACCTGGCTGGCTGATGCTCAATGGTCCACCACTCTTCTTCATCATGTCATGATAAACCTTTACAGGTGTGTTGGATCTCACATCGTTTTTCAATTGGTCCATAATACTCTTTTTAATTGGGTAGAATGGTTGATTACCATGTTTTCTGTTGCCATGTGACTTCACATAAAACAATCTCTTTTGCGTTGTCTGTACAATATTGGAGAAGACACACAGAATTAATTATTTTCTCATTCTGATTTTGCAAACAAAATGTGACCTGGATAGACCAGCAAAATTGCCCTTGGAATTGATACACAAATACACATGGTCTTTATCCAATACTTCTACCTTTCTTTTTGCAACTACAGTTATGTTCTCTTTGTCAGACACATCCACTGTCCACATTCCAGATCTTAATGGTGCCTTGAAGATACCATTCATGTCAGTTTTTACATCCTGCCAGTTGTTAAGTGAATCCGTGTTAACCAGGAAAGCAAAGTTCTCTTTAACCCTCAAAGGCACTTTGCAACACTAACACTATGGCTTATCCTTGGCATTCAAAAGAATATCTACTGCCTCCACAGGGGTATAACGCCTTTCCCCAGCACATCTGGTCTATACCGATCACTCACAGGTCTTAGGGTGAAGCTTGATATATCAGATGTACAGAACCGGGTTATGTCCATGCACATCTGATCTGTTCCTACTATACACAGGTCTTCAGGGTAATCATGGTGTACCAAAATAGGGGGATTGTTCATTTATTTCATGAAGGCCAGTAGGTCTTCCGACTCAACTTCCTTTGATACCTTTGATTTGATTTGGTAAACCTGACGCCTGTCACAAGGTATCACCTGGCTGGCTGATGCTCAATGGTCCACCACTCTTCTTCATCATGTCATGATAAACCTTTGCAGGTGAGTTGGATCTCACATCGTTTTTCAATTGGTCCATAATACTCTTTTTTAATTGGGTAGAATGGTTGATTACCATGTTTTCTGTTGCCATGTGACTTCACATCAAAAATAACCCTCTTCTGCATTGTCTGTACAATATTGGAGAAGACACACAGAATTAATTATTTTCTCATTCTGATTTTGCAAACAAAAAATTGACCTGGATAGACCAGCAAAATTGTGCGTGGAATTGATACACAAATACACAAATACACATTCAAATGCCTGACCAAGCAAACGCACACCCTTTTTTCAATTTTGCAAATGCATCACTTTTATTTTGAAAATAAAACCCCCTTCTGCGTTTTGCGAATCACATTTTGTTTGTTATGTACACCTGTAATTTCTTGAAATTGGGAACAGCATGACTGCCCGAATATACACTAAGTGCCAGGACTAGAAATGTTATGACCGCGTACGCAAATTCATGAGCATTAGCGTATTCCCTACTTTGCGCCAGAAGTACGGCCTATTCACAACAGCGCATTGGACCGTGATTGGCCATGCACGCGTTTGCAGGTTTAGGTCAAGCCTATTTGCTGCGAGCCCATAGCAAAATAAAAAGGTATGTATTCAACATATATGTTAATTTTTCAAAATGCATCCTAATTTTTTATATAACACTTTCAAATTTCCTTGTCATTTGATTCAGCTTCAGTTGAGCGGCATGTTCCTCAGCCCATACTTTGTTGTTTGGCATTTCCAGGTTTTGGTTCTCTAGTGGTTAATAGGCCTATTTATAATGGCCGTCACTATGGTGCTGTCGACTGACTCCATAAATCTTTGGTCTTCAACTGATCGTTGAGGTTGATCATCAATAGTTCTTTCATTAAAGTCATGGTTAAACATGTTGACCAGTTGTTGATGCAAGTCGGTTTTGACTAGGATTCTATTTGACGTGATAGCACTCTTGCCTTTCAATCCACAAACGATCCATCCCAGTAATGTCTTGTAGGCGTATGGATCGTCATGTTGTGAATGTTTTCCAATGCCTTTTGTCTTTGCAAGATTGCAAAGAATTATCCTCATACATCAAAGGATGTTGATAGTCGAATTGCTCAATAACTGTTGCCTGCATATCTTGCCACTCATGCACTTGAACTAGTGCTTCACAGTTGTTGATATCAATGCACTGCTTCTACAGCATTCATGGTGACATTTTCTTCTTTACGGTCTTTATGCACTAATGACATTCGGGAGAAGAAGCTAGCTGTCTGTTTTGCAGTTCTCCATTCCTCTGGATGAAAGGCCAATTTGCAATCTTCATTCAACTTGTGTTTCATCAAGTATGCAACATCTTGGGAGTTAGCTTTTCTGGCTGTGGTATTTCCTGTGTTGAAAATCTCAATAAGGAATGCTTTCACACTATCTGACATTCTAGATAGTTTCTTTGGGTTTTTCAGTGCCTGTTTCTGTTGTTCCAATGTGGTTTCAAGCTGCTATAAAATGAACGGTAACGGGTTGCACACTCTGAGGTCAGTCATTCCTTATATGGGCGACGGCGGGAAGAAATCTTGATGGTGATTGGTTAGCCCAATATTCATTAACATAATTGACCATTTTTGGTAAATTTATGAATGAGATGTTTTCTCTGTTGATCAAAAACATCGGAAGGGAATCCCAGTTACTATGGAGTCATTTTTTTTCTTCCAATTTTTTTAAATTTTTTTAAAATTATTATTTGGGTGTCAATGTTTACTCTTACTATTTGCAACCGTTGATACTTTCTGATATTGTTTTTTCTATTTGAAATGAATATTATGATATAGTTGTGGAATGGAAGGACAATAAAGATAATAAAGCAATAGTAAAACAATGTATACAAGTGTATATTTTAGTATCTTGTTTTATTTTCCCGGTTTAACAATCATTTTCTCTAAAACTGTTTAAGCACGGATTTAAACTTCTTCTTTCATAGAACACCCTTAGATATACTGGGCTCATAAAGATACTAATAATTGTTCACATGGTCGTATCTTAAAATCCTGTCCATCTTGAAAATCTGTCCATCAAAATGAACCAAAATGACACACAGGGTTACTTTAATACTCTACTCTTATAAAACATATGTCAGTAATCCTGTGTGTCATTTTGGTTCATATTGAAAGACAGATTTTCAAGATATGACCATGTGAAAAAGTAAATGTTTCTTTTTGAGCCCAGTTTTATGTTCTGTGTTTCAATTTAAGCTGGACATACCAGGTACTCCATTTTTACAATGTAAGAAACACTTTAAAAAATAAAACAGTGTTAACAATTTAAAATTGGAACACAGACCATAGCAATATTTATGACAAGTTTGAAAGGCCTAATTGTACATGGCTCATTCCATGAAGTTGGGGCATATTATGTGACATCCAAGTGAAATTTTCAAAATGGATATTTTCCAACTCTTTCTTCTTTTTTAGGTTCTACATTTACCAAAGTCCAATGTAGAACTTTTTATTTTAATGTAACATTTGGTGTAAAATAACCGCACATGTTCAACAGTTGGATGACATTTCCAAAAATCCTGATGCTACATGGACACCATTTCCCATTTCCATATCATTTTCTAATAAATTAGCTTAAGATGTGGGCCAAGTTTCTATACCTCAATTAACTACTTGGAACCACAAATACATGAAAAGAAACCAGATTTGTCTAGGTTGAACATAACTTAACGAACAAGACATCGTAGATTAACTGTTTTATGTAAAAACTCATTGAAAAGTGACTCTTTATTTTGCAATTTGTATAATGAATTTAAATAAAGTACATATCAATATTTGTTTGATGTAAAGTACTCTATAAACCATGCACATTGATTACATTATAGTCATAAAGTAAGTATATGAAGTATTATTTACCTGTATAATGTTATAAAATGCACTACCGATGCTACATGGACACCGCGTCTTGTAACATTGTTAATAATAAGACTATTCATACTGTTACAATTATTTGAGTGTGAATGGTTTGTCTACTTGTTCATCATATCAAGTAGATACACAGAGTGAATTGCTTGAAATTTATCTAAACACTGTTCATGTAAAATTTACCTTTTCTGTGTACTTAAGTATTACGATGCTACATGGACACCGTGCCCTAAAATATTTGGAACAGCTTGAACAGGTGCATCTTTTTCAGATCAATAGAGAGGATGTACTATGATATTAACTTTTTATGTTATAAGAACACGGTAAAATTAATAACATGGATTGTAAAACTACAAATTACACAAAAAGATAACCTGTCATGAAGCATAAAACATAATTACCTATGATACACATACACCATTTCTTACAATTACACAATAACAATACACCATTGATCAAAGAAACTTAAGATGTCCACTGAAACAAACTTCATGCAGTGTTGTTCTTAAAGTACCCTTTGTGATCTAAGTCTCTTTGCTCGTTTCTGATTGAATCATCCTCTATTATTGATAAAGATGATTGAAAAGTTTGATCACTTAAAAAGTCAGTTTGCAAAAAAATAATTTAATTGCCATGATGGATTTCTTTGGAAAGGTACTAGTTTTTGAAAATGATGGGTTCCTTGTCTTCATCTCCATAAATTCCAGGACGATAGAACTGTCTTCTGAATTAATGTCAAGAACCTGCAAAGCAAAACAAAATAAACCTTATGGCTTAGTATCTTCATGGAACATTGTGTATTGATATTGGAGTAGATTATTTATGCATGTTGCACTTTTTGTGTTGCAGGAAAATATTTATATTAAAATCATGCTGGAGTATTTTATTTATTATTCATTTAACATGAAAAAGAATAGCAAAGGATAGAGAACTTAAATGATTTAAAATTATTTGTTTTATTTATAGTAAATAAAACTAAAATAAGGGAATGTTTATTGTGAATTCAGTGAATGCTAATGGAAATGGTGTCCATGTAGCATTGTGTATTAATATATTTCATTAGATATACATCTCTCATAATATGCCTTTTTCTGTAAAGTGTAGTAAAATGTAGGCAATGTTTTGAATGTTTTGGGTGATGGATAATTTCGAATGGGGTAATTGTTTTAGTCTAATTAGGCAAATGTTATGAAATGCTACATGGACATGGTGTCCATGTAGCATCGTATTGGTAAGCTATATTATTAGCATTAAAAGAGCAAAAACTAATTCATTATTAACTTCAAAGTTTATTAATGATGTGATTCTACAAAAAAATTACAATTTCAACGAACTATAACGATACCCAATGCAAAATATTGCCCATGCTATGCCCGATGCTACATGGAAGCCAAATTATTATGGCGTCCGTGACTCAAAATTAATATCATAACATGAAAAGAAATTCTGATTCAGTGTTTCCCTTTCAATAAAAATGCATTAATAAATACAGACATACAAGCAACATTAAGAAATAATTACAATCGCACTTACCATTCACAAAACTATCCAATGTTTACATTTTGATGCTACATAAAAGTCCCGATGCTACAACGGGACACCAGCGACTGAAACCTTGATAAAACTAGCCCACATGTGGCAAATTCCAAACAAACCTGATAGCTATTGACCTCTACCCTTACAAAAAGAAATATGGAATGTTTTATTTATCTCCAGGGGGGGATTCCCACAAATTGCATAGGATGTTTATCACGATGCTACATTTTATGGTTAGGACACCATGCACACGGCACGGTATACTTTTTCATGAATATATGGAATGGTCTTCATGAAATTTATTCTCATTTGCAATAGTTTTCAATTGATAAATGCTCTTAATTTTGGAAAATAATTAAAAAATGTATGATAGAGAACTACCCCCATTCAGCAATGAAAACTCCCGATGCTACACGTGTATATTTTGTGGACACCGTGCGTAGCATCGGAAAGGCAATTTTCATGTTGCTTGGGTGAAAAATCAGTCCAGCGTGACGAGGTGTTTTGGTCAGTAAACTATGAATACATGTATCTTTTATTAATCAAATCGATTTCCAAGCAATTCTATGATAGTTTTGCTTACATAAAACTCATATTAATTGTTGTGTTTTCCATGTCACGTTTTTTAGCAAAAATGGTCTTGGACACCACCTCATTTTTTATTTATTTTTTCTTCAAGGAAGGGTCGATTTTTTTTTTTTTCATGGCTCAATACTATAACCTAGTACTGTTTTTGGACACTAAAAAAATTTGATATACACATAGAGTAAAACAGTTTATAAGCTGCCTAAAGTACCAAATTCTGCTATTTTAACAAATACCCCAACTTCATGGAATGAGCCACATACAATTTGTATATTATTATGCATACCCTTATCCACGCACACGGCGGATTTCAACCAAATGATTTGGTTGAAGAAATGTTCAAATTGTGATCAAGTTTTAGGCTTTGCTATTTTAAAATTGTTATTCTACTCAATCTCTTTCTGGAAAACAACTGGAAAAATCATCCATCTTTGCCCACAACATTGGAGGATTTAAGGTGATGTGCAGTGGCGTGTCTACCCAAATATTTTTAGCTGCGGTATCAAAGCCACTACTCCCCGTGCTGGCTTTGATGGCCTGCGTATGTTTATCTTTGAAAAAAGGCTCTAGAAGTGCCTCAGGAACACATGAATTTTCTCCTTTCTTTATGTTATCATACACATCCTAGAAAGTTTTATGTTCCGTAGCCTCGTGGTAAAACCAATTTAGTATATCTTATTTAATATTGTCAAAATTAAAAATGAATTGAACACGCAAAATCGTGGAAGTGAACGCCACCATGTTTAAATCGAAAACGAATCCCTGTGGTTATGCAAGGTGAATCATTTGTTTGCATACAAATAAAGCTAAAAGAGGGCGTATAGAATGCATACTTATTGCTTAAATATGTGCAGTTTAAAAACAAAAACAAAATCATAAAATGTTCTCATACCATTTTGTTGTGTATGTGTTACGCTTTAATTTGATAGGTCACAAATCCATGGTATGGTTATGTTTAAATATTAAAGTCTCGAATATATGTAATTAATTATGCACATTATTTAAATAGAGAAAAGTACAAAGAAATGTTTTAATCTACTCTTACAAAAGTGTCGAAACTAAGAATATGCACATTTTATCTTATTCCCAGGCTTCCATGATATACACATCTTTAGATAAAAAGTCAAATGTGTTTTTGACTACAATCCTGGAAAAAAGTCTTGGAACACTTGCGTGTGATTAACGGACAAGTGTCACCCCCACTCCCCCGTACAATGTTGACCAAGGCCAGTGGCTCCTGCAGCTTGCCAGAGTGTCCCAACATTGATCGATGGGGGGTGGGGAAGTAAAAATCTCATTTGAACAATTTCCGTTTATAACAGAAGACACTAAGTATCAATACATGCACACAATACCCAGCACGTGTGCTCAGCTCAGCGTTCGCGTTCCAAGGACTTTTTTCCAAGATTGTATACGCAGATTGCAAAAAAAATCATCTAAATTTGGTTTTTCTATCACATCTCAAAAACTAAATGTCACATGTATCTCAAATTGCACAGTATTTGGCAGGGGACCATAGGCTTGGCATCCCCAGTATTTTTTTTTAATAAAGACATTCATTTAATACGGGAACGTTCAGTGAAACCAATTCCCTATACTAACTAATGCATTTCGAAGATGTATAATAATTGGCCATTATTGCAATGCATAATGTGGCGTTTTCAGATACTCCTACGAGAGTTATTCATGTATTGTCAGATATGCAAAAGAGTATCTAAAAGTAACGGAATCTATATATAGGGTTGAAAGTAACACAAATAATTGTAAAACAACTTAGGCCTACTTGTAAATAACTATCTTCAGTAGATAGCAGTAACTTCTGTTTGACAGATTCGACAGCTATCTTTCGTATTGCATTAACGGGTTGTAATATAATAATAGATGCTCATTATTCATATGCCCATCTGTTATTATGTATTTTTTTATTTGCGGTCGATGTTTTGCATCACTTGTGTTGCAAAGGGACGATGAATCCCCCGGCCCAATAATCACCAAGAAAAAATGCAAGAAAAACACCTTTTTTTCAAAACACTTTTTTTTCTGCTCGAATGTTCATAGGCCTATACGTACACTTTTTGGGCTGTTTTTATTCAAAAGAATTTTTGAAAAACTACATTTGGATTTAGTTCTACATTTCCACATATTAATATTAACCAACATTTTTTGGCTCAAATTGTCAAAGGGTGTTTTTGCCTACAGTTTTTGGAATTTATTTTGAACATTTTGAAATTGCTGGTATTTTTTCCCGACACGTTATTCACAAACCCTTATTTTATGGATTTTTCAAATATTACTCTTTTTTCTTACACATTTTTTTTCAAAACTGTCGGCATTTATTTTTTGGAAATATTTGAAAATAATTGGAAAAACAATAGTTGGACATGGTTGGATGATGAATAAATGTTTCTTCTTACTCCACAAATTATAAATAATAGTCAGTAAAAGAAATTGCACATCCAGGATTTGAACCTGGGACCTCTGGATGGTTATAGACCAGCGCTCTAGTCAACTGAGCTAATGAGTCAGATGAGTAAGCACGACGATAATATTATCTATAGGCCTTCAGTTCAATATCATCCTCAAAAACAACCCAAACAACTAAATAAGTGAATACATAAACCATTTAAGTAATATATAATATACGTGAATACATAAATAAACCATTTAAGTAGTATATTTTATTGTATTTATTGATTAAAATAGCGCTGCGATAAATGAATTTAGCTTTATTCACAAAGAAATCATCAGACGAGTTGGGACCGTAATGGTAAAGTGTTTGGTAAAGTGTATGGTAAAGTGTTGCCTTGAAACGCGTGTTCATTGAACACTTTACCGTCGTTTCTATAGTATAATATTATTATACATATTTTGTTTTCATTTTAAATGGTAAACTGTTATCAAAATGCGTAGATGTGACCAATGCGGCTTATATTTCGGAGTTACAACATGCATGATTGGTATAGCTAACACATATGCATATCTTGATAACTCAAAGGCAGTATGAAAAAAACGTTTAATTGCCTATTTTAAGCAAAATGGCCCAATGGTAAACTGATGGTAAACTGTTGTAAAGTGTGTGACAATAATGCATTACTAAAACATGTATAATAAAACAAATCCACGCTTGTGTAAGCACTGACCGCTTGGCCGAGTGGATAGGAGCGTTCATTGGCACCCTTTATCTGTTCATAGGCTGCTTGGCGTTGGTTCGAGTCGCTTTCATGGCGTGGCTTTTTTCCTTTTTTCTGTTATGAGCTATCTTCAATAGATAGGAATAGTATTGCAAATAAACGTTTACTGCTCGGCAAATGTTACACTTTCAACGCGGCTATTGGTTTAACCACGGTACAAAACAGATTTGTCTAACTTTTATGTCTATCTCAAGGATAACTGAACTAATAATAGGCACGTTTGTACTTATTTGAATGCATTTCATAAGGTGATTCCAAATATTGGCAAAATGACATTCAATAATTTTGACGTTTTTGAAACATTTTGTGCAATTTTGGATTGTCGTCTGCAGACACCTGTCGCGTGGAAAGTGTAAATGTATAGTTTCATATTTCAAATAACAAACAAATAGGCAATGTGATAACATTATTAAAAGTATAAACATGTTAATTTCTCAGCAAGAACTTTATACTTTTGATTTATTGATTTATAAACATCAGATTATTACGCGCGGGATCAAGAAACGGGTCAAATTGTAGTTAAATATGACATACATAATTGTTTTCAGTGACCAATCCCTAAATAAAATTAATTCCCTGTCATCATTTTTATTATATTTGTGATGCCCCTATTGTTTACTCAAATCGTGTGTAATATGAGATTCATACGACATTCGGTTTTTGATTTATGACAGAAAAACCAAATTTAGATCAATTATTTTGCATTCCTCTTATACAATCCTGGAAAAAAGTCTTGGAACACTTGCGTGTGATTAACGGACAAGTGTCACCCCCACTCCCCCGTACAATGTTGACCAAGGCCAGTGGCTCCTGCAGCTTGCCAGAGTGTCCCAACATTGATCGATGGGGGGTGGGGAAGTAAAAATCTCATTTGAACAATTTCCGTTTATAACAGAAGACACTAAGTATCAATACATGCACACAATACCCAGCACGTGTGCTCAGCTCAGCGTTCGCGTTCCAAGGACTTTTTTCCAAGATTGTAGATGCTAATTAAATATGCATAACATATGCAATTGAGCTTATTTAGCAAAATAGTTGTAATACACATTTGCGTTGAGGCTTTGACGTCATGGTTCTTCAAACTTGACTTGATTGGAAGAAAAGTGTTGTTGTTATTGTCATGTAAGTGATTTTGGTAAAAACGGGCATTTATGGTCAGTTGCACTGTAGCCTACTGATATGATATACAGTGTGTCCCAAAAAACTGGGTTCAAAAGTTTGCGAGCTTATAACGAAATAAGTAGGAATTATGGATAGTTCATATTTAAGGATATCAAACAAAATATACCTGACCTTAATTGGGTAAATTTGGAGACCAATCCAATGTAAACTTTTTGAAATACAAAGATTTGAATAGAGCGTGGTCAGAACCCATTTGTCCCGATTTAAGGAATAAACCATACGTGCGTTGCATGAAACTGTGCGCTATGTGCAGTATTCCCGGCATGGGGTTTGTTCTCCGAAAGAACTTAACAATAACTCAGACTATAACAAAGAACATTTTTGTTAATGTTTATGTAAATAATGAACTTGTATTATTGGTATATGACCAAGATAATTTTATTTACTGCCCAAGTCTTTGTAAAGAATGAATGCAAAGGCAAAACATTGACGAAATCACAACAATGTGCAATTGCAACACATCGGGGTGTTCCTTGAAAAGTGGGACAAATGGGTTTTGACCACGCTCTATTAAAATCTTTGTATTTCAAAAAGTTTATATTGGATTATTTACAGAGTTTAACCAATTAAGGTCATGTATATTTTGTTTAATATCCCTAAATATAAACTATCTATGTTTCCCACTTCTTTAGTTGTAAGCTCGCAAACTTTTGAACCCAGTTTTTTGGGACACGCTGTACATGTAGGCTCAAGCCACATTTGCTGCAATCTATTTCCTTGGCAATTCTTCTAATAATAAAGCCTGAAATGTAGTACAAACAATTATCAATAAATAAATCGACAACTGTATTTATTGGCGGTAGAGTCCAAAGACTGAAGACAGCGTGATGTTAGTGCATCCATCTGAACTTCCACCTCTTCCTCAACTAGCTTACTCATGCGTTTGTTGCCTTTAAAGCTAAAAATGGAGTTTCCAGTTGATTCGTCAAGGGCCAAACAGTTGCCTCTGGTAGCTAGATAGGGACGAATTGTATTCCTTAGAAGTACTTTGCGGAGTCTTACTGTGAAATCCAGAAATCCAATGTATCTGGGTTGCTGTTGTTGCCCCCCCCCCGTTTCTAATTGTACTGAAGAACAGCTCGATGCAATCCTGGCTAAATTTGTATATCAGGACATATCGGAAAGGATGCTCAGGCCTCCACAGAAGACGAGCCACGATGGCAAGTGTTGATGTTATGTCAAGGAAAATCCAAGTAGAACTGTGCACCTTGTTCCACAGATTATTTGGACACCTTTCATTAGGGGGCTGTCATTTTCTTTGCAAGGGGGGGGGGCACAAATATGTCAATGGCCAATGCTAATTTTTTGTAAAACCCCCACCCCCCCCCCCCCCCCCCCCACACCTCCCCTTCTCGCTCTATATTATTCTACACAATATAAATACAAAATAATTTAAATAGACAAGTAAATTGATAATCGTAAATAATTAGTGACGGCGCCAGCATTTAAAAAAAATTGGGGGAAAACCGGGAAAGGGGGGGGGGGGGCAATTTTTCGGGGCCAAATGCATGTGTGAAAAATGTTGCCTTTTAATCATTATGATATCAAAATTATGACCCCCTATTTTAGGTTTAATAATTGTATGACCCCCCCCCCCCCCCCCCCTTTATGTACAGTACAAATTGAGGCCAAGTAATGCCTAGAGGCCAAGTGAAAAAACACAATACAAGTATATCTTCTATGCCCTGACTGATTTTTGGAGGATTTAAAATATTTTTGTTATTTTTCATATTTGCTTCTTAACACACCTACACTGTGTCATGAGCAGAGATACATAGTGTTTTGGATCATTGATATTTTTTATAAACACATTCATTGCACCGTATTTCGCCAGGCTAGGGTTAGGGAAATGAGGAAATAACAACAACAAAAATACTAAGGGCCTCTTCATTTCAGAAATAAATAAATAGTAACAAAAATAATAAGGGCTTTGGCTTTAGCTCACCAGTTTGAAAAAGTTCCGGACGATATTTGCTTGCCTTTTCATTGATTTCAAAATGTTTTATAAATTCACCGAGCCAGCAATTTGTGACCAGCTTTTTACTTAAAATTGTATTCAAAACTCACATGTGGAATGAATTGCGATCAGTGTTTTACATACCATACATGACGGCATTTTGCTGCTTGTTTGTCAAAAAATATCACTAGAACCCGGGTACAAATATTACCGGCGAGTGACTTCCGGTGCCAATAATGTTTACAATTTTTTACAGGATCGAAACTCCCTTGTAATGAATCTTCAAAAATCCCCCACTCATTGATGACATCATGGCTAATCGAAGGACTTCATTTTTCTTGACGAGCAGGGCGCTCTACTTTTATCTATCTCGTTGATGTCTACAGACTCACTAGCAGTGCATGTCGACAGATACGACAATGGCATCATCATCAAACTTACAATTTGATACTGAATACGTGCCTATTTCATCATCAGAAGACTGCGCTCCATACATGTCCATGGCGGGCAATGGTGGACTGTTACTGTTAGTGCTTTAATTTAGTTCCTGAAATTGTTGATTTTGAAGGATACACCTTAGACAGACAAGTGACCTACTTTACTTTGGAACAGTTGTGACATTTGTACTCTTTGTATTTACAATGTGCAGGATCATGATTGTCACCACACCTGTAACACCCCTTACTCTTTGCTTTACCATCCTTACCCCTGCCTCTATAACTAGAACACTTGTGACCGCGACCTGAGACTGAGGTAAATTGTGTACAGCTGCCTTAGCTGCATTAGGGTGAGTGCCTATTTGGAGCATGTTTCCATCAGCAGTTTCACGCTTGTGCCATTTCTAATACTTATTTAAAAGTCGGTGCTTTAATCTGGTTCAGTTTCTTTTGTGTAGATTCCTTTCTAATCCCAAATACAAATACATCACAGAGCGCTTCATCCAACTGGGCGTTTTTGAATTCACAATCAATGCTGAGCTGATGCAGCTCCGCCGTGAACTTGACTACAGTTTCACTTTCACGCTGCTCATGCCTGTACAGTTTCTTACATTCGGCGATTACTTTTGGTTTTTCGCAATAGTGATCCGTAAGGGCCTTACACAGATCCTCATACATCTCCCCTTTTAACAGCCGATAGGTGGTTGGGTCAAGACATATCTAATGTGACGTCTTATTTTCTTTGATATCGTAGTGATGCCGGACAGAAATGTCAGTGCTAGACATATCATGTTACCCATCATTTTAAAGCTTATGATGTTGCGAATCTAAAGAAGTAACGGGATTTTTAATTTAAAGCTGTATATGCTAATTAGCTAATTAAATATTCATATTATGCGAAAAATTCTGTAACGCTAAGGTAATACAATTGAAATATTGGATTATTTTGTGCTTAATTTAGTGAAATAATCATGTTATACAACCTATAGGTAGCCTATAAGGCTATAATGAATTAAAAAATCATCAATTATACCTGTACACATTAATTAGGGCTATTAATTAGGGCTAATTAGATATTCACCATATGCAAGTGTTTACCGTTACACAATATTCGGGTATACGAGGGCGCGGACATACGGGAGCTTTGCAACATCCGGGTCTCTCGACAAAAGTGCCGGTGAAAACAATGCGAGCGTTTACTACTTCCGGGTTATACGGGCGAAGGGCGCAATTTTTTTTTAACATTGTGACCGACCAAACGGTAAACGGAAGATTGTTTGTTTGTGATTATCTGTCTTGTTTTATGTTTTTATTCACTACACATTTATAAATAGAGATAAAGCAGAATCAAATTTATTTTAGTATGAACTCACCCGCTGTAGAAATTAAATACATTACAAGATCCGGAAATTGAACGTCGGGCCACTGTGTTGGTTTATCCACCCAGACATCGGCCGGTACACGAAATGGGCATGTGAGCCCTACAGCAATTAACTTAGCCTCATACCTCTTTCTAGCCTCGACAGAGAGGCTATCAATATAGTCGTACGACATTTGATCCAAAAAAATCACGAAAAAGGGATAAATTTGCTGAAAACAATCTGTCGGAAAATCAGCGAAGTTGTACAGTAAGTCAATGCAGACGACGGTGATCAGAGGTTTGTTTTCACCAGCACATTTGTTGTGGTCACGTGACAACTGACTTGTGACGTAGCCCCGCCCCAACCTATATTTTCGGAAAGAAAATGTGAACTTATTCAAAAAATTGTTGAGTTTTATACAATTTACACAAGAGGTCATGGTACAACAGCTCAACAGATTAATTGGTATATAACAAAGTGCCATTTTATTATTACTAATTAATCACCTAATTAACATAATTAAGCAACTGTATTAATTAAACTCTCATCACAGTATTACTGTTGCAGTAGAGCTCTGTGAATATTCGAAAAAATCTGATGTGAATGAAGCATTGTCGAGTTACTTGGTGACCTGCAAAGGATGAGAACACAAACAAATTATCATATTATTTCATCATGATAACTTTAATTTGCATATATTCATTTTATCATAATAACTTTTACTTGTACATTCAAACATTGATTAGCTTTAAAATGAAGTGGACATGTTGCAATACTGTGGTGGTGAATTTAGTTGATATTATTTTTTAAATACATAAACTGACTAAAACCTCACCTTTACACAATTATTTTTAAATCACCAATCTCATAGTCTTCATGCAACTTGTTGGTGTAAATTGAATCATCATTGTCATACTTGGTATTGTACCATTGAGGGAAGCCGGGTACTTGGCCAATAACTTTGCCGGTGTAGTCCGTCTTGGCGCCATCATCATTGGACATTGTATGTATGATCTGTTTGAAAATAAAGTTGAAAACAAATTATAGTGTTTGGAGTGTTTATTTATTATGTTTGAAAATAAACTACACCAATCATGTAACTTTAAATGACAATGTGTTCAATTGAATGCCTTAACAATTAATGTGTGTGTTAATGTTGAACTTAAATGTGTTAAATGAATGATAAGATGTGTTATTTTGAATCAAATATGTAACTTAGTGATTTAGTACTTTTAATTTTTGGAATAAAGGAACTGAACTGAAATTGTGACAGTAAATTAAAATTATGTGTATAACAAATTAATACGTAAAAATACTTACTTTTTTTGTGTTATCCCGTTATTACATGCACAATTAAAAACAGTTAGTGATGAAAGTGAAAGACATACATCTGCTGAAGACAACTGATTCCAGCAGTGACATCAAACTATTGAAAGGAAAATTGAAGTGGTTATTGTTATAGTGTAACTTATAAAAAAATAAAGAATGAAAAACAGGTGAATATTTATTAGATATTTTTAAGGTTTACAAATAAAATAGCAATTGTGAATGTCTCACCCTCTTCCCAACAAGAAGTGGACGTGTTGTAGCCTCATCACTTGGTGAACTGTACGCATCTTCAATCAGCACTAGAATCTTGTCTCTCAGCTCTTGCCAGGTAAGTTGATGTCGCTTTCCATCACGCATTTCAGAAAAGCCGTAGATCTTTGAATCCTTACACTTCTGCTAGATTTTGTCTGAAACGTAACATGGCGATACACCACAGCATTCTGTTATATGTGCCGTCCACCATTTTTTGATTTTTTTTTCTTGAAATATACCCCAATAATTGCCAAATATTCTTCCTCTGTCAACGTTTTCCCTCTCATCTCAGCTTGATCTTGGCCGGCCATTTTGATGAGTAGATATATCGTTATTGAAATAAAATGGCGCTAAATGATGCCTAAGCTCGGCTGCATAATTTTGAATTGTTTCATTTGACCTTTGCATGCGCCCCCCAAAACTTGAATCGCTCCGCGATAATCAGCGGTTTTGGCATAAGATGCCCCGATAGTAGGTTTTTAAGTGTGTTTTTGTATATAAAGTGCAAATGTGAACAATAGCCCACGTTAATGAACTGAGTGATTAGAAATCAAACTGGTAACTCTCTACAAAGAGCTCTGAAAGGCCAATCAATTGGTTCACTGCAACTCAGAAAACATGCATAAAGCAAGAAACACAAATGGGCAGGGGTTAAAAATGCCAATGAAAGTGACATAACAATAAGATAAAAGCAGAAACATAGAAAACAACATCAATTATAAAGTATGTTGACTGAACGATATACTTGCTTGCCCACTGTGAGTCCTACTCCTTGTTCTCTAGCTACCATCTTCCTTACACGTTCACTTTTTTCTTCCTTGTTCATTATGTTTTTCAAGTGGTTTTGAGTAGAAAAATGGCGATTAACAGCGTGTTTTAAGTTACTAAATGCCGCTGGCTGATTTGCAGTTGTAAAATCAATGCCCAAGGAAAAGTCATACCTAAATACTCCAACATGTCCAAGACTTGTAGTAGTACTTTCATCGCAACAAACATCACACATTAATATGCACGCGTGTCATCTACAGTATTTAATTTCAAAGAAGCCAAATCACACAGCCTTTTCATGGACTTACAGTTCTGAATGAGAATTTTTAAAGCTTCAGTGTCTCTGTCTTTGTTATCATTTTCACGCGATTCATTTGAAGATTTTGTTGCAGTTTGACTTTTGGCATTTTCAGTCAATTTCAGCTTCGAAAGCTGGTCTAAGATCGTATCCAACTTAATGTCTATGCTGACGCTAGTATGAGCTGCAGCAGCACTCGCAGCAGGCCGAGACGCGGGCTGAGACGCTGTGCGTGATTCTGATTCATGTATATGTATATTTTCTTCAACTCAAATCTAGGCACCCTCTTGCTTGGACCAGGCTCAGATGAATCTTCACCCGGTTCAACGCGCTGGAGAACATCAGACTCGTCATCGTCACGTTTTCTTTTCTGTCCTGACGTCTCCCCTGAATCCACAGTTCCAGCTGGGGAGCTTTACGGGAGAACATATCCATGAGATTCAAACTCCGTGAGCCAGATCCATCTTTTATTGCCTGGCCAGCATGTTGTTGTCTGGAATGTTCGGGCAGCCTGTCTCGACGCATAGCGACACCACAGTGTCCACATTTTGTTTGTTGTTTTGATCTGGGCAGTTTATCAGGTTTTGGAGCCATGTTATGTTATATGCATCAGATGATCCAAATACATGCATTATGAATGTGATGGCATATGTCACCGTCAATGTCAAGTAGATGTGGTACATTACCACCTTAGACAAAAAAATTAACATATATTCATAAATTCTTGTTATTATTGTATTTCATAATTTATCTTATTTTATCGGTGTTGCTGCCTCACATAACAGCACAGATGTCCATCAGCAGAGATACCAAATTATCCCAAGGAATTCTGTGATCTTCAAATAGCTTCACCAAAGTGTTGTAGAGAGACTCAGAGTTGACAACAATCATTTCCACTGATTGCAAGTGCTCAACAACAAACCGCTCATCATCTTCAGAGTAATAACTGATCAAAATCGTAAGGATTTTCTTGTTATTGTGACTTGTAGCTTCATCAATGTTTAGGGAGAAGGGAACACTCCTGATATTATGCAATGTTTTCTCCATGATTGTTTTCTTGAGGCCATACTGCATTTTGTATGATGCAGTGGTTCTATCCATTGATAGTTCCTGTAGACATTTCTTGTCTTTTGCAAGCTCTTTAGCTATTTTTATGATAACTGGTGCCATGGTGAAAGGTAAACTGTGCTTTGCTATTTGCTTTCCTCACCATAACTCTGTAATTCCTCTTTGTCTTCAGGACAGTTTTGCGGATCCAAAAACCCATCAGCTCTAGAAAGTAGTGGATTGGTAGCAAAATCACCTAATCTCTCTGTAATGCATAGTTGACGTGTATTTAATACTGTAACGAAAGGCACCTCATATTATTAGTACCGTTATAAAATCAGTTTTTAAAGCTAGGATTATTCATTATTATAATAATTATCATGGTATACAGGAATCGATTTGTTAATTATTATTAATTATTAATCTGTTTCTCCCTTCTTCTTCTTGTCTGTCTTTTACTCCTCCAGGTCTCCCATGTGGTATAGTAGCGCCAATGGCTGGTTGCCGAAGAGGCGGCAAAGCTGTATGCTGGTGATCTGTGTCTGAGTTGAAATGGTGGTTGTTCCTGAAGTCTGGATATCTGTGGGTGCCTTTAGTCTTTGCCACTGTGGCCAGTGATGTGGGGTTGTTATCATCCATTTCTGCATCTATGATTGTATCAATGTCCTTTGTAGTGAAAATAGTATGTCTAGGAGGAGTTGTTGTGGTCTGGTCTGCTACTCGCAGTATTACGACCCCGGTGTCTGGTGTTACTATTTCTTCATTGCTGGAGCTGGATGAAGAGGACCATGGAGAGACTGATCCAAGGGATATAGCTTCTGATGGTCTGATGACTGTTATCTCAGGGGTGACTGGTAGAGTGGTCTTTATGGCTGGCAGACTAAGTGTAAACTTTGGCATTGTGGGTTTGGCTCTGGGGGTGTTCTTTGGTTCTTTTGTGGTTAGAGGTTTTCCCACAGGTGTGTTCTGAGAACTTCGATGTCGTTGTCTGCTCGGAGTGGATGCTGATCTGGCGGCCAAGGAACTTGTAGGTCGGGTCTTTGGTGTTTGATCATGAGGGGCTCTTCCCTGACTTGCGGGGGCCTTAGGTTTCTTCTTGGTGCTGGGTGAAGTTGATCTTCTTGTTTTAGAATGTTTGTATACGGACTGGTGAAGCCGCTTCCTTATGGTTGGGTCCGTGTGACTGGGTTCAATCAGTTATACCTTCATACGCTTATCCCCCAGGACGGATGGTATCCGTCTGGAGTCGTCTTGGTGGTCATTGGGACCGGTGATATATCTGTCGTGCACTTCATGATCATGATAGCGCTTGTAGTGAGTGCGTAAGGCTCTTTGGCTGGGTCCTTGGTAGCGACACTGGTCATGGTTACAATTGTGCCTTTAATTGGCCTGAAAGCGGTTTGGTGATTGATGACTCACGTTTTTTTTTGGTTGAAGCTGGTTTGGGGATTGATGACAGCCGTTTATGATATTTGATGTGCTCACTGAAAGAGTCGAAGGAGTGGCTGCAATGTGAGGGCAGAAGTAGCACTTAAATGCTTGGTCTGGATTCATTGATTAGAGTCCGGTTGAAACGTTCTATCATTCCGTCACTCTGAGGCCGATAAGGTGTAGTCCAGGTCTTGTCTATGTCCAATAGTTGGCATAGTTCTTGAATTAGTTTGGATTCAAAGGTTCTTCCCTGGTCGGTATGTATTTGTCGGGTATTCCAAAAATACTTATAACATTTTCGATAAGCGCTGTGGCAACCGTGTGTGCTTCTTGGTTTGGTATCGCAATGGCAGTTACCCATTTGGTGAAATAATCACCAATACACAAAATATATTTGTGACCTCTACAACTTCTCAGTAGGGGCCCCAGGATATCTACAGCTATATCCTCTCTAAAGGAGCTACTACGTTGTTGGCGCCCTATCTCTTAAGGACGGCTTCAGTTTTTGGACGCATTCTGGACAGTGTTGAATCATTTCTTTATGGTAGTTTCCATATACCTTCCCAAAAATAGCGTTCCCGAACTTTGCACAGAGTTTTCTTAACACCCAAGTGTCCTCCAACTCTACTTAAGTGCAATTCGCGTAAGGGCCCTTCACGTAAATTTTCAGGTAACACTAACAGTATGTGGTGGTCTTTGCTGTGTTTTGGCCATTTCCGGTATAGTACTGTCGCGCGCTGGGGGGAGGGGTTAATCTTTCTTATGTGCCTCTTGTCAGGATGGCCAACATTTCTTTCCAACCTCCCCGCTCTTTATTTATGACGTGGATGCGTTTGGTGGGGTAGAACCACCGTGCTCTTCTTGTCCCTTACATACGACGACAATAACATCTGATATGGTTGTCCTTACTTATTTATTCTCTCGTATACATGGTGGTGAGACCGGCACCTGAACAAATCGGGAGCCGGAATGACTATTAATACATGTTTTGCATATCAAACATACATAATATCATGAACATAATCAAAACAACTTAAACCTAACATACATGTCTATTAAGTATTAAGCGATGACATTCTGGAGTAATCCACATACCAGCGTTAATTTTACTTGTGTACTGTCACACAAAAGTACATCTAGCCAGAATATCTCTCAATATTTTGAAGATATAGGAACTGATTGACGGAAAACTAATTCAATTTAATTTCGTCACGTCCAAACGAGAACCATATGCCTAGTTAAAACAACATTCATAGAAATATATGAATTCACTTTAAACAAACCAATCGCAAAGTATACTACGACAGGCAGTTATCGCATACTATTCAGACATGTATAATATTAGAATGGATAATTTACCATGTATTGCATTGCGCATCACTCGTATACTATTGTTCTTTCGGGAATGTAAGACCACGTGTTAACTAAAACAACCAAGTATTTTATAATATACAATCAACAATATGAAATAATATAAAACAATATGAAACGTGTGAGTATGACATGGCCCGGGTGTTCTCTTGGTATATATTCTCATTATAGCAGTAGTGGTAGTAGTAGTACAGTCTTCTTCATCTACTCAATACAGTAACTGTAACTCTGTTACTATCTGGGAACGTACGCATAATATACAGTAACTATGACTCTGTTACTATCTGGGAACGTCGCGTGGTACATCTCTGTAGCCATATCTCCGTTACCATATGTACGGGGTACATCCTCTCAGTAACCATAACTCCGTTACTGTTCGTGTGCTACGGTGCTGCAGTAGTCGTGACTCCACTACTGGTATACTACATCATTATATTGTGGCATGCTAGCATACAGTTCTCTTGTGTAAACCTGGGCCAATGTCATACACGATCTAGTCTACAAACTGAATGTGTTTAATCACTGGCAACGATCACAATTTATATACATCATTTTGGTTTTGTAAATGAGCAACTCTTTAGCCATTTAACAATTCAAAAGATACATATTTGAAGAGGTATTTTGCAAAAGGGCTATGGTGCATTTTTTCAAAAAATGAGTTTGATATAGAAATGTATAGGGAAAAATCATATGTTTCAAGGAAACAAAGTCATTTTTTTTCAAAAAGACCTACATCTCATTGTAAACAGCCATTGAAATGGTTGTTTTGTTGCAAAAGGGCCTGTATCCAGAATTAAATCGGGATACAGGCCCTTTTGCAACAAAACAACAACTTCAATGGCTGTTTACAATGAGATGTAGGTATTTTTGAAAAAAATGACTTTATTTCCTTGAAACATATGATTGTGACCTATACATTTCAATACCAAACTTATTTATTTGAAATGATTAAAATAAATGATTTTTTGTGTGTGGTATTTTTTCTTTATGTACAAACAGATGGAGTTTTGTTGCAAAAGGGCCTACATCCAAATTTTCAAAAAATGTAAACATGATTTAAAAAAAAATTAAAACTAGCACATTTAAAATTTATTTCAATTTCAATTAGTATGTAGTGTACCTCTTTCATAATCCATTCAGTTTTTCAATTGCTCAACTTGAATATTTAGAAACAGTTTTTTGACTTTTTCTCAATAAGAGCCAAAGTGGATGTAGGCCCTTTTGCAAAATACCTCTTCATTTGTAAAACACATTTATAAAAAGTCTCATCATAAGAAAAATATAAGGAAGTACTTAGTAAGTCACAAGCAAATGCTACCAGTTCGTTGTACAGTATAATATCAATACCAATGGGGAGTTGCTTTTATCATTAGAAAAGATCAAATGCCGAAATCACTTGTTATATACACAATTTTGGTTAAGTATCTCAACACTGTCACCATTTAAAAGATTATAAAACACACACACATGATATTGGAAAGCAATTTGGTCAAAGGTCATGTAGGGGTCATTAGAGGTCAATGTGTGTACACCCCATGTTACCCATAAGTTTATTGTCACCAAGCTTATTTGTAATGACCTTTGACCTCTTTCTGTCTACACTTTAAACTATTTATTGCTGTTTTGGGAATAACACAATCTGAGGCAATCTGAGAATCAATCGATGGCGGTCAATCTGAGGATCTTTACAATGGCGGTCTGTGGACAGCTAATAAAAAGTAGGAGAAATGTGTAACTTTGCACAGGGACTTAGTAAAGATGTCTGAAGGATCATATAACAAAATTAAGTTTCTGGCTCCTTCACTTCTGGGTGTTTTCTAAAACTTTATGATACCCCCTCGTATAAAAGATTGAATATCCGAAAAGTGTGCCTAAAAACCAAGCACTGAATGTGCTGGAATATTTAAGTTTAAGTAGGTTTTTTACACAACCATTATCACTGCTCAATATCAATAACAATTGAATTGTAACATAGGAACACTGTTTTATCCTGAGTATGGTTTTGTCACAATAATAAAAAATATAACTTGCAAAAATACACAATATTATTTACACTAGTACTAGGCCAACAATTTTTGTTTGTTTGATTGTCCATAGGTCACTTTTAAAAGTTGGGTAGGTCGGTCGGGAAAAGTGTGGTTTTTTTTGTTTGTTTTTTTCTTTTCTCACTTGCCCTTTTTCAGGTACCAAAAGTAAAATGAGATGTACTTGTTGTGGTAACCAAAACGGGGAACAAAATCTTTAATATTTTGATGAGTATTTTTATTTTCTCAACACTTAAAAAAAAAAATGAAAAATGAAAATTTTGATTTTCGACTAATATTTGCAAAAAAATGACTTTTTTAAAAAATTAAGAGGGTCGGTCGGGCGGACGAGACGAGGACAATCAAACTTTTTTTTTTTTGGCCCTACATCGGTACCACCAAGAGACATTTAACTTGTTGTATAATGGACGGTTACCGTTTGGTTTATCAAAAATATTGTTTCCCTGGTATAACTTTACATATGAGAAAACACTGAACAACTTTGGAAAACTACTAGCACCTTTGATCAAATAGTCACATATTACTGTCAAGGTTATTATATTATTCTGTCAGTAGCAACGCCTCGCATGCCCACTAGTAGTACGACAAAAACAGTAGCCGTTCCCCTTAGCTCCACACAATGGAAGTTTATTTGCTCATTACATATGCACGAACTTCCTCCTATACCGCGCTCACACAACAACTTGACTTTATTACCTAACACGTACAATGGCGGTGTATTGTATAGGTTCGTAACACACTCACCACGCACGACAACTTTTAATGCATATTTCTCTAGCATTATCTGCACATAAAATAGTATTACAAACAGCCTATCTTTAAAAACAAATCCTAAACATCTTATGACAGCATAAGAATATTACTCTAACATTTTGGACCAACTAAATCTCCAACGTTTTAACGTCTCAACATAATGATACATCGCGGCAAACATAGTGGGTCACGCTGGCGTGCTAACTGACAACAATTATACAACCTGACAATAATTACGCTAAGGCAAAACAAAAAAAATTGTTATATTGGCGTAACGGGCTGAACAAAAATAGGGTAGGTAGGTAGGGATTTTTTTTATATTTTTTTAAATTTTTTATTTTAGCAGCTGTTTTTGAACAATGTTAACCGAGTTTAAACATTCCCTATTGTTTGTTAGAAGTACCCCTCAGTACAAGTCTATATACAAATAAAACACAATAAACCATATTTTCAAGTTCTTAACAGCTGACAGCATTTTATTCAAACTTCTTCACAAGCCATGACATTAAAAATGACAGCAAACCATTCTCATTTTAACATTAAAGTGAAGGTATGTATCTTTCTTCTTTGTTGTTCTCTCCAGTTTGAATCTTTCTTCTTTGTTGTTCTCTGTTGTCTGTCTTTTTCAGTATCTGTATAAAGTATAATATAATATTAACAAGAGTTAAACAGCTTACCCCACTGCTTAAAATCTTTTTCGATGGGAGAACCATACTGCTAGTAGCGTTCGCCATGAGAACCGTAAATGCATCTTGAGGTGTATCTTCTTTTTCCTTGTCTTTCTCCTCGTCTTTCTCCACAAAACTACAAAGCAAATGACGATACTTCAAATCCTGAAGTAACTCCACCTGTTCTGCCAGTGGCACATCTCGATACGGCCCACCAGTGTCATCTCTTGCGGCTTGAACACGTGTAACAACAAAGCCTTCTCCTCGGTTGAAATCATCACAAACATCTTGTGCTAAAACCCCGATCAAAACGTGGGAATCGGCACGCCGAATGGACTGGAAAATCGTTTTTGGTCCACATTTTCCGACCAGGGACAACGAATAGCCGGCTCCGCTGGTCGCTGCCATGATGATCACAATGTTTATACTTCCGTTTTCGGAAGGAATTTCCGTTTATTCGAGGAGCACCGTCGTATTTCGTTCGAGAAAAAATAACGAGAAAAAACATTTATTTTTTTCATTTTTTTATTTTTTAGGGTCGGTCGGTTGGTTTTTTTTTTTTTTCCACTGAAAAAAAAAAAAAAAGGTGTAGGGTCGGGCGTATTTTTAGGGTCGGGCGGGTTACGCCAATATAACAATTTTTTTTTTTTGGCCTAACTTTTGACTCTTCATTAGCACATGAACATGAACATATTATAAAAGCTTTGGACGGTTTATACAGATGAATTCACAGAAGACTGCACTCAACAACATTGTATTTATGAAATATAAATAGCACAGTGTCGTTGCACATACATGTACTGTACGTAGTTTCCGTAGCCTGGTACACACGTGGACGAAATGACTGGTGGAGGTACACAAAGAAAACTCATGAAAATCCTAATTAAAAAGATGCTATGACCATAATCGTGGCTTCCCAATCAGATCATATAATTTTTTAACTCATTTTTGATACAGAAATACGTTTTGGATGAATAAACCCGTCCGAAAATAGAACAAAGAAAAATACGAAAACAAATTATAACACACTTGCTTACCTGAACAAATCGGGAGCCGGAATGACCGGCCCAGCGATGGAGGCTCCTTTGTTCAGTTCAGCAAGCATGCGCAATCGCTTGTGGCGTGCGCCTGCCCAATCACAACTCGCGCTGCTGATCACGATGTGGAAATTGCAACGGCCTAATAAATAATTAATTTTGTGGGTCATGCCCGAATTTTGTTACACAGCCCCCCACCAGGCCCGTGACGTCCCCGTCATGTACCAGGCCGAACATAATCAAACACAAAATTTTAGTCCATCAAAACCTGTCGGTAGGTTATCTTCGTCTCCTTCCGGATTGCCCGACCATCACTGTCCACTCCATATTCTGCATAACGGACGACGTCCAACTCCCGGTATATTTCCTACATCTGTCCCGGATCCCCTCTGGTTAAAGTTGTCACTATGTCGTAAGGGGAGAGCTTGGCGACACGTGGGCAACAGCACTTCTTCTTCTTCGACTTACTTGCCGCTGCTGCTGGAGCTTGTGTTTTAACTGGCCCAGTTTTCACTTTCTTCTACTTTTTCCTCCTTTTCGGCTTGACAGTAGCTGGGGTTTCATCAGTAGCCTTCTCTTCCGTCTCTTTCGGAGGCACGAGGATGGACTCCTTTCTCTTTTCCGGCTTGACAGTAGCTGGGGTTTTATCAGTAGCCTTCTCTTCCGTCTCTTTCGGAGGCACGAGGATGGACTCCTTTCTCTTTTCCGGCTCAGCAGGTGCGGAGATCTTTTCAGGCTCCGGTTCAGCAGGTGCGGAGATCTTTTCAGGCTCCGGTTCAGCAGGTGCGGAGATCTTTTCAGGCTCCGGTTCAGCAGTTTTATCTACTGTTGCAGCAGTCATGGGTCCATTTGATTCGACTAGTATGGTGTCGTCTTCCGAAGCATGCACTTCTATCTCTGAGACGGGGTCTGGCTGCTCGACGTCTTTCGAAACATTTTCGCTGGTATCCTGCTCCCATCTCCTCTATTAGCTGCTGCCTTATTTCTCGTCTCATCTGTTCTTTCAAGGTTTCCGGGATTATGTACCCGGTTGAGGGACGTGGCTCGGTACTCGTGAACCCCGTCACTCTAACTTCCATACCCTCCAATCGCCGTCCCTCCACTATGTTTTCCGCTACCTGCACTTCTTCAGCCGTTTGATACTCAACAATATAAGTTCCCAGCTCCCCTTTAATGTGCTTGACCTCGGTTGGGAAGGTCGGCCGCAACCATTGCCGAATGGCCCCCTTCCTACATCCGCCTGCTCTGGTCAGTTTCAAATAGTTGCCGGTTCCACTGTTGTTGCTTGTCTTCTGTCTTTTTCCGTCCCTTCTTTCTCTGTCGTTTCTTTCTCTGTCGTTTCTTTCTCTGTCACGTCTGTCGTTCCTTTCTTTGCCGTTTCTGTCTCCGTCACCTCTGTCACCTCTTTCTCTGTCACCTCTTTCTCGTTCGTATGTCTTCTTTCTCTTCCAGTCGCAGTCTTCTTTCCTCCGCTCTCTTGACGGGCTTCGGGAGTGCTTGTGATCGACGCATAATTGACGGCTGAACATGAACAAAAAGAGAAAGGGACATGATTAAGGATTTGCTCTATAAATAGAGGTATCATTAGGTGTATATATTGCTCTTATACAGCTAGCAGTGTAGTACAGGTATATTGGAATTGACGGCTGAACATGAACAAAAGAGAAAGAGACATGATTAAGGATTTGCTCTGTAAATAAATGTATCATTAGGTGTATATATGGCTCTTATACTACGAAAGAAATGTGAATCATTTATTTATTCTGCTGAGTCACGAAATCGTGCCGGCTTGCGGTGCACTCTGGAGGAACGACGCTGGTTCGTCACTTTCTCTGCCTCTGCCTCCATCCCTTGATCATGTGCTCCTTTTTCCTTCTCTTTCCCGTGATCTTCTTCTTTCTTCTCCTCACTTCCTAGATCTCTCTCTTCTGCTATACCGCCGGGGTCCGCTGCTGAATGACGCTCGATACTCTCTTCTATCTTATTTTGTTACAGTACTCCGTGGTCTACTATCAAGTTGTCCCAAAATGTCCAGTAACTTTTCAGCTTTGGGCTCTCCATTGATATATCTTACCAAGAAGGTCTGGTCGTTCTAGACTCTTTGAGTCTTAAGTATCTCCCCAATTACTGGGTCGTCTAGGGACCCGCTAGATGAGTAAACCTGGGTGGTTAATATTTTGGGTTCGATGAGTGAACCTGGGCGGTTAATATTGTTTTGTTTTTGAGAAGTACTGCATTTTTGGAGGGTGGAGATGGGACACTGATTAATGTCCCTTAATTGTGTTGTTTGTATCCTTGGGCAAGGTACTTAGTCTCAATTGCTTCGTCGACCCAAGCGAGATTGGGGAGCTGTTAGGGGATATTACAATCTAAGTGCTGATACTGTGTGTGCGCCGTATCGGTAGCCTGGTAAATGAAACGAAATGATCTGTGACGATTTCCTAATGGCAGCAAAAACAGTGGTTCGGAAGTCACATATAAATGGTGGTCCCGTGCATCGGAAGAGCAATACCCGAGCACGTTAAAAGGTTACAGACTCTTTTGTAAAGAGTAGGGCATCATCCCGGTCTGTATCTGTTCACACATCTAACAGACCCCAATGGAAATAAGCTAATAAGCTTATTGGGTTATCCAGGGTCGTAGGACCCAAATGATATCAAATCAAATCAAATTAACTTCGTTGACTCAGAACGACGGTCAAACGTGCACGGGGAATATTTTTATTCAATGTTATTTTGTTCTGTATTGCATTTATATGTATTTTATTGAATAAAAGACATGTTAGACCTCGTCCAAGACCCCTTCCTCGACCACGAACCTGTCCAAGACCACCTCGGTAACCACCTTGGATACCACCAACTGCGGCACCCGGCCCCCCTTGTTGTTGTAAGCTTACATCGCTATCTGCACTGTCATCACTTTCGGATACTGTATGTGCATAATTTGGTGCTAATGGCAGTAATGCATCATTACTTTCGATGTCGCTATCGCTCTCAAAATCACTCTCATGACCATAATCTGATTCATCCATGTCCTCTTGAGAATCCTGAGAATCACCATCGAAAAATTGGTGCAGTGCCGCATCCGCAACCGCATCCCCATCCGCATCCATCAAATTTCTTGCCATATTTGAGGAATTTCTTGAGAAAAATGTTTGCCAATCCTTCGCGAGTCTATTTTTAAGAAGCAGAAGCCACGTAATCCATGTCAGGTGATATGACCAAGCAAACAAGTCACATGTTTAGTCACCTGTTCAAAAGGTCTATTTTGCGGCCTTTCGGGTTATTACGCCCGTTGTTGAAGGTCTATTTTGCCACCTTTCAGGTTCTAAGGGTTAAATAATATAAATCTTATTTAGAGAAGTATCTGTGCCTAAATGTAGTTTTTAGAGCAATTTCCAAAAAGCTTATCTCTACAAATGTGCCCATATCAACTTCTGAAAAACAGCGGTACGGATAAATATTATAGGTTAAAATCGGATAAAATTATGGTTGAAATCGGCGGTATATGATGGATTTTAACAGTTATAAACATAATGATATAATATTCTGTGTGAAATCATTGTGCTCTATATATGGACTTTATTATGTATGGATAACTTGACAAGCTTTTGATTGTCTTAAAGTGACGAAACGTGGAATATTAGAGTCTTCATGAAAATCCGGTGGTGAGTGTTTCAAACTGACATTTGGGTGAAGGAATTGGAAATTCGGAAAGCCTGCAGGAAATTATGACAAAAATGAATGGAACAGAAAGGAAATTGACTTTTTGTTACAGATCTGGTCATCTGTGGAACAATTTATCACCATCTACAAATTCGTATTGATTTAGAAAATATGTCACTCGGTCAATTCAAATCCTATATTTCCACTGTATCATAATTAAATAATTTGTATTATAATTTGTATTACGAGTATATTTAAACACGGTTATTTGTTATTTTGATTTATTTATGTACAGGGTGTCCCAAAAGTCTATGCACGTTTTTGAAGAGTCATATCTCATAAAATATAAATCATATGGTATAAATTTAACCAAATTTTGATAGACGAGACTTGGGAAATTATTTTGATACCAAACACAACCCTATTGGTGAACCTAAAACATTATAACACTGGTTGGAAGTTTTTGGCCATGTGCCAGACCCACCCATACCAAATACCACACATTGTTGCTAAAATCAGGTGCGCATAAATTAACAGTATGAAAGCAACGTTGCGCATTAGTCAAAGTTCACATGCTTACCTTGCAACATTAATGTTATTACCAAACTCATAACATAAATAGGCGTAGTAGACAACATTGCACAGTAAAAGTCTTCATTCAAGATGGTAAACAGCATAGGATAAGCGAATACAAATGGTATGGTTCTACGCTGAAACAAATTCAGTTCAACTTACTCAACAAAAGTTCAGAAAACATTTCAAAGTGAAACGCGCACCAGGAAGAATATCCATTTTGAAGTTAGTGGATACATCTTTTAACACAGGAACTGTGCATGGTTTGTATCGATGTGGTAGAAAGACTGGTAGATCAACAAGTCACATTGATGTCATAAGACATGCAGTAGCCAAAGGTCCAAAGAGATCTATTCGCCGACTTTCCGCAGAAAACAAGATTAAAAGATCAATTGTTCACAGAATTTTGCGTAAGGACTTGAAGAAGTTTCCAAACAAGATTCAGATCAAACAAAACATTAAAGCAGCGGACAGATATAGTTTGTTATTATGATGGGATCACTGTAATGTAAAATTATAAATATTAATTGACGGATCACTTTCCGTGTAACTAACTCTACCCGTCTTTTGTTAATCTCAATAGGTATGGATTTATGAACTTTATTCCTCCAAAGTATAAAATTACATTTTTGCAGTAATATATATTTTACTTCTAGGGTGGCATTACAACCAGATGTTACTCCAATGTTTGGTATCAAAATTATTTCCCACATCTCCTCTTTCTAAATATGTATTCATATTTTCAATACGACTTATATTTTGTGAAATACAAAGCTTCAAAGTCGTGCATAGACTTTTGGGACACCCTGTATGTATCGAAATGAGGGCCTGCTTGGAAAGCAGTGCAAGTCACTGAAGCATATTACCCAGTGGCGTAGCTAGGTTTTTTTTCAGGGGGGGGGGCAAGCCAAGCTGGGGCGGGGGCACATATCGATTGATCGCCTTTTAGACTATACCACCGCAAGATGTAATCCTACGAATCAATTTAAATATGTATCGTGCGTTTACAGTTGTGTTTTACTCATAACTGTATCAAACACCATCATACACAGCAGGAAAATATTGTACTTATCACATCATAGGGTCACACATTTGAAGACCATTTATTATGTATACAAAAGTAACTTTGCATATTATCATATAGAAATGCTTTTACATAAAAAGTGAAATATGTATCGTGTGTTTACAGTTGTGTTTTACTCATAACTGTATCAAACACCATGCATCATACACAGCAGGAAAATATTGTACTTATCACATCATAGGGTCACACATTTGAAGACCATTTATTATGTATACAAAAGTAACTTTGCATATTATCATATAGAAATGCTTTTACATAAAAAGTTAAATATGTATCGTGTGTTTACAGTTGTGTTATACTCATAACTCATAAAACACCACAGCCCTATAACAGCTTGAAAAGACCCATTCTACAAAATGTAATCCGGGATGATGATGGGATAAGGATTGTGCCATATGCATGATATGTCAAGATAAAGACGATAGCATGTATTTACCTTACTTTAGGATGATATTTCTTTGCTTCATTTTCGCAAAACTGTCAATCACTCTGTTATTATCAATTAGGTCTAGGGCATTCTGCCTCTCGATGCTGATGATTGCCAGTCCTGCGAGCCTTTCTGATGACATACTGCTTCTCAAATATGATTCAATGAGTTTCATTCTACTAAAGGACCTCTCGGCTGAAGCACTCGATGCTGGAATCGTAAGAAATATACGCATTAATATATACAGATTCTTAAATACGTGTGTTGGTTGCCTCTTGACTAAAAATGTCAGCATACCCTGAATAGTAGTTGGGAGATCTTCCAGAGGTAGTTCTTCTTTCCACGTGGAATACATGTTTGACAACACCCTATACTCATGGAGGCTTCGTTTTTATCGCATATCATCACTGTATTGGAGCAAGAGCTTTTGCAGCTGTTCTTTTGAGACTTGGAGTAGATAGTTGGATGGCATTAAGCAGGAAAATGTGACAAATGTTTTACGAAAGTATTCAAATCGGGAGGTAAGTTGTTGTGAGAGAGTGTCTATAGATTTAAGAAAAACTTCCACACGAAAACGATTTTTGGCGTCTATTATTGGCTGATCTTGTGCTAATTCACCTGGTTGTCTTTTCTTCTTTCTTGATCTTATCTCTTCGAACTCATCATTGGTGTCACACTTTTCTGCTTTTTTCTTAGATAGAGTGACCAGCTCATTAAAATAACCGATTTGAAATATTTGTAATTGTTGTCTTAACCATATCTGCTGCACTCATCAAGTCTAAGCTCGAGCTTTGTAAGTATGCTGATAAGTATTGTGTGTCTTGAAGAATATCCTTCCACAAATGGAGGTTTATAATGAATTCAAGCCTTGAAATAGCTGTGTACAGACCATGCGCTTCTGCTATTATTTCCCTTCTTCTGTCTGTTTGCTCAATTGTTTCTAATGCTTTTAACAAAGCAGGGTAAGTTTTAGATACCATTTCAACAGATTGGTGTCAAGAGCTCCATCTTGTTGGCTGTAACCTTTTGAAGCTGACAATGTCAATGTTCATTTCTGTACATGCCTTATTATATTCTACAATGCGTACCAAGCTTGGTGAGAAAAAGGAATATATCCTCTCTAAAATCCCAAAAAATGTTACAACCTCTACCGAGGCTTAGCAGGAGTCAATCAAGGCTAAATTGAGATTGTGTGCACAGCAGTGCACGAATGCAGCTGATTTACTTTTCTCTTTTATCCTTTCCTGGAGACCAGTTCTATGTCCAGCCATATTGGCCGCTCCATCGTAACACTGTGCTCTACACAGCTTCACATCAAGGTCCCACTCTTTCAGCTTATCAATTATCACATGAACAAATACTCAGCTGATGTACTTTTCACCTCCTCAAATGTTAGGAAAACCTCTTCTACTTCACATTTGTCATTGACGAATCGTAGCGATATGGAAAATTGTTCAGCTCGTGAGCAATCTCTACTTTCATCGGCTATTATTGCGTAATATTTCACTTTTTTTTATCTTCTCTAAGATTGCAGATCTTACCTGGTCGGCAATACACTGGATCAATTCTTTTTGTATTTGTGGACTGAGATAGAATTTCTGCTTATCTGGCTTTGCCAAGTGAGTTGCCAAAACAGCATCATATTTTGCCATGAGTTTACATAATTCCAGAAAGTTGCCTTCATTTTCACCTGCACGCCCTAGACAGCTGTGCTCTCGATGACCACGGAAAGCCAGGTTTTGCTGAGCAAGAAAAAGCGTGATATCTATGAGGCGCTTCAGAACCATTCGATTACTTTCTACAATTCGATTGTGTGCACTCAATTGCTCTTGGTTAATTGTTTGACCTCAACTAAGCCTGTTCTGTGTAGTTGCCTGTGTACAAGCTGCGTGAATGTGTATTTCTGAAGACTCATGTTCTGCTATACGTTGCGTTCCTTTCTTCCAATTGGAAAATCCGCAACTTACATCGCGCCATGTGGGATCGTATTTTTTACTACTTGAGTCAGCAAATAGTATGCAACAAAAGCAGAACGCCTTGTTTTGCTTTGGAGAGTAGACCAACCAATCTCTCTTAATCTTTAACATATTAGGCAATTCTCTAAAGTACCATGAAGAATGAAATGATCGCGGTGGAACAGAATTATCCTTTGGGAATAAATAGTCCTTGTTTAAACCCGGTTGACAAGGTCCAACATCCAAAAGTTCTCGGATAAGTTCAGGTATCAGAGGTTTATCTTTGATATTATCTGGGTCTGAAGGATAAGGCACAAAACGATTTAGTACCGGCTCTGCGTGACCAGCCTCCGTCATGTCTGGCTCATTTGTGAAGGAGGAGTCACCAGATTCATCTCCTGGTTCTGGTTCACTTGTTACGGCTGCCTCTGGTGGATTAGTAGAATCAGATTCAAATGAGTCGCGACTGACATGTATGGAATCATCGGAATCATCAGAACATTGTAACTCCTGGTCGGTATCGCAACTAGGTTGACATTGACCTTGAGTTGAAGTTGGTGCCTGCAAAGTGACGAACCAGAACACCAACATATCAAGAAAGACTTAATTACACCTAAACAACAGACACCGTTGTCAGAGCATAGTCGTGTTAGTGTTGGTAATAAGCTGATGTTTGTATTCGCGTAATCGCGTGTCATTCGTACCCTTTCTTCCAAATTGGAAGTATTATAGTTCACGCACACTATTGATATGATTCAGATACAATGACATTTTGTTTAATTGTCTTAAGATAAGCAAACGTCCATTTATATTGTCATACTCGTACTTTTGAGACATTAATCTTATCACCCACATTTACTCGGGACAACCATAAGTTTACCCCTCCCCTAGAGAACCCTGCAAAAGTCATATTTAACTTTCATAAGTACCAAGTAATTTTCAATATACCGGAATAAATAGAGGGATTACAAGTCTCCCAAAGAGATAATTTTCTATCATTGACTACCTGATTGACTATTCTAAAGGTGGCACATAATGAAAGCTCATAAAGTGACTATTGTGTTAAAGATTTAACGTTGAGGCATCACTGTGGCTTGAGTTGTAACAACGTAAATTAGACTGATTCTCAGTATTCCAGTATGCCAAAGGCATATCAATACATTTGAGTTGAAAATACACTATTTACGAGCTTGCAAGAGTTAATATTGTTTACAAATCTCATTCATACATGATAATTGAAATAACCGATAGTTCTACGATTAATAAAAGACACTACAAATGAGATTTACTTCGCTCTATTTATTGCTACATCTTTAGTCCGGCATTTACTGCAATGTCTCTGATCCACACGTGCGTGCGTGTAATGTGGATTGCCAGTCGGTGTTGACTAAATGATGCTATACCACTAAAGTGGGGATATTACATCCCTCCCAACCTTTTAATAGTTACAACATTTAATTGTTTTATGAGTCCAAGAATAAAGACAGCGTGTGTGTCTGCAAGAGTCAGGGCAGCATGTGTCCACAGCATAACATAAACATGAATGAATAAACTAAGACAGCGTGTGTGTCTTGCTCGAGTCCGGGCAGCATCTGTGTCCTATATAACGTAAATGTTGACAGCATCTGTGTCTCAACTTGATTTATTGACAGCGTCTGTGTCTCAACTTTATTTATTGACAGCGTCTGTGTCTCAACTTTGCATACAATCTTATCACTTTTAACCACAGCGTAGAACAGTTTCATAAAAGGTTCCTCCATATCATCATCCTTCACCTGCCTTTCCTCGCCATGTTTTGATTTTTTTTCAATACAAATCATGATTCTAATGATCTGGCGTGTTTTACCATGCCGTGTTTGTGTCTACGTCTGACGACTTTTGTCAGTGTTTTGTTTCTACGTCTGACGACTTTTGTCAGTGTTTTGTTTCTACGTCTGACGACTTTTGTCAGTGTTCTGTTTCTACGTCTGACGACTTTTGTCAGTGTTTTGGATCACAACCTGACGATTTTTGTCAACTTAATGTTTTGATTAAATAATCTGATTATCTGGCGACTTCCGCCAATGTTCTTGATATGAATAAATCATTCCTCGTGATGTATTTGGTCAATAGTCCATCGTAAATAGCAGTGTGTCAGCACTTTCAACTTGGCCTGGCTTCGCTTTTATTTTCTGATCTTCAAAGTTTTGCAAGCGGTGAACGGTGAATGCTGTACTACAGTTTGTAAGATGAATCATTAGAACGTGCCGATGATGAAATGACCTCTCGGTGATGTAAATGATATACGTGTGGAATCGTTGCACGCGGTGACCGGTACTTCGTACGCCGATGAGTCACTAGATCGGGCAGATGATGAAATTACGTCTCGAGTGTCACCTTCACAGTCACAGTGCAAGATTGTTTTCAAATCGAACTGGTTATTTCTTAATATCGATGAATACCTCCGACTTCTGGAGTATTGTTTTTGTCCTGCGTGTTCTTATATCCACTATCTCGTCGCCAATGAAATAACCGATAGTTCTACGATTAATAAAAGACACTACAAATGAGATTTACTTCGCTCTATTTATTGCTACATCTTTAGTCCGGCATTTACTCCAATGTCTCTGATCCACACGTGCGTGCGTGTAATGTGGATTGCCAGTCGGTGTTGACTAAATGATGCTATACCACTAAAGTGGGGATATTACAATAATACTATAGTTTCATCAGATATAATTCATTGATTTCCATTTTCAGTATTAAAATCATGCTCTAATATCAAACCATATAATACAGACATAACCACACAAAAAAACATGCATTTATTGTTACGGTAATTTTCCGTTTCCGTTGTCCAAAATCTTTCTCCGGATTTGACCGCATCATATAAAAAGTAAAACAGATATCAATTATCATTTACTATAAATGTGTAGCTATGATTCAAAGCTATAATTATGACAAATGTCATGAGGCTGACATTCATATTAGCAATGTTATGAGGGAGGAGGTAGAACTTATTGAATGACCCTCGTATATTCTAAATGTTATATGGAGTAAATGCACACATACTTTTGTGATTTCAAACTCATCACAGAGTGTGAATATTTAAATACAAAACATACCTTTTCATATTCAAATTCTTTTAGAAGTTGCAGAGCCACTGATGAACATATCCGATGTGTCTCGTGCTCGCGTATCTGATTTTGATCTTTTGTTGTTGAAATGATTTTCGAACATTTCGAGCGCTCTTTTCCAATCACTAAATGGCTTGCTGACAAGGTATCCACGCTCTTTAGGATTAACTGCAAAAAGCATACAGTAGATGCAGTATGCACCATCTTCTTCGGGTGAGTACGATAAACCACAGAATTTTGAAAGCCAGTGGTGTTGGAAGGACCTATGAACAAGGTATGAAAAGAATAGAAATTACAAGTAGAAAATGCTTATTGATATTTACCATGCATATAATATTATTAGCATTAGCGTTATCATATTTGCATACAAAATATTGTGTATCATATAAGTACAGACAGAATTAGCTCTAACAAATTGTTTATATCATGATGTTATGGTTATATATATCAAATTTCATTTAAATCAGTAGGTTATAGTACACAATTACACATACGCACCTTTTGACCGTTCTGGTCTTCTCTTTATACTCCTTTGAAGGAAATTCATAGTTCAAACTTGGTATAAAGATTTCTTTCAATGCACAGTTCTTCTCCTGGCGAGATAGGTTTTTTCCTTTGAACTTGGCTACATCACATACTGAGAAGAAAAATAGATTTTAAGATGAAAAAACTGCGTTCACCTCGAGCGATCATATCATGATGCGTGTTTAAGTATCGACATATTGTTCACTACGCGCTCTTAGACAAAACAATTACTAAATAATAATTAATACTTATGCTTAAAATGTGTATTACACTGATAATACTAAAATGTAATTCGATGTAATGTTGTTATAGGCAACAGAATCAGATTGTTTTGTTAAATTCGTTTGGCAGTCAGGACCATACATTTTATAATTGTGTTATCTCACGAATTTAGTGAATTATAGCAAACAACAATAACATATTAACCTCCAAATAAATGTTCCACCGTACCTAGCCTTGCCATCAAGGCCTTCTTATTTGTAAAACCATTTCACTATCCAAAACAGTATTTCACACTTTCATCAGGCAATGATGTTACCCCATCCAGTATCCACCTGTTATTACCCATCACTGATAGGCCAGAAAGTTTGGTTGCAGGAAGTATCAAAGCCTTCTTATTTGTAAAACCATTTCACTATCCAAAACAGTATTTCACACTTTCATCAGGCAATGATGTTACCCCATCCAGTATCCACCTGTTATTACCCATCACTGATAGGCCAGAAAGTTTAGTGGCGGCCAGCGGTTGGTGTATTGGGAGCTCAGTGCTTGACAGGAAAGAGCCTAGGGTGTAGTTATGTTTTGTCAAAATATCCATATTGAAACAGTTACTAAATATACATGACATTGTCATGAATGATAAGTGTGTGGTGTATATATGGTGGTCATGACCCTATATGAGGACACGGCATCTCTCACACATTGTCCCAAATACATACATGTAGGGTCAATGAGATATGCACTAGCTCTCTACAAAAATATTATAGTTTCGAATCAATGGAAAATATGACTTGTTCCAGGAATTGGGAGAGAGAGGGTAGTGAGTCTGAGACTTGAAATCAAGTCTACACCGTACCTGGCCTTAGTTTTTTCTTTTTTCGTTACTCAATCATTAATATTTTACCCCCCCCCCCCTCCCACACCCATTTCGAAATTTGGGATATCATATTATTAGATATTAAAATAGTATACGCATTTGTGCCCCCCCCCCCCCCTTTTAAATGTCTATTTATTAACAAAATCATTGAATATTTAACTTTTTATTTAGTAAGAAATTCTTTATTTTTTTGTCCATTTGGTTCCTTATCGTGTTTTTTAATGATAATGACCAGTGGACGAGGACACAACTTTTTTCTTTATATTTGCTATGCTTTGTTGCTTTCCCCCGCCCCAGCACGTTGTTATTTATTTTAAAAAAACACATAAAACTCTTTTTTCAATCTTTTGTTTTTTTTAAATTTATTTTAGATACAGAACTAGGAAACAGGACACAACTTTTTCTTTCATTTATTTAGTAATTTTGGCATTGTTGTGCCCCACGCCCACCATCTCGTGTTTTTCTCATTTTTTCTATTTCCCTTTTTCCACCCTTTTTTCTCTTTTTTTAAAATATATTTTTCTTCTATGCTATGTTGTGCCCCCACCCCACACTTTGTTATTTATTTTAAAAAAACATATAAAACTCTTTATTTAATCTTTTATTTATTTCTTATTTATTTTAGATAAAGAACCCGGGGCCGGGACACAATTTTTTTTCTTCACTTTTTTAAATAATGTTGGCATTGTTGTGCCCCGCCTGCCACCGCGGTCTTTTCTCATTTTTTCCTATTTCCTTTTTTCCATCTCCCCCCTTTCCCCCACCCCCTTTTTTTGAGGGGGGGGGGGCAGGGGCACAAATGGGTTTTTGTTTTTTCTATCAGGGGGATGCCTGCCCCCCTTGAGCTACGCCACTGATATGACCCTCAATAAAGAAAGCATTAATAAATAAAAAATGCTACAAAGCAAGCAAGTGAGACTTCAATACTTGAGTTGAGTTAAACTTTTTTCATTTTTAAGGCCCATCTTGGACTTCCTGTTCACAATTAAAACAATTAATTTTTACATTCATATCACATGATGTTCAACATATATTCAACTTTTAAAATGTAAGCATCAACCAAAGAAAAGTTATGAGTTTGTCAAACTTGATTTTGTCAAGTTGAGCCAATAAGAAAACTACAGCAGACTTCAGTACTTGAGTTGAGCCAACTTTTTTCATTTTTAAGTTCTAATAACCTTTGAATAAAATTATTACCAGCAAGCATGGTTATTTTAAGTTCTCGTCGCTTAACCTGAATAAGTTGTGGCTACGGAGCAAGTGAGTCATTTCTATGAGTGTATATAGACTCTTTATGGTAGTAAATGTTGACACCATGTTGTAGTTGCATACTCATTAACAGAGTTAGTTGGACATTGTTGGATAGAAGTCCAGACTCTTTATTGTACTAGAAGTTGGCAATGTTCATAGTCATATTGATTTGACTTATTAAAAGAGTCATCTGGGAAGCCTGAACCATTGTATTTCTCATTAAATTTTGAGAAAGTATTATGGGTCACTAGGACTCTTTTTTTAGGAAATTGTGACTATTGGTCATAGTCTGGTATACTAGAGACAACAATCGAGTCATTGTGACACCTTTTTGTTGTTGAGTGTGCATGGTGTAAGAAAACAAAAGTGTATTGTTTAAGAAAACAAAAGGCACATGACTGGAGCCAGCCGCTAAGTTATTTGCACTTTCACAAGCGACCAGTTCAGGAGAGGGTTAAATGGTGATTACAGGCATAGTATAGGGTCCTCAATTTGATAGATTGATATAATTGTTGAGTGACCATTGTATTATGAATTATATCGATTAAGATTAAGATTGTGTGTATTATAAATGAATTACATAATTAAGATTTATGTATTATAATTTTTTTTAACAAGGGCATTTTACTAAACCTTATTTGTCATTGTAAATATTTTTAACATTGAATACTCTTCAGTTCCAAATTGGCAAACAATATTCGGTTTTTATCTCTCTGCCTGCAAAAGTAATCCAAGCGTACGCTTAGAGAATAATGACTGCGTAACAACTGTTTTCGTGAATTTGTTTTAAAATCAGAGGTTTTTGTTCTGGTCTGAGGAATTGTCCCGAGGGGCGCAGCCCCCGAGGGACAATTCCGAATGACCAGAACAAAACCCGAGGATTTCAAAACAAATTCACGAAAACAGTTGTTAAGCAGTCATTATTCTCATTCATTACTGAAAAGATGCATATTTTATCCAAATCGTTGATTTGTACCGATATTAAATCTTGCTAATAATTAATTAGTTTTCTGTTTATTTTGTCTACCCCTTCTTAGTTATTGAAACAGTCCAAGTCGGGTCATCCCCTCATTAACATTTTTATCATTCAACCAATCAGAAATAAGCTTTAATCGTGTTTCCTCATAACTCATTGAATATTCAGTTTAGGGGCGTGAGGCGTTAATTTGATTGGTCGGTCAGTGAGCAAAACAATGGAACACTTTGGCGCAGTACTTTCGGGCAATTATTAGTAACCCGCGCTCGGCGTGCGCGTTCTCATCTAACGATTTATTTGATTGGAACGCACTTGGTACGCAGCTATCGCGATTATTCATGAAGTAATGAATCATGATTATGGCCATGCGCATGTGATATGTGTCGCACGCACACATCATGTATATGATGCACAGTGCGCTATGCCTTCCTGCGCGCCCGCATCCTTCTGTATTCATTCGCTGCTGTAAGAAGGCTTCGCCAATTTGGAACTGATCAAACTATAGTATATAATGAAGTATATAATAACAGAGTGTAGTTTATCCTTTTATAATGTTTTTCACTTTAGCACCACAGAGGATTCGGTAGTTGTTGGAACCAATCATGTGTGTTGTTACAAAACCATAAATTATTTACTGAATATTACATCATATTGAGTGTAAAAGTTTATATCGGATTAAAATTCCAACCCTGCCAGTAGTTGAGTGAGTAGAGGTTCGGTTTCATAACCTAATGATTCTTGGTTTGAACCCGGGTGTGGCAGAATGAGTTCTATACAATACAAATGTGTTTGATATTGGTTTGAAGTTGAATAATGTGAAAATCCAAGATATGCATGATTGCAAGGCGACATGATTGGTGCTAACAAATATAAACTTGCATTTGTGATTTTAGACATCTCCATTTCTTTCAACAATTAATGCAGAAGGTTTTTGGGATCAGTGGCGTAGCTAGGTTTTTCGTATTGGAGGGGCGAGAAATAAGAGTGAACCAACTTTACCAACGAAACCAATGCGCGCATTTACATTGTATTGCTATGATTGAGGTACATTTTGAGGGTTAAGTGCAACAAATGGCTATCTGCATTTTGGTCATTTTGAAAAAAAGTGAATTAAAGATTTGTACCCATCATTGTCACCTATGGGTTTTGACAAGTCTAAATGCTATTCGAACCTTCTTGATTAGGTGAATTTACTATTTTCTTATAATTAGGTTCCTGATCTTGTGCGGATTATTTTGATACTAAAATCTCTTTTTAGCCAAAAATGCAGATAGCCCTTTGTTGCACTAAACCCTCAATTTGATCTTTGTACTTACTTGACTGTCGTAATTCCGTGAGTCCCCTTGTCAAATGAACCGACAGTGCCAATCTCAACCGACAGTGCCAATCTCAACCGACAGTGCCAATCTCAACCGACAGTGCCAATCTCAACCGACAGACACAAAATTATGGTGGGGCAATCGGCCCCCTTGCCCCCTCCCTCTGGCTACGCCACTGTTTGGGATCTCAAAATGTTGTCATTAAGGCGAAGAAAACAACCATCCTGTTTTACGCGCCCAACTGACCCATTTTTCAGAATTTTGAAGAAAAAATAGAACCCATAGAACAGGGGTTGTTTTTGGTGCCTAGTGGAAGTTTTAATATTTTAATTAATAATTGATTATTACGGTTATGACTGAAAAATCAATGATTGAATAGCTAGCTAGAGAAAAAAGTGAAAATCCTACTTTATACAAAATGCTTGTGCCTTTAGAAATATTTTAATTGAGCAACCAACATATGCATCATTGCACACATGATGATGGTTGAATGTTTGTTTGTTTGTTTGTTTAAACGGTCGGTCCATACGGACACACGCTTGGGTCCTGAGGGGACCAGGCTAATAAGCAAAATGCTGGCCAGGCTTAAAAAGCCTATATAAGCATGCTGGCTGAATGAAATGAAAGTCAATGAACATTTGTTAATGAATGTTCATCAGTTTAGGAAGAGACTTCCAGGTTACTGCAGCAAACAAACATGTGTCAATTTAATTATGTTCAAAGGATTAGAACCATTAGTATAGGCGACAAAAGAAACCCTGTTGTACTGGCCAGACCAACCCATTTGGTACTTCTTTTTTTTATAAAGTTTTGAAACATTTTGGAATTAAAGGTAGATGACCCGATCACATTTTCGTAACACAGAATTATTTCAAACATACGGAGATTTTCATATCATATGAAGGCTCGTATTTTTCTCATCATCATACTGAAATTTGACGGCCTAAATCGGTATAATTACGGAGAAATCGATGAAATAACGTCGAATTACCGCGAATGGTGGTAACCACCGATATAGTTAGTGTACTACTCAATGGGTACAGTTCACAGCATCTTGTGCATCTAAAATAAGAACCATTAGAGCTATGCAACTCAAACTTTGGAACACGACTTTTTTAAGGATGACCTTTCATGTTGAATAGAAAACTTTAAAGTTGAAAATCGGAACATCTACCTTTAAAACAAATGAAAATATTTGGATATTTCAACAATTCACACCCACACACACAAAACCCCCAACCAATCGATGCTATATGTGAGGTCTGTTGGCCCGTAGAGCATGGTGGGGTGGGTTTTGTTGTTATTGCTTTTTGAAATCTTAACAAGAAAAAAAATCTATTCTTTGCATGGGTGACATCAAATGTTATAAAAATCTTAACCATGTTTTGAATTTATTAAATTATGTTATTTCAATCATTGTGCAATATTTATGTATTTTGATGTGCCATTTTCACAAAAGAAACCTTTGATATTTATCTTGTTTGATGTTGGTATCTATTTTTGAATGTTTTATGTATTTTGTGAGTTAGGCTTCTGGGAGTAATTCTGTTATACCCTTCACAGGAACGACGCATACTACTGATGTTGGTATGTAGGGTATAACAGAATTATGCCGGTTTCTGAACTATATTATTGTATGGATGTGAATATGAATATGTAAAAATAGAAACAATTTGAAATAAAATATTTGATTTTACTGTACAGAATAAATATTTCTTGTGTTTTTCATCTGTGTCTTGTTTTAACCTCCCTATGCAAAAGCATGTTTTGTAATGTCATCTCAAATAGGGTGCCCTAAAAAAACCGGTATGAAAGGACAATCAAACACTTCAGGTGTGTGGCCAAATCAAATTCACTTTTTCTACCCAAATTGAGAAATTGGTATTAGCATAAATTATGCCCATGTTTTCTCATTACCCTTGCAACATTCTAGGCCTGAAAGTAAATTTCTTTAGATGTTATGATAGTAAATTACATTTAAAAGTGGTTGATACCACTCAAGGAATTAGTATACTGTTCAATGGGAAACCCAATAAATGGGGTCACATTTTGAAAACCTTTTTGGTAAAAATGTAACCCTGAATTTAGGCTTTGACCCTGTTATTTTAAGAGTGTATGTGATATTGTAACCATGGTTGGTTGTAATTTTTGACCACAAATCCCATATGAATATTGTATTACATGTCACAATGACCTGACAATACCAGAACAACGATCTTCATCACTGTAAAACATAAAAGACTCCACTCCATAAGAAGAGTCGCCAAAAACTAAAACCTACCATAACAAGAAAACTTTTACAGTTAGATAAAAACTAAATTAAAGACTGTCTAAAATTATGCACTTATCAATTGCAAGCCAGGGGACCCGGGAATTAATAAATTATGCACTTATCAATTGCAAGCCCGGGGCTAGCCGGGGCGTGTAGCGGGGACGTACGCTAAGGTACACAAATGTACACCCGGGCGCTTGCTATAAATAAGCTAGAGATGTGATGCGCTTGACGAAATAAGCCTAATAACACATAGAAATGCATTCCGTTATGGTTGCAGAAAGAAATAAGCGACCTTGGGACCGTAGCCGGGTGAATACTTTGTCCTGGGAAATGGGTGGCCGGGACTGTACACTTTGTCCCGGCCAAGGGGGGCCGGGACTGTAGCAGCGACGTACAAAAAATGGTGCCCGGCCCTGCGGGGACCATACACGATTGTACTCGGGACGTCACATGGACAATTTGTACGTCCCGGCCCTAATCCCCGCTATCCCTGGGTCCCCGGGGCTGGGGATGCAATTGATAAGTGCATTATTATAAGACATTCCACGTATACAAGTAAGACCACTGCTGTTCAACAAGATCTCAACAATAAAACTGGCATGACAAAACTAAGATGCCACAATAAAACTAAGACTCGCAATAACATGAAGAGTGAGACTCCATACCCAATTTATAGCACTAAGAACTGTCTAAAATTTAAACACTCCCAATAAGACCCCGCTGTAAACTATGACCCCCCAATAAGGGTCGGTCAATATGTAATGAAAGTGATCTTGGTATGGGTGCATTAGTGATTCTATTTCTGAGGGATAGTGTGATCAATACAAAATATGAACCTGTATCTTTCAAACAATACACTTATGGATTTTTAGATACTTTGGTTATGTAACATCATTAACATAAACGCAATAGGTTTTAACCACTGACTGAAATCTGTCAATATTTGGCTGGATATGTAATAGGTTGAAATAATGGGTCATTGATACATTTGCATATATCTCGGCAATGCAAGCAATATAAACAGATAACACTTGGTGTATAGCTAGAACATACAATAATCGCTGTTTAATTTGACACTCTTTTTTAGATTTGAATTCCTTAAAATACAACCAACAAGGGACCATGTTGGTGGTGGTGGGGGATATTATAGCCCCCCCCCCCCCCCCCCCCCCTAGTAAAAAGATCATGAGCATGCAACTGTGTTGCATTGCAGTTGTGCCTAAACATCTTGGTTTTATAATGGGGTCATATCATATATACTAAATAGTCTTAATAGTTTATCTTTATAATGGGGTCACCTCAGTCATAGTTATCAACGTTATACCAAGGCCAGTCACGTAACCAGGATTTTCTGTGGGGGAAGGGTTGTTTTTTCCGGAAAAGTTCCCTTGGATCCAAAAAATCGTAGAAGGCTGTCTTCAATTTATTTTGCAGACAACTCGACAAACTTGAGAGTGAGGGGGGGGGGCGGTTGGACATAATATTTTAATCCAAACCGGCGAAAAAATGCTTTACACAATGGGGAAGGTTTTTTTTCCAGAAATGGGGGTAGAGAATGGGGGGGGGGGGCATTTTCCAAAAAAGGTACATTAGTACACAAATAAGGGCGGACGCGGACCCCCCCCCCCCCCCCCCCATTTTTACAATGTACCTTTTTTTTGTACAATGTTATGCCTTGATTATAGGTTCTAAGTTGTAACTGTTGGGTGATAGTAGTGTAAATCTAAGACTGGTGGTATGAAAACTATCAAGAAAATTAATGTAAAACCAAGACTGGGGTTTCAGTTTTCAAAATACCCAGGTGCCCCCCCCCCCCCCCCCCCCAATCCCAAATCCCAAAAGAAAGCCCAAAATTGCTGTTATTTGGTAATGCTTCTTAGCTTTGTTGAAAACAGGTTAATATTTGGGTTAAAATTTCAACTTTTGCCAAATTCGCCCCCCTCCCTTTAAAAGATCCATATTTTTTGGGAAAAGGTCCCCTTTTGACAAGATCCGCTCCCAGAATAAATCCTGGTATATCTGTATACCGGTAACTCTGTAAAACGACAACAATAATGTATAAAACTTAAAACCACTACAATCATGACAATGATACTTTTAAGTTTAAGTTTCAGTCAGTTTTAAAAGACCCGCTGTAAATTTCATCGGGCCCTGGAGTATTATCAATATGTTTCTATGTATAGAACCCCAAAAGTAAGAGTAACGGACCTATTTATAACATTTTGTTCACATTATTTTGAGCGTGGCTGTGAGACTGACTATTAATAATTAGTATTATTAGATCACTACTCTAGCTAAGCTATCTCTAGTTTGGAGAAAAGAAAAAGAGCCCCCCCCCCCCCCCCTGATTTGTGGGTAGGGTGTGCCATCCTAAAATTGGGGCTTTAGAATTTAAGAGTGAAGAGAGATGGTGAAAAGGGGGAAGGGTCTTCAGGGCGGCACTCTGCCCTTGCCACCCCCCCCCCCCCCCCCCCCCCTCGGAAAAGACCCCGCTTTCTAAAGCCCACAGGCAAGAAAAAAAACCCACTGTAAAATTATGACCCAATTCAATTGGCAATTGACTTTATACAGCAAACTGATGACTATATTGACTTTAATACTAGTACTAATGCAACTAACTATGCCGCGCCGCTTATTCATCATAATTGATCCGCATCAAAGTCAGAAGGTAGCAAATGAAAGTAATTAAAAGTAATTTTAAAGGAGAAAATTCTAAATAGATATCAAATAATAACATATTTTGCAATTTTGAACGAGCGCGAAAACAGGATACTAAGAATTAACTGTAAGGACCACCAGCAGATCAATATACAAATTACAAACATAAGAAGACCCTGCAATATTTGCCATCCACTCTACTTCCACTCCACCTGTAAGATTTAAATACATTTTTTTTTAATTGAATTTTTAATTGAATTTAATTAAATGTTAATCTAAATCTCGCTATCCCTGAAATACAATATTGGAAACTACGCACAACAGCGCCTGGCAGTACGTTCACCAGTGCTGCTCCGT